>BDSL01000050.1:0-690148 GCA_003116995.1 Yamagishiella unicocca
GCCGCGCCCAACTAGTACCTAGTATGACGGTTCAGAGCTGGTATGGCGCGGGGGAGGGTCTGGCTTTAACCAGGAGAGCAATCCTGCGTTCGGTGGTCCAGGGCGCCCCTTGCTGCTGGAGGAGGGGCTGGAGGAGGGGAAGTGCTCGTGTGTTGCCGTACGTGACCCTAGGCTTCCACCGCCGCGCCCAACTAGTACCTAGTATGACGGTTCAGAGCTGGTATGGCGCGGGGGAGGGTCTGGCTTTAACCAGGAGAGCAATCCTGCGTTCGGTGGTCCAGGCGCGCCCTTGCTGCTGGAGGAGGGGCTGGAGGAGGGGAAGTGCTCGTGTGTTGCCGTACGTGACCCTAGGCTTCCACCGCCGCGCCCAACTAGTACCTAGTATGACGGTTCAGAGCTGGTATGGCGCGGGGGAGGGTCTGGCTTTAACCAGGAGAGCAATCCTGCGTTCGGTGGTCCAAGCGCGCCCTTGCTGCTGGAGGAGGGGCTGGAGGAGGGGAAGTGCTCGTGTGTTGCCGTACGTGACCCTAGGCTTCCACCGCCGCGCCCAACTAGTACCTAGTATGACGGTTCAGAGCTGGTATGGCGCGGGGGAGGGTCTGGCTTTAACGAGGAGAGCAATCCTGCGTTCGGTGGTCCAAGCGCGCCCTTGCTGCTGGAGGAGGGGCTGGAGGAGGGGAAGTGCTCGTGTGTTGCCGTACGTGACCCTAGGCTTCCACCGCCGCGCCCAACTAGTACCTAGTATGACGGTTCAGAGCTGGTATGGCGCGGGGGAGGGTCTGGCTTTAACCAGGAGAGCAATCCTGCGTTCGGTGGTCCAGGCGCCCTTGCTGCTGGAGGAGGGGCTGGAGGAGGGGAAGTGCTCGTGTGTTGCCGTACGTGACCCTAGGCTTCCACCGCCGCGCCCAACTAGTACCTAGTATGACGGTTCAGAGCTGGTATGGCGCGGGGGAGGGTCTGGCTTTAACCAGGAGAGCAATCCTGCGTTCGGTGGTCCAGGCGCGCCCTTGCTGCTGGAGGAGGGGCTGGAGGAGGGGAAGTGCTCGTGTGTTGCCGTACGTGACCCTAGGCTTCCACCGCCGCGCCCAACTAGTACCTAGTATGACGGTTCAGAGCTGGTATGGCGCGGGGAGGGGTCTGGCTTTAACCAGGAGAGCAATCCTGCGTTCGGTGGTCCAGGCGCGCCCTTGCTGCTGGAGGAGGGGCTGGAGGAGGGAAGTGCTCGTGTGTTGCCGTACGTGACCCTAGGCTTCCACCGCCGCGCCAACTAGTACCTAGTATGACGGTTCAGAGCTGGTATGGCGCGGGGGAGGGTCTGGCTTTAACCAGGAGAGCAATCCTGCGTTCGGTGGTCCAGGCGCGCCCTTGCTGCTGGAGGAGGGGCTGGAGGAGGGGAAGTGCTCGTGTGTTGCCGTACGTGACCCTAGGCTTCCACCGCCGCGCCCAACTAGTACCTAGTATGACGGTTCAGAGCTGGTATGGCGCGGGGGAGGGTCTGGCTTTAACCAGGAGAGAGCAATCCTGCGTTCGGTGGTCCAGGCGCGCCCTTGCTGCTGGAGGAGGGGCTGGAGGAGGGGAAGTGCTCGTGTGTTGCCGTACGTGACCCTAGGCTTCCACCGCCGCGCCCAACTAGTACCTAGTATGACGGTTCAGAGCTGGTATGGCGCGGGGGAGGGTCTGGCTTTAACCAGGAGAGCAATCCTGCGTTCGGTGGTCCAGGCGCGCCCTTGCTGCTGGAGGAGGGCTGGAGGAGGGGAAGTGCTCGTGTGTTGCCGTACGTGACCCTAGGCTTCCACCGCCGCGCCCAACTAGTACCTAGTATGACGGTTCAGAGCTGGTATGGCGCGGGGGAGGGTCTGGCTTTAACCAGGAGAGCAATCCTGCGTTCGGTGGTCCAGGCGCGCCCTTGCTGCTGGAGGAGGGGCTGGAGGAGGGGAAGTGCTCGTGTGTTGCCGTACGTGACCCTAGGCTTCCACCGCCGCGCCCAACTAGTACCTAGTATGACGGTTCAGAGCTGGTATGGCGCGGGGGAGGGTCTGGCTTTAACCAGGAGAGCAATCCTGCGTTCGGTGGTCCAGGCGCGCCCTTGCTGCTGGAGGAGGGGCTGGAGGAGGGGAAGTGCTCGTGTGTTGCCGTACGTGACCCTAGGCTTCCACCGCCGCGCCCAACTAGTACCTAGTATGACGGTTCAGAGCTGGTATGGCGCGGGGGAGGGTCTGGCTTTAACCAGGAGAGCAATCCTGCGTTCGGTGGTCCAGGCGCGCCCTTGCTGCTGGAGGAGGGCTGGAGGAGGGGAAGTGCTCGTGTGTTGCCGTACGTGACCCTAGGCTTCCACCGCCGCGCCCAACTAGTACCTAGTATGACGGTTCAGAGCTGGTATGGCGCGGGGGAGGGTCTGGCTTTAACAGGAGAGCAATCCTGCGTTCGGTGGTCCAGGCGCGCCCTTGCTGCTGGAGGAGGGGCTGGAGGAGGGGAAGTGCTCGTGTGTTGCCGTACGTGACCCTAGGCTTCCACCGCCGCGCCCAACTAGTACCTAGTATGACGGTTCAGAGCTGGTATGGCGCGGGGGAGGGTCTGGCTTTAACCAGGAGAGCAATCCTGCGTTCGGTGGTCCAAGCGCGCCCTTGCTGCTGGAGGAGGGGCTGGAGGAGGGGAAGTGCTCGTGTGTTGCCGTACGTGACCCTAGGCTTCCACCGCCGCGCCCAACTAGTACCTAGTATGACGGTTCAGAGCTGGTATGGCGCGGGGGAGGGTCTGGCTTTAACGAGGAGAGCAATCCTGCGTTCGGTGGTCCAAGCGCGCCCTTGCTGCTGGAGGAGGGGCTGGAGGAGGGGAAGTGCTCGTGTGTTGCCGTACGTGACCCTAGGCTTCCACCGCCGCGCCCAACTAGTACCTAGTATGACGGTTCAGAGCTGGTATGGCGCGGGGGAGGGTCTGGCTTTAACCAGGAGAGCAATCCTGCGTTCGGTGGTCCAGGCGCGCCCTTGCTGCTGGAGGAGGGGCTGGAGGAGGGGAAGTGCTCGTGTGTTGCCGTACGTGACCCTAGGCTTCCACCGCCGCGCCCAACTAGTACCTAGTATGACGGTTCAGAGCTGGTATGGCGCGGGGGAGGGTCTGGCTTTAACCAGGAGAGCAATCCTGCGTTCGGTGGTCCAGGCGCGCCCTTGCTGCTGGAGGAGGGGCTGGAGGAGGGGAAGTGCTCGTGTGTTGCCGTACGTGACCCTAGGCTTCCACCGCCGCGCCCAACTAGTACCTAGTATGACGGTTCAGAGCTGGTATGGCGCGGGGGAGGGTCTGGCTTTAACCAGGAGAGCAATCCTGCGTTCGGTGGTCCAGGCGCGCCCTTGCTGCTGGAGGAGGGGCTGGAGGAGGGGAAGTGCTCGTGTGTTGCCGTACGTGACCCTAGGCTTCCACCGCCGCGCCCAACTAGTACCTAGTATGACGGTTCAGAGCTGGTATGGCGCGGGGGAGGGTCTGGCTTTAACCAGGAGAGCAATCCTGCGTTCGGTGGTCCAGGCGCGCCCTTGCTGCTGGAGGAGGGGCTGGAGGAGGGGAAGTGCTCGTGTGTTGCCGTACGTGACCCTAGGCTTCCACCGCCGCGCCCAACTAGTACCTAGTATGACGGTTCAGAGCTGGTATGGCGCGGGGGAGGGTCTGGCTTTAACCAGGAGAGCAATCCTGCGTTCGGTGGTCCAAGCGCGCCCTTGCTGCTGGAGGAGGGGCTGGAGGAGGGGAAGTGCTCGTGTGTTGCCGTACGTGACCCTAGGCTTCCACCGCCGCGCCCAACTAGTACCTAGTATGACGGTTCAGAGCTGGTATGGCGCGGGGGAGGGTCTGGCTTTAACCAGGAGAGCAATCCTGCGTTCGGTGGTCCAGGCGCGCCCTTGCTGCTGGAGGAGGGGCTGGAGGAGGGGAAGTGCTCGTGTGTTGCCGTACGTGACCCTAGGCTTCCACCGCCGCGCCCAACTAGTACCTAGTATGACGGTTCAGAGCTGGTATGGCGCGGGGGAGGGTCTGGCTTTAACCAGGAGAGCAATCCTGCGTTCGGTGGTCCAGGCGCGCCCTTGCTGCTGGAGGAGGGCTGGAGGAGGGGAAGTGCTCGTGTGTTGCCGTACGTGACCCTAGGCTTCCACCGCCGCGCCCAACTAGTACCTAGTATGACGGTTCAGAGCTGGTATGGCGCGGGGGAGGGTCTGGCTTTAACCAGGAGAGCAATCCTGCGTTCGGTGGTCCAAGCGCGCCCTTGCTGCTGGAGGAGGGCAACGGGGAAGATTTTGGGGCTTGCCTGCATGAGGGCTGTTAGCTAGAGGGAGGTAGAGATACAACGGGAGCAGGTCTCGCGTGTAACGGACTTGGCGTGTAGCAGTGTAGGAGACTCTGGGTGCTCCAGTGTAGCGGTGTCGCAGTGCACCAATTTCTTCTGTGTTATCTTCTTGACTATTACTAGCATGCGCATAGCGTTTGCTGATATGTTTTTACACCATTGAGGAACGCCTAAGTGTCGTTTGAGGAAACTACTTGGATATATGCCTGTCGCGTCGAGGCTGTCCATTTGCACTTCAAACGGATCGACCGAGGTGATGCACCAGCTTTATATGTACACGTGTATACATATATTATTCCAGAGCTTCGCCCAGGCACTGTTACCCAGGTGACTTGCTAGCTATTGAGTTGACATTTCGACTCGCGACCCAAGCGGATTCCGTCTATGTGGGATGGCTATATATACAATAAAAATAAGAAGGTCTAGGATATGGCAAGTGGAATCGTATAGTGTCGGGTTGTGTCGTGCAAATCTGCGGGCGTGCGCTTCCAGGTTGAGAGGGACCCCTCCATACATGCCAGCAGCGACGCCAACTGAGCGCATACAAATAACCTTGAAAAAAGGGTACACGAGGGTACGTTTTGTGGGGGGTCCCGGGCCAGGGGTGATTGGGTCCCTCCCCCAACAATAGCAATGGGCATACAAAACCAACCCGCAGCTGCAGCTGCTGCTGCTGCTAGCTGCTGCTGAATATGGTATCAGCAGCCGTGTGTCTTGATCGGTCGTCGAACCATGGTCGTCGTCGATGGCTGGTCGATGGTCGGTGCGTGGTCGAGAAGAATCCGGGCGGGACGGATAAGGCAGGGTGCATCATCACCAACTTGCTCAAAATCCGCCGTCCATAGCCCACCTAGATACGATAGCAGCGACGGTACGACAGCGACACAAGAATAATGGACCATGTAGGCGTGCATCGTCCTCATGTCCGCGGGGTCTATCTAGAATCCTGCTGCGCTGCTGCCTATCTGTTATGAAAGTTGTATTAATTTGTGCTACTTAAAAGCCATGCTAGACATGCTACGCTACCATGCCTAGCTACGGCAGCACGACGTCCGGTTAGTTTGGCCCCGCCCGACCAGCACGCAGAAGGCTGCCGTGTGTCTGCTGATCTGCTGAGACGTCCCTACCTGTCACTCCCGCCGGGCGCCAGCGCGGAGGTTTTACCTGCCGTACTGGTCCTGGAGCCATCCAGGGTGTTTCTTGTATGCTCGTCTGCTGTTGCCGTATGGTAACTATAGTGCCTCTGCTGCTGAGATGATTTAACATGCCATGCTATGATTTCGGTTCGTTTCTACTCGAACACGATGGCGATACGTGTGCGTGGTTTTTTCGATTCAGGTCGGGGCGCAACAGGGCCCTTCTGACCAATTCCGTTGGTGCTGCAAGGTACTTCGCGGGACCACGCCTTGTTTCTCGATTGGCGTGGTTAGCTCTTCTGCTTGGTTGATCAGGTACTATAGCTGTAACACACCGCGCTTTAAAAAGCCCCCGCCCGGCTCCTTCGTTGCTTGGCTTCGGTGAAGCTGCGTGAGTAGGTTACGATCCAGCATCCAGGCCGGTGCAGCCGCCGCTGTCGTCAGCACCGCCATGCATTACGTTTCGAACTTGAGAACGACCTTGCGGCTTGGTAACCTGCGGCCAGCCTGCCACGCAGCAGCGACAATTTAGTCCGCGGGCGGGACTGTGGTTTACGGAAGGTGTATGTGGACTCCGTCAGCCGCAGCTCTTCACAACTTTGCATGCTTGCTGGATGCATCCCTTATAAATGCGTGTAGATGACAGTAAAAAATATCCCAGCGAGCCTGTATGTGGCAAAAGCAGGGAAGCACCGTCCGTCTCCATGCTGGCCGCGTGAGCAGCTGCTGGCAGCAGCGACGAGCCTGCTGCCACAGCTCGACGCAGCCATGCTCGCTAGATGTTTCGCACAAAGCACATATGTTTATATAAACAATGGCTGGGTGAGGATACGGTTGCGTGGCCACTCGTGAGGGAGCACCGTCAACTGACGTAGCTACGTGTCCATCGTTTCATGTGGGAATTTGTGTTTATCGGTGCAGATTCTCGGAGGTCAGATGAATCGTTGTGGTGGCAGTTAATGGTTCCATGACACCCTATTGAGCTGTCGTTATATTAGGACTTGTGTCAGGGGCGCTTCTGCGGATGACCACCACGCACCATCCAGCCAGGAGCCAGCAGCCGGGCTCGGGCTTTTGGACAGGCTGCCGCCAGCCCTACCTGGTCTTGTATGTAAGGGTCCCTAGCAAGCCCGATCGACATGTACGCGGACGTCACAATTTTCACACTGCCTGCACCGGCCGGCTGCGAGCACCATCTCGCAGCTAGCTAGGGGTAGGCAGCAAGGCAGGTAGGCCTCCAGCATTAGCATTACCGCAACTGCGTGCCGCAGCAGGCTGGACAAGCAATTCACATGACGCCATTCATACGGCGGGTGCGCGCATTTCCACTTCCGTCCATATATACGTACTTCTTCTTGAGCAAGGTTACTACGACGTACTTGTAGTCCAATTACGTTAGCGTTTCGATTTCTGAAATACGACCGGCCGTTTATTTGCCTCTTCTGGAACGTGATGCCAACATCTGAAGGGAAGCAAATGTATAGATACGGCACAATATTATTGTCGAAAAATGGTTACGGGTACCGCCGACGAGCAATTGGGTTTATGGATGCTTGATCGAGCAACACGGAACCCGCATGTTTTTGGTCCCTGAAATTTAATAGGAAGAAGGTACGGTGTCCGCAATCCCGGGCGAACCCAGGACAAGAAGAGGGGCCCATGCCCGGGCCTCACTATAAGAGGCAGGGCCGGGCGGCGGGGCTGGACCCAGCAGCAGACGCCCCCAAGGGCACAGGAAAGCTTGCCAAACGCTAACACAGAGACGCCGGGCAAACCCAGAATAAGCTGGGGACCCAGAACGAAACCGTACCGTTACGACAAGGGAGCGAGGGCTAGCTGCCAGCAGCAGACGCCCCAAAAGTAAGGCACAGGTAGGGAAACATTTCGCACCCACCCACCCAAGACGGCGGACGGAGCCCCAACAAAAAATACAACCCAGGCATGCACCCCAAGGCCTACCGCCGGAAAAGACGGTGGGACCACTGCGTCCAGCCAATAGCAGCCCGGACCGACGGGCCCAAAAAATGCGCAAAATGTTGTTGTTGCATATTACCGCGCGCTGAGTGCAATCCATGCGCACGTGCTCCTATGACTGCACCCGCTCATCATGGAAAGCGCCTGCTGCTAAACATACATTCGGTCCTGCTGGATTGCACGAGGAATGGGTCATAACTTGGAAGTACACTAGTGGGGCCATACATGACACACAGCGCACACGCGAAGGTATCAACGTTGCTAATCCTGGCACCAGCCGAACACGCATATACTGCATACCGGTATACGAGCGAGGCTGCGTGCCTGCGTCATACATCGTGCTGCCGCCATGGCTCGTCATGGATGCACCCCCCATAGTGTTCCCGGACATTGATACCTTCACCTGAAGCTGGAATTGCCAAATCCGGCTGAAGTAAGGGAGTTCGATGTTGGGACGTAAGCTAGGCCGCGGCTAGCCCCTATGCTATCCGCCGCATGAAGCTGATTCGACCAAAACGCCACCCCATTTTCTGTCGGCACTGCTGGATGGGCGACTTTCTTGAGTAATATATCTAATTATACGAATACTGAAGCATTAACCTGTGTGTGGGTCGCAAAAGCGCAAATAATTGCCCGGTGATAGCGCCAGGTAAACTCCGTTTGTGTATGACCACGCAGCATATTTCCCTATAAGCTGTAGGATTACCGCCTCCGCGCGGAGGCAATATGCTCAATTGCCGTAGGCGCACATCCGAGGGTACCGGTAGTCTAACAGCCGCGAATAAGTGGGGTGCCACACATGTCGCCTTATGGCTCATCTGAAGCTGCAGGATGTGAGATCCTTAACAACAGGACAGGACTGCACACCTAGAATTCGGCGACTTGCCGGGATACCGGAAATTGGCTGCGTTGTTCGGCCGAGGTAGCCCAACCGTCTTCTTGCAGGTACGCAACGCAATGCCATAGGGGCATCAAAGGTAAATTATTCGAACAGCTATGCCGATTTGCAGCATCAACGTGCTTGGAACGAGGAGGGCAGAACCGCAGCCGGAAGCCAGTCCCAGGGCCTGGGCCTGGGACTGGCACAATGCGTTACTTCCTGCTTCAAGTTGTAACATGGATTTTCAAGTTCTAATTTCATCCAACTTGCTGAGAATATACGGTACACAATTTAGGAAAGTAGAAACCATCGATACGGCTATGCACCCGGCAAGCAGCAGATTGGGCCATCATCCTCAATAGAAGAGGATTACACGATTGTTTACCTGCACCATGTGTCCACGGGCCAGAGGCGTACATACAAACAAGCTGCCGGACAACGCAGCACTATTTCGTGTACTTGCTCTATAGCTCAGTTCCTCAGACGAGATTAGATATTGAGCGCCACGAACATACACTCATGACCACTCCTTCATGGCGGATGGTTTCGTGCGATAGCGCCGTCTACGCCTCGACGCATTGGAACTGTCGGGACGGAAACAGGGACACTCTACTGCGACGAGTACTCCTTAAGGCGGCAAGGGAAGCGGATGAGACTCATGCCCGACCACAGTCAATCCGTTTGGTAAGCACGTCTCCGCATCTTGCTGCACTGTAAATGTCGTCGCGGTGCCTGCTGCGACACTCCGCATCCAGCAGCCAGGCACAGCCTTGCAAAGTAAAATGCATCACTTTGGTCACATCATGGTCGCCCTCACTCGTCCAATCATCAGTCCTAACGTACGGTCCACTCCCCCTGCTTGCCGCGCCCACCTGCTCATCCTTCGGAATACCAGCGTCACGGATCAAACTTGTGGGACTGCAGCGGCCGCCCTACGAAAGTGGCCACGCCGTTACTGCTGTCAACGGTGTTGCGGGCCTCCAGGCTTGCGTCCGTTCCGGGATCCTCTGGCGCCGGTGGTCACTTGACACCACCGAGCGCGCGACGTCCCGCCCAACTCAACGGTGGCATCCAGCATCAGGGTCACCCGGTTGCCTCGCCAGGCGGCGCCGCGAGCACCTCGGCGCAGGTCGCGCGCGCAGCCCACCTGCTTAGCGCGGCTGCATCACGCAGGTGGGTGCCGGCCGTGTAATACCTCCCTCGCGACGCTTGGTTCATGCACGTCGCCGGCGCGGACAATACATCAAGCCCCAGCTTCGCACTCCCTAGTCCCGTTACAGCTCCTCACCATCACTCCTGCTTGCTGCCTGTTTGTCACCTCCACGCGGACAGCGCGCAAAAGCTTGGGCAGCGGCCTAGGGCGGTGCACGTCGCTATGCATGTGCCCACAGGACCGCAAACTGCTATCGGGGCATATACTACCGTACACCGTGTGGCCAGCCCTTCCCAATATTGGTTCGCGCTGAGCAAAGAAGGCAGACGCCCCTCACGCCCCTCACGCCCCTTTCCCCCTCACTGCTCGCGCACGCGCTCACAGTCGGGTACCGCCTGATTTTTTTCGCTTTCCGCCCCTCACATACCAAAACCGCAGCTTCATTGGTCCCACGGACGCCCAAGGAGCTTGGGCGGCGCGACAGGACCACCAGCTCGACAGCAGGCGCGATGCTGCCACAGCCACTTGGGTGGCTGGCGATGTCATCGGCGTTGATTACTACTCGTATGGAAGTATGACGCACATCGTCGACGTATACGAAGATACGGCCCGCATTGTGCCTATTGACATCAGTACCGACACCAGCCTTTCCACGGGATCCTTCTTATTCGAAGCAGCTTCTGCTCGCCCGCCGGCGGCTGCCTTTTCGCGCCGTATCGACAGCAGCCGATGGCGCCGCCGGCGGGGGCCAGCAGCGAATTGCCATTGTGCGGTCAACGCGCCTCATCAGGCTGCGGTCTCCCCCAGCAGCTGAGCCCCATACAAGAGGACTGGCAGGCCGAATGGCAGCACCAGGCCCAGCCGCAGCCGCAGCCGCAGCGGAATGGCGCCGGCCTGGAGCTTATGGTCATGCAGCAAGCCAGCATCGATACCGGTGCTGACGCCGCCGGAAGCTCTCTAACAGCACAGCATCGGGCCCTGATGGCCCAGCTCACCACCGCCTCCTCCAAGGAGATCATCGGCGTTGGCGTTTCCCAGGGGGCTCGAATGGGCGCAGGAGAACCTCGTCCCCGCCGCAGCGCCGGCAGCAGCACCGGCAGCAGCAGCCAGTGCATGACCGCCAGCGCATCGACGTGCAGCAGCACCACCAGCGCCAGCAACGGCGTCGAGCTGGAGGGTTGGGGCTCGCCACGCGCGCTGCACTCCGTAACCGTCCCCGTCCGGGCCGCAGTGTGGTGGGGCAGGGTCCACTCGATATCCAGCCCAGCGGTCATCTTCGCAGCCGACTACATCACCAGCTCCGCTGGCGGCGGCGGCGGCGCGCGTCCAGCCCCTGAGTCCAGCCCTTCGCTCCGAAACCTGTTGCCGCGGGCGCCAGTGCCCGCTGCAGAAGTAACCGGAGTGTTCGCGGCGGCGAAGGCTCGCCTCCGCTCCTACCTGCGGCGCCACGAGCGGCGGGTGACGCAGGGCGGCGGAGCCGCTACGGGCGTCGATCGGGCCCCGGAAGCCGCCGTACCTGTCGCTGCGGTCCAGGGGGGGAGGCGCTGACGTGTCAGCCGCGTGCAGTGGAGTTGAACCTTTGGCTTTTGGCACGCCGCTGCCATCACCGCCGCCGCAGCCGCCACCGCCGCCACCGCCGCCGCTGCCGCCGCCGCCAACGTAATCCGCTCGGCTCCAGCGAGCAAGTCCCCACCTCCCACAGGAGACCCAGCGTCCTGGAGGTGGTGGTGGTGGTGGTGCGCCCTCTGACCTGGCGGCGCGCGAAGTGACTACGGTGCGGGTTCGCTCAGAGAGCGTCTCGCGTCCTGGCATGCGGCTCGCTCTCATTAAACACGCGCCCATGCTCGCGGGCGATGTCACGAGCTGCCGGAGGAGAGGGGAGCCCAGCAGGGCCCGCTTGTTCGGTAGCGACGACGCCAGCAGCAGCGCTGGCGAGCCGCCGCTCCGGCAGGCCATGGCGGTACGACACGGGCGGTGTCGCACCGCCCGCGCCAGCAGGCAATGTCAAGGTGGTGTTGCAGCGGCTTGCTGACCCAGCCCGGGGGTCTGTGGATGAGGCCCTGATGATCGGGCTGGTGCGGGAGGTCAGCGATACGGTGTGGAGTGCCCCTTCCACTGCCTGCCTTCCCTCATCAGGGGTGCCTGCAAAGGAGGGGAAGGGATGGCGCGGCTGCGGACGTCGAAGGCAGCGCATCGCTGCGGCAGCTTTTGTGTCATGGGTATTGTTGTCTCTTGCTGCGTGGTGATGGCTTGGGAGGGACGGCCGTTGGCGGACGCTTTCTGAGGACGGAACCCAGACGTGTATGTGCTTGATGTGTGTTCGTGCGTGTTGTGTGTATTTAAGGCGTCTCAGGCCCAACGAAATGCAGATTTAGACGTATGGTGAGCTCCGGGAGTTGCTCGGTTTAATGTGTGATGCTCATGTTGGTGACTTAAGAAACAGCCAGCAGCCGCGTCGTCCCCGCCGTGGACAAATAGTCTGCTGTAGATGGATTTCACTGTTGTGTCTTCACTGTGCGTACACCCTGTGTACCTGTCTGCGGGTCCTTCGCCGCGTCAGGGGCTTAAATGAACTTTAGTTAGCGGCTGCTTGCGTGAGTACGGTCCGGCGGACCGCCATTGGTTCGTACGACATGGTACGACTACGAAGAGCATCGAAGTGGTCTGATCCTTTCCTTCTTTATTGCCTGCTAAGCTTGAAATTAAAGCAAAGTGGGCGCGTTCTAGTGCTTCCCGTGCACAGCATTGGTGCGAGGGATGTGTGGTCAAGGTTGGTCGTGTGAGCCTGGTTTGCGGTCGTTCGATGATGCACCGTAGTAGCTTCGATGATTAACCGAAGGATGCGACGAAAGGGGGTCATGCAGCACACCGCATGTCATTGATGCTTAGTAGACCCCCCTGGGGGCGCTGTCATCGTCTCCGCGCTCTAAGTAGCAAATGGGTCGCCAAGTTTACGCCAAGTTATATTTTCAAGAATACCAAAGTGCAATCCAGGAGCCGACACGGCCAACAGCTGAACCTCGTGTGTGGGTGCTGCTCGGTGTCTTATCGTAAGCTGCTGCATGGAGAATGTGTGCGAGTTTGGCGGTGCAATTTCATGTTCAGTGCTGTGCGTATTTAATCATCTCGGTAATGGGCTCCTGGTGGTGACCTTTCACCCTTGCATTCATCAGTTGCTGGACCAATTGCTGGATCCTGTGTTCAATGACTGGATCCTGTGGCCAATGGCTGGTTCCTGTGGTCAGTTGCTGGCTCCTGTGGTCAACTGCTGGATCCTGTGGTGAAGGGCTGGTTCCTGTGGTCAACTGCTGGATCCTGTGGTCAGTTGCTGGATCCTGTGGTCAACTGCTGGATCCTGTGGTCAGTTGCTGGATCCTGTGGTCAATCGTTGGATCCTGTGTTCAAGTGCAGGATTATGTGGTCAAGTGCTGGATCTCCTGGTCGTAGCTGCTCTTGTATACTAGCGCAACCCGTTGTCGAACCAGTGCGGTAGCATCGGTACCTTCATTTCAGAAGGCAGGAGGTGCAATTCCGACATTAATGGCTCTTTACAGATGAAGGAGCCACACTACGTGGCCTAGAGAACGACCCGTGGGTCCGTGGTTGGGGGAAGCGGTTTGCCACGCGGGCGGCCCCGGTTGGAGGCCGTTGTGGTGAGCGGCCTGGACCTCAGCCGGCTGCGCGGAACATGTGTAAGCGTTGTGTCTGGTTCAGCCCAGCCCTTCAGCAGTTCCTCCGCAGCGTTAAACCCGTCATTGCCCCCGTGGGGCCCCCGCGCCAGGCCTTGACGGCCTAAAAGCTGCGTCGCCGTACAAGCATGCACTTAGCTATTTGTCCTCCCTGGAGGCCTGAGTGCTCGCGGCAACGCCACGCGTACACACTTGTCATTATTAGTCGGTAACAGTCCAAGCGCAATCATAACCATCGCAACATGACACTGCAACGTCAGTACGAGACGCACACACACGCACACACTAGGCGGCTACGCCCCGCTAATATTTGTGAGTTATTAGGGTTTATGCTTCCGGTCCACAGTTTGCGCCCCAGCTCGCCAGGCTATGCCGCCGCCCCCCCTCCCCCTGCGTCCATGCACCTGCCTACACGCAGCGATCACCGTAAGAATACCCTCCGCTCAAGCTCGTTCGCGTACGCTGACGCGGCCAGCCCTCAGGCCTTCCCGGTGACCCCTCATGATGTTCCTAACACCCTAGTTAGATGTTAGGAACGGCCCCTCACCGACGCCGCCAACCGCCGTGCCATCATGCCCTCCCCCGCCACGCCAAGGACACCCCGCCTCGCCCTCCCAACAAGCAGCGCGGCAGGCCGGTAATGGACAAGGAGAGCAGGATTTGTAAACCTATGGCACCTCTGGTACCGCACGTCACGTCACGTGTCATGTATCGTGTGCGAACGCCCTCGCGCCGCTGCGCTGCCCGCCTCTCATTCTGTGATCATCTGTGATCTGTGCTTTGGCCACCCGACCGATCCAGAAGGCCTCGCACACATGCACGCATGCACATAGTTAAACAAACAAACACCGCACGAAAGAAGCGCGTACACCGGTTACCATACACGGCAAGTAAGCGGCCCCACGAAGGGGATGGGACCAGCCAATGTCACCTGGCGCAGCATCAGGCACCCCCCGGCGCCTAATCCTAAAACCCAAACATGCGCACGTGTTTCAGCGCACATGGGGTGGCAGCAGCCGCATCAACAGCAGCCGCAGCAACAGCAGCCGCAGCAACAGCAGCCGCAGCAACAGCAGCCGCAGCAACGGCAGCCGCAGCAACAGCAGCCGCAGCAACAGCAGCCGCAGCAACAGCAGCCGCAGCAACAGCAGCCGCAGCAACGGCAGCCGCAGCAACAGCAGCCGCAGCAACAGCAGCCGCCGCCGCAGCAGCCGCAGCAACAGCAGCCGCAGCAGCGTTCAATGAAATAGGTACCGCTCGCCTCCGGTCATGTCTCGTCCCTGCTCGAGACCAACAGCACTTGGCGGTGACGCCTACCGTCCTATGGGCCTTATAGCACCCGTGCGGGGGGAAAGGAACGGGGGCGCGACGCGCTGTCGTGCACTTGTTTGCTGCCGTACCTACGCCGCTGCCGTACGTACGATCCGCACCGCGAAGGATAAAAGTCAACCGTCGGCGTTCCCGAGCCGCGCGCCGCCGCTTCCTACAAGCCGCGTCTGACCACCCGTCCTCCTCCGCCTCGCCTCGCCTCGCCTTCCGGCCCACCGCCCCCGCCCAGGCGGCCGGCGTCAAGCCGAGGACGGGCCACCTGGCCTGGACCCGATGACGCACACCACACCCATTTTGCGCGGCATTGAGCCCCTCGCAGGAACTTGAAACGATCCAAGTTCCGCCGGAAATTGAAATTCCTAGCACCCGACGAGCCACCTTACTACATTCACCTCCCCAGCGTGGCACCCGGGTCCGCGAAGTGACAAGTGAGGGCGCGTGTCGCCTCCTAGGGAGGAGAAGCGGCCCGAGGCGGCCTCAGGGGACGGACGGACGCACTGCTCTTCCCCGACCCACGCAAACCCCGATCAATGCAGCCCCCCTCCCCCCCAACGCCAAAAAAAACCACAAACAGCCAATCGGGCTGGGGTCATAGCAAAACATCATCGTACATCATAGTACAGTGCATATGGATAATGATTTCGTTCGCACGCTGGACAACCGCGCGCGCGCCGTCATGTCTCGCCACCTCACACCTCCTCCCCGTGCGGCTCCGGTTCCTGCTCCTCCTACCCCTCCTCCTCCTCCTCCCCCTCCCCGTGGGACCCTCACGGCCCCACAGCAATTGCGCTCGCGGACCCCCACCCAGCCGCCGCCGGCCGCGCCACACCTTCCAACCATCCATCGCAAGGCTGGGGAAGGCGCGCAGGTGGGAGTTAATAAGTCGAAGTTTGAGGTGATGGTGGCGGTGAAGTTTGAGGTGATGGTGATAGTGATGGTGAAGTTGGGAGGTGATGGTGATGGTGGCGGTGAAGTTGGGAGGTGGTGGCGATGGTGGCGGTGATGGTGAAGTTGGAGGTGATGGTAGGTGGTGGCTACTCGCGAGGCAAACCCGCCCTTCCCTCCGCCGTCGTACACCCGCTGCCGCCCGCGCAGGCGAGCGGTGTCGCCGGCGCTACCGCCCCCGGCCGCCTCCACTGCCGTGCTCAGGCGGGTCGATGTCGCCCATCGCCCGGCGCTGCTCGTTGACCCACTTTTTGATGACCTCCAGCTCGCTGTGCAGGGACTTGAACTCGTGTTCGTTCTTCTCGCGGATGGCCCGCAGGTGTGGCTCCACGTCACTCTTGAGGGCCTGCGCTCCAGGGAGGAGGGGGGGAGGAGGGGGGGAGGAGGGGGGGAGGACGGGAGGGCCCGGTTAAGGCAGGTGCAGGCGCGGGGGGGAAGGTGGGCGCGGAAGGAAGGTGGGGCGGGTTCGAGGAAGACCCGTGGATGCCAGAAAAAAACGGGCGGGGGGGGGAGCCCGGATAACTGTACGGCGGCCTTCGAGGCGCGCGAGCGCGTGGGGATAAACGGGGCAGCGCGCGCCGGGGCTCGGCGCTTCGAGGACGAGGATGAGGGTGAGGACAGTCCTGCTCACATCACAGGGTAAA
Organism: Yamagishiella unicocca; assembly: GCA_003116995.1. NCBI lineage: Eukaryota > Viridiplantae > Chlorophyta > Chlorophyceae > Chlamydomonadales > Volvocaceae > Yamagishiella > Yamagishiella unicocca. The sequence goes on from BDSL01000050.1 coordinate 16,075, forward strand.
CACCCAAACCCCCCACCTCACCCCACACACGCACGCACATTGCCTTCCCCCCCCGGTCCCCTCAGCCCGGTCCCCTCAGCCCGGTCCCCCCAGCCCGCCCCTCCCTGGGTCCCCCCAGCGCTCCCCTCCCACCTGCGTGAAGGCGCGCATGCGGCCCTTCCACTCGCCCTCCACGCTCTCCGACGACGCCATGAACTTGTTGAACTTCTTGTCGGCCGGCACCAGGACGTGCAGGTAGTTGCCCAGCAGGCGGTCCTGCAGGGAGAGGGACGCGCCAGGTGCGCGGTGGTGCAGGGGGTTGGTTCCGGAGCGTGAGCAGGGCCCTACCGGAAAAGGATGCGGATACGATAACGTACGACAACACGGCGGCGAAGTGTACGGATACGGGATGGTGTGTATGGGCGGCGGTGCTGATCCACACATCAGATGCCCTCCCCCATGGACCCGTGTACGGTGTGTATCCCTCTGGTTCCACGACTCTCTCGACATCACCATAAACATCACCACCATAAACATCACCACCATAAACGTCACCACCATAAGCCATTTCGCCCTATTTTTGCTTGTGGGGATATAACGGTCAGGCGCCTCCTTTACAGCCTCCGCCATTTCCTCCCCACGATGCCCCGCCGAGCGCGGCAAGTGCCGGCCCGCACCTGCAGCTTGTCTCGCATGTCCTTAGTCAGCAACGACTCCAGATCCACGATGAGGCGCGCGCGGTTGTGCAGCACCTCGATCTCCTCCGTTTCCTTGATCCGGTCGTACGTGTCGTTCATGATCGCAATCAGGAGGTTGACGAGCACGATGAGCATGAGGATGCCGTACACGCTCATCAGCAGGACGCTCAGGCGGGGGACGTACCTGGCGGGGCGGGGTGGGGTAGCAGGGTGTGTGTTTGGGGGGGGGGGGGTGAAAGGAAGTGACGGAAGAAGGGGGAGACCGCGGGTTTACGGCAGGGTGGGAGGGTGTGGGAGCAAAACACGTGCGGGGGACGGGGGAGGTAAGAGACGAAGCCCAAACTCCGAAACCGGCACGGGCACGAAACACAGCCGGGCCCAGTCTGCTCCCGGGCAAAAACTCCCCCCCACCACCCCCCGCCCCTCCTTGCCCCCGTCGCAGGGCGGCCCCTCGTCCTCCTCCTCCCCGCCGAGTTCCCCCCTCCCCCGCCTCAAATCCCGCCGCGGGAAACCCGCCCCCCCCCCCCCCGTCTTCTTGCTGCCCGTCCCCGCCTCAAGCCCGGCCCTCCCTGGAGTTCCACCCACCACATCCCATCGTTGTGCAACATGTCGACCAGGTAGTCGTACTGCCAGTCTCCCAGCATCACCGAGAACAGCTTGAAGGCGATGGACTCGTAGCTGTTCTTTGGGCCCTGAGCGCTCGGACAGGGTGGGGTGGGGTGGGAGGAGGGGGAGGGGGAGGGGCAGGGGAGGGGGAGGGGAAGGGGAGGGGAGGGGCAGGGGAGGGGGAGGGGCAGGGGAGGGGCAAGGGAGGGAATCAGCATGGGCGAGGGTAGTAGGCTATGTAGCGGGTTGGGCAGGTGGTGGCGTAACGCCCGCGTCCCGTGCCACTGCGCCCCCGCCGTACCCACACCCATACCCATACCCCATATCCACACCCCACACCCACTTCCGCCAATGGCCCCTAACAGCAGCACCCACACCCACTCCGCCTCCCCCTCCCCCATCAGCAGCGCCCACACCCTTCACCCCGCCCCCGCCCCCCACCCACGAGCAGGTGCTCCCGTCCCGCCCTCCCCCCGCCGCGCCCCCTCCGCCCCCTGCGCCCCCCTGCCCCAACACCCACACACCGCCCCCTCCCCCCCCGCCTCCTCCCCCCCCGTTTTTCCTCGCATATCCACGGGTCTTCCTCAAAACCCCCGCCCCCTCTTCCCCCCCGCCCCCTCTTCCCCCCGGGGGACTCACCAGCAGCACCGCGAACGCAATGGCGAAACCCCCGAAGATCATCCCCAGCAGCGTGAAGAAGTACCTCATGTCCTTTATGATCTCTATCACCATGCGCATGAGGCTGCCCATGGAGTCGGTCATGGACGCGAAGAACACGAGCCGGATGAACAGCACCAGCGTTTCCATGGAGCCCACCGCGAGGATGACGTCGTAGGTGAAGGACGCCCACACCATGCCGAACAGCACCACGAACAGCGCGAAGGAGGTCAGGTCCACCAGGTTGCCCAGGTAGTTGCGCCAGGTGCGCCACGTCAGCTCCATCATCTGGGTGGGGTGGTTGGCGGTTGGTGGTTGGCGGTTTGGGGGTTGGGGGGTTGGGGGGTGGTGGGTGGGGAGGTGGGGGGAGGGGGCGCGAGGCGACGTTTGGGTTTCTGTCCGCTAGTCTTCCGCGGGGGGGGGGCAAGGAAGACCCCGGGGGTGGGGGGGGGTGCTGCCGAGCGTGCAGGCCGTGGCTGAGGGCGTCGGACGTGCGGAGAGAAGGGGGGGGGGCGCTCACGCCAGTGCAACGAAACACACACACACAGTCGCGGCTCACGGGGCCGGCAAAGCAGGGCCCCCCCCTCACACCACCACCACCGCGCCCACCCAATGCACCCCTCCACCACTCACCTGCGAGATCTCCTCCGCCAAGCCGCCGACGCTCATAAGGCCCAGCACCACCAGCAGCGCCATCACCTCCGGCCGTTGGCGAACCTGTGATGACAGGACGGGACGGGGCGGGGAGGAGGGGGGGAGAGAGCCCCCGGCGATGAGGCGTCCTGTCGTGGACCTGCGTGCGCGGATGCCCCGCCCACCCACCCCCACTTTGCTACTTCCCCCGCCCACAAACACACGCACACCCACACGCACGCACGCACACACACGCACATACCACCAGCTGCCCCCCCTTGCTCCCCCCCGCCAACCCCTGACCCGCACCTTCGACACGTCGCCGTCCTCCTGCACGCCTGCGTTCCTCAGCACCAGCAGGAAGCCTCCGAACAAGGCCATGAACAGCACGTGCGCCAGCGCCGACATGAGCATCAGCATCTGACCGAACTCCTCTGCGGGGGGGGGGTTGAGGAATGCGGGTGGGGATACATAAAAGAACCGGTACCTCGACGTGGGAAGTGTAGCTGGTGCATAGCGGGGGGGAGAGAGGGGGGGGACCAGGGCAGGGGTCGCACCACCAGAACACACCACCATCACAACCACCTCCACCCACCACCACCACCACCACCAGGTTGTGGGTTGGGTCAGGCGGTCTCAGCGGGGCGCACACTCCCCCAGTCCTCAGCACGTACATTCCGAAACCCGCACCCCCAGCACCCCCAGCGCCCGCAGTACACCGCCCCGGCCTCCTCGCCCCACCATCCCCAAACCCCAGTTTGGGTTTTTCCCTTTCCTGCACGGGTTTTCCTCGCCCCACCCTCGAAACTCCCCATAACCCCAGCGCGACGCGGCTCAGCGCCACTTACGCCACTGCACCGTGATGGCCGCCTTGACGGCCGCGAAGCCAAACCACCTGACGGGCACGTCCACGTCGATAAGGCCCGTCAGGATGCCCTTCATACTGCCCATGTCGGCAATGCCCTTCCAGGGGATCACCTGGGGACGCGGCGGAGGCGGAGGAGGAGGCAGGAGGCGAAGGCGGGTGGGATGGGTGGGTGGGTGGGTGGGTGGGTGGGTGGGTGGGTGGGTGGGTGGGTGGGTGGGTGGGTGGGTGGGTGGGTGGGTGGGTGGGTGGGTGGGTGGGTGGGTGGGTCTTCTCGCCATCCGCCCCCCCTCCCGCCTCTCCCCCTCCCCTCCCCTCCCCTGCGCGGCTCACCAGCGCTCGCGCGTCGACCGAGTGGCTGGTCTGCGGCTCTCCGAATGTGCCCCACTCCCAGCCCATCCAGAACCACAGCGCCTTGAGCATGTCCTTGAACAGCAGCATCAAGTGCATCAGGAAGAAGACCGGCCAGCGGTGGAGCAGGATGGGGTTACACACGAAGGCGCTGAGGGGGCGTGTGTATGTGTGGGGGGGGGAAGGGGGGGGAGGCAGCGGGGGGGGGGGAGATGAGAGGAGGTATGAGAAGCTGTTTCACCGGCCAGGAAGGATCGCTCCGTCGCCCTCCCCCCTCGCCTGGGTTTTCTCCTCCCTCCTCCTACCCCGCGGCGGCTTGCCCCCACTGATCCATGGGTTCCTAACCCGCCCACCCACTCACTTTAGCACCAGCATCCGGTTCTGCCGCTGCTTCTTGGTCCACCCCTCCAGAGCCGCACTGTTCTCGATGTACACCTGCGTGTCCTTCAGCTTGTTGTCGTACGCGCTCTTGAGCGCCGTACAAAGCGGGTCGTTGGGCGCGAAGATGGTGTCGATGAACTGCGAGTTCGGTCCGGCAGGTGGTGGTGGTGGTGGTGGTGGTGGTGGTGGTGGTGGCGGTGGTGGTGGTGGCGGTGGCCGTTGGAGGGGGACGAGAGGGGGGAAGGGAGGGGGAGAAGGGAGGGGGAAGGGAGGGCGAAGGTGGCGTAAGGACGTTCAGGATACCGTGATTGCGTGAAGCGGGAGTCGGGGACGCGCAAATCATCCGGCACCAGATACGCTCGATGGTATTGTAGGGTGGTTATCTTCTATACGTTATCTTCTATATCTACCATTCCCCACGACGGTGGCTCGATCCTCCCGATTGGTGTCCGACGACCATGCGCCAACTATCCTGTCCCGTTGCGTAAAACGGTTTTTATACACCCCCCACCCCCACCCCACCTTTTTGTCCCAGGGCCTCATGGTCCAGTTGCCCTGCCCGTCCTTGGTGCCCTTCTGCCAGTTGGTCATGAGCAGCTGCGGGGGCGAGGCGGGATGCCAGGCGAAGAGGGGGAGCCGGTAAACCGACGAATGAAAAGAGGACGGGGTGGGGTGGGGTGGGGTGGTGGGGCAGCACAGGGACGCTCGTTGGTCTCACGAGGGGTGGTACGGCATTGGGGTGAGGACAACCCAACTTCGACTAAAACGCCGAGGGGTAGCGAGGAAAGCCCGTGGACGGAGGGAACACCGTGTGGGGTGGGGCTGGGTTGGGTGATGCCGGAAGGATGACGGCAGGGCAGGGGGCCGGTACCGAGGCGGCAGGTGGTGAGAGATGGTGGGAGGTGGGAGGTGGGAGGTGGGAGGTGGGAGGTGGGAGGTGGGAGGTGGGAGGAGGTGGGAGGTGGGAGGTGGGAGGAGGTGGGAGGTGGGAGGTGGTGAGGGATGACCAGCAACAGAGCGGGGGAAGGCTGGCCTTCGCTGCTCGGCCCTCGTCGTACCTGTACGAAGTGGTGCGTGTACACCGGCTTGTACAGGCTCAGCGGGTACGTGTTGTACAGCGGGTTGCCGGGCCGGAAGTTGGTGTACACGGTCGCCTCGTTCATGGAGCCTGTTGGGGTTGTGAGTTGGAAGTTGGAAGCTGGCGGTTGGCGGTTGGCGGTTTGGGGGCCGGGGAATGACCCAATGCCAGGTGGGAGCGACGCACCAGCAGGATTGCAGCAGGGCAGCGTGATCTGGCACCTCGCCGCCAGCCCCTCTGCGCCCCTCGCCGCCAGCCCCTCTGCCCCCCTCGCTGCCAGACCCTCTGCCCCCCTCGCTGCCAGACCCTCTGCCCCCCTCGCCGCCGGACCCTCTGCCCGCCTCCTAACCTCGCCCGAGGCGTGTGTACCCTCCGCTTCATACGTCGTGCCAATCGGCCCCCGGCCAGCTTCACACGCCCTGCTTCACCCCCCCACCCCCACGCCTCCGGGCCCAAGTTCTCGAAACGTCTTTTCTAAACGGTTCTTCTCGCATCCACGGGTCTTCCTCGAAACCCCCCGGGCCGCTTCAATCCTCCCCCCCCGGCCTGCTCCAACTCCCCCCCGGCCTGCTCCACCCCCCCACACACACACCTGCTTCAAGGATGGCCTCCACAATCCGGAAGCTCAGCTTCTCCCGGAGCATGTCCTTGATGAGGAACGTCATGGACTCGGCTTTGAACCCGGGCAGGTCGACTGGCGGCTGCACAGCGCGGGGGGGGGAGATCAGGGTTTTGGGGTTTTGGGGGCTGCAGGTTGCAGGGCCGCATGTGATGCCGCATGTGATGCCGCATGTGAGCTCCACACATACCGCCACCAGTACACCAGGGCTGCCGGGGAGGAGGGGGGGTACAGAAAAGGCCGACCCCCCCCCCGCCAGGGGTTGCGAGGAAGACCGGTGGATAACCCCGTGGAAGACCCCTGCCGGGGGGGGCCACGCCGGGCGACAGCTCGCCTACCCTCGGATGCCCCCCGCAACCACCGCAACCACCGCAACCACAGCAACCACCCCGGCAGGGCCACAAAACACGGACAAGGGGGCTCTGCCCGACCGCTGCCCGGCCGCTGACACGCCCGTCCCGCGCCGCTTCCCTTCACAAGGCCTTCGGTTGCTCTCGCAAACGTAAGGCCCTCTTTTCTCCTATTGCCGACAACCACCGTACCCGTGCTTCCCCGCACGGTCGGCCCCCCCCGCCCCCGCACCTGTGAGCAGCGGCTGATGGTGTCCGTGACCTTCGACAGCATGATGTCGTTGGAGATGAGCTCCTTCAGCTCCAGCCCCGTGAACTGCGACTGGATGAGCGCCGCGAAGTGCTCCTTGCTGGTGTCCCACTCCATGGCCGCCTTGTAGGTGCACTCGAAGGGGATGCCGTAGTCGGCAAGAGCGTCCACGACGCGCTCCGTGAAGTCCTGCAGTGTGTGTGTCGTACAGTACGACGATGACGATGGCGATGACGATGGGGAGGCGAGGCGGCAGCGGCAGCGGCGCGAGCGAGCGAGGTTAGCGAGTTTAGCGAGGTCGCGGTCGGGGGGTTGCGGGGGGTGGGGTGCGTGACTCATGCGGCCACGTCAGCAGGCGGAGGGTGGAGGTCCGGAGGGGAGGGGACCTGGATCCCATCGGGCGCCCTCCCCCCCACTCCACTGCCCCCTCCTCCCCTCTCTCCCCCCCTCCGGAAGGCTATGCATCCACTACATTTCCCCAGTCGCGTTACCGGTTCTTTTATTGTAACCCCGCACACACATACCACCTCGCAGCGCTCCTACGCCATACCACCACCCCCTAGTTTCCATACACGCCTTCCAGGCGCGGAGACCCGTCGGGGCGGTCTCCTCTCCCCCCCGCCGCCCCCCCCGCCGCCCCCCTCGCGGATTCGCGGATTCTCTTATCAAACCCCCCTTCGCTCACGACCATGCGACAACTATCCTGTCCCGTCGCGTAAACGGCTTTTACCACCCTCCCCCCCACCTTTTTTCGTGTCACCGGTCTCACCCCCCCCCCCACCTTTTCGTCGCTCAGGTGCTGCAGCTCCGGCGCGCGCCACGTGAAGTGGTTCCTCACGTCGCTGCACTTGACCAGCTGGTCCTTGCGGTGGAGCAGGTTGGCGGACACCTGCAGAGTCGCCAGCTGCTCCAGCACATCTCGGCTCACCTGCCGGCGTGTATGTGTATGTGGGGAGGGGTTAACTAAAGGATAATCCGCGAATCCACGGGGGGGTTACAATAATAGAACCGGTGTGGGGGGGGGGGGGGAGAGGATCCGGTTACACGACGTAGGAGGGGGGGGGGGGACGGGGACGATGGGGAGGGGTAGGGAGTGGGTGGCGGGATTGGGGAGGCGGCCGAGGGGCGGGTGAGGGACCCAGCAGCGAGTAGCGCGTATGGGTACGTGCGGCGATTGCTGCGATTCGGAGACGGGGACGGGGACGGTGGGGGCTTAAAGGCAGACCCGTGGATGCCCGAAAAAGAGACGGTGGGGACGGAGACGGTGGGGGTGGGAGGGGAACGCATGGCATGCCGTACGGGGGTGGCTGCCGTACCAGGTTGAGGAGCTTGGCGCAGCCCGAGGGGAAGCGCTTGGCCATCTCTTTGAGCAGGTCCGTGGTGATGCCAGTGATGAAGACGGCCTGAGCGCGCGGGTGGCGGTGAGGAGGGGGGCGAGAAGGGGGGTTACAATAAAAGAGCCGGTAACGCGACGGGAGGCGAGAAGGGGGGGGGGAGGGGGGCAGGAGAAGACCCGGTTACGCGACATAGGAGACGGACGGCAGGAACTAGCCTTGGGGAGGCAGCTTGTTTACATGCGGTATAAGGGGGGAAGGGTGTTTTCACAAAGGGTCATTGCACATTGCGGTGTATATCAACACACGGGAGCTCAGGGCGGTGATACCCCACATGCCTGCGCACTGGCAGACGCACGCGCGCACGCACGCGCACGCGCACGCGCCAGGGAGGGCACACAGGCGGCAGGTGGCATGATGACGTGGCGCGGAGCTGGTGAACGTGTTGATGGGCCGCAAAGCGCGCCGCCACAACCCTACACCTTCGACGCCCGCCCGCCCGCCCGCCACACACACACACACCCATCCACCCACCCACGCACGCACGCACCCACAGCTCGGCTCAGCTCAGCATACTTAAAACACACACGCACGCACGCACGCACGCACGCACGCACGCACACGCACCCTGCGGTCCTTGCTGTTGAGGTTGACCCAGCTGATGATGCTCAGCACCGTCGCCTCCACGTTCATGGACTTGCGGGCCGCCACCGCCGCACGCAGAACGTGCGACACGTTGAGCGTCTGCACCGCCAGGTCGGCGGACAGCTGCTTGTCCGCCTCCGCCACCTGCTCCGCGTCCGTGCCGCCGCCCCGCGCCCCATGAGCGCGCTTGCTGCCCCCCACGCCGACCATGTGCGCCAGGCCGGCGAAGCCGCCGTGCACGCTGCCCCTCTCGCCTCGGAACTTCATGGACAGGGCCCTGACGCGCGGCGCGGCGAGGCGCAGAGGAGGGGTTGGGGGGTGGGGTGAGGGTTTGGGTTGGGTGGGTGGTGGGGTGTGGGGTGCGGTGGGTGGTGGTAGAGGGTGAGGAAACCCGTTTACAGGACATGGGGGAAGGAGGGGGGGACAAAGTAGCAAGGGAGGAGCTTGGAGAACGCGTTGGGGGCTGGTCTGTTCCTTCGGGTTCCGGAGCTGCTGTTGCTGCAGCTGCTGCCGTAGCGGCACAATCCCCCAACCGGAACACCAGAACCAGCGAGTTGCGGAAACGGCAACGTCCACACGTGCTGACATGTTTCCCACCATCGTGCCAGGCTGCCGTTAATGCGCTTGTCTTTGCTTGGTGGCTTATCCGGAAAACGGCAAAGTAGGAAGCGGCTGTTCGGTGCTAGGAGGGGGCCGCGCTGGGAAGCGGCCGGGGTGAACGCCCCACCTGTGTCGGTCGAGGGGGTCGGGCGGCGGCGGCAAGATCGACGCCTCGTACGACATGCGCTTGACGTCTCTCAACAGGTCCAGCAGGCGGGTGCGGCCGCTGTCGGACTCGGTGAAGCCCTGCGGTGAGGGTTTTTGGTTGTTAATATTGGTTCGGGGCGGTTGGGACGGTTGGGACGATCAGGCCGCCCGGCGTACACGACGTGATCGGATGCGCGATCGCACATGCAGGAGGCGAGGTGAGGATGGGTCCCTGCATCCGCAACCCCCTGTGCACCGATCTGGTCCTGCCCGCCCCCCTGCCTACCCCCCTGCCTGCCTGCCTGCCCTAGGCTGCCTGCCTGCCTGCCTACCCCCCTGCCTGCCTGCCTGCCTGCCTGCCCCCCTGCCTGCCCTCCTCCATGCCTGCCTCCATGCCCCCCCCCCCGCCTGCCCACCGACCATGCGCCAACTGTCTTGTCCTTCTCGCGTCAATGGTTTTCATGCCAGCCCCTAACCCCCCCCGCCCGCCCGCCCGCCGCCTCACCTCCGCCGTCCGCTTCTTGGCGACCAGCATCACGAAGTCCTTGAAGATGGGGTACAGCGCCATGTCGTTGAGCACCTGCTGGTCGGCCTTTTCGAAAAAAGCCTTGACGACGACGTAGTTGACCTGGCGGGGGCGGGGGAGGGGGCGGGGGCGGGGGGGAGGGGAAACCCGGCAGACGGGGGGGCGGGGAGGGTGGGGTTGGGTTCGGAGAGCGGGGGGGGGGCGGTGGTACTGTGCCGTGGGTAAGGAAGCAGGCAGGCAGGCAGGATGCGGGGGGGTTCGAGGGAAACCCGTGGATGTCCGAAAAAACAGGATGCGGGGGGGGGGGGAGCCACCGAGCCATACACACGCGTACGGGGACACGTGTAAATGGGAGCCGCGACGGACCCCGGCCTCGACCCCCGGGGCGGACCCCCCCGGGCCTCGACCCCCGGGCCGCCGCTGCGACCATACGACGACTCTTGACGAACACCGCCGCTTTCCGGCGGCGCTGAAACACGAGCATCCGGCCGTGGGCGGGGGGACCGGGCATCTAGCGTACTAGCTATGGCGGCCCGCAACTGTCCCCCCCGACCCGTGGGTCCGCAGCAGCGCTCGCCTGTTTGAGCCCCTCCACGAGCTGCTGGTAGATGAGGATCTTGCCTTGCGCCGCGGCGCCCTTGCCGGCGCTGCGCGACAAGCTGAGCGAGGGGCGGCCGTAGCCGATGGTGGTGGACATGTAGGCGTTGTTGATGCTGGGGGTGTGCGGCAGCGGGCTGCTGTTGAGGCGGAGCGACTTCACGAAGCCCACCACCTCGAAGTCGGACATGTCCTGCGGGACAGCGGGACGGCGGGACGGCGGGGCGACCCGTGGGTCAGTGTGGGCCAGCCGGGGCGACCCGTGGGTCGGTGTGGGCCAGCCGGGGCGGTGGTGGCATGTGGACGCGGACTGGCGCCACCGCGAAACACAGTGCGGGTGAGGGCTGTGGACGGCGGTGGAGGGGCAGGACGGTAACGGCGGCGGGGGCCGGAGTCCCGGGGGATGGGTGCCCCCCCCCCTAATCGGCGTCCACCGCCGACCTGACCTCTCTCCGCACCCGAAACGACCCCGGCCGCTTCCCTTCGCTTCGCAACGCCTCCCTTCTCTTCCGTTCACTTCGCTTCCAACTCCCTTCCCTTCGTTACGCTACGATAAGGTTCTATTGTTTTTTGTCGTTAAGTTAGTTACATATAACAAGATGGTTCGCTTCGCTTCGCTTCGCTCCGCTTCGCTTCGCTCCACAACGCACCTGCAGCCTGGCTAGGAGGCTGTGGAAGAGGTCGGGGAAACAAGCAATGAGCGGACCCATGGTCAGCTCCCAGTTGCAGCTGGCCAGCGCGCGGGGGCACTCCGCCGATATGATGTCCAGCATGATCTTGGTCAGCTTGTAGTTGTTGTAGTCGACGGCGGCCTGCACGTACTCCCACAGCTCGTTGTGCTTGTCCTGCGAGGGCGATGGGGGAATGGGGGTATGGAGCGTTGGGTTGGGTTGTGAGGGGGAGAGAGGGGGCCGGGTTGGGAGCGGGAGAGGGGGTTGGGTTGTGAGAGGGAGAGGGGGTTGGGTTGGGGGGGGGGGGTTTGAGGAAGGGGGGGAGGGGTGGATCTGCACCCAGCGCTCGCTCCCTGCCCTCCACCGGTTCCGCCCGCCCAGTGGTTCCACCCCAGCCAGCCTGCCCTAAGCAGGACGTGGCCAGACGATGTGCGTCCGTCCGTCGTACAAGGACACGTCATCTGCGCCCCCACTCACTCCACTAATGCCACTACCCGGCCGCCCCGCCAATGGTCCGCACCCGAAGTCGCCGCCGCCGAAGCCCGACCTCCGACTTTCAGTCTCCTCAACCAAGTCCTCCAGCACGCACCTCCAAACGCCTGTCCTAAGCGGTCTTTCTTCCCTGCAACCCCCTGCCCCGCTCCCGGCCCCGCCAATAACCCACTCCCTCCCCCTTCCCTTCCCTTCCCCTCCCTTCCCCTCCCCCTTCCCTTCCCCCGCTCCCCCCTCCCCGTTTTCCTAACGTACACGGGTCTTCCTTGCAGCCCCCCGGCCCTCACCTCGCCCTTGCCGTACAGCTCCTTGAACAGGCGCTTGATGATGATGCCCACCTCGCCGCCAGCCTCCGCGGCCCGGGCGGCGGCGGCGTCCAGGTGGGGGCCGCCGTCGCCCTCGGGCCCCGCCCCGTTGGACACCGTACTGACCAGCTTGTTGATGGCGGCGAACAGCATGCGCTGTGAGGGGGGAGGGAGGACAAGGCGGAGGGGGCAGCGGCAGCGGCGGGGGCGGGGGGGGGGTTTTAGGGGGGAGGGAGGGAAACCCGTGGATGTCCGAAAAAACCCGTTTAAAACAGAACGGTGAGGGGGGAGGGAGGACAAGGCGGAGGGGGCAGCGGCAGCGGCGGGGGCGGGGGGGGTTTTAGGGGGGAGGGAGGGAAACCCGTGGATGTCCGAAAAAACCCGTTTAAAACAGAACGGTGAGGGGGGAGGGAGGACAAGGCGGAGGGGGGCAGCGGCAGCGGCGGGGGCCGGGGGGGGGGGCTTAGGGTTTAGGGTTTAGGGTTTTAGGGTTTTCCTCTTCCCCTGCGCGGTAACCCATAACCCCAAGACCCTAAACCCCAAGACCCTAAACCCTAAGTCCCTAAACCCCAGAGACCCTAAGCCCCAGAGACCCTAAACCCCAAGTCCCTAAACCCCAAGTCCCTAAACCCTAAGACCCTAAACCCTAAGACCCCACCTGGGTGTAGTCCATGTTGCTGCTGGTGAGCGCCTTGGTCCACTCCATCTTGGCCTTGCCGTCCTCGTCGTCCTTGGAGCGAGCCGCCGCCTCCGCCGCCGCAGCCGCCTTGAGCCGGTCCGCCTTCTCCTTCTTCTCAAACGCCTCCTGCTGCTTGATCACCTCAATCATGAGCTGGGCGATGGCGGGGGTCTGCACGGGCGGGCGGGGTGCGTGTGTTTTATAAATGCTGACCTGAGCCGCGAAGTATACGTGTGCGGGGTGCGTGTGTGTGTGTGTCGGGAGGTGGAAGCTGCGCGACGCGCGCGACTTGCTCGTCAGCCGCCCAACAACCTGTCCCAACAACCTGTCCCAACAACCTGTCCCAACAACCTGTCCCAACAACCTGTCCCAACAACCTGTCCCAACACGTTCCCTGAAGTTCCTCCGACAGCCCCAACCCCCTTCCCAGTGGCCGCCGCCGCAGGCAGTCACTTCCTCACTAGCCACATGCGGGGTGCTCAAGAGCAGTCGCCCAGACCCAAATGGGAGTTGCCCGGCCCAGAAAGAGACCGACCCAAATGGAAGTAGCCCGCCCCAGAAAGAGACCGACCCAGATGGAAGTAGCCCGCCCCAGAAAGAGACCGACCCAGATGGAAGTAGCCCGCCCCAGAAAGAGACCGACCCAGATGGAAGTAGCCCGCCCCAGAAAGAGACCGACCCACACCTGGGCGGCAGACCCTGGACCCCGGCATCCTCCGTTCCGGCCACACCTCCACCAGACAGACCAACGCCTGGGCTGCCTCCCATCCGACCCCGCACTCTGCCTCCCATCCGACCCCGCACTCTGCCTCCCATCCGACCCCCGCACTCTGCCTCCCATCCGACCCCCGCACTCTGCCTCCCATCCGACCCCCGCACTCTGCCTCCCATCCGACCCCCCCACTCCGCCTCCCATCCGACCCCAGAAATCGGACCCTCTCCCCCCAAATGTGCACCGAACGGTTTCCTACTCGGCTTTCCTAGTCCACGGGCTTTCCTCAAACCCCCAAAACACAACTGCCCGCCAATCACCAGCCTGTCCGGAGCCGCCACCTACCGGCACCTCCTCCTCATGCAGCACCACCAGCCGCAGCAGCTCTTGAAGCGCCTCGAGGCTGGGCACCACCTGGGGGGGGAGGGCAGGGGGGCAGGTCGGCAGGTGGCAGGCCGGCAGGTGTTGGGCGGGTGGGGGGTAGAGGGCGATGTCGTCATCGTCCACCCAACGCGTCCCCCCAGGCAACTTCTCCCCCCGGCGCCTAGATGGCTCCTGCCCTCCTGCAGTCGTCTCAGCCCTGTACCACCCCACACCCGACACGCCGAACGCCAACGCCGCCCATCCGCCCGTGCATCTTCCTGAACCGGCACTCCCGTATTACTCCCAGCCTCCCTCCCAGCCTCGCAGTCCCCCGTGTGGATATCCGACCCCTCATAAGGCCCCAGTGACAGCTGCACCAACGCCCAACATGCCCCCGGGCGATGGGCCCCACAACCCCTTGACATCCCAACACGCAGTTGCCGCCGCCGCGCTCACAATCCAGATAGTCGAGCGCGGATGGCCCCGTTTCCTCCGCTGTTACGAAGCCTACAACTACTCCTCCTTCAACCTATGGCAGCTGCGGGCCCCCGGCCCGCCGAGGTTTTCCTTTCGTACACGGTTTTTCCTTTCGCACACGGGTTTTCCCGTCAGCCCCGCCGCGGTATGCTCTTGCTGCCCGCACCTGGAACGCGTTCATCCGGGTGATGTCCAGGATCTGGGGGTTCGCCCCGTGCTGCAGCAGCAGCACCGCCACCTCGTGCATGCCGTGGTTCAAGGCGCCGTGAAGCGCAGTGAACCGGATCTGCGAAGGAGCGGAGGCCGAGAGCGAGGGGGGCCGGGGGGGTGGGTTGCGAGGGAAACTCGGGGGGGGGGGTTTAGAGAATCCGCGAATCCACGGCCGAAAAACCCAGCGGAGAAGGGCTCAATGGTCAGGTACCACATGCGGGCACGCAGCGTGCAACGTAAGAGCGGCGTGCAGCGTGTAGCTTTGTCGGCCTTTGGAGCAGCTGCCGGGAGCAGCCGCCCTGGGTCCATGCCCCAGGGACCAGCGGCGTGCCGCTGTGGCGAGACTGCGCACGACCCAGGTCGCTAGGGCGGCCCCAGCGTATTGCGGCCCCAGCGTATTGCGGCAAGTCCCTTAGGGCGATACCAGCGTATTGTGGCAACTGCCCTAGGGCGACCCCAGAGCCACTTTGCGCTGTTGCTGTAGCGACCGCCGCTGACTCGGCTGCGCCCGTGGCGCCACCTATCCGTGACCGCAGCACGCACGGGCCAAAGTGCGTGTGGCTACAGACAGCCCGGACCAGCTGCCTAGCATCGCGGTTTGCGAGGTGCGGGGCCTGTGCCTCCAGCACCTGTGACAGGCCGCCCTCGCCGAGCTTCTGACGCTGCTGGCGCCAGTGCTGGCGCCAGTGCTGACAGCCAGTGCTGACAGCCAGTGCTGGCGCCAGTGCTGGCGCTAGCACCAGTGCTGGCGCCGCTGCTGACAGCCATTTCTGGCACCGTTTCTGGCACCGTTTCTGGCACCGTTTCTAGCACCACTTCTGGCGCCACTTCTGGCACCACTGCTAACTGCCAGTGTTGACGGCCACCGTTGGCGCCAGTGCTGGCACCAGTGCTGACAGCCACGGCTGGCGCCAGTGCTGGAGCTGGCACCACTGCTGGCGCCAGTGCTCTGCCGCCAGTGCTCTGCCGCCAGTGCTCCACCACCATTTGCTGCCGCCAGGGTGCAAGTGCTGGTCCCCGTGCTCCTTGCGGTTGCAGAGACACCGCATGCCGCCACTGCACGGGGGCTCGGCCGCAGCTGCGCCCGTAGTCCCGGTCGCCCACGCCCTGGCTGCTGGGCGGGGTAGCGTGCCTGCCAATGGGAGCCCTGCTCGCCTGTTCGCCACAGGCGCAGCACGCCCAAGCAGCACGCCCGCTGCTACCTGCCCTCTCGCCGCTGCTACCTGCCCTCTCGCCGCTGCTACCTGCCCTCTCCGCGCTGCTACCTGCCCTCTCCGCGCTGCTACCTGCCCTCTCCGCGCTCCTTACTCGGCTCCAACTGTGACCAGCTCCGGCCATTGGGTCTCTGCTGCCGTGTGAGAAGCGCCGGTAACCAAAGCCCCAGATCGAGGCCCTGGTCCTAGAGCACCCTGTTAATGTTCTAGAAGTATGCCCGGGTCGTAATCCCTCGCCAAACACGCGTTCATCGGCCCCCCGCTTGACAGCGCACGTTTGCTCCGCAACGTCTCCCCCTCCTCCCACCTGTTCTTTGCCCCCCCCCCTGAAATAGCAGCCATGCCCCCAGCCATGCCTAGGGGTGGTATGCAGATGCGCTCACCTGCGTGTCCTGGTGGTTCAAGTAGTCATTGCGCTTGACCTTCCTCACGACCGTCGATTCGAACGGCTCAAGCAGGGCAATGACCATCTCCTTATTGCCGGAGGAAGCTGCCAGCTGGAGAGGAATTGAACCATACTGCAAGCCCGAGAGGGTTGTCAATGAATGCATGCACACATATGTAGTAGCATATGGGGTTCAATATCGCTTACCTTATCCGCGACAAACACGTCATGGCTTCGTTTGACCAAGTACCTGATGTCCAACGAAGTGCAGGGCACATAGTGAATACGGGCGGCAGGCCGCCAACAAGCAGCACCTTGCGGCAGCAAGCTTTACAAGGTTTTGCTTAAATTGTGTGTTAACATGTAAGTCGCGACGTACCGTGCCAAAGTGGCGAAACGGCGCATGGTCTCCGGTGTGCCATAGCTGATAGCTTCTGCCAGGGTGGTGTGTCCCAGCAGTGCTACATAATGTAGTAAAGTAAAACCAGGATCCTGTATAACAGTTCAGGTATTAGCACCCAAAGGGGCTGGAGTACCATTGCGCCTCGAGACATGCGCTCTAGATGTTCCTTGCAAAGGCGCACCCTTTGATTTGCGGCCACGAAAATTGGTGATTCAGTTAGCTGCTGAATTTCAGCTATCTCCTCAAGGTACTCCGTGCTGGTACCCGCAGGCAGCGAAGCTCCCGTATTGCCAAGAACCGCTGACGCTCTCCCGCCATACTGCGACGCTTCAGAGGATGTAGAGCCACCGAATAACTTAAGCGCCACCTGTTTGATGGTTCCTTGCCCATTCCTGCGCACTCAAAGCGCTGAGTTCAGAGGGAATCCTAACTCTACTAGCAGCTCGCTCGCCAGCTAGTGCCCCACTTACTGGGCCATTGGAACCACCTTAGATGTGTTGTTTGTCATCCAGTCATGACCAACAACTGTGTTCCCATATTGGGTCTGCACCCTACGCCTTGCGGATTGGTGTGACGATTTGTTCCAAGGATAGGTACGTACAAGGAGTACAGGTTGCTTCCGAATACCACTTCCAAATGGAAGCGCCTAGGTCGTGGCTTGTCGTGTACCTTGACAAACTGCAATCGTACGGTTCCGTGTAATCCCAGTCTCAGCGTCACTCACCTCAAACAGCCATCCTGTTTATAATAATTAAGGCGTCATATTCCAAGCTGAAGCATTGCAACACCCGCCCCTAGCTCGTGCGCTGACGTTACGACTGCTCTCGCCTCGTTCCGGCGAGCCCATGATACCCATCAGCCTCAGCCAAGCCCTGTAAATGGCGCGTGAGCAAAGGAGAGTTAATGCCGTGGCGTTCACAGGCTGCTTCACGGCCGGCCTCCGGTTCATCGAGAGCACCTGCGTGCCACACCCGCTTATACCTTCCGACCCCCTGGCTGGGATCCTGGCGGGAGATGAAGGAGTGGCGCTGGCAGTGCAGGAGCTCGAGCAGCTTGAGCTAGCCCAGGTCTGCAGTTTGGGAAGCCACGCTCGGACGGCGCCTGTAGATAGCCCACCTGTGTGCGCTCCTGCCGTCGATCTGCAAATTCCGCCTCCCGGTCTGCGCCCGGCGCCAATGAGCATACCGGTATCAGCAGTGGCGGATTCCCTTTTTTTAGCAAATCCTAATTCCTAAACCCTCCCAAGCATCGCCTCTGCTCCGATGCCCTTGCACCGCGGCAGGGCCCCGGCCGGCACCTCCGAGTTCCGGCACGTAGTCGCTTGATCGACGACATGCTGCACGACGAGATAACGGCGCTGCGGTGCCAACGACCCCAAGGTGCGCGTCACACTCGCAGCGGCGAAAGCAGCGCGCGGGTGGCGTAACGTCCTTGATGCTGCCGGGCACGGATGGTTTCGGAGCCGTCCTACTATGTACGCGTAGTAGTCGCTCCGAAACCAGGTGCGCGCGTACCGCGGCCCGCGACCTCCGCGGCTCCCGCTGCCCTGTCCTTGGAAAGCGGTGTACCTCGCCGCGCAACCCGCCGTCATGACGCAGGCGAAGGCCTCGAGGCTGCAGTGCGCTGCCCTGCCTGCCATGATCACTGCCTGCCATTATCACTGCCTGCCATGCTCACTGCTCTCGGCGGAGTGTTTGCGGCTGCAAACCCTCCCCTGCTGAATCGATCGTATCTGCACCCCGACTGCTGCTGCCGTTGCTGCTGTTGCCGCCGGTGCTGCTGCTGCTGCCGCCGCTGCTGCCGCCGGTGCACTGGCAGGCGAGGTGCCCCCGTCACGTCAGCCCCGTACCGAGCACGACACGGACCACGCGAGTGGCGCTGCCGCCGGCAGCGGCGCTGGACTCCGACCCCGCGGCTCCGAAACCGTCTGCCAGGTGGTCAGCCTGGGCGCGGGAATGTGCACCCGGCCGTGGCGGCTGGCGGCGATGGCCGGCTGCCGCGCCTTCGAGGTCGACCTGCCGCATGTCGCAGAACCAAAGATGCGGCGGCTGGCTGAGGCTGGCGCCCAGTGGTCGCATGGCGAGCCCACTGACTCCCCCACCGCAGCCTCAACCTCAGCGCTGGCAGCGCAGCCTTCACCTCCGACCTTCCCGCTCCTCGCCGACAGCTACGCGTTCATCGACGCCGACCTATCCTTCCAACAACTTGGCGACTTGCTGTCGCTGAAGGGGTTCGAACCGGCGATCCCGACGCTGTGGGTCCTGGAGGCGCTGCTGTACTACATACCCCTGGCCACCGCCTCATCGCTGCTGTGCGAGCTAGCCGACCTTTCGGCGCCCGGCAGCCGCCTGATCGCCACCTGTGTGGATCGGGAGCTGCTGGAGGCAAGTGTGACGGGCGTCTCAATGTCCAAGGTGAGTCCTAGATGGTGTGACGGGCGTCTCAATGTCCAAGGTGAGTCCTAGATGGTGTGACGGGTGTCTCCATGTCCAAGGTGAGTCCTAGATGGTGTGACGGGTGTCTCCATGTCCAAGGTGAGTCCTAGATGGTGTGACGGGCGTCTCAATGTCCAAGGTGAGTCCTAGGTGGTATATGACACGGTGAGCAAAACACACAGCATGACGTGACGTGAAGGGTAGGGAAGGGAAGGGAAGGGGGAAGGAGGTGGGCTCCCGTGTGTGGCGATTGGCATCCCCCTCACCGCATTGGGCATCTGCGCTGACCGTTATGTGGTTGGGGGCGTCGGGCTGGTGTGTATGCGCGGGAGGGCGTACCACCCAACCCACCTCGCCATCCCCCACCCAGTCCTCCAGCATGCATCTCAAAACGTCTGTTCTAAACGGTCTTCCTCGGACCCCCCCCCTAGGGCCACGTGTTCGCCGGCCTGTGGCACTTCGACGCGGAGGCGCTGCTGTACGACACCGAAGCGTTCGCGACGCGCTGGGCGGTGGACTGGGCGCAGCAGCCGCCGCCGCCGGACGAGGCGGTCCCAAGCAAGGACCCCGGCGGCGACGAGCAGGCAGCAGCAGCAGAACCAGCAGGACCAGCAGCAGCAGAACCAGCAGGACCAGCAGCAGCAGAACCAGCAGGACCCGCAGCAGCAGAACCAGCAGGACCAGCAGCAGCAGAACCAGCAGGACCAGCAGCAGCAGAGCCAGCAGGACCCGCAGCAGCAGAACCAGCAGCAACACCGGCCGGACCCGATGGTGCTTGCTCTGGGGCGGAAGAGGGTAGCAGTGTTGCCCCTGAGCCCAGCTCAGCCGCTGGGCATCCCCCGGAGGCGCAAGGCGGCGCGACGTGCCCCCCCCACCGCCGGCTGCCCGCCAGCACCCAGCGCCTGGCGCTGGAGCGCCTGGGCGCCGAGACATACGTGGCGCTGTACGGCGGCAGCGAGCTGCTGTTCTCGGCGGGTCTGAGGCAGCAGTGGCCGGCTGCGGACGGGGTGGCGTAGGAGGGCGCGCGCGTGGTTTCGGCGCGAGGGGCTCCGGGCTCCGGGTGAGGAGGCGCGTGGTTTCGGGGCGAGGGGCTCCGGGCTCCGGGTGAGGAGGCGCGTGGTTTCGGGGCGAGGGGCTCCGGGCTCTGGGTGAGGAGGCGCGTGGTTTCGGGGCGAGGGGCTCCGGGCTCTGGGTGAGGAGGCGCGTGGTTTCGGGGCGAGGGGCTCCGGGCTCTGGGTGAGGAGGCGCGTGGTTTCGGGGCGAGGGGCTCCGGGCTCTGGGTGAGGAGGCGCGTGGTTTCGGGGCGAGGGGCTCCGGGCTCTGGGTGAGGAGGCGCGTGGTTTCGGGGCGAGGGGCTCCGGGCTCCGGGTAAGGAGGCGCGTGGTTTCGGCGCGAGGGGCTCCGGGCTCCTGGTGAGGAGGCGCGTGGTTTCGGGGCGAGGGGCTCCGGGCTCCGGGTGAGGAGGCGCGTGGTTTCGGCGCGAGGGACTCCGGGCTCCGGGTGAGGAGGCGCGTGGTTTCGGGGCGAGGGGCTCCGGGCTCCGGGTGAGGAGGCGCGTGGTTTCGGGGCGAGGGGCTCCGGGCTCCTGGTGAGGAGGCGCGTGGTTTCGGGGCGAGGGGCTCCGGGCTCCGGGTGAGGAGGCGCGTGGTTTCGGCGCGAGGGACTCCGGGCTCCGGGTGAGGAGGCGCGTGGTTTCGGGGCGAGGGGCTCCGGGTGAGGAGGTGCGCCTGGGCTGGTGGCTGGTGTGTGGGATATAGGGCATGAGGAAATCGACCACGCACAGAAAAAACGGAAGCATTACGTAATATGTCGTACGGCAGCATGCATGTGGGGAAGGACGAGCCGGCTGGTGGGTCTCCGGGGGGTTCGAATATGGCCGTGGGGCAGGCTGGGGAGGGCGGCGCGGGGGGGGATTACAAGTAAAGAACCGGTAGCTCGACTGGGGTAATGTAGTTGCTGCATAGCCTTCATATTTCGGAACGCGCGCGGGGGGGGGAAGGACCGGTCGGACCGCGGTGGCGGGTGTCAGGTTTGCGCTGGCGGGGGGGTTGGACAGCGGCGGGACGGGCGGCGAGTCGTTATGGCCTGGCCCTGGATCCTGGATCCTGGCTCCTGGGTGTCATTGGCTGGTGCGGATCAGTTGCCGTGTGTATTAGGCTTCTGGTGGGGTTGCTGGGGACTTCAACCCCGCGTACGGCTGTTTGGAGGGGTGGAGTCGTCCTCTGATGCCCGCCCCTGTGTTGCCGAGCGTGTTCGCCTCACAGTGTTTGCCGTTGGGGGTGTTTTACAAACTTTGTGTTGCCTGGTCACCGGCGTGGGCTCATGCGGGGCGCGGACAGGGCCGACCCAGCTTGTATGCTAGCAATGCAATGTAGTGTAATATTTTATAGAATTATGAGATTGCACTACGCAAGCACGGCTCCTGGGTTACACACATCTGCAACCGTCAGACGCGCAAACACGTACCCACGCAATACAACGTCCAATCACCTGGATCACGTGCTGCAGCCAGTCGTACGGCGCAACGTGCCCAAGTCGGGCCCAAGTCGCCTGGAGCTGGGTCGCCTAAACACTCTCAATCCCTCCCTCTTCCCCTCTCTCTCCCTCCCTCTTCCCCTCTCTCTCCCCCTCCCTCTCCCCCTCCCTCACGTGCTCGCCATCACATTCACAGTGCTCCCGACTTACCTACCCCGCCCCCCGCCAATACACACAAAACACACACACACCCTCGCCTCCTGCGGCCACATGGCCGTCCCCAAGTGGCTGTCCCCGCCGCTGAGACTTGGGGCCCTCACTTCTGCTCCTGCTCCTCCTCCGGCTGCCTCACTTCTGCTGCTCCTGCTCCTCCTCCGGCTGCTGCTGCTGCGGCGGCGGCGCCCCCAGCGGCATGGGTGGCTGCACCACGGCCCCCAGCTGCTGCAGCGTGTTGGCCGCGTTGGCGTGTGACACCTTGCGCGCGATGCGGCCGTCGCGCAGCGTGAGGGTGGTGACGCCCCTGACGTGCAGCCGGGCGCCGGCAGCGGGTACGCCCAGCAGCTTGCTGCCTGGGGCGGAATGTGTGCCCTGCAGGGCAGGGGGAGGCGGAAGGGGGTTACAATGAAAGAACCGGTAACGCGACTGGGGAAATGTAGTTGGTGCATAGCCTTCAGACAGCGGAAGGGGGAGGGGGTATGAAGGGGGGGAAACAAGCAGTCCGAAACCGCTGCGAAAAGAACACGTAGTCGTGGTGTTATATGATTTCTAAATAGGGTAAGGGTATGAGCGGGGGGGGTGAAGCGGAAGGCATGAGGCGGGAGGGATGAGGCGGGAGGGAGGCCGGTCAGGGTTTGGGCTCGGGTTGGGGGACCGTCGGCTGAGCGGCACCGTCGTCCGTCCGAAGCCCCAAGCGTGTGACGATTCAGGATCCTTAAGACCGACCGCACCGCGCAAACCCTGGAGCTAACTCACATCGCCACAGAAACACATAAAACCCGTGTCCCCCCCGCCTGCCCCGCCGTGCGTGCAATCCGACCGCCTGTTCCCAACGCCTGATCCCAGTAGGTTCTATTTCGTCGTCTCTCAAGGTCGGTCTACTCGACCGACGGGTTTCCTCTCTCAACCCGCCTCCCGTTCCTCGCCAGCCGGTCACCTCCACACCCACCACCCACCCGGTTTTTCTTTCGCACACGGCTTTTCCTTGCAACCCACCCTCCGCGCCCTCCCCACCCGGATGACCCACCCTCCGCACCCCACCCACCCGGATGACCCAGCGGAAGGTGACCTTGTCGCCCCCCACCGCCACGCACAGCTCGTGGCCGATGACCAGGTCGGGCACGCAGTCCCTCCAGCCGCCCATCATGGCGGCCATGGCTGCACGGCCCCGCCTGAGGACGGGGAGCGGCACATGGGGAGAGTACGACGGGACGCGTGACGTCAGCAGCTACGGTTGTCGGTTGCGTTCAGCCGAAACGACTCCCGTGCGCAGGGAGGCGGGGGGTGAGGAGGACGCGCCTGGGACCCTGGCTCGGGCCGGGGTTGGGCCGCAAGCTCTCCCCGCACAAATGCTTCTCCTCCCCGGATTTCAAAGAGTCCCCCCCTCCCCCTCCCCCTCCCCCTTTCGTATCCCAAACTCAGTTCTCCAGCATGCATCTCAAAACGCCTGTCCTAAACGGTTTTTTCTGGCATCCACGGGTCTTCCTCGAAACCCCCTCCTCAGCTGCCTCCGCAGCCCCTCCAACCTCCCGGCTGAGCCCCGCTGCCTGGCCCCACCCCACCCCACCAGCCTGCCAACCCTTCCCAGCCCGAAACCCTAAAACCCTACAAACCCTAAAACTATACAAACCCTAAAACCCTACCAACCCTACAAACCCCAACCCTACAACCCTACAAACCCTAGAAATCGAAGAAGTACCCCCCGCCGCACCTATCCCCCAGGTCCAGCAGTCCGTCGTAGTGGTAATCTGGGTGCACTATGTGATCCAGGACCTCGTAGTGGCCTGCGGGATCGTGGGGGCGAGGGGCGGGGGGGCAGGGGGAGAGGAGGTTGTTGTGAGGGAAGCCCGTGGGTAGGCACGGGGGGAGGGGGGGAGGGGAGGGTGTATGTGGAGTCTACACCGGGAGGGTGTGCTTGTGTTTCGGTGTGTTTCGGAGGGTTGCTGTTATTCCCGGTAAAGAGAATCGGTTCACGGTCGACCGAGCGCGTGCAGGTATCGTACGGCATTCACTCCGGCAGGTCGTTATGGACGAGCTGCGCCGACGCTGAGAGGGCGGGTGCTCCAGGGTGGGCTGGTGGAGGGAGTACTGTGTAACCAGGGCTTTCATCTACATATACGACTCTTAACTACATCGACTGCACACCCCGTATACGGCTTGTTCGTTGCTGCGACCAGGCGCAAAGCAGAGCTGCTGCACTTTCGGGACAGCAGCAGTGCCTAGATAGGCAATCGACGAGATGTCGTCCCAACCAACTCACCCGTGTTGTAGGTGTGGAAGTACAGCTCAACCACCGCCCGGTTGGCCGCCTGCGCCGCCGCGAGCGCCTCGGGCGACTCCGCCAGCCGCTCCGCCGCCGCCGCTGCGGCCGCCACCACCGCCGCCGCCGCCTCCGCTGCCGCCGCCTCCGTCCCATAGGCGTCCCTTGCTGCCGCCGCGGTTCTCGCTGCAGCGTCATCGACGACAGCAGCAGCGCCCTCCCTGGAGACCTCGCCGCCGCCGCCGGCGCCGCCGCCAGCAACACACGCGGCGGCGGCGGATTCGTCAGCGGCGGCCTCTGTGGGGACACCTGCACCGGCGGCGATGAAGCGCTTTGGGTCCCTAAACTCAAATGTGAAGTCCTTGCTAGCTAACATGTTTTCGCGCGCCGGTCCCCCTCTGTTCCCCCCGCTGAGGTGGCCCGGCTCCCAGGCACCAGTGCACTCCACCTCACTCCACCTGCCAGCGGCCCCAACCCCCAACCCATGCCCCAAGCCACCCAAATCGCTTCTCCAGCTGCCGTCGTACCACCCTTTCCGCTTCGCGAGCTCACCCGTCTACTCCCCCGCCCCGCCCCGCCCCAACCCTCCCCTTCGTACACGGGTTTTCGTTTTCCTTGCAGACCCGGCCCCCACCCCCTGGCGTGTCTCAAAACGTCTTTCCTAAACGGTTTTTTCTCGCATCCACGGGTCTTCCTCACACCCCCCTGGCGTGCCCACGCTACCCCAACCCCACGCACCAGCTGCTTGGGCGGCCAGCGCCGCCGGCCGCTCCTTCCAACCCAGTTGCCTGAACAGGAAGATGGGGTCCCAGGACCACCACACCTCCACTCCGCGCACCGCAGGCTGCTCCCCCTCCCCCTCCTTCCCCTCCTCCGCCTGATGCTCGTCCTCCTGCTGCCTCCCCTGCTGCTGCTGCCCCGACGGCGGCGGCGGCGCCACGGGCTCGGTCCGGATGACGACGCTGCCCTCCCAGGAGGCGACCGTGCCGGTGGGCTCCAGGGACGGGCCCAGGGGTCCGGAATGCGTGCCTGAAGTGCATGAGAGGAAAAACCGTTAGGGTCGGCACTGGAGAGTAAAACCGGTAAGGACGCGTTATGGTACAACCCTCGTTTGGAATTTTGTTATGCCGGAGGATGTGGTTTAGGTATACAAAGCCGGAGGTCGAGTGCTCGTCGTCAGCACCCGGCTGCTACGGTACCATGTGTCTGGCGAAACCCCGTGCCTGGACGGCGGTGGTGGTGGTGGTGGTGGTGGTGGTGGTGATGTGGGGGGGTTTCGAGGAAGACCCGTGGATGCGAGAAAAAACGTTTAGAACAGACGTTTTGAGATGCATGCTGCGGGAGGGGGGGATCGTGCAAGGAAGACCCGTGTACGCGGTGGTGGTGGCGGCGGTGGTGGTAGAGATGCGGTGGGGGGTTCGAGGGAAACCCGTGGATGTCCGAAAAAACCACCCAGATGCGGTGGGGGGGGGGGGGCGTCACGGATGAGGGGACGCAGGCGTGTGTGTTTTCAGCTAGCCGAGTAGCAGCAGGCGGCAGTCACCCACCGCTCGCGCTCCAGTAGCCCAGCACCACGCCGCTCTCGCCAACGTGCAGCGGGCGCAGCAGCTTCAGGGCCACATCAGGCACCGCGCCGCGCAGCAGCGCCACGAGCGCCTGGTGGGGGATGGTGCAGGGGGGTGAGGAAGGTGCAGGCGGGCCGGGGGTTACAGGTAAAGAACCAGTAACTCGACTGGGGTAACTCGACGGGGGGGGGAGGAGGCGGTGAGGTACGGGCGCGAGCCGGGGGGATTCGAGGGAAACCCCGCGAGCCGGGGGGAGGGGTACAGAATATACCGGTCGCCAGGGAGGAGGAGCGGGGCTGGCGGAGGGGAGAGGCGTGGAGCGGCAGGCACTGTGTATTGGTGTAAGTGTAACGTACGTGCCACGGGGGGCAGTACATGGCACAAGGGCGGCATACAATCCGCTCGCATACACGCTGGCGGCGAGGGCCTTATACGACTCGCGCTGCCTGCATTGGTATAAAACACGTCAGCTGCGGCGCCTCACGGCTGCAAGGGTTGTAGCTTGTAGGGGGTCAGGTCGTGGTGAAGGGGACCCTGAAGGATGCCGTTGGTGGGCCGTGGTAGCGTAGCCCCTTGGAAGAGGACCCCGCACCTGCAGCCGCTCCAGACCCACGAGGTCGTTGTCGGGCAGCAGCGAATCGTGCCAGATCACCTAGGTGCGTTCAGTAAGGCAAAGGGTAAGGAAGGGTGAGGGGAGAAGTAAAGAGCTAACGGTAACTCTACGACGGGCTTGGTACGGGCACGCGCGCATCAGGACGCAATTCCTGACCCTCTCAAAGCTGTAATACTCGCATTCTCTCAAAGCATCGCCAGGTATAGAAAACATTAATTGCGTGGCATTTAATTTAAAGCGCGTACCTGATCGCGCGAGAGGAGTCCGCTTAGGGCCGCGACTGCATCGTCGCCTTGCCAGACGCCCACGAGCGCATCCGCAATCTTCTCGGCATAATGCTCCAGATCACCTAAAAGAGATCACGTGGTGTCAGCAGGCATAGGCCTTTGTGGTCTCTTGCGAAGCTCAAACGAACCACCTGACGAACGGAGATCGCATCGCGCCTCTCCAGTTCGCAATGCATATGCGTGAAATTTATTGCAACGAAATGGGAGACCTTCCATACCAGAGGGCTTGGAGCGCTTGCTCGGGTGCTCGTCGTCGCCGCTGGGAGCCTGGTCAGCTGCCATTGCTGCAGGATAGAAAAATCCACTAATAGGATAAAGTACTCTATTAAACGCGCTGATCAAGGCCTTTGGGCCTGCCACAAAATAAGCGTGATCGTCTGTTACCGATACGGCAAAAGCGCTCCCAGGTGCCAATCCACAGCGAGTCCTCCAGATTCACGCATGCGATGCTAGTTTCGGAATCAGAGAGGAGGAGGCGCTCCGGTCCTTTGCTCACTTGCTCTTGCAATGTCTCACACTTAGTGTACATTCCCAACAAGTCACCACACCCACTTATTCACTGCTTCCCATCTCCTGACACTAGGTTCTAGGTAGGGAGTACAGTCTGGTGCAATGGCTGCAAGCATGGCGGCGCGGTGCCCTCGGTTTGCCCTCGTCGTCAAATGACCGCCTGTCCCGTGGGTCGTTCCTCCCCGGCCAACGGGCTCCTGACGACGGCAACCCCCTGCAGGCGCGCCGGCATCTTGCCGCTCCACGCCCGCTACGCACGTTCAAGGCGAATCAACACGCTCGCGGGTACGGCACAGGACAGCCGCAGGCAAAGAACACGCTTGGCGAAACTCGCCGAACCCCTTGGGCCCTCCGAGCAGTCAAGTCAGCTCACCGCACCCCCCCCCCGCTCGCTCGAACACGCACAAACCCCCTGGCTCACACACAGCTCATAGGGCCCAAGAAGCGCAGAAACTAGCTCCGCAGTGACGCCCCCGCACGTGCCATACACACATGCCGACGGAGACCCGGCCACCCCGCCTCGCCCCCTCCGCGCGCACGCTCCTCTGCTCTCCCCCATAGTCCGGCCAAACACAAACACACGCCCTCCGCTGGGGCCCAAACCCCAACCCCGACCCCCAAAACCCGACTCGACAAATCCCCGGCCGAGAGCCCCGACCCTCCAACCACCGCAACCCGCCCGCACCGCACCACACCACCGCTTTCCCACTCCTCGTCGCTCCCCCCTACCGCTATTGTACGACATAGCGCACAGCACGCATTGCACAACGCAGCGCACAGCGTCGCACAGCGCCGCGCCACACCCCGGGACCTCACGCCTGCAGCGGCGCCGGGACTCTCCCCCCCAACCGCTCCATCAGCGCCTTCAGCACCGTGTGAAGGCTGCCCGCCGCAGTCACCACCGGCCCCAGCGCCGCCGCCACCAGTCCGCCGCCGCTACTCCCGCCGCCGCCAGCCGCCGCCTCCGCCGCCTGCTCGCCTCCTCCCCCCCGCATCGCCGCGATCTCCTGCCCCAGGTGCAGCTGGTGCAGCAGTGTGAAGGCCAGCAGCGCGAACACCAACAGCGCCCGAACCTGGCGGAGTACGACACGACAAGGTACGACACGTGGGGGGGAGGGGAGGGAGGCGGTTTGGACACCAGTGCAGTTTCAGGTTCAGTTGCAATCTCCTGAGTTTCGGTTTCAGTTGCTGTTGAAGTTACACGGGGTTTCCTCGCACCCCCACCCCCACCGCTTGGGTCACCTCCCCCCCTTGCTTGGGTCACCTCACCGCACCTGCTTCCAGGCGGACATCCCCGAGCGCGGAGGCGCCACGGCGGCGCCACCGCCTGCCGCGGCTGCGTTGCCCGGCGCTCCTCCGGCAGCAGTGGCGAAGGGCGACACCAGCGGAGTCCGCGAGACCAGGGAGGCCGTGCGCAGACCTGCGACGGAGGGGGGTGCAAGGAAAACCCGTGTACGAAGGAAAGCCGTTTAGGGCAGGCGTTTGGAGATGCAGTTTAGGACAGGCGTTTCGAGATGCATGCTGGAGAACTTGGGTGAGGGAATTTTGAAAGTCGAAGGTCGCATGCGACGGAGGGGGCAGGGGGCCGCGGGAGGTGTGGGGCCGCGAGCTAAGCAAAGCAAAGCAGGCAAGGATGCATACACACGCACACACGCACGCATGCACGCCCTGGGTTTTGCACGGCGGTGCTGCGAGCAAAGCACGTACGACACGTATATGACATGTACGACAAGTTTCCGCAGGCCTCGAGTGTGCCGCCTGGGCGGGCCGGCGGAGATGAGCCGCCGGCTGGGGGCTGGGCACGGTACGGTCTTGCGTAGGAGTCTTGCGTTGGGTCGCACAGGCGCATGCGGACGTGAAGCGAAGCTTCTCTGATACGTGCACGGCCCTGACCCGGACCCGGACTTTACCTCGGCTGATACGCGCACGACCCGGACCCAGACCCGGATCCTACCTCGGGGCCCTGCCGCGACTGCCGAGGCCGGCAGCGGCATCGGCAGCGGTGCGGCCGCCTGCTCGCGTATGGCTCTCAGGCGGGAGTCCACGTTGGCGACGAAGGCGCTGAAGAAGGCGGAGGTTTCGCGGAAGGTGGTCGCGGAGATGATGCCGCCCACACCCATGGCGCGCTTGATGAAGTTGACCTGGCGGGGGCGGGGGGTGTGTGGGGCCGGGAGGGGGGTTACAATAAAAGAACCGGTAACGCGACTGGGGAAATGTAGCGTGTCGGGCCGGGAGGGGGGGGGCGGGAGGGGGGGGCCGGGAGGGGGGAGGGAAGAGGGGATCAGGACGGACAGGAGGAGAGGGGGAGTGGGGTAGCGTGGGAACGGGCGTTGGTCACATGGGGCACAGCAACTGACAGGGGCTGGTAGGGGACGAATTTGTAACGCAGGGGTGCATGCCGTAGGGTGCTCGCCCAGGGGTGCATGCCGCAGCGCTTGGTTCGACGGAAGGCGGTGCTAGGCGGCGGCGGCGGCAGCGGCGCAGGCCGCAAACAGGCGAGATATAGTCCGGGTCCGGGTCCGGGTCCGGGTCCGGGTCCGGGTCCGGGTCCGGGTCCGGGTCCGGGTCCGGGTCCGGGTCCGGGTCCGGGTCCGGGTCCGGGTCCGGGTCCGGGTCCGGGTCCGGGTCCGGGTCCGGGTCCGGGTCCGGGTCCGGGTCCGGGTCCGGGTCCGGGTCCGGGTCCGAGAGGCGGGCAGTGGCAGGAGGAGAGGCGAGAGCGCCGGAAGGAGGTATTGCCGGTAGATGGGGAGCCTGCAATCGCCGTGTCTGCCGTAGGGCTGCGGCCGCACCTTCAGATTCAGCGCCAGGCTGCTGGTCCCCGGGCTGGGTCCCGGCGCCACGCGCCAGAAGGTGTTGACGGTGAAGCACTCCTTGAAGGGGATGTCCAGCATGTTCATGGCGGTGGCAAACACGAGCACGCCGCCGCGATACACGCAGAACTGCTGCCGCTGCACGCACCTGTGGGGCGGGGAGCAGGGGCGGGGCGGGGCGGGGCGGGGCGTGGGGGCGAGGCGTGTGCGTGTGTATGTGTGTGTATTTTGCCGTGTCGGGTCATGGGGTCGGGTCAGCCGGGTGGATCCGGGCGTTTGTGTATTTCGACGTGGTGGATAGCCCGCCCGCCTCCTCCTGCCGCTGCCTCACCCATTTCAGGCCTAGCCTGCATGGCCCCCGCTTTCCCCCCTCTCCCCCCAAAACACATGGTGCGGTCGCACCTGGTGTCTGTCGTACTAGGGGGTTTCTTGGGGTTCCAGAAGGTGAGCAGCCGCGTGAAGCCGCCGTAGCCGGGCTGGCCCACCTGCGGGCAGACACCGACCCGCGGGTCCGTCATCACTCGGCGGCGTCCAGCCGCCTGGCCCCGGCTGTCGTACCCAACTCCGGAACCATCGGCCCCCGCCGCTTTAGTATTCCCGACAACGACAGCAAAGCGGGGGCGTCGACCAGGATGCAATCCAGGAGGTGCCACCGAAGCCGAACCAGGCAGGCATTCCTACCTTCGAACAATTGGCTTCACACCTTACTTCAGCAACTCACAAGCAATTAGCTCGCGGTGCTCGTTCACGTAAAATTTTCAAACAACCACAGATCCTCTCCACTTCCAGTCGAAAAACAAGTAGCTTCTATTCATGCTTACTCTTTCGCCATAACCACGTCATATAGCCGTACGGTCCCTCGGCGGCTAATGAACGAACTGTGCGTCGCGCTTCGCGCGACCCCCTCATATGCCGTACACTCACCACCCACTCGAACACGCTCTGGGAGCCCAGCAGGCTGCCGTCGGCGGGGCCCGCCGCCGCCCCCGCGTCGGCGCCGGCCAGGGCCGCCGCCCCCGACGCGCGCCGCCATCCCGTCGCCACCAGGTCCCACTGCTTGCCCAGCTCCCGGTGCTGCTTCAGGTACAGCTCCGTGCCGGCGCTCGAGAACAAGATGCCGTACAGCTCCTGGGGGCTGCACGGCAGTACGGCGTTGGCGATGGGCTTGTAGCCGTCCGGCGTCGAGGGGGCGGCGGCGTCGATGACGGCCCAGACGTCCTCCCCAGCGGCGGCGCCGGCCTGGTGGTTGCGGTGGTTGTGGCGGTTGTGGCGGGTTGTGACGGTTGGGCGTTGCGAGATCGGGGTGGCGCGGGTGGTGCGAGCAAGTGCAGGAAGGTTTGGTGGCGGATCGAGGGCGATGGTAGGGTGCGTGTAGAGGGGGGCTTCGGGAGAAGCTGCGTCTTCGTAAACCCATAAGGACGTGACTGGCCTGGCCCAACCCCCCATACTCGCCATCCGAGTACTACGCCCCCCTATATTTCCGGTAATCTGGGCTGACGTGACCTGGGCTGTCTGGGAATTTTCACCCAACCGGCCTCTTTCCCATTCGCGCGTACATACACACACGCGTGGCGATAGGCGCGCTTACCGACTGTTGGGTACTGAGCGCTGCCCCAGTTGTTGACTGCTGCCTTAGAGACCTAGCTGCTCCTGTGTCTGGGGCTCGCTTGCCGCCTAGCCGACGACCTGCAGCAGGGTCCACGGGGCGACAACCGACAATAACACGGAAGCACTCGGAAAATGTCGCAAACTTTACGACTGAATAGTCTATGGGTTTCCACCCCTGCAGGGCTTTTCAGGAAACCGTCGCCTTCACCGATGCCATGCGGGATTGATTGAGGCAGGACGTGCGTTAATAGCAACCAGGAGCCAGGAGCGCCTTACCAATGAACCTGAGTGCTGCTAAACCAAGCTGGAAGCCGACGTAAGCGATCGCAACGCCCTTGACAACGTCTGCGACCTTCTTGCCGTTCGGCTTCAATTTCTCCCGTTCTAATTCCAGGGCATTCTCTCTGTCAACAGCAACGATAGGCATGTCTGTTGACATACTGCGTTTAGCCTACGCCCCTGCTTTCTTGAGGAAGGTTCTTCCGTTTCCCTGTGCGACGAGCAAATGATTTGTCGACTCAATCCACGCGAAGTACCTAACCTTTCAAGTGGACATCGGACAGACTATTCAAGCTCGTGGATGGGCAGTCACGGCTGTACGAGCCGAAACAGAAACGTATAAAGGTTACGGCACCGGCAAACGGCCATCGCGTCAACACCTGACTCGCATGCTGCACAGCGATGCCTCCACATATACGTCCATAATGGCAGCGCTATTCTCCAGAGGTACCGACGCATGAGCCTTCTTGCATGCTGGGGCCACCGTGCCGCGGGCCAGGTACGCCGCTTCTACCGCAACACCCTCATGCGGACGATCCTTCTGCACCTGATCCTGGCACCTTCCTAGCCCCCCGCCCTCCCGCAACATGTGACCTCGAGACCTGTACGAGGCATGGATCCCATCAACCCGTGCTGCCAGCCTGCCACATGCATCCCGCCCATCTAAAGGACACAACGACTCACAACGTTGCGGTAATGTAGCCCAATTCTACGCTAGCGTGCCTGCGAGGGCCTGCGCCTGCGGGCGTAGCGGAAACCGCGTCCAGCGAGGTCACGAACCTGTAGAGGTTACGACCCTGTAGAAGACAGGCCCGTTAGGTTTTGTGCACGTTCTCCGCACGACTTCGTTACATGTTACAGTGTGGGCCCTCGCTGCAGCGTGTAACCGCCTCCTGCCTACGTTGCGTCGACACGCCCCACACATGTGCAACTTACACAACTGCCGCGGTGCGTGCGGCGCAAACAGCGCCGCCCAGCGCGACCATGCGCCTCCGCGGGCGCAGCCATACCGTCACGTTGATGTCGTACGTGCCCATTCCTCGCCCGTCCCGCACCGCGCGTTGGTTGCTGAAAACGAGCCGGGGGCGTTCGTGCTAGTTTGCGCCTCTCAAGTGTCTCCAGAGGACGGCCCCTGCCCTGACCTCCGAACCTCGAAGAACCGCTGCACGCCCCCTACCTCGCTCCCTCCCCTGCTCGTCCTGTTTGCGTGGGGGCTGCTGCGGTGATGCAACAGCCACGAAGGGGTGAGGCGGATCCTCCTGCCGCGTCCGCCGCTCCACCTCGCCGCATGCAGCCAGTTTACCAAGTGGTTATACCCCGCATTACCACCACCACCACCACCACCCCAACCACCCCAACCACGCCAAACGCTCCTCTAGATCCCCAGACGCTCCATCCACACGGGTGCGAACGCCATCGCCACACGCCGGATCCAAACCACCACGTCCGCACGTTTGAAATTTTGAACCGTCGTGCCGCGACAGCCAGCTTGCCCGGCCCGCCGCCGGAACCGCTGACGGCGAAGCGACCACGCGCCGCGTACACCACCTCGCACATCCTGCTGCTACACATCTTGGGGGCCCCTCGTCACGTCCGTACGACACAGCTTGGGGGCGCCCCGTCATGTATGTACGACAACCCGACAAACCTCAAGTCAGTTCACACGCTGAGGCTGCACCCAACCACGGGCAACCCGTCCGTCCCCTATCCTCTTAACTGGCTGGGCCCTCCGTCCGGCCCCGGCTGCCGCGGGCTGACCGAGCCCGCTGCCACTCACGACCGCGACCACGCTGCATTATCTATCTATCTGGCGATCTAGCTAGCTAGCTAGCTAGCTGGGCCTCCAGCGCCGGCGGCGGCGGGCGGTGTGCCCGGAGCTCCGTCGCACGCTTCGCGTGGTTGCTGTACTTGCACGTCTCGCCGGTGCCCAGGCAGCGGTCGGTGCAGCAGGTCATGCACAGACCCCAGCTGCAGGCGCGGGCGGCGTTGCCGCTGCCGCAGCCGCCCGCGCAGCGGGCTCGCTTCCTCGTTCCATCCACCTTGTACTCCTGGTCCCCGTCGTCAGCGCCGGCGGCCGCGGCGGCGGCCGCGGCGGCGGCGGCGCCGCCGGTCCTGGGCTTCTTTACGGCGGCGGCGGCGGCGCCGCCGCCGCCTTCAAATTGCTTGCCGACGCCGGCTGACGCCGGCAGCGACGGCGGCGGCGCCGCCGCCGCCGGCGAAAGTCCGCCCGCGTCTATGCCGACGACGTCCTCGTCGCCTGCGCTGCCCATGAGCCGGCCAGCGACCCTGCGGCGGCTCCTGCCGCCTCCGGGCGAGCCGCCGCCGGCTCCCTCCACTTGTGGAGCGCCCGGACGAGCCTCCTCCGGCCGCTGCGGCTGTAGCTGCGGCTGTAGCTGCGGCTGTAGCTGCGGCTGCGGCTGCGGCTGCGGTTGCGGCTGCGGCAGCAGCATCTGGGTCGGCTCCGCCGCTGCTGCGCCGTCCGTGACCGCCGCTGCTGGTGCTGCTGCCGTCGGGGCGGTTCCTGGGCCAGCGGCAGTGGCAGCGTAGGGTGACGTCGTCGTCGGCGGCGGCGAAGCCAGCGGAGCGCCAGGAACAGCAGCAGCAGCAGCGGCGGCAGCAGCAGGCGAGCCCCCGCTGACGGGGACCATTGTGTGCCCCGCGCCGTACTGCGGTGGCTGTAGCTGCTGCAGCTGCTGCAGCTGCTGGGCGATCATCTGCTGCAGCCGAGGTGCGTAGTGGGCCTGGAAGTACAGCTGGCCCTGCTCCGGTCCCAGCTGCGCCACCAGCTGCTGCAACACCTGGTGCGCCTGCGCCATCAAATGGTCGTGCTGCTGCTGCAGCTGCAGCTGCAATTGCTGCTGTTGCAGTGCATGTTGTTGCTGCTGCATTGCGTGCTGCTGCTGCAGCAGGTGCTGCGGCGGTTGCTGATGCGGTTGCTGCGGTTGGTGTTGGTGGTACTGCTGCTGCTGTCTTAGCTGCTGTTGCTGTTGCTGCTGCCTGAGCAGGGCCAACTGCTGCTGCAGCTGGTGCTGGTGCTGCTGCTGCTGCTGTTCTGCCGGTAGCAATTCCCTCTGCGGCTGCTGCGGCTGCTCCATCTCGCGATAATGGGTCTGCGGATAGGCGGGCGGGGGCCGTTGGTCCTGGAACTGGAGCGGCTGCTGCTGCTGCTGCTGCGCGGGTTGTTGCTGGTAATGATCTTGCTGCTGCTGCACCGGCATCGGAGCAGCAGGCACTAGGGGCTGCGGGGGCGTGCGCGCTTGGGCTGTCTGCGCGCCAGGAGGCAGGCAGCCGTTGCCGGCCCCCTCAGCACTGGCCGCCGCGGCCGCCGCCGCCCCGCCCCCGCCCGCGGCCCCGCCCTCATCTTCGCTACTCCCCTCGTCGTCGCTTGCCGCGCCCTCACTGCTCTCGGAAGAGCTCTCGTAACCCGACTGGGTGCTCGCGTCGTACTCCGCCGCCGTCGCCTGCACTCCCTGCGGCTGCTGCTGCTCCGGTCGACGCTGTTGCTGCCCCTCCGGCTGCTGTGGCGCCTGCGGAGGGCGCTGCGGCGCTTCCGGCGCCGCTGCAGGTTGCGCTGCTGCGGACGTCAGCTGCAGCTGCAACAGGAAGGAAGGAGCCGCAGGAAGGAAGCCCAGGCGGGCCCGGGGGCCCAGGAGCCGCGGGGCGGGGGGCCGAAATTGGTTAGTTGGTTGGTTGGTTGGTTAATTGGTTGGTTGGTTGCCTTATCTTGAGGTCATCCCAAAGGGTGACGCGTCAGGGTTGTTGGTGCGCGTGGTGCAAGCAAGCATCTAATAACCCCATAAACCACCCATAAACCACCAACCACCCGCCCAACCGCCAACCCACCCAACCACCCACCGAGGCGCTCAGCGTCCGCAGCACCGCCTGCAGCGCCTCCATGCTGTCCACCCGCAGCGGCACCAGCTGGCCGTGTTCGTCGGGTTGCGGGTGCCGGAGCGCCAGCGGACTGCCGCCGGCCGGGGTCATCCACATTTCCCGCGAGGGTGCCACGTCGACCGCCAGCGGCGGCGACAAGTGCAACGACTCGGCGCCCGGGATCAACATGAAACGCGCGAAGGCTCGGCCACCGCCACCGTCGCCGCCACCGCCGTCACCGCCGGCGGCGGAGGTCTGGATGGAGCGGTGCCACGCGGGTGTGAGAAGAGTGGGAAGGAGGCCAATCACGGTGCAACAAGAGCACGTCCGGCAGGAAAGGATGCAAGTCGGCCAAACCGAACCGGGGATGAGCAGCATGAGTCCACGGCTTCACCCACGCCGACCCCGCGCGTAGCCACCCCGAACCAGCGCCCGGCGCATCCGCCCACTCACCCTCCCACTCACTCACTCACCTGGCTCGCCGGCGGCTGAACTATGTCCGCCGCCCAGGTCAGCGCCACCCCCAGCTCCCAACCCGCGCTAGCGGCCACCTCTGCCACATTGGACCGCGCCAGCCATTCGCTCGTGCTGCTACCGCCGCCGCCGCCGCCGCCGCCACCAGCAGAAGCCCCCCCCACACCACCACCGCCGCCCTCGCCCTCCTCTGGACGCGGGCCCGTCCCCCCGCCCGCTGCTGCGGCTGCCGCGGCTGCGGCCGCCTGCCTCTGCTGCTGCTGCCGCTGCTCCTCCGCCACCGCCGCCTCCACCAGCCGCGCGCGCACGGCCTGCAGCGACAGGGCCCAGCGCAGTGGCAGAGCCGCTGCGTCCACCTCTGCCGCCCCCTCCCTGTCCGAGCCGTGAGCTGGGTAACCCATCTGCGGCTGCTGCTGCTGCGGTTGCTGAGGCGGCTGCTGCTGCTGCGGCTGCGGCTGCGGCTGCTGCTGCTGCTGGTGCGCTTGCTGTTGCTGCTGCGGTTGCTGCGGCTGCTGCTGCTGCGGTTGTGGCGCAGCTGACGTGGCGGCAGCAGGCTGAAATGGCGGCCTCGCGTACGCCGCACCGCTGCGCTCCGCCTCTGCCCCACTGGCCGCATCCCCCCCGCGTCGCTCCTCATGCCGCCGCTGCGGCTCCTGCAACAGCTGCTGCCAGCCGTCGGAAGCCGGAAGGACTTCCCCGGTACCAGCAGCAGGCCGCCGCCCGCCGTCTCCCCCCGGGTCCGTGATGAACTGGCTGGGCGCGCCACCACCGCCGTCGCCAGTGCCGTGGTCGTCCCCGCCGCTGTAGCCACCACCACTGTCGCCGGCACCTGGCGACGACTCCTTGGGGGGAGCCCCTGGACGCCAGGGCTCCGTCGCCGCCGCCGACCCGATCCCCACCTCCGGCTGCGGCTGCTGCTGCTGCTGCTGCTGCTGATGGTGGTGCTGCTGGTGGTGGTGGTGGTGCTGCTGCTGCTGCTGCTGGTGGTGGTGGTGGTGGTGGTGGTGGTGCTGCTGCTGCTGCTGCTCCTTCTCCTTCTTGCCAGTCGCCGCAACCTCCCCTGCAGCCGCCTGGCCGGTGCGGGTCTGTCGCAGTCGGGGGTCGCGGACGTCAACAGGACCGGGCGCGTCACCCCGCTGCTCCGCTACTGCCGCCGCGGCTCCGCCGTTGCTACTGCCGTGTGGCGGCGACGCGGCGGTCTCGTCAGGCGGCGGCGCGGAGGCGTGGCTGCCGCCAGCAGCTTGATGAGGGCCTCGAACCGGGGACCGGTTTGCGACGGTGGATGGCGGGGCAGCTGGCGCAGGGGAACCTGCTGGCGACGCAGCGGCGGCGGCGGCGGCGGCGGCGGCGGGGGTGTGAATGAGGTTGGGAGACGAACGGCAGCGGATTGCGTACAGCGCGCGCGTCAAGGCGGCGGGGAGGAGGCGGGTATGCGTGTGTGTATGTGTGGGAGTTGCAGGGCCGGGAGGCCGGGAGGCTGGTGTCATCGGTGTGCGGGCGGCGGGTCGGCGGGTCCTTCCGCTGGCAGAGGGCGATCAGCGTGAGCTAGCAGCGTCGGAGGCTGGCGACCACACCACCCCTCGCACACCAGCGTGTGGCGCGCCGGGCAGGTGCTGGCGGGTAGTGAGCAAGGCAGGTGCTGGTGTGGCTGCTGACGCGGATTTGCGCGCGGGCTGGCATCGGCAGGGCATCGATGTGTGTCGCGGCTGGCGGCGTGTTAGCGCGGGCGCCGGCGGTGTGCGGTGAGGGGTGACGTGCTGCGGCCAAGGCAGTCGTTGCTAAGGCGATTGGCGGTGGGCGGGGGCGCGCAGCAGGGCCGGCGTCGCCGGACCGACCCATGGTTCACAGGCACGCTTCGGGCGTGGGTGTCTGCTCGCCAACGACATGATTGGCGTCGCATGTATGGGAGGAGGAGGTTGGCGCCGCGTTGCGTTGCGGCCTCACAAGAAGAGCCGGTTGCGTGGGAGTGATCGCGGGATTGACGCGCTTGTAGGCGCGGCGGCAAGCTCGTGTGTGTGACGTGGGTCGTCGGCGAAAGCTGGGACGGGTCCGCGATTCCGGCCGAGGCAGCGGCCGGCCGGCAGGCAGAAGGCGCGCGAACTCTTACCAGGCCGCTGCGGCGACTCTCCAGGCTGCTGCTCCATGTAATGAGTCAAACGCCAGTAAGTTTGAGGTTTAGGTTCAGGTGATCGTGATGTTGGGCTGTTAGGTGCAAGGCCTTGGCTTGGGGAGTGGGTATGACGTGGATGAAGGCCAAGCCGGGTCGCCGTAAAAGGAACGTTGCGGCTCTTCCAGATGAAAAGGAACGAAAGCCATAATGTATGGAGTTACGGAGGGACTAATCCAGGGGTGAGAGGCCGCATCATGACGGATGATCCGGTAGTGGCACCTCGGGACGGGGACCCTCCCCGAAGCGCGAATGGGCGCGCATGCCCGATTTGATCGCACGCGCTTCGCGCCGCCGACACAAGTCGCTCCGGAACACATCTCAAGACCTCGTCGCGCGATGTAAAATCAGCGCTGCTGTACCAGCCTTACGATTGCGGACGGAAGGGCTGACGGTTCCAGGGTCAGCCCCTGCCTGGGCCCCTGTCATCAGCTGCCTAAAGGTGTTAGTTTCTAGGCGCGCAACCTGCGGCCTAGCTGGCTTTCAAACACGGCCGTCCGATAGGCGTTTAAGGAGCACGGCTACGATGTAAGGCAACCAACGCGACCAAGGGGCCTAAGAGCGTGGGCATGACGTAGGCTGACGTAGTCGAACGGACGCCGCTTTACAGCCCCGCTGCTGTGTCGGATTGCCTGACCTGGTTCTAGCGCACACCTTTGTCCTCTATCCGGCGCTTTGTCTTTGCCGTTTGCAAACTCTTTGCTTAATCAAGGGCTGCGCGCTCAACCAACGGCGTGGTGTTTCCTCGGCGATGAAGTCACCGACAAGGTTGGCCAATGTCGCCAACAGGTCCAGCATGAGAGGTTGCGATAGGTTAGCGCGTGCCTGGTATGCAGCTTGTGTGCGACCATCGACACGTAGCACCATGGTGTGCCGGCAGCGGCTGCGGCAGGGACGACGCCAAACCCTGCCGTCACCGTCGTTTCCCCAACCCGTCCCATACGCACTTTCAAGGGTGACGAGGCTATTAAAGGAGTTATGTCTTAAGGGCTCAAACAACATGTTCCGGGTTGGACGTGAGGTCATACGAGCCCTGCCATCGCAACGCAGGTTTAGATGAGACGGTCATGTCGTGCACGGACCCTGGTTGAGGCAATTTGCGCTTATAGCCACGCGGCTGCAAATGTAAGCAATGTACGTGTACCAATCATTGTCAGCAAACCCTGATTTTGCTATTCTGTTCGACGCGGCCTAACCGCCTGACATTTGTTGAACCCAAATGCTATATTGCTGAATAACCCAGAGTAAATTCAACCGATGCATTTGCTAAGGATCTCCGTGACCTACGTTGCTTGCGTGAGCGAGGACCAGGACTAAGAGCAAGATGGCTTGCTGCGGGCCAGCTGACGGTGCGCGGGAGTTCGCAGCAAGTCACCGTAATGCGGCAATAGGTTTGAATCATGGTGGGATACTTGCAGGATTGCGCGACCATGACGACTGGCGATACCCACGAACGCTCGAATGGAAACGGCTGGTGACGGGCGACGATGTACCGCTGGTTCTGGCTCCATCCTATGGGAGGCCTCTACTTCCAGCTACAACGGTGCGCTCTTCCGGGAATGGTAACGTCAAAGTGGATTGATCCGGCGGCAAAATGTGCGCGAAACAGCAGTAGCACACATCTCCAGTTTCAAGGACGCAACGTTGCGTTGAATTCCTGTCTGAATGGGATATATTTCCAGAAGCACTGTAGCACTGTGACTTGCACGCCTTTTGGATACACGAACATTCCACAACCGTTGCTGACGGCAACATGTTCGCATGTCCAACAGGTGGAGGTCCCAAATCCTCTGCACACCCGCTCAGCACAGCAGTGGTTTACCGACCTTCCAGATGATACGGCGAGAGCCATCATGAACACACGGTGCGTAGGTGAAACGGTGTGGGAGCGGTGCAAGGCCCGTGATATACTGGCTACCATGTCAATATGTATTGTCGTGACGTGCTGCCGCAGTTTAAAGCCCGCTATCGGCGGTGATCCTCCATCTTACCGTGGTTGAGTTTCCATTACGTGAGAGGACGTTAACGGGCCCCTCTCCCCTCGCACTTCACCGCTACACCGGCAGCGCTGGTAACCCGCGTCCCCCACCCCCGCCCCAACCCCCACCGGCCCCTCCCCGCGCCATACCATACGCACGCTTCCACTCCCGCAGGCGCAGCATGATCCGAGAGCAGAAGATTGGCGAAGTCGTGTCGAATATGCACCCCAAGCCTCCCGCCCGGGAGGCGCGGCCCACCGCGGACATGGTCTTGCACCACTTGCAGGAGCTGCGGCAACACCGGGCGGCCATGGCAGGCGGCCGGGGCCGCAGGGCTTCAGCGGCGGCGGGGACGGCGCCGCCGCTGTCGGGCACCCAGAACGTCCAGAAGCTGGGAGTGCAGCTCCGGGTGTCCCAGGTGCGGGGGCGTCTGTGTTTTGCGGCCTGCGTGCTGGGGAGCAGGAGAACGAAGGGGCGTATGTACGGGACCCAGGGCAGCAACGGGAGGGGTTATTTGGGTGAGGGAGAGAGCAGGGACAAAGAAGGGGTACTCCTGTATCTTGACGATCGACAACACGACACAACAACGGTGCAACAGGACACACTCAGCACTCAGACTGTGCAGCACGGTAGTGCCCGCACCACCAAACACGACCCTCCCATTTCGCAAGCAGCATGCCAAAATTTACCCTGGCGCGCACAGTACGACCTCACAGCCCCGAAACCTCCGGCCCCGAAACCTCCGGCCCCGAAACGTCCGGCCCCTTCCCTGTCTCACTTTCCCTCCACACCCACCTTGGCCCCGCAGCCTGCGCCTCCCCGTTTCGACGACCCAATGCTGCGACCGCAAAATGGCCTCCCGCCCCCGCTCGACGTCATCATTTGGAAGCAACAGCAGCTGCAGCAGCAGATGATGTCTGGGGGGCAGGCGCCGGCCCAGCCGGGGCAGCCGGGGCAGGCTCAGCCGCCACCGCAGGGCAAGTTCGCGGTGAGTACGGCGGGTAGAGCAAGGTTGCCTGGTCGTTAAGGGTTGGCTTGCCTGATGAACCAACCGGCCTGGTCGTCTGTCCCAGCATCAGCCAGCTGTGTGTCTGACCTTTGCATCCATAGCCACACCCGTTTATTGTAGTCATTATTGCAAAGGCGAACATAGCACACTCGAACGGTAGTGATGACATGCACGTGGTAATACTATGGATAATATGCCAACATAATACAAAAACGATCGCGTGCTGTACACATCTCCTGACCCACATGGCCTGTCCCTTGCTGCCGTGGCTGCACACATCTCCTGACCCACATGGCCTGTCCCTTGCTACCGTGGCTGCACACATCTCCTGACCCACATGGCCTGTCCCTTGCTGCCGTGGCTGCACACATCTCCTGACCCACATGGCCTGTCCCTTGCTGCCGTGGCTGCACACATCTCCTGACCCACATGGCCTGTCCCTTGCTGCCGTGGCTGCACACATCTCCTGACCCACATGGCCTGTCCCTTGCTGCCGTGGCTGCACACATCTCCTGACCCACATGGCCTGTCCCTTGCTGCCGTGGCTGCACACATCTCCTGACCCACATGGCCTGTCCCTTGCTGCCGTGGCTGCACACATCTCCTGACCCACATGGCCTGTCCCTTGCTGCCGTGGCTGCACACATCTCCTGACCCACATGGCCTGTCCCTTGCTGCCGTGGCTGCACACATCTCCTGACCCACATGGCCTGTCCCTTGCTGCCGTGGCTGCACACATCTCCTGACCCACATGGCCTGTCCCTTGCTGCCGTGGCTGCACACATCTCCTGACCCACATGGCCTGTCCCTTGCTGCCGTGGCTGCACACATCTCCTGACCCACATGGCCTGTCCCTTGCTACCGTGGCTGCACACATCTCCTGACCCACATGGCCTGTCCCTTGCTGCCGTGGCTGCACACATCTCCTGACCCACATGGCCTGTCCCTTGCTGCCGTGGCTGTACACATCTCCTGACCCACATGGCCTGTCCCTTGCTGCCGTGGCTGTACACATCTCCTGACCCATATGGCCTGTCCCTTGCTGCCGTGGCTGTACACATCTCCTGACCCATATGGCCTGTCCCTTGCTGCCGTGGCTGTACACATCTCCTGACCCATATGGCCTGTCCCTTGCTGCCGCCCCCCTGCCTGTCCCCTGCCAACCCGCAGACGATGATGAGGAAGATCAGCCCGTTCAAGAAGAGGGCTGGTGCGCAGAGCCCCCCTCCGCCAGGGCAGCAGCTGGTTCCGGGAGCGCCGCCCGAACCCGCTGCACCTCCGGGGCCCTGGTACAAACGGATGTGGCGCAGGGGCGGAGCGAATGCCAACACGGCCCAGGCGGCCGGCCCTGCAGACGGCCAGACGGGAGCGCTGCCGCTGCCACAACAGCAACAGCCGGATGGCTTTCAGCCACAAGCCGGGGGTGGTTTCCAGCCACAAGCCGCGGGTGGTTTCCAGCCTCAAGCCGGGGGTGGTTTCCAGCCACAAGCCGGGGGTGGTTTCCAGCCACAAGCCGGGGGTGGTTTCCAGCCACAAGCCGGGGGTGGTTTCCAGCCACAAGCCGGGGGTGGTTTCCAGCCACAAGTCGGGGGCAGTTTCCAGCCACAAGCCGGGGGTGGTTTCCAGCCACAAGCCGGGGGTGGTTTCCAGCCACAAGTCGGGGGCAGTTTCCAGCCACAAGCCGGGGGTGGTTTCCAGCCACAAGCCGGGGGTGGTTTCCAGCCACAAGCCGGGGGTGGTTTCCAGGCTCAGCTGGGCGGAAGGTTCCAGCCTCAGCTGGGTAGCGGACAGCCGGGAGTCTTCCAGCCCCAGCTGCAAGCAGGGTCCTCCGAACAGCAGCTGCTGGCGTCCATGCAACAGCAACAACAGCAGCAGCAGGCCTCTCAGGCGCTTCTTCTGCGCCAGCAGCAGCAGGGACTGCAGTCACAGCCGGGCGTGCTGCAGCTGCAGCAGATGCAAATGGCTGGGACGGCTGGTTCGTTCTCGGGGGTCCGCCCGGCTTCGCAATACCCCCAGGTGCCCCTGGTGCAACAGCAGCAGCAGGTGCAACAGCAGCAGCAGATGCAACAGCAGCAGCAGCAGCAACAGCAGCTGCAGCAGCAGCAGATGCAGCAGCAGCAGATGCAGCAGCAGCAGCCGTTCCAGCAAGGACTAAACAATCAATTCGGTCCGCAGCGACAGTC
This sequence comes from Yamagishiella unicocca, assembly GCA_003116995.1. Classification (NCBI taxonomy): domain Eukaryota; kingdom Viridiplantae; phylum Chlorophyta; class Chlorophyceae; order Chlamydomonadales; family Volvocaceae; genus Yamagishiella; species Yamagishiella unicocca. Next base: position 59,045 of record BDSL01000050.1, read on the forward strand.
ATTCAGCTCGCAGCAGAATGCTCCGTTCAACGCGGCAGATGGGCGGTTGGGCGCCGCGCAGGCCAACGGTGGATTGCCGTACAGCTCTGGCGCTCAGCAGCCGTACCTGACCCCGCCAGTGAACCCTACCAACGGTGGATTGCCGTACAGCTCTGGCGCTCAGCAGCCGTACTTGGGCTCACCATTGGCCCCGCTGCAGCAGCAAACACAGCATCAGCCGCCGCTGCCGCTGCCGCTGCCGCCCCCCCGACCCCTCGACGACATACTGGCCGACGACCTTTCGCCCCCTCTGGCAGCACCCCTGCCAGTGCCGTCGCTGCAGCAACCGTCCATTCGCCGTACTGCCGGAGACCTGGACGAGGAGGGTTTCGGATTGGGTGCAGACGTGGCAGAGGCGGAAGAGCAGGCGGACGCCGGGCTGGGTTCGAACAGGCCTCCTCGCTCATTCAACGGCTCTAACGGCTCTCGCGGCTCTCGGGTGATGGGAGGACCCGCTCCATTGTCGTACCCCGATCCTAACGAAATGTACGACCTGCCAGTGGAGCCCTTGGAAGCTACGGCCGTCGCCGCGGAGCAGCGCTTGGGCTTCGCGCCGCCGGCGCTACGGCCGCCACCGGCGCCGCGGCCTTTCCGAGCCACCCCGCAGCCGCTGCCGGGTCCGCGCGTGTTGCAACGCCGTCCAAGCATAGACGGTGGGTGGGCTGGGCGCTATGGATTGTAGGAGATGGGCGGTGGCTTGTGCCGACTTCGCTGAAGCTGTGACGGGCCCGCTGGTCGCGGCTGGTGGAGAGGCACCGCTTATTTAGGACCCATGGAGTCTGGGAGCGCAGACCTCAGAGCCGCATTTCGGGAAGCGCCCCTCCGCCTTCCCCTTTGCACGCCGCCACCCGCGCGCCACCTGTGTTTCACAGTAAGGTGTTAGGTGGGAAGCAAGGCCAGCTGTGTGTTTTTCATTTCTTCACCGCCCCCGCCCGGCCCCGACCCCCCTGCTGCTAAGGTACCCTCCCACCCCCCCATGACCTGACGCGTCGCAGAACCTGCGGGCGAGATCGAAGACCTGGAGGAGGAGGCCTTCGGCCTGGGCGCCGAAACCGACGCTGCGTCCATCGCCAGTGCTCGTCCCTCCGGACTGCCACCGGCTAGGCAGCTGGCGGGCGGTGCCCCCCAGGACATCAACAACTTCAGCTTCGGCTCGCGCGACGGCGTGGGAGGGCTCGAGGGAACGACTCCCCAGAAGCTGCAGCCGTAAGTCGGACATGGGTGGCGGCGTTCCCCAAGGGTGGTGAGGGGAATGTGTGTGTGTGCGAGGTGCCAGTGGGGTGCGTGTGGGTATGTACGGCAGGGTGGGACGTGCACAGGAGTTTGTGTTTTCGCGTTGTCGGGGTCGGGCGCGAGCGGGGCGTGTTTTGTCCTCCCCCTCCCACATGCGCTCGGGCAGGAACGTGACGCGTGGGCCTCCACTCCCTTGGCGTTCTAAGTACCTGCGGATTGCGGAGGTGGATCCGGAACGCGTTGCTTGCAGTTTGGGGGACAAGGTGGTTCCCGGTGGTTTGCTGCGACATGGATTCGTACATGGCGGCGTGGGCTTAGGGGGGAGGTCGTGGGTACAACGTTTCGAGGGGATCTCACGGGCCTTGTGGCTGTGGGGGATCTCACGGGCCTTGTGGCTATGTCCGGCTCTAGAGGAGGGGCGAGGTTGTGTGCAGGAGTGGTCAAGGACCGCACGCACGCATCGCCGCTTTAAACCTACCAGCTGGCGCTTCGCCTTCCCTTTTGGTATACTATCTCCAAGTATATTTGTCGCCCCTCATCATATCACGCTGTGTGCTAACCAGGGTTGGAGGCTTCCGAGCGTCCACGAGGCTTCCTGCTCCGCGATTTGGCGACGGCGGCCTCGCTGATGAATTCTAGCTGTCCGTACGTTAAAGTGCTCAGCATTCCACCGGGTATAAGTTCCACGCCTAGGGGTGTGCAGTGCAGGCTGATGCGTCCTGGCTGTGCTTGGCTGTGGCAGCGTGGGCGGTATGGAATTCGTGGCGCGGCCAGGTGCGGGCGGATTTCGCGGCCGGTCAAATCGCTACCCAAGCCATAATGAAGCGATGTGATCTGTGGTGTGCGTCGACGCACACCACAGTATCCAGTACAGGGTGAGGTATTAGGTAGGCTACGGTCGGAAGTGTCGCGTTGCGGGGTGCACTTTTGCGAAGGTGCAACGAAGGTCACTCGTCGAAGATCACGTCCGTTACCTGCGGCGTGTTGTGGCCTCCTGCGTTAGGCCTTGTAACATTGATAGGAAAAAATATTCAGCACGCAAATGTATGCCCGTTACGGGTATATTCGTAGGAGGGCTAGACCGACGCTGGACTTCTGAGGGCACCGGATCCGCAGGGGAGGTAGTATACCACCTTGCATTATAATCTAGATCATATACACCTGGGAGAGAGGTAGGGACGCAAATTGACGTCAGGGTTGCGTATAACCGTTTAATTGCAGTACAGTTATGGGTGCGACCGGACGCGGAGGATGCAAGAGCGCCGACTCCGACTTGACGCACCTATTGGTATACCAGTTGAATTATGTTTATCAAATTTGCGTTTGCCTTGTCTACGCATTCTGCGGTTCACATCCGGTACCCCGTCAGCGTTCGCTAATAACCTGGACAGACAGCGACCTCCTTGCCAGTAATTTGTTATACTCTTGCACATCCGCTTATCAGCTTCGCTTACATTATTGTTTCATAGCTTGGCCAACGCTACTGACAGTACTTCACAACTTGTGCTTTCTTGAGCCTACACGACAATATACTTCAGCTTCAAATGGATATAGCTCGCGGCATAGCTGCGTGGTAAGACACAGGCGTGAAGGCGCGCGTCGTGAGGATACGGAATTTTGTTGGCATCCGCCCGCGCTGCAGCGCGGGCGCAGCAATGGATATTCAGTCGACAATATAAAAATCTGATACTGGGAAATGCGTACGTTGCAGGCTGTGGAGGGTTCAACATTGACAGCCACTCCGTCCAGTTCGAGCACGGTAGAAGCCGAAGTTCGGTGTCTCCTATCAAATCGCCGCTTCGCTCTGGTCAGCCTATGGCGAGGTCAATAACACTTGCTGTGGACCTCGACGTCCTCCTATGCAGGTACGTTGTGAATATTTCTTTTTGTAGGAAATGGCACATGAACATCGTGCCTTAAGTGAGTTCCTAGCGTGTGCCCATGCCACGGTTAAAGCACAGGAATCTGCAGCAGCCTTGACAGACCCATTACGCAGCTTTGCAAGGACGACCCGCCACTGCTTCCCCTGGCGGACCTTGCGCCGCCTATCCGCTTGCATATCGGACCACCGCCTCCCATACCGCCGGACACAACGCCTCCACCTGCATCAAACCACCACCACCCGATAGGACAGCTCAAAAACCACCCCAATACCATGCACCTCGTATCACAACTCACCGGGGCCGGGGCCTGCCGACCGGGGCCTGCCAAAACGAAGTCCCGCGGCATACACCCCACCCCCCGCCCCGCCGTCTGCAGCGGTCCCGCCGTCAATCTCTCTGCAGCTCCGGCTGGTCCGGAGCCCAACTTCACATTTGATGTTGGGTCCTGCCCACGGACGCATCCCACATCCTCGACGTCGGCGGCCACTCCCGGGGCCCAGCTCGCGGCTGAAGCGGGTCCCCAGACGCGCCTTGCTTGGCTGCGGCCGGGCGTACGGCGCTTCCTCCTCGCCGTACAGCCGCACGTGAACACCGTGCTGCTCGTGCGCCGGCGCTGCGCGGGGCGGCGGTGTTGCAGCAGTAGCAGCAGCGGCGGCGCCGATGGTGGCGTCGGCGCCTGCGTCGGCAGCTGGGCGGATGATGTTGGCGGATGCGGCGCCGCGCTGCTGACTGCTGCGCTTCCCGTCATCGACCCAGATGGCCAATTTTTCGGCAGAAGGTGCAGCGGCGTGTTCCAGGGGGGAAAGGCGCAGAGACAGACAGGAGGACGCGAATGATACGGTGCTCCCTCACCAGCGACCACGCAATCGGGTTCCAACACAGCCATTAGAAGCCAAATTTATATGCTCGGGCAGCAAGCACCCCAGCCGTGTTGCTGCAGCCGACTAGACCAGCACGTGCTTGGCGCGTGAGGGCCGGGTCGACGCCCGCAGCCGCCCCTTCAAATCCGCTTCCGCATCAACCCAGCCCTAAAGCCCACGCCCGCCCTTCCTGCCGCGCCCGCCGCCGCCCGCCCCGCCGCAGGATCGTGCTCGTGCAAGATCGGCTCCGGCCGCGTAGCGGTCTCCCAAAGCCCGCCCGCGCGTCTTGGCCAGGCGACATCGCTGCGTGCTCGCTCGACGGCGGCCAGGCCGACAGCGGATTTCCGTTTCCCGCGCGGCTCCGAGACCTGTCCGCGCTGCCGGCGGCCCTCCACGCGAGCTCCTCGGACCTGGTCGTGGCTACCACCGCCGATCGAACCCTGTTCGGCGGTCTGTCGGACCAGGTCATCGAGTGCCAGCCGTACCGAAAGGAGTACGGCAAGTACGACGACGTGCTGGATTGCCTGGCAACGGTGGTGTTGGGGCCGCTGCTGGAGACGCCGGTGGCGCTGGCTCTGCGGGGCCTTGGGCTGGGACACGGGAAGCTGGAGCCGAGCCCCATGATGCAGACGCTACACGCGCAGGTGGCTCTGCGTGCCGCGCAGCGGCTGGGGGGCCAGAGTCAGGGTCAAGCAGCGTCGGAGGCAGCGAACGGGCGGCAGCAGCAGCAGCAGTACCATCAATGCGGCGCGGTGCACGGCGAGGTGTTCGGCGGCCATGCGCAGCAGCAGCAGCAGCAGGAGACGAAGAAAGAAAGGCCGGCGACCGGACGCGCCGGAGGGAGCAGCAGGGCCTCGGGGCGCCAGCCAACCAGGAGTCGTGGAGCCAGCCACTCGGGGGCCGGATCCGGATCCGGATCCGGATCCGGCACGATCCAATCCGGGCGCACCTTCCGCGGGCTGCCCGGCTCCCCAGCCCCGCAGCTGCCGCCCATCCCAGAGCTGCCGCAGCTCGAGATTGCGGAGCGCTCCGAGCACAACCACCAGCAACCGCCGCCAACGGCCGCGGAGCAACCGCCCGCGGGGCCGCAGCCGCAGTCGCCCTCCTCGCCCATCTCGCCCCCGGCGTCATGCGGCCCGTCCGCGTCGTCGGCGGCGGGGTCGCCCAGCACCCGCAGGATCGCGTGGGACCCGGTGTCTTCCTTGGAGGAGGGCTGCTGTCTGCTGGCGACGGTGGAGTCGTCGATCGCGGCGGCCATGTTGGCGCAAATCGCGCCGCGCAGCGACGGCAGCATCAGCGCCGCCGGTGGCGGCGGCGTGGTCCGGGTGCCGGTCGGCGAGCTGGGCTGGCGCCCCCGGAGCTTCCCTGCTGCCACCAAGCCGATCGTCACGCGTCACATGTCTGGTTGCGCGGTCAAGGGCGCCGGCGCGGCCGCAATCATGGTTTCGGAGGAGCTGCGGCCTGCGTCGCCGCTGGCCGCTGCCGCCAGTGCGGTGGCCGCCGCCACCTCTCGGCTGCTGTCGCGCCTGATGGGCAGCCGCCGCCAGCGGCGCTGCCAGCCGGCGGACGGCGCGGCGGACGCGGCCGTCACCGCGTCCGCCTTCTCAGCTCCCGTCGTGGGAGTCAGCAGCTCGGGGAGCGCAGCGCTGGCACAGAAGAGCGCGCATCCATTCTCCTCGGCCGGCGGAGCGCCGGTTTCGGAGCTCGAGCTCGATCCCCTGCTCAGCCGAGGAGCCCGGCCGCGTAGCTCGGCTGGCTCCGCCCCGATGAGCCGCGCCGTGGCGGCGGCGGCAGCGGCGGCGGTGCCCGCCCGCCACGATGAGGTGCAGCGACTATCGGACGAGACGACCCGCGCGACCAGCTGCAGCAGGAGCGGGCAGCAGCTCCCCACGGGATCCAGCCCCAGGCAGACTGCTCGGCCGCACTCCGCGCGAGGCATGGGAGTGGTGGGGGGCTCTCCGGGGGCTGGGCAAGAACGGGGGGACCTGGACGACTCGAGGGGGGGCCTGGGCCAGCGCGAGGGAGTGGTTGGCGGCCGATGCGCGGCAGCTGCGGGAGCGGCGGCGGCGGCACCTTCCGTTGGGACCTACTCGAGCTCGGTGGCCGGGGGCAATGGCGGCGTGGTTGCGTTCCAAGCTGCGGCGGCGGTGCGGTAAGGGGTGCGGTAAGGGGTGCGGAAGGGGTTGGTGATGAACCATCAGGCGCGCGCTTGCGTGGGTACTCGGCGGGGTGACATATGGTGGCTGGCTTGGCTTGGCTTGGTCCTCACCGGGAAATTGGAATGAAGGGGGGGATGGCGGTGGGTTGGGCTCGGTGTGTATGGCTAAGGGGGTGCCAGAATGGGCGCATGTGTATAGAAAGAGAGCTCCTCCGGTGGTGCTCCGTGTTCCTGCGGACTGACAGTGTACTGTGCATGGGGTCTGCACCGCGCCTTGGGTTTGGGTTTGCAAGGGCGGACAGGTAAACACATTATTGCCGCCTAACGGGCCACGCGCTTCCGCCGTCGTTTGCGTGCGGGGGATCCGTTAGTGCTGACGGCTGTCGTACGCCGTACTACGTACGGGATGACCTGCCCACCCTTGTCGTACGTCGTACGTACGGGGGTGACCTGCCCACTCCACGGTTACCCTGCGACGGGTCGGATTGGGTTGGCGGGGGGGGGGTGACGGTAACACTTGGATTACCTTACGGCATTTGGGCATTTAGGTTTTGCGGCAATTTGGGCGGGTATCACCATGGTAAGCTCGGCAAGCTCTACCATGATTTCAAATCTCAATGTGCCTTATAGTGCATCATTCATATGTAGGAGAGGTGCCTCCGGTGACGCATGGTGATCTTAACTTGACTTTAGGGGTTTAGGGTGTTGCTCACGGAGCTGCTGGGGTGCTTGGAGGCGCCATGCCGGCGCCAGGCAGTTAGCATGCTTTAGATAGGGACCTGCAGATTAGACCGGCTGTGGAAGTGGACATGGTTGTTCGCAATAACGCAGGTGCGCCGTCGCCTAAGTTTGGGCGCGGTTGGTGCGGTGTGATTCAAGCTTTGTATGTGTACGATTTAAGGTCTGTAGGTGTACGATTTAAGGTCGTACGGACCGAGAAGCGTGATGCGGCCGGCGGTAATCGTCGTCGTACTATCAAAGCTTGCGTTGCTGCGGGTGCTGAATACAGAATCGTTGCTCACCGTCGCAGGGGGCCTAGTAGTTACCAGGGTTGCCCGCGCTCGTCCGTCCGTCCTCTGCTGCACTGTGCTGTAGCGGTAGAGGGAGGCGGCTAGCTCGCTGCTTTGGCAACATCGGTGGCGGCTGTGCTATTGGACATTCACTGTATATACATGTACGTGCAGCGTGAACCTTTACGACCTCCGTTCGTGGCTGGCCGTAGGCTGTCGCCGCGCCTTTGTTTTTCCGCGCCCGGTTCGGGCATCGCAATTGCTTCTAGGATGCTTGCAGTAAAATGTCGATGGCTTTCGACCAAGCCCAGTAGGTCCCTAGTAATTCCGGGAGCCGACATGGTGGATTGAACACGGCTGATGTTCGAACAACATTATGGATTGTCAAACCGATGGCTCTGAACCTTTGCTCGGCAAGGTCTGGGGAGATGGTTCCGAGTCATCGTGTCTGGGCGCTTATGAGGGGCAGGTCCATGAGCTTTGGGACCGGATTGACCTGCGTGCTGTAACATGCATGGGTCGCGGAGTGCAAAGGGCTTCCATGACGAGCTCTCCAGGCTCGCCCAGCGGGCAGCCAGCGGCTTCAATTCACGGTCGTTGAAAGGTGGAGTTCAAGCGCACTTGCAGCAGCTCCTCCTTAGTCCAGACAAGCACAGCGTACCTGCAGGTACCTGCCGGTTCGTCCCCCAAGTCTAGGGCTTGTACGGCGATTCGCACCCTCCTATTTCCGGCTCGTGACTTTTTGTCGGCATACTTCAGCGACCAAAAATGCAGACGATGCAAGTATGCAATTGCCTGGCGGGCTCCGTTTCGGAGCCTTCGGAGGTCAGTCGGAAATGTTGCCAGCTGTCGTCAAACCAGGTCAAGCTCGCGGGAGGGCGGCGTCCTCATCAGGTCGGGCCCCAGGCGCGCTAGGCGCCCAGCGGAAATTGCAATTCACCCCGAAGCTACTGCGCGCCGGCGTACGCGAGAACGCTAGGGTACACTGCTCGGCGGCACATCCTCACCCGCCCCGCGACACGTCGCATGCAGTTAGTCGATGTACGCCTCCTTTGCATATTGTGTGGCAATACATGTTCGTTCCTACATTTACCGGTACCTTATTTTAAAACATTCGCAATGTTATGTCATTGCGTACACAAATATCTGCTGTACAACGCATTTTACTCGCCGCTGCACCGAAACGTTAGCCTTGGCTTTCATGATGCGCAACATCCCCTTCGGCTTCACCGACGACCCGTCCTTCCTGGACGCCTGCCACACGCTGCGCCCGAAGTACCAGCCGGTGGGTACGCGCCTGTGGGTTTTGCTTGGGCGTCTGCTTCTTGTGCGCCCTTCCCCTTTCGCTACCGCTCTCTTCAAGTCTCCCCTTCTCTGCGCCTTCTTCCCCTTCCCCTTGAAAAGGCCGCGTCGCCATCGGCGTGCGGTTACTTATGATTCCTACGTCGAGACGCTGGAGGAGTTGAAGACAACTCCTTCAGGACGAGGACTTCCTGACGCTGACGGTGGGTGGACCAACTGCCGCAGCCAGTCCGTGCACGCAGCGACCGTCATGCTGGGTGCTACCAGCCGTTTCGAGTCTGGTGGAGGTGACGCGGCCGGATGTCGCGTTTCTTTGCTGTAGCAATACGCCTAATTGCTGAGGCAAGTGACGCTCCCATCTTTTGCAATGCGGGGCTCTAAGTTACGCCTTAGGAGTTCTATAACAAGCGAGAGTACGAATACGCCGGGAGGATTAACTAGAGCTACGTGATACGTTGCCATTGCCATTCCATGTTACATGTCACTGGTACCATCGGTACTCGACGGAGTAGAGGGCCGATTCCCAACAGAGAGGAAAGAGACCCAGAACGCAGCGCGACAGAGAACACGGGCAACGCGCCACCCAGGGAAGGGAGGGAGGGCGCGTGCTGAACAACAAAACAAGATAGACTACTGGCCAGCACGCCTAGCCTAAGTCCTGAGAACACGGACTAGTGGCATTCTGCCGTACCGCCTCATGCCTACGATGTCTACGCCCAGTTAACCCGGCTATAGCTGCGCAAAGCCCGCATTAACTAGCGCTACGTGATACGTTGCCAAAGGAAAATATACCCCTAGCGGTTGAAAAACTGCGCGGCGAAAGGAGCCACGCGCTGAGCCGCTAACGGGCCAAAAATTGCCGGCGCGGACACACAACCCGGCACACCCATATCTAAGTAATGCGCGCGCAAGGCGGCCGATCCGGCTGACCAGCCACCAAAACTCTCGATAACCTCCAAAGGAACACCCACAGCCCGCGCTGCCGATGCGCCACCGCGCCGCAGACTATATAAGGTGTGCACGCCGGTGAGATGAGGAAGGCCACACCGCTCCAAAACTAAACGAAACCATTGCTCAGTGCCGCGAGTGGACTGACGTGCCGGGCCATAACTGATCCAGCGTCCGCGCCAACTGCTGGAGCAGGGCTGCCCGCAAACACGGGAGACCACAAAGCGGAAATTGCAACACCGGCGCTGCTGCCGGCTGTACAATACGACCCTTCCCATTGAGGGGCTTATACTAAAAAACTGAAGTGGCATCGACATCCACGGCACGGGCCCACTGCACCGATAGCAAGGAGTCCGGTCGTAAAAACACACAGAAACCGAGCAGCACAAACAGCAAAGGAACAAAAAGCTCGGATGCAGCCCCGACTGTGGGCAAAACTTCGTACAGACGCCATACATCGGATGCTCTGAACGCCAACACTAAAGTCGCCGCGGGAGCAATTGACACCTGCAAACGCTCCCAACCTTTGCGAAAAGCCGCTAAAAGTAAGTTGTCGCCGCAGCACGGTTTTGGGAAACCTAATAGCTCATGAACAGTGTTGACCGCACTGAAATAAGGCTGCACCGTGCGCGCCTGTACGGTACCCCGCGCTGCTAAAGACTGCGCCCACAAAAGCCCCGCGACTGTGAGCATGGCATAAACTCTAAACCTTCTGAAACACAGAAACGCACGAAGGACGCGAAATGCGACGCATACGAATGCCAAGTTCTGGCACCCAGTCGGGCCAAAACAACCTGCGCAATCTGAGCTAACCGAGCCGCATGATCTTGATCCGGCGCGGCGGACTGAAGCTGAGTAACCAACAAGTCCGTCACAACGGGGGGCGCAGCTGTGCGCCCCCACTCCATATCATACCGCGGAACCATACTCCGCGAGCCAGGTGCTTGGCGCGCGAATGCCCAATCTACCATTGCACCCTCACGGCTACTACCTGCCACTGCGGGGGGGGAACGTACGTCTGAGAACCTCCCCGACCCGGCGCGAAAAGCGCCGTATTCGAGGGGAGGAATACCAAATCGACCGCCAGCTCCATCAGCTGTTGCCACCACGGCTGCGCCGTCCAATAAGGCACGACCAGCGTCACATCCGCGCGTTCCTCCCGCACTTTCTGCACCACAGCCATTAGAAAGTCGGGGTCCAGGGGAGGGCAGCCGTAAGCATTGTCGCCGTTCCAGGACTGAAGCAGCGCATTCACCCCTGACGAACCCGGGCAGTGGAAACGAGAGAAAAAACGCGGCAGATGGGTGTTGCCGTGGGTCGCAAAAAGATCCACACCATGCGGACCGAAACGACGGTCCAACAGCTGAAAATACTGGGGATGCAAACGGTAATCGTCCCGATCCTCCAACTGAGACGCCTCATCCGCGATATTGTCGGCACTAGCGACACGCTCGACTTGAAGCACTACACTGTGTAACTGAAGAAACTCCCCAAGGCTACGCATTTCAGCGTGCATGGCTGGAGACCGCGACGAAAGGCGGCCTAACACGGCCTGCGTGCAGGTGTTATCCTCACGTATCAAAGCCACACGCTGCCGGACAAACTCCAGAAACGATTGAAGCGCGTGACGCACGGCACGAAGCTCTTTGAAATTAATATGCGCTGGGGATTCGTCCAACGACCAGTAAGCACGCGCCGTACGACCATGAAGCACAGCCCCCCACGAGTGGGAGGACGCGTCGACCGATAACTCCACTGCGGCGGGCCCAATATGAATGGCCGCGGAGCAGTGACGGGCGGGGATGTCCGCCCACCAATCCAGATCTCGTAGCGACCCTCGTGACAGCCGGACCTTCCCTGACCACCCCACCGGTTGCGACAAATCATCGTACAAATTGCGCAAAAACAAGGGAGCAGGCGTCAAAGCCAGCTTCACACTTTGAGCAAAACCGCACAGCTTAGCTAAGTCTCGCTTGCTGATCAGGCGCCGGTTCTTCTTTGCCGTGACTCGGAGGCTCACTGTTAACCGTCGAAGCTTAGACAGCTTTTCCGCAGGAACCTCGAACAAACCTTCCGTCGCGTTAATTGTGATGCCAAGATGGTAGACCGACTGCGACGGCTCCCACTGACACTTCGTTGGGTGGCGGGATAAACGCAAAAACTCGATGCACTCGCGCACCCACGCGGCCCCAAGGCGGGCTTGCTGCTCCGTCTCAAAAACAAACAGGAAATCATCCAAATACGGCAGCACCCTAGCACCCCGCCGCACACTCCCCGCCTGACGCCCTGTCGGAAAAAACTGGTGCGGGGGAAGAGGCGGCGAGAGCTTATGACGTCCCCGGCTGACCGCCAACGGGTCCCGCCAACACTAGATTGTTCATGTCCATTGTTGCAGGCGGGTTGTACAAAACGTCCTCCGGAAACGGAAAACGCTCGCCCACTGGGGAACGCTGCACCTGAGGACTACCGTAACCCTCAGTAAGCGCATCATAATCTTTTTGCGCCGTGTTCCTAGCCGCACCTCCATTCGCGAAGCGAGCCTCCAACGAAGCCATTTGAGCCTGGATGCGTCGCAGCGCCTCTGAGATGTCCGTCCCAGGAACAGGTTGGTAGGCGGGGTGGGCAGGTGGTGGGGTTCCGCGGTATGTGCTGTCCGCGGTGGTGGCGCTGGTCGCTGCTGTGACCCGCCCAGGCGTTCCACACTGCTGCTGCTGCTGCTGCTGCTGCTGCTATTGTTGCTGCTGCAGCTGAAGCAGCTGCTGTTGCTGCTGCAAAGGATGCAAATATTGCTGCTGCTGTAGGAACGCCGCGATCTCCGCCTCGGTCGACGGCGCTGCACCGACCATGTAGCTGTCACGTGTGATGGCCCACCACCGGCACCGGCATCGCATCAGTGCACTAGCCGTCACGTAACCGCCACGGCGGCGATAACCCTGGCCGTGGGCCCAGGGTTATCGCCGCCGTTACAATGCGCCGTGCCCCCAGCGCAAACCCCTGACGTTCCCAACATGGCTGCCCGGTCCATGCACGACCCGCAAGCCTAAGAGATGGGCGCTGTCATCGCACCCCTGCCAACATGACCCACGCCCCCTGGACCCTGGCCTCAGCGGCCCAGCATACTCCCTCCCCCTCACGTGACAGCTTCTTGCTGAAGCGCCGAAGGCACAGCGGAATGTAGAAATTTCGCACAAAAGTGCGGAGGCGCCTGCACCATGGTCGGTGCAGCGCCGCCGACCGAGGCGGAGATCGCGGCGTTCCTACAGCAGCAATATTTGCATCCTTTGAAGCGGCAACAGCAGTTGGTGGCTGGACATCTTTTGCAATGCGGGGCTCTAAGTTATGCCTTAGGAATTCTATAACAAGCGGGAGTACGAAAGATACGCCGGGAGGATTATTTGACGCGTACGAACATCGCCGGAAAGGTAAAAACCCAAAACCAACACTGTGCCAACGCTGAGGTGAGGGATTGACATCACAAATGCAAGCCTTCATGTCGAGTTCAAAACTTGTTGTCCTATTGATGATGATGATGGTGATGATGATGATGATGATATTGATGATGATCGATTGATTACAAGCTCTTGGAGCTCGTAAGGCCCAGACGATGATGATAAGGCCCAGACAATGAGCTCGTAAGGCCCAGATGATGATGATGATGATGATGTTTACAACTTGTACGATTCAGACGAGCCAGGAGGCTTATGAATCGCTTTAAAAAGTTACCGTTCAAGACGTTTTGAGACAAGAAAATACCAGATGCTTCTAGACTACTAAAGCGGATGCCAAAACTTCACAAAAGTACTCAGCCAACATTTACCAAACCCAAATTTTGCCAACCCCAATTTAGTGGGAAATACCGAGTTTGTAATAAAGACTCAAGTGGTAGTCCCAATCTTGCAAGACCTCCGTCCCTTGTAACACTCGCATTCTGATAGCGGGACGCGTTCCTCGCGTCTCGCTGCTGGCTTGGTGCAGGTGGTTCGTGTTTTCTGGACGCGCTTGCTCTCCTCCCCGTGCTTTGAGTTGTGCGTGCTGCCTTCTCCGTGTCCTCGTGTTTGGCTGCCTTCGGCTTTTGCCCCTTCCCGGCCGGTGAGGGCGGGCTCTTTTGCCCAGTGACCTGTGTCGTGGTCTGGCCCATCGGGCCCGCCTGGTATGCGCCAACTACAAGGTCTGTGGAAGCTCACGGCACGGCGATAGAAGACTATATTGTTAGGTATTTAGCATATACTCAGACTAACATATCGCATCCGCGCTTGAGCCGTTCTGGCTCCCTTGTAATACTCGCATTCTGATAGCGCTTGAGCCGTTCTGGCTCCCTTGTAATACTCGCATTCTGATAGCATGTTCAGGCCGTTCAGGCTCCCTTGTAATACTCGCATTCTGATAGCATGGATAACACGGGCTAGATCTCGCTGATTCCCCATCGCCATGACGTGCGCCATCGTTGTCCCAGGCGGCGGTATACCTGAGGGCCACAGCAACTCTCTTTCCTCCGTCTACTCCTATTGAATTGCGCAATCTACGTCAATCGCGCATACCTTCCTTAGTTCCTTTCTACCGGTATATGTTATCGTTGGACCTTCTGTATGTTGCAATCGGATCCTTAATGGACATATTAAGCACGGAAAGGCCAGGGCAAGCCAGATGTGGATGACCTCGGACAACGGACGGTACGATGAAGCCCACCTCACTCTTGGGACTTTGTTTCGAGACTCACCTTGCCGAGCCACAACTTGCCATAGAAACTTTGAACGGCGTTCTGTGAACCTTCACCTTTATATGTCTTTCCAGGCGGCTTGAATTAGTCGACACAGTCATATGCGTCGGAGCGTACATTTGACTGAGGCTCGGCGCAATCAGGGTAGAGAGTAGGAGAGGATTAGCAACTAACCACGGCAGGACTGACGTTCGTCTCAGGGATGATAGCGGCAGGTGACCCGGGGTTTGACCCGGAAGCAAATCCTTGGCACCAGGCTAAATTGGATGAGACGATTCAAATAAATTTTACGCCTCTCCGGAGAACGATTATCTCAAGGCCAGTGGCGATGCGCGAGGTAACGCGAGACAAAGCACCTGAAATTACAGCCATCGCCTTGTTCGTTGTTTTAACATCGAATTGGTATGCTCTTGAAGTATTTCAAGCCGTTTATGTAATGTATGGTGTGGGGCCACGCCGTCTTGCCGCTCCAAGCTGGCTCGTGTGCACGTGCGATGAAGCCATATAGCAATCCTCACAACGTCATATCACGTACACAACACGTATTGTACTATTCCTTCACGTATGCCTTAATGTTGAAGCAACGCTGCTGTGCACGAATTAGTACCGGAGTCCTACCTGGCCGCGTTGTCCCTCCGCGCACTCCATATGCAGATGACATGTCCGTATAGCACGAAGTATGGCACTACCATGCTGCTGTCAACAACCATCAAGGAGGAAGACGAAGAGGATTTGGACGATTTCCCGTCACAGGAGAACTTGCAGCCAAGCGTCCAGCTGCAGCAAGTAGATCTTTTCTGCGGTTCGGGCTACGACCAGTGCCACATGAACTGTGATGGCAAGCACTGCAATGGACGAAGTCCTCGTAACACTGACCGGGACCGTCGAATGTCACACTTGGCTGCAAGTGCTGTTGCCAGCGTCACAGCGGCCACATCAAAGCTGTTCAGCCGGCTAAGACACATCCAGGATCACGGCTACAACAATCATCACTGCTGTGAGGGCGGCGGCCGGGCCGGCGACAAAGATGTTATGCCAAATGCTAACGCGGCCGCCTCGTGCGCAACCTGCGCGCCCTCACTCGTCGGTTCTCTTGGTCGCCAGCCCGCTCCGATCATACAAATTCAGGGAGATCGGGCCGCACCTTCCGTTTCAAAGAGCTCCGCCGCTTCCGCCGCCAACAGGCCGCGCACGGATACGCAGCCCAAGCCGCATCTCGTGAGGCTTATGGATGGCGGTGACGTGAGCCTCGCCATGCAGGCCCTGCAGCTTGCCGCCCGGATCCACGATCAGGTTCAAGTTTGGAGCCCGGACAGCCCGCGTGAGGGCAACCTAGGCCGGCGGGAGGCGGTTCTGGAGGCGGCGGGCCCGCTGTACGACGAAGCCATGACAGCTGCTCGCGCCATCCGCCACCGCGCGCTCCACTCGCTGGTGAAGCAGGCTGTGCGGCGCTACGTCAACCCGTCTCACGGCCCACCGGAGGATGTTTTACGTGTCATTTTGGAGCTGGTGACCGGGTGCGGTGCTGCCGTCCCCTCACGCAGCGTCGAGGCGCAGGGCGACGGCGGTGCCGCCGCATCGCCTTTTGTTTACGCTCACCGTCAGATGGTTTGCAGCAGCAGCAGAGAGTATGTTTCGGACCTGGAGGCGCCCAGCCCTGCGGCTGTCCCGAAGGCCGCCTGGGACGCCAGCGGCGATAGCCCTAGCAGCTGCGGCAGCCCTAGCGGCAGCTGCAACGACAGCGGTCAGCAGAGCAACAGCTGCCGCAGCAGCCTCAGTGGCGGCTCCAGCAACCGCAGCAATGGCAGTAGCAGCAGTGGCGAGAGGTGCTTCTTACACGCATTTGGCGGGCGTAGCTAACGCCGGGGACGGTTTGAGCCTCTGCGCAAACCTAGTGCGTATTGCTTTGGCCGCCTTGCACACGTCAATGTCGTTTGTGTGATTTCACAAGCATGCGGGGGATCATGCCGGCCAGCGTTGTTTACTGCAGCGCTTAGCACATGGATTGCGTGGGACAGTACAGTACAGCCGCACTGCCTATTTTTACAAGGAATGGTGAAGCCCCCACTGCTTAAGGTTGGGCGCGCGTGCGTAACGTGTGCGTAAGCAGCCAGGATGGCGTTTGGGAGATGCACACGTGGCTGCCGGATCCCTGTGCGTTTGTGTGTCTGGTCCTTGCACATTCCGTGTTCAATTCAATCCGCACGATTAACACAGAATATCTTTAACAGCCGAGAAGCGAGCGTCGTGCGTTGGGGAAGGGTGCGGAGGCTTGTCTTGGAGCGCGTCCGAGGAGCCATCAAAATGCCGAGCCTGATGATTTGAGTGC
This sequence comes from Yamagishiella unicocca, assembly GCA_003116995.1. NCBI lineage: Eukaryota > Viridiplantae > Chlorophyta > Chlorophyceae > Chlamydomonadales > Volvocaceae > Yamagishiella > Yamagishiella unicocca. The sequence continues at coordinate 75,524 of BDSL01000050.1, forward strand.
CGATTATCGTCGCTAGATGCATTTTCCAGTGCGCGTCCTCGCGCTGAAGGGCTGCTCTTTAGCTGTACGTGTGTTAATCTACCGTACGCGCGTGTGTGTGTGTATGTGTGTTTTGCGGCTGAATGATGCGGCAGCCGCAAAGGCTGTGCTAAGGCAGTGGGTGGTCAGAATGGCGGAAGAACTGCGGATCTAACTGCGATGTGCGATTGCTGCGCGGCTGCCCTCTGGGGGACCATCCGCGAGGAGCTACTGCGGGGGATGGACTGGTCGGCCACATTTTTTCGAGTCCTACATTCCAGCTGGAGGGGGGCAATTGTTGATTAGCTATGGCTCGGATCAGATGCTGTAGCTCCAGGGGCGTCCATGGGGCAAAAGAAGCCTCGAGGTTCGTGGTGCCCTGCTCCCTCAGTCGTACAGCGATGAGGTAGTTACAGTCGTTGCCTCGGGCGCCAGCCCCGTCTTGTGACAGTTTTTTCCGGTAGACGGGCGTCGTGGCGCACTGGCTGTCGTCGTCATTAAGGTAGGGCCGAGGGGCCGTCGCCAGCCTGCCAGGAACGGCCGAAACGCTTGCTGAGAGGCGTGATGTGGGTATACTCGGGCATATTTGCCTGCGTCAGCGGCCTTGCAGGGGGTAAGCCGAGTGCCAAGTGCTATTTCCGTAGTAGCGGGTGTGTGCGGCGTGAATGCATATGTGAGTAGGGATTATTTCGAAGAAGCGGCGCCTATGCGACCCGGGGGTCAGGTCGCGTACTGCGGTGGGTGGGTTTTCATGTATTGCACATGATGTGGAGGGACACGGGGTCCCCATGATCAAGTCTGTCCTCGGAGCGGGTATGGAGAACGCACCTGCTACTCGCTGCGGTCTCCGTTCGCAAAAGCGCCTAGGTGGGTTTCAAAGTCAATCCTGTTGGCGGCGCACTCGCCGATTCCGTCCCCCCCGAATCACGCAGTGGCAAACCATGCGCTGCGCCTTGCCAAACTCTGCTTATTGTTGCTGTGTCAGTCAGGAAACCAATCTTATGGTGGTGTGTGACCGGTCGCGACGCGTGTACGTCCGTGCGTGGCGGTTGGGCGCACGTGCGCGCGTGTGCTGTCGTACGATCGAGGCTGAGCCGCCCGCGCGCTTCCATGTACGCTTGTGCGTAAGGTTAGGGGCGCCTGACTGTATGCACCGGTCGGGTGCAAAGCTGCAAACCCGCCGGTGTTGGCGCAGGTGGGTGTTACTGCTGGGCCGCTAGGGGTGTATGTGCGCTGTGGTGCGAGCAGCGTCTCCGCTTCTTGCAGCGCTAGCCTCGGCTGCGTAGGTAAATCTAATATCTGCGTAGCATGGGTCCATGTGTTTATGTTTAGGTCACCAAGCCGGGTCGCGGACACCGTGTTTCCAATGGTTGTCGTCCTTTTCGCGATCCGAGCTGATTGGTCGCTGGTTGGCCGGTGGACATGTCGGGTCCACAATTTTACTGCGGTGTGCGGCCTGCACCGCAACACTCGCTTCGTCGCGTACCTTCAATGTGGGCCGGCTTCACCTATAGTCCATTTGTGCCCGCTCGGGTAAACCTCGAGGGGGGTTGAATTAGGCGAAGGCGTTCGTCGTACTGCAGATGATAAGGGTCGTCCTCGTCACAATCCGAACTCCCATCACTCCATTGAAAAAATTGTGCGTATCAAGGTTGATTATAAGCCTTTGCCCCCTGCCAGTGCGTGGTCGTCACCTAGCCTGGCTTGTGGATATTGGGCGGGCAGGGGCGTTTCGTGACATGTATCGGTTATCTGGTCACCCTGGATGGTGCGGGAGCAGGGCAATCGCACGCAGTCGTTAATGCTGGACGGTATGGGCGGCGGGAGCCGCCCGCTGTGTGACTCCTCTTGCAACGATCTCACCTCGAGCCCTTGGCGCAAGGCAGGCAAATGTAAGGCCCTTGGCGCAAGGCAGGCAAATGTAAGGCCCTTGGCGCAAGGCAGGCAAATGTAAGGCCCTTGGCGCAAGGCAGGCAAATGTAAGGCCCTTGGCGCAAGCCAAATGTAAGGCCCTTGACGCAAGGCAGATGTAAGGCCCTTGGCGCAAGGCAGATGTAAGGCCCTTGGCGCAAGGCAAATGTAAGGCCCTTGGCGCGAGGCGGCCACATCATCATTATTTACCAGTCAGTCGAAGGTCGAGGTGTGTAAGGATGGGCACCGTAATGTCGCTTCCTACCCTCCTAAAGTTGGCAATGGTGAGCCGCGGCCATCGCCGGCATCAACGTATACCGCCATCCTTGCGATTAAGTGCCTGCTGGACACGGGGACGCAGTCCCTTGCATCCCCTTGCATCGGGCGCAGCCGGGCCGCTGATGGGCAAAGAGGCCGCCGGACCGTTGGGGGCCGGGTCCCACAGATCACCTGCCAGCGTGTAGTAGGCGGCATGTAGTAGGCGGGGATCCGAGGCCATGGGCGGAGCTGCGGGCGAAACAGAGGAGGTTGCTTGTTTTGTGTTCGTGGGTTACCGGTACTTTCAGGCGCCGCCCCTCGATCTTCCCTTGCCCCGGGAGGTAGATCGATGCCGCTTCACAGGTAATGGACTACAAAGAATTACTAACGGTATAGCTAGGAAGGGAATGGTAGTGACAGACGCGATTGAGCGGCACACGCACACAGGACTCATATAATTACACTGCAACGCGAGGTTGCTTCCCCAGCCGTGAATAACCCGCCCTTATCACAAGGTACCCAGAGATGTAGCAGGTGTTCTTGTTCCAAACGCGTGTTCCCAACTCACCCTTCGCTGGCTAGTTTTCCTTTCCTCCTCCTTCTGCTATGTCATGCATGTACATGGGTTTCCTCGCCACTCCCCTCACTCCTTACTCCCACTCAACTCCATCGCCCTCTCCTACGTCACCAACGGCAGCCATCCCCGCTAATCGCCACCGCCCCGACCTGCAGTCCTCTCTATCCAGCCACCACCACCACCACCACCACCAGTAGTGCAAACATCCCCACAGGCAGGCAGTCGTAGAAGTTCTGCGGTCGCGGCCCATCGGCTTCCATGGTAGCTGAGGGCCCCCCTGGTAGCTGGGTGGCCTTTCCCCTCAGTCAGCCACGTGCTGACGACGGCACTGACCGCAGCAGTGGCCAAGGGCTCTCGACTTCACCTGAGAGCAGCAGCGCCTGGAGGAGGGTTGAGGGCATCGAAAGGAAGATCACCGCCGACACCCCCCGCCTCATCCTTAGGCTCGTCGTCGTGTCCTTGCTGCATTTCCTGGGGCAAGCAATGCACCAGCACGGCGGTGAGTGAGGGAGGAAGGGGTGGTAAGAGAGGAATCCCGTGGTGCCTGGATGGTGAGTAAGCGGGAGATGGGGACGTGTGGAGAACCAGGAAACGTTCCAGCAACGAAACACGATGTAGCGGTACGTCAGTACGGCATTGCGGATAACCCGATGTGCGAGTATTTTGACGGGATTACAGATTTCTATACCATCATTATCGTCATCACCAAGAAGCAACAAAGGAACAATCTCCTCCCACCCCCCACAGGATGTGTTTCCACCTGCCTTCCCCCCCAGGTGCCCCCACCTGCAGGTAGCACATGATGAGCCGCACGCACCCCTCCGTGCTTTCCGACGCCGTACACACACGCACGTGGTGTCGTACGGGGGTGCTGCCGTCGAGGCTCCACCTCCAGCTGCCATCGTACCTGTTGGCGCGGGTCGGGAGCGGGGGCGACCGTGGGACGAGCGGGGGCGACCGTGGGACGAGCGGGGGCGACCGTGGGACGAGCCGGGACGACCGTGGGACGAGCGGGGACGACCGTTGGACGAGGGGTGTGTGCCGGCGACGGAAATACCCACAGCACCGTAATGGCGTGCATGGCAGCTCCCCCAAGCGGCCAGACACAAACTTCAAACGCCCACGTGCAGTAACAGCCGTCGCAGCCGACGCGGAGGCAGCCCTGCGAACCTCCCAATGGACCTCGCCCCTCACCCAACAGAGTGCGCCCCACCTCCCAACACCCGGGTCCTCCCTGTACACGCGCACGGGTTTCCTCACCACCACCCCAGCCCTGCGCCAGCTGCTCTATCCCCACGTCACCCTACCTGTGCAGCAGGGCCTGCAGCTCGTCCCAGCCACACGGCTTGTGCGCTCGCTCCGTGCCTCTGTCCCGCGCGCCCCTCACCTCCAGCCGGCGGCGCCACTCGGCCTCATCGCCGCACTCCACATCCACCAACACCACATGGATGCCCGCCCCCTCACTCCGCGGCGAGCGACCCGACCCGGCAGCCTGCACCGCCGCCCACGCGCGGGCCGGCAACTGCCACGTCAGCAGGTGGGCGGTAGTCGGTAACCGCCGCGTCAGCAGGCGGGCCGGTAACCGCCGCGTCAGCAGGCGGGCCGGTAACCGCCACGTCAGCAGGCGGGCCGGTAACCGCCACGTCAGCAGCAGGCGACACCAGGCACACCAGCAATGGTGGCAGGCGGCAACCAGCAATGGTGGCAGGCAGCAACCATCAGGCGCGAGCTACGGCACCTGCCTGGCAGGAGGCGGGCGGAATCCGCTTTCCCCCTCGCCACCAGCCCAGCCCATCCCCCCCCCTGCGTGCCACGGGTCTCCCTCGAACCTCCCTGCGTGCGGACCGGACCCCGGGTAGCTATAGGACACACGCGGGCCCGACGAACCTGCTCGAACGTGCGCTGCCCCCGCTCCCCGGGGTGTCGTACCCACCTTCCGCGCCACCTCGCACGCCTCGTCGTACAGCTGTCGCCGGGAGAAGGGGCAGTCCAGCACCACCGACAGGCCCAGCGCCAGCTGTCGCTCGGCAGTTCGAAACATGATGGCGTAGGCGAGGGCATTCCAGTCCACATCGGGCGCCTGGCCCGCGACGCGTTGAAAGCAATCCCTGGAGTCGTCCTTGTCTACCAGGGGGCACCGCAAGGCCTGGGCCAGCGCCGTCGCTACCGTGGACTTGCCGCTGCCAGGAAGGCCCTGAGGGAGGGAGGGAAAGGGCGGCGGTGAGGGCCGAGAGGTACGGCAACACCCTTTGAGGGGGGCGACAGGCCGCGGATAGGGAGCACGTGCGGCTGCGGTACGCTGTGCGTGCTGTGGGTGGATGCGAGATGGCGGCGTGGATGAATTAGCGGGCGGGCCCTCGGGGGGGAGTAGCGGGGTATGCGGGAGGGCGCGATGAGGCGCGGGAAGTGGCAAGGCCGCCAGTACGGGCCGCTAACAGGTTTCATGAGAGGTTTTAGGATCCGATGGATTAAAAGTATCACCTTCACGAGGATAAGAAGCGGTTCGCTCATTTTGGCGAACTCATACTTGCGTTGTACGAAAAAATATTCAAGTTCGCCTTAAATGCGTCGTTTTGAAGAGCGCTGGTTGTCAGCTAGGAGTTATCTACGAAGCGCTTTGGAGCGCGTACAGCCGGGGTTGACTTCCTATCGTGCAATGCTTTTGGCAACCCTTTTCTCATACGATGACAGCCCCGAATGTCGTTGCTGGAACATCTGAAGCACATCACGTCGTACTGAGCATGTCTGGGTCGTCCTAATATCTTGCCGACCTCTTATGGCGGGAAGCGTTTTTGGCTTCGGAGCTGAGCCTCCCACTTGCGAGACCATCGTATCCTTCACGTGGTCACAGAACCACGATCGAAGAGCTGCTGGAAATTCGTTCTGCTGGTCCTCAACTCCGGAGACGTCCGTCCGCTGGGCAGTGCGTGCATGCCGAGGCAGTGCTGAGTGGCACACCTAGTCCGTATCGCTGCTGACTACTGTCCTGACGGTGCCATGCTGGCACCGCCCTGACAGTGCGAAACGGTGCCAGCAGTCGGCTTGCAGGCAGGCAGCCTAGGGCAGCCAGGCAGGCAACCTAGTGCAGCCAGGCAGGCAACCTTGTGCAGTCAGGCAGGCAACCTAGTGCAGCCTAGTGCAGCTAAGCGCCCCTCGGATCAGAGTTTCGCGTTGCTTACAAACAGCGTTGCCACCAACCCATAGCATCCCGAAGGGCCCACGGTGTGTAGGGGCAGCCCCTGGCAGCGCCAGCAACAACACGGCGGACTCGCCCGCACCGCCCGCAGCCTTCGCCACCTGATCCCGCGGAAGGCCATGCCTCAGCCCGCTCCGAAACCCGCCCCAACAAAACCTGCTCTGATACACGACACGACTACCGGTATCCATGCGCTGCATCCCGCAACTCCTGCCGCCGCACTTTTTGGCTAACATATTTTGCAAAGCGTGCACACCAGCGGCCGTCGTGTTTCTGTCCTTTGCGATGTCTGGTCGTCCGTCCCCTTCCAGCAAGGGCTGCAGCCAGGCCCCCCACGGACGCGCGCGCGGGCGTGTGTGGCTGGTATTGCGCAGTCCCGGGGCAGGTCCAGCGAGTGAGGGCCTCTCCGCGCCCCGCCATCTGTAACACGTCTCGTGTACTACTTTCGCACCCCAAAAACACACACACACCGCCACCGACCCCTCCCCGCCCTCCAGTACCATAGCGCGTACCTGCGCTTCCGTGGCCCTGTGGCTGTGGCCTCGTTGCGGCACCTGACCACGCACTTCCCTGCGGTGCGTCGTCCCTTGCGGTTTGGAGAGGCCGCCCTGCAGGACCCCGTGGCCGCAGAGCGTGCCAAGCATCATGACATACACACAACCCCCACCTCCCCCCATCTGACCCCTTTCCCTTGCTACCACCCACCAGCGATGAGGCGATGCCCCATGCACCCCATATGCCCCATGCCTCAAACGTCACACCCCACCGTCCAGAGCCGCTTGCGTGTAATTGCCTCGCAGCCACCACAGCTGGGTACAACCCCAACCCGCCCCACCGCCTGCATCTCGAAACGTCTGTTCTAAACGGTTTTTTCTCGCATCCACGGGTCTTCCTCGAAACCCCACCGCGCCGCAACTAGGCCCCCGGGCCCCCCCGGCTCCTGTGCTGTTCCCCTAGCCTCGCCTTTCGCGCCAAGGCGAGGGCGACGAGGAAACACACCACCCGATGCGGTTCACAGCGCAGCTCCAGGGAGGGAAGAAAAACGCTCCGAGCTGCGCAGCATGTGAGCCGGCCGGCGACGCGCTCCCTCCCGCGCGAACAAACTCGCACGAAACCCGCAAGCCGTCCGTCTGACGCCAACGACGTCCGTCCTCCTCCGGAGACTGGGTACGACAGCGGCAATGAGGCCACAGTGAGGCGAGTCGTACAATGAGGCCACAGTGAGGCGGTGCCGACGCAGAGCCCATCGACACCCCTCCCCCTTCTCTTCGTCCTCCGCCGCTGCTGCTCCGTCCCCTCTGGTCAAAGCAGCTGCGCGCTTTCGCTGGCAGGCGCTGCCCCCGCCGCCTCCGCCTCCGCTGCCCTGCGCCCCACCGCGTCTTCTCCCCTTTTATGGGTAGCCTACCCCGTGGATGGATGAATGCCCAGTACACCCAGCACACGCACGGTTGCCTCACACCCCCTCCCCCCCCCGTTTTACGGGTCTTCCTCGAAACCCCCCGTTTTACGGGTCTTCCTCGAAACCCCCCGTTTTACGGTTTTTACTTTGTACGCGGGTTTTCCTGCAACCCTCCCCCCACCGAAGCCCAGCTGCTCAGCACCAGCCCCAGGCCTCCCCAGCATCAGCTGCTCGGCACCAGCCCTCAGGCCGGGCTCACATGCCCGCCGGGCGATACGCGTAGTATGTTGTCCCCTGCACCTGGTACTGCTGCTGCGAGGTGGCCGGCGGCTGCGCGTACTGTAGGTGCTGCTGCTGCAGCGACTGCACCTGCACGGGCACCATGAACTGCTGTATCTGCCGCTGCTGCTGTACCTGCTGCTGCTGCTGTACCTGCTGCTGCGGCACCAGCTGGTGGTGCTGTACGGCGTACTGTGGGGGTGGCTGCTGCTGCTGCTGTTGCGGTGCTGGCTGCTGCGCCGCAAGCTGCATATACTGCTCCACTTGCACGTACTGCATCGGGGTCGGCTTGGGCTGAGGCGGTTGCTGCTGTTGGGGCTGCTGCTGTTGTTGCTGGTAGTACACCGTCGCTGCCGGCGGAGAGACCGGAACGGGCACCGGCGGCATCGCCGCCTCTTCCGCCGCAGCCGCCGCCGCGGCGTCGTCGGCGTCTGCCGGGTACATGGCCGGGGGGGTGCCGTACACGTCTGCTGCGCCGGTTCCCTGGAGCTCCTCCGCGATCTTCCGCAGCAGGTTGTTGGGCGTCAGCGACTTGTTCGGGAGGACCTGTTTGGAGGGGGGGCACGAAAAGACCAGGGGTTACACGAGGACATGGACTTAGCCGGCGAATGTAGGATTTTTCGGACACGCGTTTGAGTGTGCATGACACCTCCCCCCTACTTGTTCGGAAGGGAGGGATAAGGGGCGATACGCATACGGTAGTGGTCGGCGCGTTTGTTTCGTTCTTCTGTTTTCGTTTGTTTGCGCTGCGTTTCCAGGAATCCAGATCTTGGCGCCGTACCGGCCGCGGCAGCACCCGGGGTGGGGGTGTGTGTTGCGAGGGACAAACCGTTGGAACGACAGAGGAGGTGGAAGGGCAGCGCAATGGGGGCAGCGATGTGTGTTGCGAGGAAGGCAGTGCGGAGAAGGCAGTGCGGAGAAGGCAGTGCGGAGAAGGCAGTGCGTGGGAATAGTTGAAGGAGTTGTGGTGGCGGTGGGCGGCGGTCACGCCGGAGGCTAGGGAGGGGTGGCGCTAAAACCCGTTTTAGGGGGGGTTCGAGGAAGGGGGGTTTTAGGGGGGGCTAGGGAGGGTTTCGAGGAAGACCCGTGGATGCCCGAAAAAACCGTTAGAACAGACGTTTTGAGATGCATGCTGGAGAACTGGGTTGGGGATACTAGAGCCGAAGGTCGGGGCTAGAGCAGGGTGGCTGGCCGCAGGGTGTCACACGCGACGAACCTGGTTGGTCAGCGGCGACGTGTTGTGCTTCGCCAACCAAGCCTCGATGGCAAGACGCTCGTACGTGTTTCCTGTCGGCGCGGGTTTTCGGGACGAACAATCAGGGACAGGAAGCGGTGTGTATGCATGCGTGTGTGTGGAGAGGCTGGGGTATGTGTATTTATGTGTATTAATTATGTGTGTGTGTGCGGTAGAGAGCGGGGCAGGTGTATTTGTGTGCGAGTGGGGGGGGGGGGAGAAATGCAAGCTGCCAAGCGACACTGCCATGTGCAGGTACCACCTCGCCCAGAGGCTTTCACACATGTAGGACCCCCGCAAAGGCCGAACAGAGCGTCGGTGGTGCCCCGCCATCTCAATACACACACACAACGACGACTTCCCACCCCACCCCCCTCACCGTCGGCCGCGACGACCGGGTCTACCAGCTGCTCCTGGGTGATCGGACAGCACAGCAGCTCGTCCAGCATGTGCACGTGATCTGTACGACACAGGTAACGGTCCTGAACGTAAGCGGTTTTGCTCTCCAGCACAGGTCACGAGCAGGCAGGTGATCACGACTCCCTAGTTGCAGTCCCGGCGTGCCGGGCCTTGTCACCCGCGCGCAGGATACTGCCCCCGCGGTCTACAAAAAAGAAGCGGTTACTCGACATGGGAAATGTGTTGGTTACATAGCCTTCTGACAACTGGACCACACACACACACACGCACACGCGCCGCGCTAAGGGTCTTTTTCCTCCTAAAACCCCCACCGGAGTTCTACATAAGGCCCTGTCGTACTCACGGAGCGCCGTCGTCAGCAGGCTCTGCAACGAGCCCGCCGTGGCGCCGCGGAGGGGTCCCGCCGGTGCCGCCGGGTCGAAACTGGGGACCGCCAGGGGGGCCTGCTGCTGCTGCTGCTGCTGCGCCGCCGCTGAGCCACTCGCATACGCGCTCCCCCCCGCCGCCGCCGTCATCGTGCTGCTACTGCCGCCGTTGCTCGTCGCCGCGGCCGCCGCGGCCGCCGTGTCTGCATACCCCTCGCCGCCGCCCGTGTGCCCCCCGACGTCCCGCTCGTGGCTGTCCTCGTGCCGCCCTTGCCCCCGCTCTTGCTCCTGCTGCTGCTGGAGCGCCGCGTAGGTCATTCCCTGGAGCTGGGTGGCGCCGCCACCGCTGCGATAGCCGGACGTCGTCCCCGATGAGGCGCTGTTCGACACAGCCACGGCGGGCTGCGGCGCCTGCGCCTGGTTCACGTTCCGGGGCAGCAGCCCGTACGTCGCGCTCGGCTTGTACGCCTCGACCAGCAGGACGTGATTGTACACTGGCATTCAACGAGAGCCCAACCAACAACCGACAACGAGCGCCGCCGCAGCAGTTGCGCGCGGAGGGGCGGCGGTAGGAGATGAGTTGTTTTGTGTGTATGGGGAAGGGGGGGAGGGGGGGAGGGGGGGGGAGGGGCAAGGTCAGGTGTGTTATGGGAGGAAGGGGGTGTGGGTCAAAGTCCCAACCGCGTAGGAGGTGGTGAACAAGGCACGGGGTGTGGGCACGATGGTGCGGTGCGGTGTGTGATGCAACAGGTGTCGTACATGGCACCGCTCGGCAGGAGTAGGATGCTAGGTTGCACTGGTGTCGTACATGGCAACACTAGACAGGAGGGTGTCGTACATGGGACCACCAGACAGGACTAGGATGCCAGGGCTGCGGCACGTGGGTTACATGATACGCCGTACTTCTCTCGCGATTTGCTGAGCGGATGGCGATATTCACGGAAGCCACGTCCATGTACTGGATGATCGCGTAGTACTGGCCGTAGTGGTCGCAAGAGTTGTGGAGCTGCGGGGAGTAGGAAGACGCGTGGGGTGGTGGTGGGGGGGTTGGAAATAATGACCGACTACTCGATGTGGCTGGTATTGGTTGGGGGAATGTGTGGGACCGCGGGGAGTAGGGGAGTTACAAGTAAAGAACCGGTAGTTGGGAAGGGAGAGGAGCTCCGCTGCGGGGTAGGGCTGGGTACTAACCCCACCAGCCGAGATACTTGTTTCGAATCCGGCCCCTGACGGCGCCCGAGGAGCGCCATCGATCAACCGCATTCGTTCAAACCAACCGGGCCCTTCGTCACCCGACCCTATTCCACCCGACCCGACCCCATTCCACTCGACCCCATTCCACCCTGCCCGCCTGTTTCCCGGGAGCCACACCACCCGCAGGGTAAGGTTCCCCCGCCCGCAGTGGCACTCCCTCTTCAGCCCGCATGCCGCACACCTGCAGGATCTCGCCGTACTCGGAAAACTTATCAAACAGCTCATCCGGTTCCAGCTCCTCCGGGAGGTTGCGAATGAGGATCTTGAAACGGGCAACCTGACAGTGGGCGGGTGGGTGCATGGATGGGTTGTAGGAGGCCGCGTGGTGAAGAGGGGGCTGGGCAGGAGTGGCAGTGGAGGGCCATGGGGTCGACCGGCAGAGGGGCCTCCTGGCCCCCTGCGCGCCCGCCCCCAGAGAAGAACCCCAAGCAGCGAAGAGCGCCGTTGCTGCTGCTGTTAGCCACGACGCTCCCCTTATCTCTCTCTCTGTCCCTCCCCTTGTCGCTGTCCTTCCTCCCCTTACGTCCCTCCCCTCGCCCCGTATCTCTCTTCCTCCCTCCCTCCCATCCTCCCTCCCTCCCTCTTCCCAGCGCGTGTATTAAACGTTTCCTAATCGGTTCATTTTCCAAGTGCTAACCTACGGGTTTCCTCTCCTCCCTCCCCCCTCCCCCTGTGTTTTTTCGGGCATCCACGGGTCTTCCTCGAACCTCCCCCCGTGTCCGAAGGCTATGCATCCACTACAATTCCCCAGTCGGGTCAACGGTTCTTTCATGTAACCCTCCCCCTGTCGCGTGAATGGTTGTTATGCCACTCCCCACCCCGCGCACCAGCGGCCCCTGGATCACGTCCTTGAACTCCCGGTCCGATGAGTATTGCATCCGGAGTGGCCGGCCCCGCAGCTCCAATCCAAAACGCCACTTATCCAGGGACGCCTTGGCATCCTTCATCCCGCCCGGGGAAGCGGTAGCAGGCAGCAGCAGCAGTGACAGCAGCAGCAGCAGTGGCGATCGACAGCAGCAGCAGCGGCACCAGCAGTAGCCGCAACAGCAGTAGCCGCAACAGCAGCAGCAGCAGCGGCAGCAGCGGAAGGAAAGAAACGAGGCATGAGTATAGGCGGTGGGCTGGGCTGGCAGAGCTGGCAGTGCGGTGCCGTCCGGAACACAAGCGTCCCGCGGGGCAGGATGTGCGAAGAGCAGTTCGTGGCGGGCTGGTCGACAACCTTTTCACGCAGTTGCTGCATGGACGGGCGTTCCGGAAGCGGCGGACAAAGAGCTACAGCAAGCAACGGATGTGTTTTAAGTATGCAACGGATGTGTGTGTGGGGGGGGTTTGAGGTACGCACCGATCGTGCTGGGTCTTAGGCCAGCTCTTAGCGCTGTTGAGGGAAGCAAAGGCGCCCGCCCCGGGGTTTTTACACGGCCGTATTGCTTTTCGCTCTTATCCCGGAGTATTTGGGTGCTGGTCGCTCACCAACGGAGCAAGTCGCGCGGCGGCATTTGGGTCCGTTGATGGTGGGCACCAACGGTTGCGCAGGAGTTCTCCCTGGGATTGTCGCCAGGTGCGGTGCAGCAACCACTCACTTCTTTGTTGTGGAAGTTCAGAAAGGCAGTGCCGCGCATTTTTCCATCGGGGCTCATCAGGATGTCGATGCGGCCCTGCTGGGGCTGCTTGCAGACTTGGTTGAGGACCTGGATGGAATGCAATAGCGGGGGAGATCGCGGAGTAACAGGCGGTGTGGTTGGGCGGGACAGTGGGGAGGGTTCCGGGAGGGCCGCGGCTCCAACGCATAGAGAACGAGCGTCATAGTGAATTGCATCAACGTAATCACATATGATCACTATGAAGGCTGCTGATACTGGCGGCCTGGACGACACGACAGATACCATAAAAATTTTAGCTAGGAGGCCGACAAGGGTGAACCGCCGATACATCCATCCGTAAATAGACAAACAAGACGCAAGCACGCGGGTGCAGATGCGGGAAGCGCAGAGGTGCCGGCCTGCTCGTGGTTGGCGCCAACTCAATGGTCGAGTAGATCACATCTACCTGCAACACCTCGGTCTTAGGGACATTTTGATCTATGCCCTGTACAAACAGGACGTTCCGGTTCAGGAATCGGTCAAGACTCTGCGCCGTCTCGATCCCTTTCGTGCCCATAGCTCTGTTCCCTGCGCTCGGATGCACAGTTGGTAATGTCTGAAATAGCGTGGGCCAGATGTAGATGATACGCGTCAAAAGGTTGCGCAAGCGAGTTGTCTGGGAACTGTTCCCGTGGATGGGCAAAAGCGTTCGGTTTTCTCTATGACCGCTGAGAAGTACCAACGACGGGATGGGCTTATTCGTATTGCAAAGTATGTGTTCAAAGGTGTTATATTTTAGCAAGGTCCCTCATGCAAAATGGTTCGTTTGCATGGGTGTGCTGGCCGCATTTCACTCATGACCGGCTCTTTTAGCAATATGAAAATAATTTGACGACCGATCCTGGTGCGCCCGATGCTGAAGCCTCAACCAGGTCTCTACTGTCACGAATGAGCTGGACCCACTTGCTGCGCTGATACCGCCAGCCATGACTCTTAATACTTTTAGATGATGCTTCTAGATTCAGCAGCGTGCAGCCATGCTTCAAGGCAAGGGCTTCGGGCACCACAGCAGCGCATGCAGGAACGGCAGTGGGGCGGTTAAGTGCGAACGCCCGCGCCGGAACCTGAGCCAATGCCGACCACGGTGATAATCGGGGCTGGCATTAGTGGCTTGCAGTGCGCTGCGGCGTTCTTGCGGCTTGGCCACACGGTCACTATCCTCGAGCGTGAAGAGGACGTGGGAGGCGTATGGCTCCGCTACACAGCATTCAATGTGCAAGGTACGTAAACGCCGAACATCTGGCTGGGTGTGCGCTGGAGCCGCCGTAAGCGCGAAGCACGTATCTGCATGCGCATCGAACCCCAGCATGCACGCTCGCTGGCGGCGTCTGGAGGGGGCTCAGGGCTCCCTCTACAGCGCGATCGGCAGTCGCTCATCCAACAGTCCGTCTGACTGGCTGCAAGGCGCTCGCAGCCCCCGCGCTCGGCACCCCGGTCGGGGGACCTGCCCCCCTCCCCCCATCCTCCCATCCTCGGGCGGTCAGGCCCTTAGCCTGCGACCCGCCACCCCGTCTGCCGAGGGGAAGTGCTAGGATGGCAGGTGCACCCGTGCCCACCGTCGATCCACCGTCAACCCACCGTTAACCTGTGCCCGCGAAAAACGCGTGTACGAGGATGACAAGGGGGGGGCCGGGCTGTCTGCCCACGGCCGCCCAGGCAGGCCCCCCTCCCCTTCGGCCGCACCCAGAGCCCCGTAGCCCTCCTTTGGCCGGTCTGTGCCTCGTGTCCCCAGCCAGCCACCCACCCAACCAGCCACCCAGCTAGCCAGCCAGCCAGCCAGCCACCCAACCAGCCACCCAGCCAGCCAGCCTTGCGCAGCCCCTGCCTCGTGAGAGCTCCACTCCCCTCCCACGACGCAAACGGAGACGGGCGTGGGCCCCCTATCGCGATCCGCTGTGGCCTCCCTGGAGCGGCCGTTGCGCGATGCCCTTCGTGTTGGGGACGGCCGGACCCAGGTGGTCTGGGCGTCGCAAAAGCGGAGGGGGATGGGAGGACGGGGCCCAGCGCTGCAGTAGCCACCACCACCACCACCACCACCACCACCACCACACGCCCCCGGCGAGGGCTGGGTTTCGCAGCCCCCGGTTTCGGAGCCCCCAGCTGCTGGTCGCCCGGTGTCCGATAGGAGGGGGCTCCTATCGCGCCGGCCTCGTAGGAGGGCGTACCGACCGTCCAGCCTAGGGTGGGGGGGTGGCGACAAGACCCGGTTACACAACATAGGAAGTGGAGAGGGTAGGAATTAGCTGTCGAGTTGCCTCGGGAGACGTGGTTGCATGCGCATGCTGGAGGGCTTGGATTGGCTACCGGGAAGGCTGTCGATGTGGCCCGTCAGAGGCCGTTTAAAGGGAGAGAGGCAGGCTTCTGTGCGGTGGCGTGTGGAGCGCTAATGGGAGAACTTGGGTGGCGGGCTGGGACGTTGTTGGGGGTGGGATGTGGCGAAGCCCGGCTCCGTCCCCGCCCGTGTACAGACCGTTGCCGTGGAGGGGGGGGGAGGGTCGTCTCTGTTGATGTGTATGGGTGTGTCAATTAATGGTGTGTGGGTGTGGGTGGGGGTGTCATTGTGGGTGTGTGTATGTGCCGGTGAAGTAAGGAGGGCCAGAAGGGCCTTACGTTAAGTGCGCCACCACTCGCCTCCACCCTGCGCCCTGGTGGATCCCGGTTCCGATCCGTACGGCGCTTCCACGCACGCGTAAGGCCCTGCTGCGCAACGCACAACCCGGTGTGTGTTTTAAACCCGGTGTGTGTGTGTGTGTGTGTGTGTGTGTGTGCACGGGCGCCATCGCCGCCGTCATGTGGGAGGGGGAGGGGGGTTTGCGAGGACCCACCCCCAGAGTCTGGTTGGGGGGAAGGAGGCGGCGCGGGAGCGCCTACCTTTGCCCCCGCCCCGAAACCTGTCCCTCCAACCCGCCCCGAAGCCTGTCCCCCAAATCCCACCCGAAACCCGCCCGCCCACCCCCTCCCCTTCCAACGCTCCGGCATGCACCCTCAAACGCGTGTCCGTAAAACTAGCTCCTGCCCTCCGCCTCCTATGTCTTGTAACCCCGGGTTTTCTCCCCCCCTCCCTCCCCCTCCCCCTCCCCCTCCCCCCCCAGTCCCTCGCGAG
This sequence comes from Yamagishiella unicocca, assembly GCA_003116995.1. Classification (NCBI taxonomy): domain Eukaryota; kingdom Viridiplantae; phylum Chlorophyta; class Chlorophyceae; order Chlamydomonadales; family Volvocaceae; genus Yamagishiella; species Yamagishiella unicocca. Next base: position 91,178 of record BDSL01000050.1, read on the forward strand.
TTCTTCGCCTTCCCCGACTTCCCCTGTCCCCCGGAGCTGGAGACCGAGGAGTACCCCACAGGCCGCTCGCTGCTGCGCTATATCATCGCTTACACCCACAAAAACCAGCTGTACCGGCACATCGTCTTCCGGGCGACCATCACCCGACTGCACCGGCTGTCGGGGCAGTGGCAGTGCTTCTACGACGTGGCCAGCGGCACGAGGGGCGAGCCCCCCACGCAGCAGCGCCTCACGGCGGACTTCGTGGTGGTGGCGACGGGGCTGCACTCGACGCCCAACCTGCCGCTGATTGAGGTGGGGGCTTCGAGGAAGGCCCATGGATGCGAGAAAAAAACCGTTTAGAAAGGACGTTTCGAGATGCATGCTGGCGAACTGGGGTGGGGGCTCGAGAAAGACCCGTGGATGCCAGAAACTGGGGTGGGGGCGGGGAGGGGGGAGGGAAGGGGAGGGGAGTTACAGGAAAGGACCGGTTACTCGACATGGGAAGCTGGTGCATAGTCTTCAGAGGCGAGAGGAGGGGAGGGGAGGGGGGAGGGGAGGAGAGAGGGGACGGGGGAGGGGAGGAGAGAGGGGAGGGGAGGGGAGGGGGAGGAGAGAGGGGAGGGGAGGGGAGGGGAGGGGAGGGGAGGGGAGGGGAGGGGAGGGGAGGGGAGGGGAGGGGAGGGAGGGGAGGGAGGGGGAGGGGAGGGGGGAGGAGAGAGGGGAGGGGAGGGGAGGGAAGGGGAGGGGGAGGGAAGGGGAGGGGGGAGGGGAGGGGGGAGGGGAGGAGAGAGGGGAGGGGGGGGAGGGGGGAGGGGAGGGGGGAGGGGAGGGGCAGTCACGCAATGGCCAGACTGGGCAGGAAGGAGGGGAGTTGGACGCGGCTGGTGTCGTACAAACTGAGTAGGAAAATCGGCACTCGTTTGGAGCCGCGTGCTGGAGAAGTTGTGGGGGGAGAGAGGGCGCACCCGAGGGCTTCATCCGGGAGCGTGGTTGGCGAGTTGTGGATGGGTGGGTGGTGGGTGGATGGTGGCTGGGTGGTGGGTGGATGGTGGCTGGGTGGTGGCTGGATGGTGGCTGGCCGGGGGGGAGACACGGTGCGGTGCAGCCCCGGGAATTGCCGCCGTGAGTACGACAACTTGGCGGGTGGCGGGCGCCTCGCCGAGGCCGTCACGCGAGCTCGCGCCCAACCGCGTTGCCTGAACAAGACACACACCCCACTTCCGCCCCCGTGTCTGCGAGGGGGCCTCCCCTTTTCTGCGAGGGGGCCTCCCCTCCCTCCCCTCGCTCCGACCCTGCCCGCCCACCGACTGAACACGGGTCACGGACCCCTTCCCACCCAACCACTGGCAAGGGTATTTCCGCTTTCCTTAACCCCCCGCCCTTCCCCGTGCCGCCCCTACCCCCACCCCCCACCCCCCTTCAGGGCTCCCACCTCTACCGCGGCAGGCTGGTCCATGTGCAGGACCTGCCGCACAGCGATGCCGACCTCGCAAACCAGGTGGGGCTGGGGGCAACGGAGGGGGAGGCAGAACAAGGTGGGGCTGGGGGCCACGGAGGGGTTGGCGAGAACAAGGTGGGGCTGGGGGCCACGGAGGGGTGGCGAGAACAAGGTGGGGCTGGGGGCAACGGAGGGGTGGCGAGAACAAGGTGGGGCTGGGGGCAACGGAGGGGTGGCGAGAACAAGGTGGCGAGAACAAGGTGGGGCTGGGGGCAACGGAGGGGTGGCGAGTACGGGAAAAAAAGTGGTTGGCGAGAACAGGTGGGGAGGGGTAGTTAGAAGACCGGGTTACATGGCACAGGGGGTGGGAGCGGGGGGATTGTTGGCGAGAAGACCCGGTTGCATGACATAGGAGGGGGGGGATTGCAAGGAAGGCACCCGTGTACGCGAGAAACACCGTTTAGGACAGACGTTTCGAGATGCATGCTGGAGAACGGGGGGGAGGGGGCCGCACAACGACCCGGAGCTCGCAATGCGCTGGGGTCGTTGTGGGAAAGGGTGTGATTTGATCCCGGGGCAGGATCCGGGGCAGGATCCGGGGCAGGATCCGACGCGGCGCCTGCATGTGCTGATCGTACCTTGTGGGGGAGGCGGCGGGGGCGAGGTTTGAGGGAAGACCCGTGGGTCGGCACTCGAAACGTCGTCGAGTGAAGTCGACGAGGGGGAGGGTTCCTGTGCGCTCAACTTGACCGGGCTGGTCGGTCGGAGAAGGGGGCGATGGTGGGGCTGATCGGTAGGGACGATGGTGGGGCTGGTGCCTGCCCGACGAGCTAACTCCGATGGGCGCTTGGGTGCAAGACAAAGCGGCCTGCCCCCTCCTCCCTTTCCTCCCGTTCCTCCCTTTCCTCCCCCTCCTCCCGTTCCTCCCGTTCCTCCCGTTCCTCCCGTTCCTCCCGTTCCTCCCGTTCCTCCCCCTCCTCCCGTTCCTCCCTTTCCTCCCGTTCCTCCCGTTCCTCCCGTTCCTCCCGCTCCTCCCCTTCCTCCCGTTCCTCCCCTTCCACTTCCTTCTCCTCCTCTCCCCCCAAAACGGGTTTTCCTTGCACGCCCCCCCCCCCAACCCCCTCAAAACCCCTCCAACCAAACAGGTGAGCGGCCGCCGTGTGGTGGTGGTGGGCGGCGCCAAGACGGCGGTGGATGCGGTGGTGCGGCTGGCGGAGGCGGGGGCGGAGGAGGCGTTCGTGGTGTACCGCCAGGTGGGTGGGTGGGTGGGTGGGGGGGGGGGCGGGTGGGTGGGGGGTGGGTGGGTGGGTGGGTGGGTGGGGGTGGGTGGGTGGGTGGGGGGGGGGGGGGGCGGGGGGGTGGGTGGGTGTGGGGGGGTGGGTGTGGGTGGGTGGGTGGGGGGGTGGGTGGGTGGGTGGGTGAGTGGGTGGGTGGGGGTGGGGGTGGGTGAGTGGGTGGGTGGGTGGGTGGGTGGGTGGGTGGGTGGGGAGGGGGTGCGGAGGTCGAACCCGCAGTAGCCGCGCCCCAAGCGCTCGGGTGTGGATCTCTTTTGGATCCCGCACATGACGGATCCCTTTCCGAAATACACGCACCAGAGCCCCAATCGCGGTACTTGATCGGTGTAGTAAGAATCCTCGCCCTCCCCCTCCCCCTCCAAATAACCCTCGCCAATAATTGTCGCCAATTACCCCCCCACCCCCCCTTCCCCCTCAGGCCCACTGGCCGATCTCTCGGTACCCCCTGCGCAACACCCACTTCACCCGCCTGCTGCACAGCCGCATGGGCTCCGCCATGCTGGACCCCTACTACGACGCGGGGCTGCTGGGGCGGGCCAAGGGCTGGATCACCAGGTGCGACCCGGGGAGCTTGGAGCGGGTGGGGTCTTGAGAGGGGGTTGTAAGGAAACCTCCCTCTTTGTGTGTGTGGGGGTAAAACTCCTTTTTAGCGACTGTGCGCCCCACCCCACCCCACCCCACCCCACCCCAGTTCTCCAGCATGCATCTCAAAACTTCTGTTTAAACGGGTTTTTTCGGACATCCACGGGTTTCCCTCGAACCCCACCCCACCCCACCCCACCTGCAGGCCACTCCGGCGGCTGTTCTGGCGCACCATTGAGCGCTCCCTCATCCGGCAGCACGGCCTGTCCGGGGACTTGCTGCCCACCATGCCGCTCGACAAGGACCTGCTGAGCGGGGGGCTGGTGCACGACGGGAAGTGGGTGCAGTACCTGGAAGACGGATCGGTGACGGCGATCAAGGGTGAGCAGGGGGGGGGCCGCGGCGGCGTGTGTGTATGTGTGTGTTTTTGTGAAGGGGGGGTTCGAGGGAGACCCGTGGATGCCCGAAAAAAAACCGTGTGAAGGGGGGGGGGGAGGTGCAAAGGAAGGGGGGGGGCAGAGCTCGGCGGGCTGTGGCGGCATATCGCTGGCGCCGCCGCACTGGCGGCCGCGATCTATTGGGTACTGGGCGAGGCGTGGGGGGGGGTTTGAGAAGAATCCACGGCGGCAGGGGGCGGTGGCGCTGTCTTTCCCCTTCGTCGGCCGTGGATTCGCGGATCCTCTTATAACCCAACCCAACCCAACCCAACCCAACCCAACCCAACCCAACCCAACCCAACCCAACCCAACCCAACCCAACCCAACCCAACCCAACCCAACCCAACCCAACCCAACCCAACCCAACCCAACCCAACCCAACCCAACCCAACCCAACCCAACCCAACCCAACCCAACCCAACCCAACCCAACCCAACCCAACCCAACCCAACCCAACCCAACCCAACCCAACCCGACAGGCGAGCCCCTCCGCTTCACCCCGGACGGGCTGCTGCTGCGCAACGGGGACTTCGTGGCGGCTGACCTGGTGGTCATGGCAACAGGTGTGTGTGTGGGGGGGGTGGGCTGGGGGGGTTACGTAAAAGAAACGGTAACTCGAATTGGGAAGTGTAGCGGGAAGTGTAGCGGGGGGGAGAAGACCCGGTTACATGACATAGGAAGGGGGTGGCCCGGGGGGCCGAGAGGACCCGGTTACACGACATAGGAGGCGGAGGGTAGAAACTAGCCGGCGAGTAGTTTCCGGAGACGCGTTTGGGTGTTGGGTTTGGGTGTGCATGCCGGTGAACTTGGGTTTGGGTGGGGCGGTTGGGACTAGAAGACCCCCGGTTACACGACATAGGAAACGGAGGGCCGCGTTCTGCGGGCCGGGGTGCTGAGGTAATACGGCTGGCGTCTGGCGGCCACTTGCCCAAGACTCGCTGCCAGAGCAATGTCTCTGTTTTGCGCGCCGCCGAACACCCCTCCTCCTCCTTCTCCTCCTCCTCCTCCTACCCCGCCCTATCTCTTTCCCCCTCCTCGCCACCCCCTTCTCCTTTGCCGATTTGCCGGTTTTTCCAACTCCCCCTGCCTGCCCCCTGCCTGCCCCGCCCCTTCCCTTGCAACCCTATACACATGTCGGTTGACCGGTCTTTATGCCCCCCTTCCTTGCGTCTGTACTAAACGGTTTTTTCTGGCATCCACGGGTCTTCCTCGCAACCCTCCCTTGCACCCCCCTTCCCCCCCCCCTCCCTTGCAACCCCCTCCCACCTTCCTCCCTTGCACCCCCCTCCCTCCCACCCCCACAGGGCACCGCAAGGACTACTCCTTCATCGACCCCGACATCCTGGCAAAGCTGGGGGTGCAGCGGGACGGCCTCTACCTGTACAGACACGTGCTGCCGCCTCTCGTCCGGAACATCGCGTTTGTGGGGGCGGAGGTGGGGCAGCGGGTTGGGGGCAGGGGGTGGGGGGAGGCGGAGGTGGGGCAGCGGGTTGGGGGCAGGGGGTGGGGGGAGGCGGAGGTGGGGCAGGGGAGGGGGCAGGGGGTGGGGGGAGGCGGAGGTGGGGCAGGGGGTGGGGGTTTCGAGGGAGACCCGTGGATGCCAGAAAAAAACGTTTAGAACAGGCGTTTTGAGATGCATGCTGGAGAACTGGGTGGGGGGAGGAGGGCGAGGAAACCCGTGTACACGGTGCTGCAGGAGGAAGGGAACACCGACGGGTGTCAAAGTAGCAAGTGAAAGGTTTGCGGCACGCCCTTTCGAGGTTGCAGGGGGGTTGCAGGGGTGTGTGTGGCAAAGGGCGCGAAACAAACCTTCCAGTGGGTCCTTGTAACCTTTCAAGGTATCGATTCATCGGAGTTGCAGGGGAGGTTACAGAGGTGGGGGTGCAAGGGGGTTGGAGGGGGGCCGGAGAGCCGGGTGTCGCTTTCGACGCCCTCCAAGTGTGCGGCATCGAGCGCCGCTGACTCGTCGCCTGCCTAGCGCCATCCGTCACGCCGCCCCAACGCCCAACCGTCAACGACCCCCGCAGGCCAACAGCCTCAACAACCCGCTCACGAGCTACCTGCAGACCAAGTGGTTGGTGGCCTGCCTGCAGGTGTGCTCCAGGGAGGCGGACGGGGAAGGGAGGCATGTGTGTGTTTTAAATATGCTGAGCTGAGCCGCGAAGGATGTGTGTGTGTGTATTTGTGTGTATGTGTGTGTATGTGTGTGTGTTTGGAGGGCGTGACGGTTGTGGTGGGTGGGTAAGGCGCTGGCACCGACCTGTGTTTTGGTTGGGAGGGGCGGCCAAGACGGGCCCCCGCCGCCGCCTGGCTTTGCCCCCGCACCCCTCAACCATAACCTCATATCGAAACACCTCTACCCCCTCAACCCCCTCACCCCCTCACCCCTCACCCCCCCCCCGGGATTCTCTTACCAATCTCCCCCCCCCCACCTTCTTTTCTGTAAACCCTCACCTCCTCCCTCAGGACTGCGTGCGGCTGCCCCCTCCCCACAAGATGATCCGCGACCTGCAGCGCCAAACCAGGTGGGGGGGGGTGGAGGGGGGGGGCAGCGGGGGACAAACCAGGTGGAGGGGGTGGGGTGGGGGGCAGGGGGAGGGGCAGCCGGGGTCAAACCAGGGGGGGGGAGGCCGTACGTCGCTGAGGTGGATGACCCCCCTTGTGCTTACCTGGCGCCATCAGCGGGGAATCTCTACAACCGCCAACCTAACTACCTTGACAACCGCCAACCTACCTGTTTCGTCCCGCCTCTCACCCCTCCCGCACCGATGCAGAGGAGTGTCCCAAACTTCCTCTCTCGTCTTTTTTACTTTTCAACTCGGTTTTACTCGTCGCTTTTACTTATATCTCGGTTTTACTTGTCGCTTTTGCTCCACGAGTTTCCTCCCAGCCCCCACCCCTCCCTGCGTTATACGGTCTTTATACAACCCCTCCCTGCCCCCCGCTCCGCCCCCCTCTCCATCTCCCCCCCCAGGTGGCAGAGGCAGCGGCTGCCCCCCCAAGCCGACCGTGCCTCCATGATCGGCATCTACTCGCACCACTACCACGACTGCCTGCTACGAGGTGAGGGGCAGCTCCAGGGGGGGCCCATTTCCCCCCCTCCCCCTCTGGGGAGGCATCCACGGGTCTTCCTCGAACCTCCCCCGCAGGGACACGTGCCCATGCTAGTCCGCTAGGTGCCCAACCGCACCCGCACCTTCCATCCGCACATCCCAACCCCAACCCCTCTACCCAAACCCAAGCCCAATTCCAAACCCAATTCCAATCCCAAGCCCAATCCCAAACCCAAACCCAAACCCAAACCCAAACCCAAACCCAAACCCAAACCCAAACCCAAACCCAAACCCAAACCCAAACCCAAACCCAAACCCAAACCCAAACCCAAACCCAAACCCAAACCCAAACCCAAACCCAAACCCAACCCCAACCCCAACCCCAACCCCAACCCCAACCCCAACCCCAACCCCAACCCCAACCCCAACCCCAACCCCAACCCCAACCCCAACCCCAACCCCAACCCCAACCCCAACCCCAACCCCAACCCCAACCCCAACCCCAACCCCAACCCCAACCCCAACCCCAACCCCTCTACCCAACCCCAACCCCAACCCCAACCCCAACCCCAACCCCAACCCCAACCCCAACCCCAACCCCAACCCCTCTACCCAACCCCTCTACCCAACCCCTCTACCCAACCCCTCTACCCAACCCCTCTACCCAACCCCTCTACCCAACCCCTCTACCCAACCCCAACCCCAACCCCAACCCCAACCCCAACGCAGACATGGGCTTACCATCTCGCCGCAAGCGCAACCTCTGGCGCGAGTGCTTCGAGCCCTACACCGCCGCCGACTACCGTGGCGTGCAGGCGCAGCTGCTGGGCAGCCAGAAGAGCCACGGAGGGCCCGCATCCGCTGCGTCGGGATCGCTGGCGTCAATCGCCGTCAAGAGCACCGTCCCCGCGGCGGCATCGGCGGCGGCTGCCGCCGCCGCCGCCGCCGCGGCGGCGGCGGCGCCGCCGCTGGCGGCCGAGTTACTCGATGTGGAGCCGACGGAGCCGAGTGTGGGTTTCGGCCTGGCACCCTCGGGTCGGCTGGGGGCGAGTATGCGGGGCAGCGTCTCGGCGGAGCTGGATCTGGAGGCGGCGGCGGCGGCGGCGGTGTCGGCGGCGGGCGCGATGGCGCACGCCGATGGGGAGGCGATTGGTGTGGACACGGACAGCCGATGGTGGGTCCTCGGGGGTCGGGGGTGTGAGGGGAGACCCGTGGGTCGGCACTGGAAAATCGATGAAAGGCAAAATCGGTTAGGGAGTGTTCGGTACGCGGAAGGGTCGGTGGGGGTGCGGGGCGGGTGAGGGTGCGGGTGGGGGCTGGGGTGGGGTTGCCTTTTGTTGCCTGAGGGCGCCTGGCAGTCAACTGTTGTGCGTTTTTTAAGATTGTAGGGTGATGCTGCGTTCCAGGCAGTCAAGGGAATGCAGCGGCAGGCAGCGCTTCCGTGTCCTGTCTGCCGCGCCCAACATGAACCCCCTCGCCCCCTGCCCCGGCCCCCCCCGGCACCACATTTCCCCAGTCGGGTTACCGGTTCTTATTGTAGCCCCCCCCCCCCACCCACCCCGCTGCTATACCTAAATGTCGTGTAACGCGCCTTCATGCCCCCAGTTCTCCAGCATGCATCTCAAAACAACGTCCATTCTAAGCGGGTTTTCCTGGCATCCACGGGTCTTCCTCGAAACCCAGCTGACGTCTGTCCTAAACGGGTTTTCCTGGCATCCACGGGTCTTCCTCGAAACCCAGCTGACGTCTGTTCTAAGCGGGTTTTTCTGGCGTCCACGGGTCTTCCTCGAAACCCAGCTGACGTCTGTTCTAAGCGGGTTTTTCTGGCATCCACGGGTCTTCCTCGAAACCCAGCTGACGTCCATTCTAAGCGGGTTCTTCTGGCATCCACGGGTCTTCCTCGAAACCCCCTCCCTCCTGCCTCGCGCAGGATGTCGGGGCCCGAGTACGCCCCGCACGAATCTGCCGGCCAGCTGGTGGCATCTCTGTCGTACGGATCTCGATCTGGGGGCGGGCTCATCAACGGCGGGCGCATGCTGGGCACGCTGTACGAGCAGGAGGGCGGCGGATCGGCGGTGAGTGAGGGTGCGTTTTAGGTGGGAAACACGAACACGTGTGTGTGTGTATGTGTGTGTGTGTGTGTATGCGTAACCCGCCCGCCCCCGCCCCCCCTCCCGGTGCCCCCTACCCCCAGGTCCCCAACGGCCTGGGCGCAGCAATCCGCTCCACCCCTCACACTGGCCGCCTGGGGTTGATGGGCGCTCCAGGGGGGGGACCCACGGGTCCGCACGGGCCCACCCCCCCGGACACCCCAACACAGGTCTTCCTCTCCCCGTCGTACGGAGCCGCATTCCGGTCCGTGGGTCGGCCCGCCATCTACATCCCGCCCAGCAGCGGAAGGTGGGCGGGTCGGCGGGGACGAGCTATTGAGGGTTGTGGCGGGGGGGGGCCCAATGAGTTCCATGAAGCCAGCGGGGGAGGTAGCGGGTTTAGGGTTTGGGATGGGCGGGGCTAGGAGGGTAGGGTTTAGGGTTTTGGATGGGCGGGGGCTTGGGGGGTAGGGTTCGGGGTTTGGGGTTTGGGATGGGCGGGGGCTAGGGGGGTAGGGTTTAGGGTTTGGGATGGGCGGGGGCTTGGGGGGTAGGGTTCGGGGTTTGGGGTTTGGGATGGGCGGGGGCTAGGGGGGTAGGGTTTAGGGTTTGGGATGGGCGGGGGCTTGGGGGGTAGGGTTCGGGGTTTGGGGTTTGGGATGGGCGGGGGCTAGGGGGGTAGGGTTTAGGGTTTGGGATGGGCGGGGGCTAGGTCGGGGACAACATTGGAGAGTCGAATCCGGCAGGCGCCCTCATCCCACTCGGCAGCTCATGTCGCGTAAACGAGTCCTTGCACCCCCCCCCCACACACCCTATACTGCTCATGTCGCGCAAACGAGTCTTTCTTGCAACCCCCCACACACCCTGTACTGCTCATGTCGCGTAAACGAGTCCTTCTTGCACCACCCCCCTCCGCCAGGTCTTGCCTCATGGATGCCGCGGCCCTAGCCCTGATGGACGGCGTCGTGGGGGGGGCGCTATTGGACAAACCGGTGCGGCCAGGGAAGAGGTCGGCCAGCACGTCAGGCGCGGAAGCGACAGCAGCAGCAGCAGCGGCAGCAGCAACAGCAGCAGTAGCAGCTGGAGGGGCCGAGCAAGACGGGCTGATGACCAAGGGCTCTGGCTCGGGGGCAGCGGCGGGGGGCAAGGCCACGGCCACGGCGGCGTCGACGGCGACGGTTGGGTCCTCGGCACGGGCGCAGACGGCGCCTGCGGCGACGGCAAGGGGCTCGACGGCTGCTGCTAGAAAGACGGCGGCTGGCGGCGGCGGCGGCTCGGCGGAGGCGGAGGCGCCGGGTGGCCCGGAGCCGAAGCCGCGGCCTGGTGAGGGACGCGATGGGGTGGGGGGAGCGACGGCGGCGGCGGAGAGGTCCTCGGGTGGAGGGGCGGCACCCACTCGAGAGGCCGCAGCTGGGGCTTATGCTTCAGCTGGCGGCGGCGGCGGGGCCGACGTACTGAACCGCCTGCCCTCTTCGTCTTCGGAGCCGGAGCGGAACAGCCATCAGGCAGCGGCGGCGGCGGCGGCGGCGACGGCGGCGGCGGGGCCGCGAGATGATGATGCCGTACAAGCGACGGCGGCGTCGGCGGGGGGGGTGGCGGCGGCGCTGGCGGCGGCGGCGGCGGCGTCAGGGTACGGGCCAGGCGGTGAGGGTGGTGGTAGGGTTGGCGGCTCCGCACTCGCCCGCAGCTCCCTCCCTCGTCGCGATCCCCCGCCCTTGTACCCAGCCACCCTCGGCAGCCGCCCGCACTCCTTCGGCGCCGCCTCCGCCGGGTCCTCCCCGCTGAGGCGGGCCGCCGCCGCCGCCGCCGCCGCCGCCAGCGGCGGCGGCGCCTCGCGCCGCGGATCCGGCGGCTCCGCCGCCGCCGACGGCCCGTCGTCCGGCGACTCCAACGCGACCCACGGGTCGCAGTCCCGCGGCCACGGCACCAAGCCGCCTCGAACCCTGGTACAACTGGTCACCATTCGGCACCAGCAGCGCGCCACAGGGGTCGAACACCCGACCTCCAGCGGCTCGGGGCCCAACTCCGGCGGCTCCGGAACCGCCGCCGGCGGCGGCGGCGGCGGCGGCGGCGGCGGCGGCGGCGGCGGCGGCGGCGGGATCCGCATTGGCTCCGCAACCGCGGTGCGCGCCACTCGCCGCGCGTCGGATTTGCTTGAGACGTCGGAGGATTTCGTTGGGACGCCGCCCAGCTGCTTTGGCGGCGCGATGGGGGATTTGGCGGCGGAGCAGGAGGGCGCGGATCCGACGACGGGGCAAAACCGAGTGGCGCACTACCACTCGGACGATGACGACGCGGAGGATGACGAGGAGTATATGGGGTGCTTTGGGCGGATGGACGGTGATCAGCCCCAGGTAAGGGGCGGCGGCGGCACTAGCGGCACTGGCGGCGGCGGCGGTACTAGCGGCACTGGCGGCGGCGGCACTGGCGGCACTGGCGGCACTGGCGGCGGCGGCGGCGACGGGAATCGGAGAGCGCGGTCGCCGCTAGCGGGAGCGCCACCGCCGCCGCCGCCGCCGCCGTCGCTGCCGCTGGGTGCCGTGGTTGGCGGCGGCGGCGATGGCGAGGAGGAGCGGCGGAGAGGCGGCGGCGCCGCCGGTTTGGCGATTGCGCCGTCGGCGGCGGTGTTGGGAGAGGGTGTCTTCATCGGCGGCCCCGGTGGCATCGTCAGCGGCGGTCGGCGTAGCAGTGGCATGCACGGAGCGTCGAGTGAGCCGCTGGCTAGGGCTCTGACGGGGGACGAGGACGATGATTACAGCGACGAGGAGGGAGACCGTATGGGCTTCGGAATGGATGCTGCGCAAGGATTCAAGGTAAGGCGCGCCCCACGCGCCGTGTCTGCCGGGGGCATACAGAAAATAACCGGTTTCTCGGCATGGGGGTTCGAACCCGGGGGGACGGGGGGAAGAGGTTAGGCAGGGTATGGTTTGTGTGTGTATGGGTCGGGTGTTTAGGGGAAGGCAAACGTCGCTTACACGCATACTCGCCTTTGCGTACTGGGTGTTGGTGTGCTCATATGTTCAGAGCGCGCGTGAGAGAGAGTATGTGGGACTGGTAGGTGGGTCCGGGGAAGACGTGGGAGGAAACCGACAGGGGTGTGTGTGTATGTGTATGCGTGTGTGTATGGGTGTTTTAAATATGCCGAGCTGAGCCGCGAAGGAGACTTAGCGCGAGGAGACCAAGGAATCCGGAGGCAGTTCGGGGCGCCAATAGTTACCAAAGGAAGCCCAGAGTGGGTCCACGAGAAGCCATAATTCCAATTATGTAGCCGGCGGCCGCGCAGCGCTCCGATAGCCAGATGCGTGTGTGTGTGTATCGCAGTATGGGTCCAAGCCACGCTGGGGTGCCCACGGTTGGGGGGGGAGCCACGGCGGCAGCATCAAACCGCGTCCCATCCCTCCACCAACCGCCAACCAACCGACCAACCGACCAACCAATCCTCCCCCCCCTCATCCCTGCAACCCTCCCTCCCCCCTCACCCCCCGCCGCTGCAGGCATCCAGCTCCTTTGCCGACCTGAACCGGCGGGGGGGGGGTGAGCGCACCAGCGCCTCCTCCGCCTCCCTCAGGGGTAAGGCGCCCGCGAACACTCGCCAGTCGGTCGACTCAGCGGGCGCTGCGGGTCACCAGCAGCAGCAGCCGCAGCAGCCGCCGCCCTCCGCCAACACGCCCTCGTCGGCACTCGAGCGATACGCGGCTCGCATGACGGCGGCGCCCACCTTCCGGTGCGTGCCACCACCGTGTGGGCGCGGGCGCTGGCGTGTATGTGTATATGTGGGCGCGTGCGGGTGCGCGTGCGGGTGCGGGTGCGGGTGCGGGTGCGGGTGCGGGTGCGGGTGCGGGTTTCCTCACTACCCCTTCCCCCCCAGACCCTCCAAACCCACAAAATGCCCTCCAAGCCCTCCAAAACCTCCAAAACCTCCAAAACCTCCAAAACTCCAGACCTCCAAAACCCAAAACCCCTCCCTCCCCCCGCACCTCCCCCCGGGCACAGGATGAGCCTCAACAACATGGCCGACATGACGCCCCAAAACATCAAGCAGGCCGCTCGCGCCTCCGCCGCCGCCGCCGCCATGGCCGCAGCCATGGCCGCCAGCGGCCACGGCGCCGGCGGCGGCGGCGGCGGGCCCTCCATGCACTCCGCCCCCCTGCACGCCGTCTTCCTGCACCCCGGCGGCCACCACCACACCTCCTACCAGCCTGCCGGCGGGCATCACTACCAGGGGGCTTCCAGCCGCCTGGGGCAGCGACCCAGGCGAGTTAGTGAGGAGGCGGGCAACGAGGCGGACGTGCCCATGGGGGTGGTCATGGGCGGGGCTTCTAACGAACCAGGGGGGGGAGGCAGCTGGGACGTGGAGGAGAGCGCCGGCGCGTCGATGTCGGCGTTGATGCTGATGGGCGGCGACGACGAACATGGTGGGGAGCTGGGCAGCAGGCCCAGCGCGAGCGGCGGCGCGCACTCCTCCGCCAGCAACGCCAGCTACAGCGCCGCCGGCGGCGGCGCCGGCGGCGCGCGGCGCGCCGCGACGGCGGGCAACCTGCTGCCGCTGGCGGCGGCCTTCGCCGCCGACGGACCGTACGGCAGGGGGTCGAGCAACACTCCCAACATGTCGCCGTCGGGCCGCGGCAACGTGACGCTGGCGTCGCCGTTCACTCACACCTCCGGCGGATACGCCCAGTTCGCCGTGGCCTCCGCCACCGACGGCGCCGCCGCCGCGGCGGCGGCGGCGGCGGCGACGTCGCCGACGGCGCACGTCGGGCCCGGCGGCGGCGCGCTGGGGCTGTCCAGCCCGATGTCGGGCGTCAGCGCGAGCCTCCTGACCCCGGCGGCGAGCAGCTGGGACATGACGTTCAAGCAGCTCTCGCGGGCTGTCGTGGCGCCGGCGCAGCGCGCTTCGGGTGTGATGCGCGCCGCAATCATCAGCCGCCGCAGCCTCATGCTGAACGAGCGGGCCTCCGAGAGCGGCATTGCGACGCCCACCGGCGGCAGCTTCTTCGCCGCGCGTCGCGCACTGGCGCTGGACGACGGCGGCGGCGCCGCCGCCGCCGAGGGCTCCGTGGTGTCACCCGCAGGAGCCGCGGGATCGGCGGGAGCAGGAGGAGGAGGAGGAGGCGGTGCTGGGGGGTTGTCGGTTGGCACCAGGGGCAGCGGCAGCGGCAGCGGGTCGGGAGCGCGGGTGCTGGCGGCGCTGGCGGCGGGCGTAGGGGGAGGGGGGGTGGTGGGGGAGCAGGCGGCGGCGGCGGCGGCAGTGGCCCGGCGCTGCTGGGGGCGGGGGCGGGGGTTCAGCTCAGCGGCCCGGCGATGGCGCCGCTGCGGGATGGCGGCCCGAGTCGGTTCGTGGCGGCCAACAGCGGCGGCAGCGGCGCCGCCGGCGGGGGGCCCAAGAACAGCCGGCTGCAGGTGTGTGTGTGGGCGGGGAGGGCGACTGTGAGGAGGGGGAGGGGAGGGGAAGCGGGGGAGGGAAGGGGAAGGAAGGGGAGGGAAAGGGAGGGAAAGGGTTTCGGAGCCGACTGGACGGCTAGAGCTGCGCGGTGGAGGTCCCGCGGGCCGGGATCTGGAATCCTGGATCGGGACCTGGATCTGGATCTGGATCTGGCCAGGCACCTACCTTGCACATGCATCCCCTCCGTTCACCCATCGGCACAACCCTCCACCCCTTCACGTCATCGCCGCCGCCCACCCACCCACCCTCCTGCCCTCCATGGGTCTTCCTCTTAACCCTCCTGCCCTCGGGCCGCCGCCGCCGCCCCTTCCTCCTCTCCACGGGTTTCCCTCGAGCCCCTTCCTCCTCTCACCCACACAGCCCATCCAGGCACCGCTCCAGGAGGGGCCGCCCACTCCCGTCGGCTCGCCACCCAACGCGGTGCGGGGCCTGGGGGGCGCGAACGGCGCAGCTGCCGGCCGTGAAGATGGCGGCGGCGACTTCGTCGATTTGTGCGGCGGCGGCGGCGGCGGCGACCCCGCGGGCCTCAGCCTCCCGGGCGAGGGCGAGCGGAGCGGCACTGGCACCCCGCGCGCTCGGATGCACTGGGCCGCTGCCGTCAGCGCGGCTAAGGAGCTGCACATCAACTCGGAGAGCACGAGGACGGCATTTGCGGCGGTGGTCATGGCGGCGAGGGCGCGAAGGTGTGCGTGTGTGTATGTATGTGTATGTGTGGGAGGGGGAGGGGGAGGTTGCGCACGCGGCACGGGGGGTTTGAGGAAAGACCATGTACTAGGAAGCCGATTAGGAAACCGGCAGCGGGGAGGGGAGGGGAGGGGAGGGGAGGGGGGGCGGCAATTTTCCTTCCTTCTTTCCGAGCTTGGCTCATGTGGTGCGTCCAGCTCGCGGCACAGCCCTTTCGCTCATTCGCTGCTGGAGCGTCGTACGCGCGACACTTGCCACATGCCGCAATTACCCACATGCATACCCCCGGCGGTTAGGTTTCCGTTGGGAATCCGCCTCTGCCAACCCCCCGATCGGGTATTCGGGGCTTGGGAGGCACGCTAGTGCCCCAAAACACACACATACACACACACGCACACACGCACACACACAGTGGGAAGCTCAGCATTTATAAAACACACAGTGGGAAGCTTTGATATGTGTGAGCCCCTTGCGGCGTGCCTGGATGGGCAGGCTGGAGTGGGCGCCTTGCCTTGTGGGTTTTCGGGCGGGGTACTCAGCCCCTTGGTACACGGCACCCTGGTGGCCCCGTGCGTGTATTTCGCCCCTCTCCCTGGTATGATAAGTGTGCTTCGGCGGTCGTTCCGTTAGGGCAGGGAAACCCTGCCCTTGGCCAGCGCAAGCACCGGTCGGATATGATGTAAACACAAACACACACGCACACAGCCGCCTACCCCTCTGCTTCCCCCTCCTATGCCCCACCTACCCCTCTGCTTCCCCCTCCTATCCCCCACCTACCCCTCTGCTTCCCCCTCCTATCCCCCACCTACCCCTCTGCTTCCCCCTCCTATGCCCCGCCTACCCCTCTGCTTCCCCCTCCTATCCCCCACCTATCCCCCTCCTTTCCCCACCAGGTCCTCCACCTCCCACGGCACCTCCGCAGCCGCCCAGGACTCCCCCATGCTGGCCAAGCTCATCGCTGCGAGCCAGTCCCTCAACGGCGTCGTGGCCGGACCCAACACGCTTGCGGCGGCAGGCGCAGCCCTGTTCGCCGACGACGAGGCCGCCGCCGCCGCCGCGGCGGCGGCCGCGGCGGGGCTCACACCGGCGGCGGTGTCGCCTGTCGGCCGGCACCATAACGCCACCAGCGGTGGCCAGCTGGCCGTCCCTTCGAGCTCAACGATAGGCGGCGGCAAGGGCGGCACCTGGGAGGCGGCCGGCGGCAGCGGCGGCGGCGGCGGCGGCGGTAGTAGCATGGCCAAGTCGTTCAAGCGGCTGGGGGGCCTGCTGATGCCTGGCAGCCCGCCTTCGGGGGCGGCAGCCGCGCCCAAGGTGATGGCGGTGGCGGTGGGCGACATTGGGGCCGTCAACGGCGGTGCCGGCCCGCCCAGCACCGGGGCGCCGAGCAGCGGCGAGACCAGCCGGCCCGTGCGGCTGCTGCTGCGGATGATGAGCAGCAAGCGCCGCAGCAACGAAGTGCCCTTCGTGGTGAGCGGCATCTCGACGGTGGAGGAGGACTGTGAGGCGGTGGGGCTGCCGCCGCCGCCGCCGTCGGAGGGGGTGCCGCTGGGCGCCGCGGCGCCGGCGGCCGCCGGCTCCGCCGGCGGCGGCGGAGCCGCCGCCGCCGCCGCCGCCGCCGGCGGCGGGGTGGGTGTTGTTGCTCCGCTGGATGTTCCGGCGGCGGCTCTGGCTGCGGCCGTGTTGGGTCACACCTCCTCGCGTCGGTCGGTGGTCCTCTACAACAGCGGCAGCATCCCCACGGACCTGCTGTTGCTAACGCAGCAGCCGCCGCCGCCGTAGCCGCCGCCGCCGCCGCCGCCGGGTGTTGACGGCGGGTGGATGGCGGTGCTGGTGTCGGTGCCGGTGCCGGTGCTGCCGGTGCTGGTGCCAACGAAAGGTGTGGTTAAGGTTAAGTAGCACACGCGGGCGCATCTTGGGTGAGCCACACGGCTCCTCGTATGCGCCCGTCGCCTACTGCCGGAGGAGGTGGAGGAGGTGGAGGAGAAGAAGAAGGTGGAGGAGGTGGAGGAGGAGGAGGAGGAGGAGGAAGCGGACGAGATTCGGCTGAGTCGAGCAGGTGGACGAGCAAGGTGGACGAGCAGTCGGATAAACGTACGCCCGAGCGACCGGCCGAACAATATGGACGAGGGACGAGCAGTTTTGGCATAGGACGAGCAGTCTGGGATAGGACGAGCGAGCGATTGGGCGACGACACGTGATCTTCCTCGAGCAGCCGCCCAGACCCCCACCCCTGCCGCCGCCGCCGCCGCCTTCACCTTCGCACTCACACTCACCGACCCACGGGTCAGGCCGGGCGCCAGGGCCGCATCCCTGCCAGCGCAGCGCGATGGGTCAAGAAAGGAAGAGGGAGGGCGGCGGGAGGGAGGCGACAACCCGAAGAGGACTCGGCCCTGGTGGCACGTTGGTGGTGGGGTGGGAGGGGCGAGCATGCGTAAACCGGCACATCGGGGGGTGGTGGGGGCGAAGGCGAAGCCGGCGCGCGCGGCCGGCGTTGTGACCCTGCACCTGGAGCCCCCCTCCCGAGCGGGGAGCGGCTGGAGCTAGGCATGTTGTATCATGTGCGTTTCATCCCAGAACAACACATAATTTGTGCATCTATGAGCGGTCAGAGCATTCGCGGTGGTGCCCGGCCGTGGGGGGACCCGCGAGCGTGTAGGTGCGGCTTGCGGCACCGGGGGGCCGATGACGTCACCGATGACGTCACCGATGACGTCACCGATGACGAAACCGATGACGAAACCGATGACTGACTGGTGGGGTTTGTCTGGACCCTCCGGGTCACGGTCGACAAGGGGGTTTGCGGGCAGGGCGGGGCGCGCTCAGCGATTGTAGGGAAAGGGAAACGGGGTTTTGTCGTTGTGCCTTGGCGGCGGAAGGGGTGACAGATACATGCCGCGCTCCAGGGGGGGGGCGGTGATGAGCGCGATGGCGCGGTGGGTGTTTTTTGAGATGGTAGGGTAGGGCAGGGCGGAGTGTGTGTGTGTGTGTTTCATGCTCGCGCGCGTGCGCGCGAATGATTCGGCTCTTCGTGTGCGAATGTTGGTCGGTGTCGGTGTTGGCAACACCGGGACGGACGGTTCGCGCTGCTAGCCGCGTCCGCGTCTACGACGTGCCCATAGATATCCTGTTGCATTATGCCGGCCGTCGCTAGGCGCCGGTTGGCGTTCGTTATACACGCAAAGATTATCGTACGGATTTTGGACGCTGCCGTACCCGTGAGCACACCTGCCAGGAAGGTCCGATGGGCGGGGGAGATGCAGGCGCCCCGCCGAGGAAGGGAAGGGGAGAGGGGGGGAGGGGCGCGGATTCCCCTCTTTCTGTGGACTCGATCTCTGTGGATTCGATCTGTGGATTCGATCTAAGGATTCGATCTCTGTGGATTCGATCTGTGGATTCGATCTAAGGATTCGAGTTGTGGATTCGAGCTGTGGATTCGATCCCGGGATTCGATCCGGGGATTCGATCTGGGAATTCGATCTGGGAATTCGATCCCGGGATTCGATCTGGGGATTAGATCTGGGGACTGGAAATGGGGAATGACGCAACGGCTGCTGCGGGCCGCGCACAAGCCGCGTGGGGCGACAGTTCCCCCCAACACCCACTGATCCGTCGCCCTCGCATTCTCGCAACTGAACTGTCGCCGCCGTCATCGCCGTCGCGAAGCGGTTGGCCGTTGACGATCGGTTAAGGTCCGTTTGAAGGGCGGTGCGGACGGCGGTGTTGCGCCTTGTTGGGGTGGGGTGGGGTGGGGTGGGGGAGTATCTTATATCCTCGAATCCACGGGTGTATTCGATGTGTGTGTGGAAGGGGGGGGGCCAGCGCCGCGATGTTGGGTGCAGGGTTCGAGTCCTGTTGAGCGCGATGGCGCTGCGCTGTCGGGTGACAGCCCTGGGGGACCGGCCACGGGAGCCGCGCTGCCCCCTCCGCACACCTCCCCCCCTCCCCGCCCCGCTCCGCTTTCTCCCGTGACAACGGCGCGACGTCTCCGAAACCGCTGCCCGCGGGGATTACCCCGGGTCACTGTGTTTTTGCGCTCTCCCGAGCCTGCGGCAGCGATTGGCAGCTATTGGGTGAAGACGCAGGACACGATGCAGGAAAACGGACGCAGGGACAAGAGGGGACCTACGGCAGGAGGAGGCCTGAGAACACGGGGTGTATCTTGAACCTCCTACCGTTATTACGTTATGACCAGATCCTCTCCATCTCTCTCGCCCAAATGGCGGGCAAAGGTGCAGTGGCCGGTGTGCTAGGGGCACACATTTGCACGGTGCGTTCCCACGTCCGTGCGTGGCCGCGGATGGGTCAAAGCTGCTGCATACATACCGGCAGCGAAGGGGGGGGGGTGAAACCGGTGACCGGCGAAGGGGGGGGGGGCTACATTTTGTCTCACCGCGCGCTGCGGCGGCGCCGTGGGATTTGGGTGCAGAAGGCGTCCAGACTCCCGAGGAGTCCTGATGTTGCCGTCCGCAGCCTACTGGCTGCGGTTAGCGACTTTCGTGAGACGTGTCGCCGGGCCGTGATCGGGCCGGGCCGGGCCGCCGGGCCGTTTTTAACATTCGCCGCTCTGCGAGCCCCATGGTTTGGGTTAAGACGAGCGCTGGGTCAGTCAAGGGGGGAGGGGCTGCTGACTGGGGGGATGGTGCCAGGGTGGGGCATCTGGGACTCAGCTGGGAATTTGGGACGTGTTTTATTGATCCACAGCCGCCAGCAATGCGCCATCCCACAAAAGCATTTGGTCAGCAGGGAGCGCGTGTCAACAACATTTCCTGCAGCTAAAGCTATACCGGTACTTCCTCTCATTTGTGGCTTCATTGAATGTCTCTCTAACAGCCCGGTATGTAGGGGGTGACGCGCTCAGCTTGGTGCTACTGGCACCAGCCCACCACGCCTAGGGGCTTCCGAGGACACAACCAGTAACGGCACAGCGCCAACCAACAAACTGAAAACGAAACCAACAAACATCCTTACAGTTTGTACAGGGCCTCTCTGTCAATCCCCTTCCAGCGGCACGGAGGGCACTGTCGACCGGGCCCCAGGAGAAAACACGCTCCAGGGAGGGACAAGGGCTCAAAAAGCGGCTTGGCCATTTGTCCAAACGCCATATCACATCTCAACGGGCGGTCGTTTCAACCATTCATGCATCAATCGTACGACGC
This sequence comes from Yamagishiella unicocca, assembly GCA_003116995.1. Taxonomy (NCBI): domain Eukaryota; kingdom Viridiplantae; phylum Chlorophyta; class Chlorophyceae; order Chlamydomonadales; family Volvocaceae; genus Yamagishiella; species Yamagishiella unicocca. Next base: position 111,338 of record BDSL01000050.1, read on the forward strand.
AGCGTCCTAGCATGTGTCGTACACGCCACGCCCCCGCTACTGCACGGGGATGCGGCCGTGGCTGTGCGATCCCTGCGCGCGACCGTACGGCAGCCGGCCCAGCTACACTTGCAGTGTCGTACAGTCGCACGACATATATATAGTAGGCCATGCATGACATGCACGATGCCGCTCGCTGGTTTGCAAGCACATTAGGGATTCAAGAGGACGAGGAAGCGGGAAAAATATGGGGGAGAAGACGGTGGAGATAGCGAGACAGATCACGAGGAACCATAAACAATGAGCTTGATCCCGAAGCCATGATCCTTTAATGCGATGCTTGCTTGCTCGTCCCGCTGGGGTGCCGTACTACGACCCACCATGCTTGACCTGCAAGGCGCCACCCGGTGCCGACACGTCCAGGTATACACGCCGTTACCGTTACCCATCAAATAACGGTATTACCAACCCTTACTACGAGGACGGGTCGCTGCCCCCCTTTTCGATGCCTCGCCGCACCCCCCCCCCCCAAGCCAAACATAAGGCATAACTGCATGAACCCAGGTAGAACCAGATCGCGGTAAGAAACGAAACCCGGCTGGGGCACTCCATCCATCTATCTACCTATCCATCTGGCTATCTAGCTAGGGGGTGGCGGCTGGCGGCTTGACTTGGTTGACGAGCGGCTTCCCTAGGGCGAAGTCGGCTATGTTCTGGCAGGTGGTGGTGGCGATGCTGGCGAGAGCCTCCTGAGTGAGGAACGCGGAGTGAGGAGTCACCAGCACCTGCGGGTAGCTGAGGAGCGTCTGCGGGGCGAGGCGGGGGGAGGGAAATAAAGGGGGAGGGGGAGGGAAGGGGGAGGGGAGGGAGGGAGGGGGTGGCATAGAAAGCGGTTACATGGATAGGAGGGAAAGGGGTGGCATAAAAACCGTTTACACGGCAGGGGCAGGATAGTTGGCGCATGGATTTTGTCGTCGGACATCGATTTTGTTGAAGGGGGGGGAGGGGTGAAGGGGATCAGCGAGATGCGGGGGCCGGCTGACGTCAGCGGGGGGCCGCCAAACGCCGCAAGTCATTGCCGTACTTCGAGCCCCCCCACCTTGAACTCGCGGTTCCAGTGCCTCATGCGCTCGTTGCTCTCGAACATGGTGTAGTCCTTTGAGGGGGGGCCGCCGCGTGGGGTAGGCAGGAGGAGGAGCAGGAGCAGCAGTATCAGCGGCATTCGCAGCAGTAGCACAAGTAGAATTGTCGTCGTCGTCGTCATCGTCAGGATTATCAATATCAATATCATCATCCTCCGCAGCAGCCATCACAACCAGCAAAAAGCGATCAAAGAGCTATGTGATGCTCGTTGGCTTGGCCGCCTGCCGGCCTGCCGGAGCTCGCGCGCCAAGACGCTAACCTAGCGCCACCGTACATCCTACGCATGTCGTACCACGAAGAACAGCCGGTCCTCGTTCTCGTACACGTCCAGCCCCAGCGCGCCGACCTTGCCGCTCTCCAGCGCACCCAGCAGCGCGTCACTTGCGATGAGGCCGCCCCGGCTGACGTTGATAATCATCACGCCCTCCTTCATGCGGGCGATGCTGCCCCCACGACGCGAGTATCGGAGACGTGCGCGCCACCGTGCAGTGGGAGGGTTCGTGTGGGAGGTGTCAGCAGCGAGTGGGGGGGCGCGTGTCGGGAGGTGTCAGCAGCGGGTGGGAGGGTTCGTGTCGCCGGGAGGTGTCAGCAGCGGGTGGGAGGGTTCGTGTCGCCGGGAGGTGTCAGCAGCGGGTGGGAGGGTTCGTGTCGCCGGGAGGTGTAAGCGGCCGGTGAGTGTGGGGTTCGTGTTTCACGGCATCAGCAGCCGGTGTCATCTTCATCCTTAAGCAAGCGCGCAGGTGATCAAACACGAGGAGAGCCGCTGATCGCAAGACCTGCAACAGCGGCAACACCACCAAAAACGAATATCCAAGCCGGGGGTCGTGTGGTCGCGCATCTCGCGGCTCACGTGTCTTTGTTGATCATGTGGAAGGTGGACGGCAGCAGCGGGCAGTGCAGCGAGATGATGTCACAGCGGGGAAGCAGCTCGTCCAACGACACGTACGGGATGCCCATGCCCTCCACCTTGGGATTCGGCCGCACATCGTGCGCCAGCACGTCACAGCCGATTCCCTGCATTCACTCACACGCGCGCGAGAGATTGAGAGGCGGGACGAGAGGCGGATGAGGGGTTTCGAGGAAGACCCGTAGGCGGATGAGGGGGGCGGCAGTGAGTGAGTGTGGCAAAGCGACCGCCGTACAGCACGGTACGGTACGTCCACGTGCGCCGTAGTATACGGACTGCGCGGTGCGCAATACCGTGGATACAAATAGACACAAGTAGACACAATTACGTCATATAGGCGCCCTGCCGCTGACCTTCAAGATCCGACACGCCTCCGCGCCGATCACTCCGGTACCCACGACGCCCACGACCTTCCGCTTCAGTTCAAAGCCTACGAGGCCGCTCAGCGCGTAGTTGCCTAGGTGGGGCGGGCATGACGGGGAGGGGACAGCCCGCGGCTCGGCACTGACCAGGAAAACCGAAACCGACCAGGAAAACGGTTTTTGGCACACGCGTTGCCGGGTCGGGTGGGCGGGCGGGTGGCGAAGAAACGCGCGTTGCGCGACACTTGTGGTGGGTGAGGGAAGCGAGAGGCTCGAAAGGCTCCAGGGCTGGGCTGGGCACGTCAGCGTACGAAGGGTGAGGCGGGCATGTTGGCGCGCAGAAGGGTTTCGGAGCGATGAGGCGGAGGGATGAGGTGGAGCTCATGCGTGGACGGCGGATGTTGGGGTGGGTTCGGCACGGAGCAGTTCCCGCCCCGCCTCCGAAAAAACACAAAACACGCCATGCAACCCGGTCACTCCTATGTCATGCAACCGGGTCTTCTCGCTCCCCCCACCCCCCAAAACACCTGCCGTCCCCCTGGGGTGCGTCAACGCTCCCCCCACCTCCTCACCCACCCATCAGGGTCCTCAGGTGGGTCACGTGGAGCCGCCTGCAACCCAGTGGGCGGTGGGGTGGTGGGCGGGTGGGCAGAAGGCAGTAGTGGGTGGGTGGGTCGCAAGGAAGTGGTGGCTGGGTGGGTGGCAAGGAAATCCGCGTTTGGCACGTAAGGTGCAGCAACCGGCAGTCTAATAAGAGGCTCGTTAAAACCCTCACCATTTTTTCGTACACGCCTTTTTCCTTGCAAGCCTCCCGCCCAACCACCCGCCCACTCGCCCGCCCACTCGCCCCCACTCGCCCACCTAGTTAGCGCAAATATGAGCGCCACTGCGTGCTCCGCCACACTCTCAGGCGAGTACGCCGGCACGTGGACCACGTGGATGCCGTACTTTGCGCACGCGGCGAGATCCACCCGGTCTGTGTATCAGCACCAGGGGGAAGGGGGGGGGGGGAGGGGGGGGAGGGGGGGAGGGGGGGAGAGGGGGGGAGGGGGGGGAGAGGGGGGGAGAGGGGGGGAGAGGGGGGAGAGGGGGGGAGAGGGGGGAGAGGGGGGGAGAGGGGGGGGGGGCGCCTTTCAACGCACTCGGTTGGGATAGCGAGGAAACGGGGTCGAGCAGCGTACGACTGCTCGTCAGCTCGTACGACGTGGCTCACTCACCGTACCCAGCGCACCTCAGCGCCACCAGCCGTACTCCGCACTTGGCCAGAACCTCCGCGACCTGCGGGCCCACAGGACCGCACATCCACGCGTGATCGACCCACCGACCCACCGACCCACTGTCACCAACCCATCGTAGCTGGAGTCGTCATACTGGAGTCTTCATGACTGGAGCCGTCAAGACCGGAGTCGTCAGGACTGGGGCGACCCCCGGGGGCGGGGCTTGTCGTCTTCATCGGGCTGGGGCTGCTGCCCCAGTACAGCATCACGGCAGCAGCAGCAGCAGCAGCAACAGCAGCAACAGCAGCAACAGCAGCAGTAGCAGCCCCGGAACGTGCGTCACCTCCGCTGAGACGAAGTCATTGACGAACACCACTGCCGCCTGGTAGCCCTCCGCCAGCTGCGCCGTCTCCCGCGTCAGCGGCGTCTACCGTTTCAGGGGGCCGGGGGTGGTGAGGGGGGGGGGTACATAAAAGAAGCGGTAACTCGACATGGGGAGTGTAGCTGGTGCACAGTCTTCGGTGAGGATGGGGGGCGAGGTTTGGGGTGCAAGTAGATCCCCCTGCGCGGGCGGGGGGGTGGCATAAGGACCGCGCGCGGGGGGTGGCGTGAAAACCGTTGACGCGAAAAAGACAGCATAGTTGGCGCATGGTCGGCGGGCATCTAGTTTGTGGGCGCATGCTGGAGCACTGGGGCGGACTACCGGCAAACCTGTGGAGGCGTCCCGTCGTGGCTGTGTAAAGGAAAAAAGAAAAAAGAAAACGAATAGACCGCGCGCGCGGGGGGGGGGAGATGGCATAAAAACCGTTGACGCGACAATGACAAGATAGTTGGACGGGATAGGTCGTCGGACACCGCGCGGGGCGGGGGGGTTGATAAGAGAATCCGCGGATCCACGGCCGCGCGGGGGGAGAGGCGTAGCCAGGAAACCCGTGGACATGACATTGGGCAGACGATGTGGGGTCGAGGCCAGGGTGAGGGGGCGGAGGGAAGGTTATGACTGGAGGAGACCAGGGTGAGGGGGCGGAGGGAAGGTTATGACTGGAAGGGGCTTCTTAGCGGGGGGCTTGCGTGTGCTCGGAGCGTTCAGAAGGCGTGTTTGGTTGCGTGTGTGGGAGTGGGCGTGAGGTGCCTAGTTCCCCTCAGTCCCTTCAGTCGGTTACCCAGGGGGGGGTGCATATAGGACTTCTTTTCTGCGGACTTACGCGTCACGCCGTACCTCGACAAACATGCTGTTGGGGTAGTACTTGCGCAAGGGCTCTGAAAGGAAGTCCTGTGAGCGCCCGGGGGGGGGGGGGATGTGTATGATGCGGAGGGGCTCCAGGCAGGGCTCAAGAGCACGGCAGGAGGTAAGGCGTCATAGCGGGGCTGCGATGGTTACCTTTACGTATTGCGCCGCCGAGAAGCATATCACTTTTGTAGACGACACCTGGAGCGCCTCCGCGCCGCTCACGTTGATGCGAAAGGATTCGGAATCTGGAGCCGACTCCGGAGCGCTGCCGCTTCTGTCGTCGGTACTTTGCGACAAATAACGAGCGCCCGCGCACTGCCGCGGCTCCAGGGGATCGCGAGGGCATAGCGGCAGCAGAGCGCTCGGCAAACGGAGCTGAGCCCCGCGACGAGCGCAGCGGCCCATAAGGGCTATTAGGTGTGCCATACCTGCCCCAAGTGTGGAATTTTATCACCGCTACTAGCCTTGCCAAAAAGCTCTAAGAGAGAAGACCGCCCAGCAATGCCGTGCGTGCGCGCTGTATGTACGAAGTATTCTCTTTCGGTGGCCAGGTAAAGCAGCAGGTAACGTATCGCCGTCGGGTAAACGTCTTCGAGGGCAAGTTGGATTCATAACGCAGTGGCATTTTCTGGCAAAGCGGCGAAGTATTGAAACCACTGCCGGCATGAGCCCAACAGCAGCTGCTTGCTTACATTGTATAAACAGCAGCTTGCAGGACTTAGGTATAAAGATAAAATGACAATTGTAGGTAGATAACGCGAATGCATTTGAGCACAACTGGTCAACAGCGGCAGGATCGTGCGACTGGGGCAGTTGCGGTTCGTTGGCAAGCTACCGTAACCATCCGTAACCCGCCAGGAGCCGCTTCTAGGCCAAACAGTATCCTCGCTGGCGCCAATTTGAAAATGCAAGCGCCTGCCTTTCGGAGCCATTGAAGTAGCCTCCCCTGCAGGACTCCCATCCGTAACAGTCTGCAGATAGGAAGGGGAGGCACGACCTGTTCGCACAAGTCGCATGAGTGGGTGCCCCGGGTCATGTCTCGACAGCTGAACACTAACAGGTTTTGCTCTTGTAACAATTTCACCGGCTGCCGCGGACTGCCAGCAGCAGCAGCATCGGGCCACGACTGGTAAACACCGTGTGCGACGCATTCCTCCCACGAGTCCGCCACAGAGGGACGACATCGAATTGGGCTTCGTGGAACCTCCAAGTGACACAACTTGCACAATAAGCTTGTTCCCAAGCTCGCTTGTCATTACAAGGTTATACAGAGCATGCAGTTTCAGCAAACCTCATCTATTTTGCGTTCTCCCGTCACACCTGTCAGATCCACAACGTGTACAACAGCAGCTGCCAGCCATACACTGGCGCATCCCCTGTGACCGCCGGATAAGTGGATTAGTGCCCCATGCCCACCCTCTGCACAGCCGAATCAGACCGTCGTTTGGTAACTCTGTAACGTGTTCCGGGTTCATCACATGTTTTCATTCGGCATACACCGTAACATGGTCGTCTACAGTCCAATGAAGTCCCAGCATCACTACTCTTGATGCGCATTGTGGAGCTCTGGCGGTTCCGCGTGTCCGCGTGTCCGCGTGTGCTCCAAGGGTCGCGGAAAACGGGGATAGGAGCTGTAACATTTTCTTTCGACGATAACTTATAGGGTGCAGATTCACGTCATCTATTTATTACACGCTGCGAACCTGGCGTATGCAATTAGTCGGCGCAATAATGCACGAACGATGCAAGCATGACTTCGCGGCTGGTGCGTTTCGTAACCTATAACCGGTCATACAAATTGCATCTGTTAAGCACATATTTCAGGACTCTTAGCAGTGCCTTCCAGAGGCTGGCCGTTTAGGGGCGCCAGTCAAGGCTGCTGAGGCCGGCCGTCCAGGGGCGCCAGTCAAGGCTGCTGAGGCTGGCCGTCTAGGGGCGCCAGTCAAGGCTGCTGAGGCCGGCCGTCTAGGGGCGCCAGTCAAGGCTGCTGAGGCTGGCCGCCTAGGGGCCGCCAGGGCGGTCGAGGTGTTTCCCGGGTGGGCGTTACTCGTTGAATGTGCATCACCACCACCACTGTAGTATGGTAAGAGGGCTGGGATCGTCGCGGAGGTGACGCCGTACATGTACGTACAGCAGTGCAGTTCCAATGTTGATGTGAGGTGTCGCGACGTACGAGAACTGCGTTCATGGCAACGTAGTTGTAGGTGGCATAGACGGACTGGTTGAGACAGGTGGATAGATGGTGCAGGGTTTGCAGGAATAAGATTTTTAAGGATTACGCTGCTGAGCGAGAAGGGCTGGGCGCTTGGGTATCCCCTAGCTCAGAAATGGCCTGAGTCATGGGCGCTGAGTCATGGGTGCTGAGGTTCGGCGCGTCTTAGATCACAGGCCCTACGGAAGTGCAATTTGCGGAATTCCCACCCACCCCGCCTGAATTTTCAAGACGCATGGGTTCTCTGTACGCGCAATACATCCTTTGCTTTGATGCTTCCGATATTCACAACGGAATTCGTGATGTTGGAAATTTATCCACGGCAATGTGTCCATACATTTCCAACTTCATGAATTCCGTTGTGGGTATCGGAAGCATCCAAATGATACTTCTGTGCACCTATCATCCAGTCCGCGGCCTCTCAGGTGCTGCGGGCAAAGAGCTGTCATCGGTAGGCCGTACGATGCAGCGGCTGATAGGCACAGCTCCGATGCGGGCGATAACAAGAGAAGTGTTCTGGTACCGGCGGCGGAGGCGACGGTGTTGAGTGGCAGCCTGACAGGCTGATTCTTAGTAATCTGGAGCTCACCGTCCATGTGAGCCGTATGTTCCGCACTCGCGCCCCACAACACTTGCGATGCGCCCGATGGCTCCACCTTTTAGGGTCTGGAGCCCACTGTAACAATTACAACTTGCAATTCGCTCCGCACGGAGCGACCACACAGCCGCAGCTCCTGGCAGGGTGGCACCCAGCGGGGGACAAGGGGTGTCGGCTTCCTCGAAGCCGGAAAAAGGGCGGGGCCCCCTTACATCCGTAAAGGCCGGTTGCTTAGCCGCGTGTGTGACAACAGCAGCAGGGCTGTTTCACCACGCAAGGATAGAACCGGCTTGACAGAAGAGTAAGAGGAAGCCAACATTAATTGATTACATGCGCCAATTCCGGGCGCATGCCGCATGGTCAGTACCGCGAAGCGCCAACCAACATGCCCTTGTCGTGGAAGGCCAGAGCGTTGCTTAGCAAACCAACGTTGTTGTAACGGTTACAGCGGGTTCCAGACAAAGAGGTAGAACCATCGGGCGCATCGCCTGACACTGAACAAGACGGAGGAAACAAAGACCGACCTGCAACGGAACAAAGGCAAACCACCAGAACACCAAACCGACAGGCCGTAGGCACACAGAGCAGCCGCCAGCACCCCAGGGGGAATTTGCACTAGAGGCTCCCCTATCAGGAACTGGCCACCAACCAACCTAACAGCCCAGCAGCCGACGAACCAGTGAAGCGCCTCAACGATGCAAACATCGGAACCAGCCACCTCTCATCCCATAAGGCACGGACCCCTAGCAGGCCTCAACACGCCTATAGAGCCAGAAAGTATGAAGCACGGGAAACCCCGCTCCCCAAGACAACCCGGGCCGATCACGAATCCACCAGTACCTCAGCCGGTCCCCCGCACACAAGGCGACTGGCGACAACCCGCAAGAAAGGATGCCGAGTTACATGCGGGTTACATGGAAATCATCTGCGAGGTGCCTGCTGACAGAGCTGAGGGGCCCACGGTAGACAACACACCATAATCGTCGTTGCCGGGCATCCTTGCAAATGATATGAGCCGGGGAATCGTTGGGAACACGGGTATTATTGCTTGCTTTGGTGGGAACACACGGTGCGTGTCATGACCGTGTTCCCGGCATTCTAAGCCGTGTTCCCGCCCTTCCAATTGGTCCGGACACAACAAATAGTCCTTATACGTCATACAGAGGGTACCGGGCATCCATGCGAATGATATGAGCCGGGGAATCGTTGGGAACATACACGGGTGTTATTGGTGGAAACACGGTGCGTGTGTTCCCGGCATTTTAGGCCGTGTTCCCGCCCTTGCAATTGGTGGGACACGGTGCATGCCATTCCCAGCATTTTAGGCGGTTGACAGCGTGGACAGCTGTGTGCGGGCGGCGGGTGACAGTGTGGACAGCCGTGTGCGGGCGGCGGGTGACAGCATGGACAGCCGTGTGCGGGCGGCGGGTGACAGCATGAGCAGCTGTGTGCGGGCGGCGGGTGACAGCGTGGACAGCTGTGTGCGGGCGGCGGGTGGCAGCGTGGACAGCTGTGCAGCTGGTCCTGCTTTGTAATACACCAGAATGGACGCCATTCTGTCATTGCTGCTGCTGTTCACAACCAGGCCAGGTCGGGCTGGTTAACCGGTCCGTAGGGTCGGTTAATCTTCGGTTAACGAGCGTTGAACCCCCGTTTGGGATACTGAGTGCAAGGGTACGAAAACACATGGTTTGTAAACCTGGGTACCCGTTTACAGGGGTCGGTAGCCAGAAACGGTACTGTAACCCAACCATAGGGTTCGTTAACCGGGGTACCCGTTGGGTACCCGTTTACCCAACCACTAGGTTGGGTTACCCTTGCACTCGGTAACTGACACGACCGTTTACCGACCCTCTAACGACGGTTGACCGACCCACCCAATAACCGACACCCACGGTCAGCCAAAACGACCCCTAACCGACACGTTTATGCCATAGGACGTGTTCCCGCCTTTCCAGTTGTCCAGACACATCGAATTAATCGTAGGCATCGTATTGAAAGGTATCGGGCGTCATGCGGATGATATGAGCGGGAGAATTGGTGGGAACACGGGGGTTATTGGTGGGAACATGGTGTGTGTCATGACCGTGTTCCCAGCGTTTCAGGACGTGTTCCCACCCTTGCGAGTGGTCCGGACACATCGAGCTTTTATCCGTCATACTAAGGGTACCGTAGGCTTGGAGTGATTTTGGGCAGTATTCTGTGGGGACGTAAGGCTAGCCGGTCATGCTTGGGAACACGGGAACACAGTCATTACCGGGTAGGCGGGTAGCCGGTCGAGTTGCCTACTGCGTTGAGTGCGTCTCCTCGCAGGTCCTGATTACTCAGCGTTATGTACCAAACCATTGTGAGGCTTGTGCATGGCAACCATCGCCAAAGTGCCGGCTGGCACAGCCGAGCGCGCCACGGGAGAGAGCATCTAAGGTCTCGATCGGTTGGCTTACGACAGTAGTAGCGCAGGTCATAAAACGAAACGGCTAGCCTATCATGCATAAAGTGCAAAGGTGCTCGGCCCGGCAAGCCGCAACAATGGTGAAGTTAGATGCAAGGCCGCGGCGAGCGGATATCAGAGATATCAGATGCCGTGGCTTGATCTATTTATCATAAGATACATGGAACCTGCTAGAGGGAAGTATAGTGCGAAAGGCGTTGCTTTGTAGCTTTGACCGCGGCCTTGCTCCACGGCGACCGTGAAACTCATTCTCACCCAAATGATTTTTGCTTGCCAAAGTAATGTTAGGGTGTAATAGAGGATACATAAGGCTATTGAAATATGGTTAAAGTTGGGCGTCCTATAATGTTTGGTCCGAACGCACGGACGGACGGATGGACGGACGGACGGACGGACTAGCCGCGTTCAGCGCGGGGGGGGGGGCGTAGCTCCCCGACGTTTCTGTCAGTTCTGTCTCGTTCATCCCGTTCGGCACGAGGCGTGGGAGCCGTGCGGCGGCGGCGGCCGCGGCGGCGTGCTGGGCCCGTGGGTCGGGTGGCCCGTGGGTCGGAGAGGCGGATGGAGGCGGATGGAGGCGTTATGGAGAGGCGGATTTTGGCGGTGAGAATTCTAGTGTGTAGTTATTGTTACTGGCTTCCGTGGTTTGGTTTTATTCGTGCGAGGCGTGTGAGCGTTTTGTTGGCGGCAGCCGACCCACGGGTTGGGTGGTGGTGGACGGTGCAGGTTCGTTAAGTTATTGCGAGGTGTAGAGCGGGAAGGTAGTTGAGGAGGTGAGATGCGCGAGTTGATGTGCGCGTGTGCTGGTTTTTTGGTACGAGGTTGGAGGTTTGGCGCGCCGCGGATATAAGATGGCGTGTGCGTGGTGTTTACGTAGTGTATGCGCATTATTGTGTACGCATTATTGTCTACATTTACGCATTATTGTTTACATAACGCGTTAGGGTGTTAAGGCGTTAAGCGTTGGCCATGTCGAAGGAGGCAAGGTGAGGGTATGTGAGGTGTGTTCTTCACCGTGTGCGTGTGGCCGCGGCGCTGTGGTGTCATCGGCTGTGGATGGACGCTTGTGTTGCAGGTCGCCGGCAGGGAGTGTGGCGTCGGGCGGTAAGCGGGCCCGGACGCAGCCGCCGGTTGCATCATCGACGCCACAGTCGACTGGTGCGTCGACTTCGGCGGCGCCGGCGAGCCCGGCGCCGAGGTGAGTGAGGGTCATTTAACGTTGTGATGATGTTGGCGTTGGTTACTGAGTGTGTATTGCGCTGCGATGTGCAGGGGTCAGGATGTGACGTTCTTCCTGAATTTCACGGCCGGTCTGAAGGGTGGGAATCGGTTGTGGTGTGGCGTACAGTGTGGTGAGGGGAGTTTTGTGGGAGGCCTGATGGCGGGTCGGGGGGTCGCTCTGGTGGAGGTGTCCAACGAGGTGCTGAAGGTGCTACAGGAGAAGGAGGCGTTGTTTCGGAAGGTGACGTTGACGAATGTGCAGTCGGCACAGTTGTCGACGTTTGTGACATCGCGGTGTGCGGGTCTGGTGGTGTACCAGTATAAGACTTCGGGCTAGACGTCGGTGTCGGTTGAAGATGTCTCCGAGGTGCCGCATGTGCTTCTCGGTACATTGCGGTACCCGGCGTTCGTTTCGGAACGGCAGGCGCCGGTGCCAGAGACGGAGTATCCGAAGGATGGGAGTGCATTGTTGGTGGTACTTATGGCGGGGGGGCCGATGGGGGGGACGGGTCCGCAGAAGATCCGTGCGTACGTGGCGTGTGGGAGCGAGGTTGACCCGAAGGCGGGTAAGGTTGAGCTGGCGGTGTCTCGGGAGACGCCGGCTTGCTGCATGGGTCAGTTGTGGGAGGTGGCGGCGCGGGGCGGTTCGTTGCTTGTGTTTGCGTCGCGGGTCGGGGGGGCTACCGATCCGAGGTACTCGGAGACGGTGTGGTTGAGTGGTACTGTGGTGGCGGTGGTGGGTGTGCCGGGTCAGTGGCCAGTGAAGCGTGTGCAGCTGTTTCTCGATGTGGTGGAGCGGGTGGAGCGGGTTGGGGAGGCAGCGGAAGCCACCGATGTGGTGGTGGCATGGGAGTCGCGGGGGGCGGGAGTGAGTACGTTGCTGGAGGATGGTGCTCATGTAGGGGCGTGTTTGTCGCCCATTGTCACCATGGATACGACGGCGGCGGGGCGTGCAGTGATTCCGTTGGCGGTGACCACTGCGTCGGGAGGGGTCTTTCCGGCCTGTGTGGAGGATCGGGACGTCTTGGAAAAAAACTCGCTAAACCCCGGGAGCTTCTCCAAGACGTCCCGATCCTCCACACAGGCCGGAAAGACCCCTCCCGATGCAGTGGTCACCGCCAACGGAATCACTGCACGCCCTGCCGCCATCGTATCCATGGTGACAATGGGCGACAAACACGCCCCTACATGAGCACCATCCTCCAGCCACGTACTCACCCCCGCCCCCCGCGACTCCCACGCCACCACCACATCGGTGGCTTCCGCTGCCTCCCCAACCCGCTCCACCCGCTCCACCACATCGCGAAACAGCTGCACACGCTTCGCTGGCCGCTGACCCGGCACACCCACCACTGCCACCACAGCACCACTCAACCACACCGTCTCCGAGTACTTCGGATCGGTAGCCCCCGCGACCCGCGACGCAAACACAAGCAATGAACCGCCCCGCGCCGCCACCTCCCGCAACTGAACCATGCAGCGAGCCGGCGTCTCCCGAGACACCGCCAGCTCAACCTTACCTGCCTTCGGGTCAACCTCGCTCCCACACGCCACGTACGCACGGATCTTCTGCGGACCCGTCCCCCCCATCGGCCCCCCCGCCATAAGTACCACCAACAATGCACTCCCATCCTTCGGATACTCCGTCTCCGGCACCGGCGCCTGCCGTTCCGAATCGAACGCCGGGTACCACAATGTACCGAGAAGCACATGCGGCACCTCCGAGACATCCTCAACCGACACCGACGTCCGGCCCGAAGTCTTATACTGGTACACCACCAGACCCGCACACCGCGATGTCACAAACGTCGACAAGTGTGCCGACTGCACATTCGTCAACGTCACCTTCCGGAACAACGCCGCCTTCTCCTGTAGCACCTTCAGCACCTCGTTGGACACCTCCACCATAGCGACCCCCCGACCCGCCATCGGGCCTCCCACAAAACTCCCCTCACCACACTGTACGCCACACCACAACCGATTCCCACCCTTCGGACCGTCCATGAAATTCAGGAAGAACGTCACATCCTGACCCCTGCACATCGCAGCGCAAAACACACTCAGTAACCAACGCCAACATCATCACAACGTTAAACAACCCTCACTCACCTCGGCGCCGGGCTCGCTGGCGCCGCCGAAGTCGACGCACCAGTCGACTGTGGCGTCGATGATGCAACCGGCGGCTGCGTCCGGGCCCGCTTACCACCCGACGCCACACTCCCTGCCGGCGACCTGCAACACAAGCGTCCATCAACAGCCGATGACACCACAGCGCCGCGGCCACGCGCACACAGTAGCAATAACTAGATATTAGGAACGTCCCCGATAAAATTCGCCTCTCGGGAACGCCGCGTGAAGGTGTCCGGGCTGTTGAACGCGTCCGGATGGACGGACGGACGGACGGACATGGGCAACCCTAGGGGGTGGGGCCCCCAGAGGCGCTTCGCGCTGGGGCCCCGCCCAAAAAACGAGCAGCAGCCGTAGCCCCGGGCAGCACAGGCCGCCGGCAGCCACCGCGGCGCCGGCGCCACACCACCACTGTTGCTGCTGCCGGAGTGCCGCGGCGCGACCTCTGGGGCCTCTGGGATCCTCAATGCAGCCCCCAACCAGGTCCGTCAGCCAGCTACAAACGCGAGTCGCAACGCTTGGCCCGCCCTCCCATCGGACGTTCCAGTAGTTGCAGATAGTTGCCAAACGAAACAACTGGAACAGTACATCACAAACATCATAAGAATTATACCTTCCGGTTGGATTTGCCGACGCTTAGCAATGCAAAAAATGCAAGGCGGTCGGAACCAGATCCACGAAGGCCAGAGTTGCCCAGAACTGCGCTTCGCTTGTAATGGAAAAATCCGTATTCACGGAGGCAGCGCGAGGATCAAGGAACTTGAGACGCAAGTACCCGTAGGAGAATCTGGGTGCTTGGGGTATCAGCGATAAGATTTACATGCAGGTGCACGCGACGCACCGACGCGGCCCGACTCTGTGCAATGACAGGTCGCCGTCCACGCAAAGGCGTCTATAGACGCACTAAATAACGTGTGACCCTCTAGAGCTGTAGGTATCTAACGCGAATGCATTTATTTGGACACGACTGGTCAACAGCGGCAGACTGGGGCAGTTGCGGTTCGTTGACAAGCTACCGTAAGCCTCCGTAAACCGCCAGGAGCCGCTTCTTGGCAGAATAGCATCCTTGCTCGCGCCACGAACGCAGGCGCCTGCCTTCCGGCGCAGTTGAAGTAGCCCTCTCTGCTGCAGGACTCCATCCGTAACTGCAGGTCCCGCATGAGATAGGAACGGGAGGCATGACCTGGCACGAGCGGCATGAGTGGATGCCCCAGGTTTTTGTCTCGACAGCTGAACACTACCAGGTTTTGCTGTTGCAACAATTCCATCGGCTGCTGCCGCGGACTGCCAGCAGCAGCGGCACTGGTAAACACCGTATGCGGTGTGTTCGTCCCATGGGTCCGCCGCAGGGCCGTGAGTGCTCGGCGGGAGTCGCCAGAAGGACGACCTCGAGTTGGGCTACGTGGGATTCTTGTTCAGGAGTGCATGTAGAACTTGACGGCGTTCCCAAAAGGCGCAGCGGGCCGCGGTTTGGCAATATTGTTGCGGAAAAACAGGGGAAAGGCCAAGACATATTTACCAGCGTGCCGTCAGGAATGAGTATTACAGCCCACTGCCCCAGTATGAGACTAACATTTCCGTGTTGCCGAAGACGTTACCAATTTGCCGTCGCCGGCGCATCCGAGGATGCCCGACGCCGGTCGGCGTTTGGCGTTCCGCAGGGGTGGGCGTACACCGGAGGCCGCCTGACGCTGCGAGCTTACGGCCATGCCGCCAGTGATAAATGCGCATGCGTCTGTGAAGTCATGCTTAGGAGTTGCTATGCCTCCGCAAAACCACTACAACGTCTACTGGCACGCTTTGACAGGTACGGCTCGACACCTATCCGCAACGCCGTGTGATTACTACGGATTTCTGCACCGCCGTGGCTACCTGTATGTACTGTTCACATTGTGACCTAGCATTGCTGCGTGGCGGTCACCAGTTGCGAGGTTGACCCTCTGCACACCTTCAATCAGTCACACGGCTCTTGCTGAGCCGACAAACGGACGACAATAACAGGAACATAAAACCCAGAATGGTCACTCAATTCAAGCAGTACCCGAGGCGCCGACCGTAAACGCACAGCGCGTGCAACTTTCGCCGGACATGTCTCGCACGTTCTACTCAGACACGGACGGCAGTGGGAACTTGCGGCTTGTCGTCGTTGCAGACCTTCGCCCGGACAGCCAGTTAAGGCATACGCCCTTGCAGACGACCCTGTCGCTCTATTCTGGCAATTTCGTCAAGCCCTTGACAGTCGCGGAGGTGCTTCCACCTCGCTTGCGCAGTGGGAGCTACGCAGGAGACGAGTCTCCTTACACTGTTTGGCCTTATCCAGTCAGAGAGCAGGGAACGAAAATGCCTGGAAACCAGGGGCAACCTGCATCTTTCTACACTCCGCCCTCGCAGCCTGATGCCACGCCCAGCTACCAGCCTGGAAGGTATGGACCTGGAATTGGCATGGAAATGGCGGCTGCACCAACATTTTTGCGGCAAAACCACCCGGTCGCAAGAAGCCTTGGCGGTGAGCCTGGACGGTACGGCTTCGGCATAGAAACTACGTCGTCAACAGCATCCGCTCCGCATGCTCATGCAACAGCAAGATATACCGGCAGGGAACTTCACCAGGCTCAGACACAGACACCACACGCAGCATCAGGTGAAGCCGCAGCCGGATTCCCACGACCAATCCTGAAGACTGCTTCAGCAGTGCCTGCCTCGCCCTCTGACATCCATTTGACTGCATCCCTTGGGACACAAACCGTTGTATCGGGCGATATGCTGCCGGGAGAGCCTTTCAGCTCTGGCTCGGCATGGCATGGCGACCCCATCACCCCATGGCAACCGGGGCTCACGACCCCTGTGCGGTCGCAGCCAGCCTTCTCGCTGACATCAACTTTGGTTTCTCGGATGGAGGCGCTGCGGGCTCAGCTTTTACGAGTCTCCAGGTGGGTGTTGCATTGATGACTGCTTGCGAGTTCATCCAGATGCGTTCGACCGGGTAGCCACGGGCATGAAGCGGTATGGCTAAGGATGTGGGTGACGTACGCTGGTCTGCGGTGAAGGACGGCGATGGGCTCAACGGCTGTTGGGTCTGGGTAGGCGCGTTCCCAGGCGCCGCAACGGAGACGCGGGGCAGCCAGACACGTGACCTGGCCTTTAGCACAGCGGGGAACTGATTCGAGGAAATTTAGGGGGGAAAGTATGCCCAGCCAAAGTGGTAGGCGCTGGAAGTTGTCCAGGCACTTGGAAGATGCCCAGGCACTAGCTAGGCGCTGGAGGAACAGCCCCATATGCCTGTAAACAAGGTCTTGCCGATCGGGTGCGGTGTGCAACGCCGTACCTGGAGTTGCATGCATGGAAGGCTTCAGGTACGACAGTCGCGACAGCTGCCAGCATGAAAGGTCCCGTCCGAGTCGTACCACCTAGTCCTGTAGGCGTGAGGCGCGGGGAGCGGTTCTGATCTGGCAGCCGCGGTATCGGTGCTTTGCGGCCGTCGCTTCCTCCTCCCACCCCACCGCCACCATCACACTCGTTCTGCTTTCCGCATCTCTCAGGAGCCAACTCCAACTCCTTCTGGAGCAGAACCACCCACCCGCATCCAACCCCCACTCGCCACCCCGTTCCCCCACATCCCACACAGCACGCTGGCCGGTGTCCAAGAGCGGGCAGCCTCGCTATCCACATCCATGGGCCGTAGGAGCTACTCGCTCCGAAACCAAGACGACTCGGCCATGGCGGCAGCGGCGGCCTCAGCGGCGGCGGCGGCAGCGGCGGCTGCTGGGCAGCCGTCGTACAGGTCCTCCCCACCGCACTTCGGCTTCGCAGATCCGGCTGGCAACAGCAGCATGGTCTATCCACCCGTACAGCCGTACGGCAGCGTCAGCCCGGTTGCTGGCGGCGGCGGCGGCGGCGGCAGCGGGGCAAAGGTCTTTATGGTGTCCGTCTCTCGCGCTGAGGACGCCTCGTCGCCCTCGCCCTCCTCCTCGCGCTCCTCCCCGCCGCCGCCGTTCATGTCGCCGACACCGACGCAGCAGCAGCAACACCAGCAGCACCAGCTGCAGCAGCGGCCGCAGCACCTGCTGTCTGTAACGCTGGGGGGCTCGGGTGTGCCGTCTCCCGCCCCTCCGGGCAGCGGGCCGTTTGTGGAGTACCCGGCCCCGGCGGCGTCCCCGGATGGCCGGCTGTACCTGTCGTCCCTCGTACCCGGATCCGGACCCGGGTCCGGACCCGGATCCGGACCCGGATCCGGATCCGGACCTGCAGCGCTCCACGGGATGGAAGGTGAGCCGCCGCGCGTGACCGCGTGGAGGTAACCCGCAGGTGCGGTGCATGCAGCAGCGGTGCGGAAGGGGGATGTGGGGGGGGGGATAAAAGATAATCCGCGAATCCACGGCCGGGGTGGGGGGGAGATGGGGGTGGCGGCGGGTACGGTGCGTGGAAAGTTGGGCGCGCGGTTGGGTGCGTGCTGGCTGGGTGGCTGGGTGGGTGGGTGGGTTCTTACCCCTGGGGTAATGCCTGATGCGGCGATGGGGCTGGTGCTTCTATGCTGCTGCTGCTGCTGCCGCGGTAAGCGTGGGTGTTGGCGGATGGGACTTAGGGCGTGCATCCCATGCGTGTCGTGCTGCCCCGGACGTCCTCGGGGCAGGACGCTAGGGGTGCGGGCCCCGGAGCGTTGTTCAACCGATGTGCCGGTTGTGACTTTGCGGCGGGGTGGTGTTGGCAGGCGGCTCGTGTGTCGTTTGCGTGGGGGGACGAGCTGCTACGTGATGTCCCCGGATGGCGGAGCAGTGGACCCACGGGCGGTGACCTGACAGCGACCAGTGTGGGTCGAACTCGTGCGGTGACCTGACAGCGACCAGTGTGGGTCGAACTCGTGCGGTGACCTGACAGCGACCAGTACGTGACGCGCAAGAGGACGTTGGGGGCATTGCGGTGACGCCCCGAAAGCCCTCCCTTCGCCCCAGCGCAACAAAACCCACATCAGCCCCTTTGCTACGCTGAGTGAGTGAGTTGCGAGTCGCCGAGATGCGCGAGATGCAACACAACTTCTGAAATAATAAATGAATTGGAGTTTATATATACTGACGTAACGTTGATGCTGTAGAAACGTAGCGCTGCGAAGTGTGTGTGGGGGGGCAGGGAAGCTCGCTCGAAGTCGGGTGCGAAGGTATCTCTCCTTTCGTGTCGGTGGCCGGGCGCAAGTGTACATCCTTTTGGACTGGATGTATGCGCAGCCGTGCGTAGCCCTATGCATAGCCGTGTGCACAGCCGTGTGTGTATCCACCCACGGCAGCGGCAGCGCGGAGGGGCCGAGCTAGTGGGCCCCCGTCTCGTGGGGCCCGGCAGCAGCAGCAACATGTGGCCGGAGAGGGGACGTTGGGCGGGAGGTCGGCGTATGGCATGGGGGGACGTTGGGCGGGCGGTCGGCGGGTTGTGACACGTGCCGTTGCCGAACGTACATGCCACGATCCGGTGCAGTGCACGCTGCGTGGAGCGGGCGCGCAAGTTGGGGGTTCGATAAGAGAATCCGCGAATCCACGGCCGACAAACCGAGGGCGGTGAGGCGGTGAAGCAAGTCGGGGGAGCTGCATTGAGCTCGTGCGCAGGCATGGTGTAGGCACTGCGCGCCGAGTAGGCGCCGCCGCCGGTGGGCTGTTTGTGAGGAACAACATCGAGCTCGAACACTTTGTGGTATGACTGCGTGATCTTTGGAGGGGAAGTGGGAAAACGCGCCGCGACCGCGCCTCTCTCCTTCCTCCCCTCTCCTGCTCTGCGCTCCTGTCCCCCTCTTTTTTTGCTGTACTGTACGACCGCCACGCTCGATGCGCCCACCTCTCGTCGGCCTGGTCGTGACTCGAGGCATGACTCATGCCGCAGAGAGTACAAGGCAACGGAGCGCGCACGCGGCGGGCCCCGTGCATTTTGGGTTGTGCTGACCCCTTTCGGATGTCGCCCATGACTTGCTGACGCGCGGCGGTGGGCGGCCAGTCGGTGGAGGTGCGGGCCGTCTGCGATGCAAGTTGAAAGAGCTCGGGGGACTGGTGTGTGTGTGTGTGTGCGATACCTGGTGGTGTCTGTACGATACCTAGTGGTGTATGTACGATGCCTGTTTGGATTCGGGGCGGTTAGGTCGATCAGTGCGACCAAAGCAAAACATGTTTGTGGTGAGATGCCGGCGCATTGGGTGACGTGGCGGTGTGTGGCGGTTGCGTGGCGTATTGGGTGACGCGGCGATGCTGGTGTGTGGCGGTGGAAGAAAGGAAGGGAAGGGGAGAAGGCACGAACGCAGCCGTGCCGCGGGGGCCCTATGTTGGTCTAGGGCCTCGCGGGGCGTGCGTTCTGCTGCTGTGCCTGCTGGTCGCTCAGTGCTGCCTCGGCCAGGCCGGCGTGGCGGTGTGGTGGTGGTGGTGATCGGAGGTGATCGGGCAGGGCGAGGGGGAGTTGGCGCCAACCGCCGTGCAGGCCGAGGGCGGCCGTGTTATCCCTTGCAACCAACCCAACGAACCAAACCTCCGAAACCACCCCGCTTTCACCTCATACATGCCACCCACGCAACGTGGCCCACTAGGGTATGGATGGATCCAAACATCCGCCTCCGTCTCCGCCCCACCGGCTCTGCCTTGCCCCCGCAGGGCCGCTGCACGACGAACCCCACCCGTTCGAGCTGGACAGTCCCGCGGGTCGCATAGTGCACGTGGCGCTGCCGGACATAGGGCCCGACGAGTCGCCCGGCGACAGCAGCGGCTCGGCGGGAGTCATGACCACGCCGTACAGCAGCCGCTGCTCCCCCCGCGCCGAGGACGCGGAGGGCGATGATGATGGGGTTCGGGGTGAGGAGGAAGAAGAGGAGGGGGAGGAGGAGGAGGAGGAGGAGGAGGGGGAGGAGGAGGAGGGGGAGGGTATGGGCGCCAACGGCGGCGGCGGCGAGGACGGGTACAAGGGTGAGGGCAGGACCGCGGCGGCCGAGTACGGGGGCGCTGCGGCGGCGGCGCTGCGGCCGGCGGCGGTCGCGGCGGGCGTGGCGCCGTACACGCTCTCCAGCGCGTTCATCCAGCAGCTGGGCTCCCCCGTCCTCGCGGAGTTGCTACAGCAGCAGCCACAGCAGCAGCAGCAGTTCACCCCCACCGCCACCGCCACTGCGACCAGCTCGCCATCCCTGGAGCACGCCAGCGGCCGCCTCACCCCCGGCGCCCTGTCGTACGCCTCGAGCATGGACGCCGAGCGCGTCCACCCCTGGAGCGGCGGCAGCGGGGCACTGGGTGAGACGTCGTCGTACGGCTCGCCCCGCCCGCGGCCTCGCAGCTCGTTACACTTGGCGGCCTCGGCCGAGCGCCGGTCCGACCCACAGAGCAGGTCGCAGGAGGCCCTCCTGTCGGTCGCGTCCTCTCTGGACGCCGCGCGGGTGCACCCCTGGAGCGGTGGCAGCTTCACCAGCCGCACGGGACTGCCGTACGGATCTGCCGACGGCTCGCTTGACCTGATGGCGTCGCCGCCGGCGCAGGGCGGTAATGGCTCGGCAGGTGGCGGCGAGGGCCGGAATGAGGAGGGGGGTGCCAGCGGCGGCGGCGCCGCGAGTGGTGGTAGTGGTGGTTTCGGAGCCGGCGGCGGCAGCGGCGGCGGCAGCGGGCTGCTCATCAGCCCGACGGTCCTCGTGAGGGACAAGACCGGCGGCGGCGGCGGCGACGGCGGCGCGGCGGTGCAGGCGCTGGAGGAGGTCGAGGGGGGTGACGTGGCGGTGTACGACAATGAGGATGACGTGGACGCTGACGCGGACAGAGGCGAGGTGGGTTCCCCGACGCGTGCGGCGCATCATGGGGAGCCCAGCGTCGCCGCCAGCCCGGGTCAGGAGAGCGCCGACGGCGGCGGCGGCAGCGGGTCCACGACGCCCACTCCCCGGGCCGACCTCAGCTTCGCCTTCCAGCACGCTAGCTTCTCGATGATGACCGGGGCCGACTGGCCGCAGCAAGACGAGGCGGAAGACGCGGCAGACGGCAGCGGTGAGGGCGAAGGCGAAGGCCAAGGCGGGGGAGGAGGCCGACGGGGCAGCAGCACCACCAGCCACCACCCGGACGATGAGGAGCTCATACAGACGCCCACGCACGGCCACTGGCGGCACCACCATCGGTACGGCAGCGCCGCGGGGGCGCCGTACTTGGGCGGCGGCGGCGACGGCGCCGCCAGCGACGGCGACGGCGACAGCACGCAGGGAGGCGGCGGCGGCAGCGTGAGGGGGCGCGACGCCGAGGCCCACGGGTCGCTATCGCGATCTGGGTCGGGCAGGTGCCGCGGCGGGGGGTACGACGGGTATAGCGAGGAGGAGGCGGACGACGGCGCTGGTGCGCGGGAGGCCATCCAGGGCGCAGGGAGGGCAGGAGCGGCGGCAGTAGCAGCAGCGGGGGCGCCTGCAGGGCGCCGAAAAGGTGATGTCGGCTACAGCTTTTCCTTCCCGCCAGCCGACACGTCGGACAGGGGCGCGGCGGCCGCGGCGGCCGCGTCTGCGCTCCGTTCTGCGTCCCTCTTCAGCAACGGCGGCGGCAGCGGCGGCGGCGGCGGTGGCGGCAGCGCGAGGAGCAGCACGAGCGGCTGCGGCAGCAGCCCGGGCGTCAGTGGTCACTTTGAGGGCGGCCTCGGAGGAGGAGGGGGAGGAGCAGGAGGCGGTGGCGGGGGGGCTGGGGACCTGAGCTACAGCGAACACCACCGTCTGGCTCGCCCCAGCCGCATCCTGGTGCCGTCCTCGCCCAGGAGCTCCATCGGCGGCTGGTCCGTGCCGTCGCCCGTACCGTCGCCGTACACGTACGGCGTGGTGGGCGCGCGGACGCCGTCCTCCGGAGGGTGAGTTGGCTGCGGGCGCTGGCTGCTGCTGCAGTCCCTGCTTGCAGCGAGCAGTCGTGGTGCCCGTTGCTCACGAGTGCAGTCGTGGTGCCCGTTGCATCCAGTGGGCGGGAAGAGCACCAGCTTGGTGTGCGCGCGTGTGTGTGTGTGTGTGTGTGTTGCTGGACGGAGCCGTTTGCAGGGCTGTCGAGAGTACGGTGTTGTTCATAACCAGTGCCTTGCCTCCGGGAATACCTGTGCACTCTTTGCCCACCAACGCGGCATTTCCCTCTCCTCCTCCCACCGTATGTCGGTTCCACGGGCTTCTCGCTATGCCCCCCTCCCCTTGGCCTCCACGGATCTTCCTCGAAACCCCCCTTTCCGACCCCGAACCCACTGCCACACACTGCCACACACTGCCACACACTGCCACACACTGCCACACACTGCCACACACCCCCACACACCCCCACACACCCCCACACACCCCCACACACCCCCACACACTCGCAGGGTCGCCATGAGCTTCTCCCTGCGCAAGCACCTCAACATGACAGTCTCCAGCTGCCTGTTCGGGGAGTCGGAGTCGTCGGAGGAGGACGAGCAGGAGCACGAGTGGGGCGGGTTTGATGGCGACGAGGTAACTTCGGCCTGGGTGGCGGCTGGGCGGGGTGTGGAGGTGGGGGACCCGGGGGCGCACGAGGAGCAGGAGCAGCAGGAGGAGGCGTTTGGTGCGCACAAGGGAGCGGAGGAGGAGAGGGAAGAGGAGGAAGAGGAGCAGGAGGAGGAGGAGAGGGAGGAGGAAGAAGAGGAGGAGGAGGGGAAGGGGGAGGAGGAGGAGGAGGAGCAGGGGGAGGGGGAGGGGGAGGGGGAGGGGGAGGGGGAGGACGGGGATACGGACCTCGGAGCCAACGCCGACGAGGAGTTCGACGCGGGGGGGCTGCAATCCGACGCGGGCGTTGACGAGGTGGAGGGGGAGGGGGAGGTGGAGGGGGAGGGGGAGGTGGAGGGGGAGGGGGAGGTGGAGGGGGAGGGGGAGGTGGAGGGGGAGGGGGAGGCGGGCGGCTCGGTTGAAGCGGGGGGGGACGACAGCGGGCAGGAGGACGAGCGCATGTAGGCGGCTGTTAGAGAGGGCTCCGGACCGGGCGGACCGCGCAGGAATCGTTTTTTTGGATGCTGGCGCAGCAGCGTTGCGGGGGGTCGTGCAAGCACGGCGACGCTGGGCGTACGTTGCGGAATCGGTTTTCGTGCCATTATATTTTCTCATCGCCGTCGTCATCGCGCGCGTTGTCGCCGGTGTCGTCGATGTCGACGCCGCCTTCGCCGGCGGCGGGCGAAGCATTTTTTTTTATCGGGTGGCGCTGAGCAGGTGTGCGACTGGGTGCCTTAGTTGCACATCAGCCCCCATCTGGCCCCCACGCATCATCGGAGGGCTGGTCGACGTGACGAGGTCCTGATGAGGGAAGACAGTGCCTTCCGACTGCTCGGTGGCTGATGAGGCAGACAGTGCCTTCCGACCGCTCGGTGGCTGGAAGGCGTCCGCGCGCTGGTGACCAACGGCCGCCATAATTTACTGCACCACTGTGAACCAACTGCCGGTATTACTAATGCTACAACTCGGACACGCCGGGCCGCCGGACAGGCGGGCTCTAGGCCAATGATAGCGCGGGGGGGGGCGGTGCGGGGTTCGAGGAGGACCCGTGGGGGGTTGCCCGGGGGGGGGCGCTGATCCCCCTGACCCCCCTGACCCCCCTTCAATAGTAGATTCGTCTTGCTTTGCTTGCCGGGTGCGGTGTGTGCACCTGGCGCGTTGCGCAACGGCAGCGCGGTGCGGAGAAGGAAAGGGCGGTTAGCGCGTCGCGATTTTACGAAATCTGAGTCGAGAATGCGACCCAGCCCGCGGCCTGTCTCCAGGGCGGTGCCGGGCGGTACGACGATCCCCCGACAACCGCTGCACCGAGAGGACCGTCTCCGGCTCCGGACCCAACCCGCGAACGGACCGGGCGACTAGGCGCGTGCGTTTTTACGTTAGTCGTGTTTGCGCGTGTGTGTGTGTCTTTAGTCACGGGTGAGACCAACAGGCATTAGGACTGTGTGTGGCATTAGGTGTTTGCGGTGGCGGTAGGCTTTTGGGGGCCTGGCCCTGCCTACCTGCCGGGCCCCTCCTGTTCGCCTGTACGGTGGTCTTCCGTGTGTGGTGGGTGATACTCAGCTGACACTTAGCTAACACCATTTCTTTCTTTTCTTAACGCGTCGTCTGTCGTCTTGGGCGCGCACGACTACCATCGGATCCTGCGCACAGCCAGGCACGACGCTTACAAATACAGCACATGCCGTAAAACTTGACCGCTAATACAACACGGTGATTGTCCGAAGGTCCCGTAGGAACGTCCCAACAACCGTAACGTCGCTGCTGCGCCACCCTTCCAACCAACCACCCAATGATGCAAGGGCGTCCACTGGGCGGTCACCGTCGGCCCGCTAAGCCCGCCGCCGCCGGACACGAAACGATGTCGTGACAGCGCAGCATGGCTGCCCCACTGCCCACCAAAGCCAACAGCGGCTCCCGAATCCCGCGACAACCATGCGCCCGGCGGAGCGGAGATTCCCTCCTGGAGGAATACACTGCACTGCAGGAGTGCCGCGCAGATGCTCTCTCCGTTCCGCTCCCCCCTCTTCGCTATCCGCTCCAGGGAGGCCTCCCGCCCAAGCTATGGGCTGGAGGCGCAAAGCAGAGCGCCAGCTAAGCAGGGGGGGGTACGACCAGGGCTCCAACAAACCCTGTCCCCCTACGGACACACACGCCCGCAGCACCCTCCCTCCTGCTCTCCAGCACACGTAGTGCCAGCGGGGGGGCTGGGGTGTAGGAGGGGGGACTTGCCAGCCCAGTGTCGTACTCAGCCCGGTGTAGTGTCGTACTCAGCCTAGTGTCGTACTCAGCCTAGTGTCGTACTCGGCTCGGGCACAAGCACATGCGCGCGCGCTCCACCAGCCAAGGAGCCAGCGCCACTTCACGGCCCACAACGACCCCCACCCGGGCCCCAGGGCCCGCCATCCGATCATCCAACACAGCCACACAACCGTGTCCCCAACCCCTCTCACGAGCCGCTCCTCTCCCCGTTGCTCCCACCGCAGCCGCCCGTTCCCTCCCCCCCCCGGCAGCCGTCCAGAGCGCGCCACCCTCACCGCCACCAGGCCGGCAACTCGTCCTGACGCCCCTGTCGCCCCTGTCGCAGCACCTATCAGTCAGCGCCCCCCACACACCCGCAGCCGCACCCGCACCCACACCACACCGCACCGCGGTGTCCTCACGGATGAACAGAACATGTCCCTCCCCACGGATCCCGGGCCCTGCTCGTCTCTCCCTATGTGCTGCCGCCGCTATTGCTCCATGGCTTCCGGGCCGTCGTCGTTGGGGGCAACCTGGCAGGGAGGGGGGTTAGGGTTTTAGGGGTAGGGTTAGCGGCAGCAGCAGCAGCGGCAGCAGAAGCAGCGGCGGCAGCGCGCCACCGAGGGCCGGGTTAAGTCGACAATCGCGAGCCGTGAATCGATGTTTAGCACCCGCTGTCGAGGACTTGTACCTTCCCCCCCTGCTTCCGGCGGCACACAGTTACCCAGTCTGCAGCTCAACCACACACACACACACACACCCGCCTGCGCTTCCGCCGACAGTATTTTTCCTTCCTTCCCCCACCTCGTGTCCACGGGTTCCCTCGCCCCCCTCCCCCCTGCCCCTCGGCACACCCATACACACGCGTCCCACACTCAGCGTATACTAGCCTGCCCTTAAAAAAACACTTTGCCCCGTACGACCACCACACCACACCTTGCTGCGCCGGCCAGACTGCGCTACCTCGTTCCCTGCAGCGTTCTCTACCCTAAAAACCAACACTTTGCCCCGTACGACCAACCACCACGCTCTCCGTCGCTGCCCGCCCACCTTGAGATTGATCTCGTACTCCTGGTCGCAGCCCAGCCAGCTGTCGCACATGAAATAGAGGGTCAGGTGGGCCGCGCCGTCGGAGCCGGGAGGGGGCGCAGCGAACTCCAGCTTGGTGCGCGTCTGGGCGCGGAGGGGGACGCAGAGGGGAGGTGGGTTGGGGGGGCGCGGGACAAAAACAACCGGTTACACGAGGTTGGGGGCGGCATGAAAACCGTGTACGCGTTGGGGGCTGGTGGTGAGGAGACCCGGTTACGCGACAGAGGAAATGGAGGGGGGTAGGAGGTGGGATGTGGGCGGTGTCGGGGTCGGTCCAGAGAAGGGGAGCGGAGGGAAGGTCGAGCTTTGCACTCAACCCTTACGGTATGTTGCTGTTATTCGAAACTAGGAAAGTTTCGACCCGCCTGCCTCTCCGCCCGTCTCTCCCCCTCCCCCTCCGCCGCCCAGTTTCCGGACCACGGGGTCCCCCCTTCCCCCCCCTCCCCCCGTTCTCCCCCCTCCCGCCACTCACCGCCTTGCCCAGGTTGACCCTCTTGATCGCCAGCAGGCTGTTGGCCCGCGGGTCGCCGACCACCAACCACCAGCCCTCGTCGCGGCGGCCGGGGAAGTTGGGTGCGGGCACGGGGCCCACGTCCGGCCCCGCCTCCTCGTCCATCTCACGCTCCAGGGCGACCACCACCACCACGGACTCGCCGGGAAGCACCTCCCCCTCCGCACCCACCACCTCGTATGTTACCTGCAGGGGGGGCGGCAGCGTATGAGAGGAAACCCGCGTTAGTGGGGGGCGAGGGGTGAACGAGGGTGTGTGTATGGGGGGAGGGGGGGGGCATACAAACCGTTGACGCGAAAAAGACAGGGTAGTTGGCGCATGGTCGGCGGACACCTAGTTCGTGGGCGCATGCTGGAGCACTGGGACCGGGGGGGGGGAGAGGAGGCCGCGGTGGGTGGTTGGGGGTTAGGTGAACAGGAAGCGCTGCACAACCCGCAGAGATACGCCTCTGGCTGGGCCCGCCACAGACACGTTACATCACGCTGCCGATTCAACGCTTCCTCTCTACCCCCCAATCTATCCCCTCTTCACCAAACGACTACCAAAGCAGCCCCTACTCGGTTTCAATACTCACATATCCATACCGTCCTACGGGTTCCCTCCCACTCTACACCCCCCTACTCACATTGATGTCCGGGTATCGGTTCGCCACCGCCGCGATCTCCGCTAGCTGCGGCTCGCTGACCGCCGGCCCCAGCGCCTCCCGCCGCGGCTCGTCTCCCATCTCCAGCAGCTCGAACACAGAGCCGCAGCCGGCTGCCTCGAGCCGGGCCGCCACGTCGGGGGTGACGTACGGCAGCTGCAGCAGCGGGCTGTCCTTGTCCCACAGGGCCTGGAGGGGCGGGGGAAAGAGGGGGGTAGAGGGGGAAAGAGGGGGAAAGAGGGGGAAAGAGGGGGAAAGAGGGGGTTAGTGTGTTTATCGTGCAGACGTTAGGGCGGGGCGGGTTGGGTGGGGGGAGCGGGCGGGGCGGGGTGGTGGGGGGCTCCGAGCCGTCTGCGGTGGAAGACAGCTACAGCTCCAGCTACAGCTCCAGCTACAGCTCCAGCTACAGCTCCAGTTACGGCAAACCCTCACACCTCCTACCAGGCAGCTGCCTCCAGTCCCCCCCTTCACGCTGCCCGCCAACGGTTTCCTGATATCGGCTTCCTAGTTCACGGGCTCTCCGCATCACCACCGACCCACCCGCAAAGTTCCTGGCCCGCCCCCAGTCACCCCCCCTCTCCCCTCCTCGATGCGCACCCACCTGCGTGATCATCTGGCTCATCTCCATGGCCGCCAGGGCCGGTGACAGCCAGCCGTTGCTGGCAATCACGTCCACGATGGCCTGAGCGGAGGGGGCCGGGGCGGAAGGGGCACAGGGCGGAAAATGAAACGGGGAAGGAAGACGTCAAAGGCGGTCGTGAGGAGGTTCATACTCTTGCCCCTGCCGCCGTAACGCGGGGACCAACAGCCCAGCGAGTCCTAAAACCTTGATAAACTCAGCAAACCCTAGCAAACGACACGCCAAGTCCCCCCCCCACCCCACGGGTTTTCCTTGCACCCCGCCCCCCCACCCCTCTGTTCTAAACGGTTTTTTCAGGCATCCACGGGTCTCCCTCCCCCCCCACTCCTCTCCCTCCCCCCCACTCCTCTCCCTCCCCCCACTCCTCTCCCTCCCCCCACTCCTCTCCCTCCCCCCCACTCCTCTCCCTCCCCCCCACTCCTCTCCCTCCCCCCCACTCCTCTCCCTCCCCCCCACTCCTCTCCCTCCCCCCCACTCCTCTCCCTCCCCCCCACTCCTCTCCCTCCCCCCCCCACCTGCAGCAGCTTGACGCCCTCCCGGACCACCTCCCGCTGGTCCAGCGCCAGGTCTCCGCCCAGAGGCGTGCGGCTGAAGTGCGACTGCAGCAGCGCATTGGCCTTGGTGTGCGGGTCCGTGTAGCGGGGGCTGGCCACAGCCACGGGCGCGTGCGCCAGCAGCTTCTGCACGGCGTTCTCCTCGCCCGGCCGCACCTCCAGCCCGTCGAACTCTGAAAGCGGTGAGGGGGTGCAAAAAGGAACCGGTCGGACGAAAAGCGGGGAGGGGTACGGGGGTGGTGGTGCAAATAAGACCCGGTTGCACGATGTGGGAAGTGGGGTGGGTGCAGGGGGGTGGGGTGCGGGGTTGCACCTCATCCGAGGGCACCGGGGGAGGAACACACATGGGTTGGGGTTGCGGGGGTTACAGAAAAGAACCGGTTACTCAGGTCTTCCGATGGAGAAAGTGGAGCGTGGCGTTCTGTGAGGATGGGAATCGTGGTTGTGTGTAGGAGTTGAAGAGGTTAAAGCGGGCAGGAGGGCGCTGGCGGCCCAGCCGACCCCCCGCGTGTGCGCCCGGTGCGCTCCGAGCGATCTCACCGCTTGCGTTTGCAAGGATCTCCAGCAGGCCCTTGATCTTGGTCTTGGCCGCGAGCGAGGCGGCGAAGAGCTCGATGGTGGTGTAGGAGATGTGGTAGTAGGCGGCGATCATACCCAGGTTGAGGGGGGAGAGGTCCATGTCGTCCTCGATGGAGATGACCTGGGAGGAGGGTAGGGGAGGGTTTGGGTTTGGATTTGGGGTTTGGATTTAGGTTCGGGTTTAGGTTTGGGTTTAGGTTTGGGTTTGGGTTTAGGTTTGGGTTTCGGGCTTCCCCTGTGGAAGGGTATAGGTGTTGCAATGTTGAACGTCATGGGTGCGCACGTAGGATGTGTATGGGTCACTCCCAATCATCGTAACAATGGAAAAAAACACGGGGAGATCCCGAGGGCTGCGGTTGTGTTTGTTCGCGTGCCGTCGTTAGGGAGGTGCCAAGCCCCACCTCAGAGCTCGCAAAGCCATTCCACGCCCAGCCCCCCCCAACGGTTTTCATGCCAAACCCCTCCTTCTCCCCCCCAACGGTTTTTATGCCAAACCCCTCCTTTTCTCCCCCCCCCCAAAACACACCTTGCTCGTCTCCAGGTCGCTGAGGGTGTTCTCCACCAGCTCCGAGAGGTGGTCTGACAGGTGGCGGTGGCTCACCCCGCCCATGTTGTAGTAGTTGGGGTTCTGCGCCAGGCGGCGGTAGTAAAACGTCCAGGTCAGGTAGTCCACGGCGTCCTGCGAGGGGTGTATGTGTGGCGGTGGAGTTGGGAGGGGGGGTGGGAGGGGAGGTTGGGGGGTTGACGGGTTGACGGATTACAAGGAGGGTGAGGGGTTAAAAGGAAAAGGGGTTGAGGGGGGTTGGGGGGAATCGAGGGGGGATCGAGGTTGAGACCCTATAACCCTTAAACAAACCCACCCACCCATCTACCCGCCCGCCCGCCCGCCCACCCCACCCCCCACACAACCTTTTTCTTCTGGCATCCACGGGTCTTCCTCGAACCCCCACACACCCCCTCCCCGCCTGGGCCCCCCCCCCCACCTGCTTGTTCTCAATCGTCTTGGTGACGATCTCCGCCACGAAGTGGTCGTGGAGGTAGTGGTCCAGGTGGCTCTCCACCGGCAGCGGCTCCAGCAGGAAGCGCTTGTAGTACTCCTTGCGGTGGGAGGCGCACATGAGGACCACCTTGCCGCAGTCGTCAACCTGGGGGGGAGGGACGGAGGGGGGGGGGCGATGAAACCCGGGGGATGGGGGGGTGGATCGAAAGGGGAAGGTTCGAAACCGGATGGGGTGGAAAGGAAAGCCACGCGCTCTCACTCGCACCAGCGCCCCCCCTTGAGGAGAACCCTCCCCTCGCTCCCCTCGCTTTCCCCCCTCGCTTTCCCCCCTCGCTTTCCTCCCTCGCTTTCCCCCCCACGCTCTTCCCCCTCGCTCTTCCCCCTCGCTCTCCCCCCTCGCTTTCCCCCCTCGCTCTCCCCCCTCGCTTTCTCCCCGCCCCCTCGCTCTCCCCCCTCGCCTTCTCCCTCCCCCTCGCTGTCCCCCCTCGCTCTCCCCCCTCGCTCTCCCGCAGGGTTAGCCGAAGAGCGCCGCCCCCTCCCTGGCGCGCTCACCTGCGGCCTGCTGGCCCGGCCGATCATCTGGATGAGGTCGGTGATGGGGTAGTCGGAGGCGCCCAGCCCGCTGCCGTCGTAGTACTGGGTGCCCGCCACCACCACCAGGTGCGCCACCGTGTTACCCAGGCCCCAGCACATGGCGGCCGTCACCACCAGGACCTGCAGGAGGGGGGAGTATACCGGGGGAGGGGTGAGAGGATGAAAGGAAACCCACGGAGAAGGGGGGGTAGTGGTGGCGCTGCGAGCCCAGGCAGCAAGTCAGTCAGGCCCCCATCCCCATCCCCCCTTTCCTCTAGTCGATTTGTCTCTGAAGTGTCGACCAAATGGTTCCTCTCGAAACCCCCCCTCCTGCCCCCCCCCCTCGTGCGTAAAATGGTTTTTATACACCCCCCTCCTGCCCCCCCCCCGCTGCCCACCCCCCCTCCTGCCCACCTGGATGGCCCCGCTGTCGAACAGCAGTCGCACCACGTGCTGGTCTCCCGCGGGCATGGTTTCGTGGCAGAAGCCCACGCCGTACTGCAGGCTGTGGCGCAGGGCGGCGTCCTTCACCCGCGGCAGGTAGGGGGCCAGGTCGGCCTCGGAGGCGGCGCAGAACTTGAGCGGCTCGCTGCGGGGGGGGGGGGAGATTGCAGATAAAATAATCGGTTACTCGACGTCGGAAGCGTAGCTGGCGCATAAGGGGGTGGGGGTGCAAGGGGGGTGATAAGAGAATACGCGAATCCACGGCCGACAAACCGAGGGCGGTGAAGGCGACGGTCCAGCGGAGCGGCGCGACAAAGAGCAGGAGCGGGGAGGCGCAAGGGGGGGTGATAAGGGGGGAGTTCCGCGCTATCCCTTCCCGCTCCCGTGTCCCCGCCTGAGGACGTCCCCATGCGAAGCCCCTCACCCGTCCGAGGCGGCGTATGTGAGCAGGTCCAGTGCGGCCAGGCGGGCGTGCTTGCGGGTGGGCACGAACACCAGCGCGGGCTTCTGGCCGGCGGCGTGGGTGGTGATGGCGGTGTAGATGGGCCGGGACATGGCCTGAGGACGGGGGAGGGGTGGGGGGTGCGGGTGGAGGGGTGGGGGAGCGGGTGGGGGAAGGTGGTCAGGTCGAGGGCAAACAGCGGGGTACCGGAAGAACGGCTCTCCGCAGAGGATGCGGAAAACGCACAAACACAACCTTTCACCTGTACCGAGCAACGCATATTTCCGCCTATGGTGCCGCCGCAGCTGCCCCTCACATAACCCCCCCCCATCCTCGCCCTCTCCCCCTCTCCTCCGGGCCCCCTCCCCCCTGGCGCCCCTCCCATCCTCTCCCCCGTTGCGTAAAACGGTTTTTATACACCCCCCGCGCACCCACCTGCATGCGCGCCTCGAAGTTGGTGATGTCGAAGCCCTGCACATGCACCTCCAGCGGCACGGGCCGCGAGCCGGGCGGGAAGTTGAAGAGGCCGTGTGCGGTGGCGCCGATCCAGTCGCCCAGGTCCTTGGCGTTGGCGGCGGAGTGGCACAGACCCACGATGCGGATGGGCCTGAGAAGGTTTCGGAAGCGGGCGGTTTTTCGTTTCAGGGTTTTTAAGGGTTTTTAAGGGGTTTTTAAGGGGTTTTAAAGGGTTTTTTAAAGGGTTTTTTTAAAGGGTTTTAGGGTTTGGGGGTGTGTTGTGTGTAATGGATGCGCGCGCATGGACTTCTCGGTGGATCCCTCCAACGCGCAAACAAGGAGAGGTGCCGTGATTAGTGCAGCTGCTGCACGGCATTGGGAACAAGAGGAGGAGGGAGGCCGGTCGCAAAGGTGAGAGGGGCTCAGGGCGGGACGACCGCAAGTCAGTTGCCCTACACCCCCACCCCCGCCCCTGCGCCTTCGCACCTCCTACCACCCCCTTGGGTTTTCCTCTCATCCCCCCTCTCGCCCCCCCCCGGGCGGCTGTTTTAAACGTTTTTTTTCCGGACATCCACGGGTTTCCCTCGAACCCCCCGGGCGGCCGTGGATTCGCGAATGTAACATTATCCCCCCCCCGGCGCCCGCCCCCGGCCCCCCGCGCACGCACTTGTCCGACTGGCTGGAGATGTACCGCATGCGGCTGGTGACGACCTCCAGGGTGGGCCCCTTGGGTCCCCCGATGAGATGCAGCTCGTCCACGATCAGCAGCGCCAGGTCCTTGACGTTCTTGCGCTGCTTCCACCTGCGGACAGGAGGGGCCGGTCCAGGGGGGGGAGGAGTTTTGGAGAGGAAAGTCGTACGGTCCCGGCAATTCGGGGGGAAGGTATCCGAGAGTTCAAGATTCCTTGGGTCATTATACGTGCAGCGGCCCACGCCACCGTCCCAACCCCGCCCCCGCCCCCCGACCCCTCATCTCCCCTGTGTTTTCCCCCTCCCCCTGTGTTTTTCCCCTCCCCCCTTCCCCCTGTGTTTTCCTCCTCCCCCTGTGTTTTCCCCTTCCCGCCCCCCCTGTGTTTTCCCCCTCCGCCCCTCCCCACCTGCGGCTCATGATGTCCCACTGCTGCGGGGTAGCCACCACGATGTTCCCTCGCTCGAGCAGCTTGAGGTCCGCGGCCGTCTCGCCAGTCAGCTGCGTCACCACCACACCCAGCCCGTCGCCGAACTTGGTGGTCCAGGCGGCAGCCACGTCCTTAGCCAGGGACTCGTGCGGGGCGATGTACACGCACCTGAGACGAGAACAGGCGGGCGGGTACAGCGGTGAGGGCCGAGGGGAGTGACGAGGTGACTTTGAGGAGTGAGTCAAAGTCGACGCCGAAGGCTCAACATCCCTCCGCCCTGATGTCCAGCCCCGGCTTCCACACCCCCCCTCGCGCTCTCCCCTCCCCCCCCCCTCCCGCTCTCCCCTCCCTCCCCTCCCCGCCACCCGAAACCCCCTCCCCCGCCCCACCCGGACCAGCCCGGACCGCGCACTGCCTCCCCCCGGTATCCCGTCTCCTCGCCTGCTAGCCTTGCCCCCCTGTCCCGCATCTTCACGCCCCATATTATCTCACTTCCTCCCTCCGTCATACAGGCCTCCGCCGTACAACGCCGTACGCCGCCGTACCAGCCCGCGTCCCCGTCTCCCCGTATATCCGTCCTCCCCTTTCCTGCCTCCGCCTCTTTCGCCGCGCCGCTGGGGCCTCTTCGTTGCTTTGACCCCTGTCCACCCGCTCCGCGCCTGGATGTTGTTCCTAACGCCCCCTGCTGCCCCTTGCCCGCATGCTTCGCGTCGACCGCCTTCCCCACCCGCTCTGGGCCCTGGTCAGGTGAGTTCCGCCGCTGGGTTGGGCCTCTGTTCTGGTAGTTTTTTGCTAGTCGTTGCGTTCTTGTCTGCGGGCGTCGGGACCTGCGTCTGGGCTTTCGCGTCCCCCATGGCGGCGCGGCGCGGCTTCGGCCTCCTCTCCTGGACGACCGCGGACCTTCTCTGGTAATGACCGGCTTCCTCACGCATCTGGTCGGTATTCGGGCGGGTCGGGACTGGGACTCCGACTAGGACTGGGACTGGGACCGGACCGCGATGTCCGCTCTCCCATAGCGCACCAACTCCCACAGTTCTCCTGCTAGCGCCCAAAACCGGTTCTGCGAAAAGTTTACGTGCGTCGCGCGGGGTCCTCGCTTCCTTTCGTCTCGCCGTAGCCGATATAGCTTAGCCGCCAAAGGTCATATTACGACCTTCGGCTTTCGTATCCCCAACCCAGTTCTCCCGCATGCATCTCAAAACTTCTGTTTTAAACTTTTTTTTCGGACATCCACGGGTTTCCCTCTAACCCCCGCCCCACCCACCTGGCGGTGCACTTGCCCTCCGCCGCCCGGGCCAGCATGCGCAGGATGGCGAACTCGGCGCAGATGGTCTTGCCGCTGCCGGTGGGGGCGGCGATGAGCGCATTGTCGTCACTGTTGTACAGCGCGGTGAAGACCTGGCCGGGGTTGGAGCGCGGGGGGGGAGGGAGGGCAGGGGCGAGGGAGGCAGAAGGGGGGGGGGTATGAGAGCAATGCCAGAAGCAGGGGGGAGGGATTATGAGCGGAAACCCAAGCCGGACGGGGGGGTAGGAACACAGGATTACAGAATCAAGAGGCAAGGTCGGGATGTTGTTGCGGTAATGCAGGACATTGGAAAGCACCGTTGGTGTGGCAGCCCGCGCCGCACGGCCCCACACCCCCATATACACAACTCCGTGGATCGTACCCCCCCACGGGCGTCCGCACCATCCCCCATCGACCCCCCCTACATAAACATACCGGTAAGCTCCCCCCCCCCACACACACGGGTTTGATCACCACCCCTCATCGATCCCCACCCCTACACGCGACCCCAAGGGTCGCGGCGGCAGCAGCAGCAGCGACACTCGGTCACGCGCTCCGAACCCCGTCTCCTGCTGCCTCACCCCTCCACCCCTAGCCCACCTGCGTCTGGATGGGGTTGAAGTGCGAGAGTCCCTTGTAGAGCTGCTCGAAGGCGGCGTTGCGCAGCGCCGACACGGGCAGCGGCTGCAGGTCCAGAAGCTCGGTGGGCGGGGGGAACTTGGTGGGCAGGATAAGGTGCCTGGGGGAGTAAAGGGGAGGGGGTTTTGGGGGGGTTTTAGGGTTTTAGGGTTTTTCCACGTTCAAAGACAGAAGACGACGCCGACACCAAACCCTGCGCCTGTGCCTGCGCTGCAAGGGCCCCACCCGCCCCCTCCCCGCCCATCATGACGTCCTAGACCGTCTCCACGGGTTTCGTCGCTACCGCCCCCCGACCCCCGCTGTCCTATCCATGTCGCGTAACCGGGTTTTACGCCCCTCCCCCCGCCACCCGGCTGATTGCGCTCCCGCGCCCACCTGTACGACACCGGCAGCGACGCCTCGCAGCCGAGCCAGCGGTCGCTGACCACCCTCACGAAGTACTGCGGCGGCACCGGCTCCGTGATGGGCACGGTGAAGGCCACCACGTGCTCCTCACCCGCGTTGGACTTCTTCAGCAGCCAGTACTGGTAGTGCAGGACGTGCTCGGAGTCCTGGCGGGGGGAAGCGGGGGCCGGGGAGTTGCAGCGGGGGCCGGGGGGGTGTATAAAAACCGTTTTACGCAACGAGGCAGGATAGTTGGCGCATGGTCGTCGGACACCATGCCGGGGGCCCGGGGGCGGGGGGGGGCGGGAGACCCGGTTACACGACATAGGAAAAGGAGGGTGTGCGGGGGCCGGGGGGAGGGAACGGGGAATTGGAGTCAGGGCAAGGGGGAGAAGTGTGTTTGGCCGGGGCTGCGACTTGCACACACTCCCGCAGCCTGCCCCCTCATTTGCCCGCGTGCAGGTCCCCCAAACCCTAAAACCCGCTCCCCCCCCCCGCGGTCCACGAGGGCTGTCTGTCTCTGCCCGTCCCCGACCCCCCAGAAACCCAGAAACCCAGCGAAACAAACTGACACACGCACACACACGCACACACACACACACGCACACACACGCACACACACGCACACACGCACACACACGCACACACACGCACACACACGCACACACACACACACACACACGTCCTTCTGGTTATCGGAGCGCTGCGCGGACAGCGTCTACATACTCGGAATTCTGGCTTCTCGTGGACACACTCTGGGCTTCTTTCGGTAACTACTGACGCCTCGCCCTGCCTCCGGATTCCTTGGTCTCTTTGCGCTCCGTCTCCTTCGCGGCTCAGCTCAGCATTTATAAAACACACACACACACACACGCACGCGCACACACACGCACCCACACACGCACCCACACACACGCACACACACACGCACACACTCGCACGCGCACACACACGCACCCACACACGCACCCACACACACGCACACACACACGCACACACTCGTACGCGCACACACACACGCGCACACACACGCACACACACACGCGCACACACACACACACACACGCCCACACGCCCACCTGGTCCTCGACGAATATCCAAAAGGGCTCCACGTATCCGTGCACCTTGTCCTCCCACGCGAAGTCGGGGGTGATGGTCAGGTCGATCTTGAGGCAGGTGCGAGTGATGGGCTGGACGTGGGCGGCCAGCTCCAGTCTGGTGGTGGTGGTGGTGTGGGGGGAGGGGCGAGAAGACCCGGTTACACGACATAGGAAGCGGAGGGGGGGGGGGTTAGCGAAAAAGGACCCGGACACGACATAGGAGGCGGGGGGGGCGGGTAGCGAGGAAAAACCCTTGCCCTCTAGC
Organism: Yamagishiella unicocca; assembly: GCA_003116995.1. NCBI lineage: Eukaryota > Viridiplantae > Chlorophyta > Chlorophyceae > Chlamydomonadales > Volvocaceae > Yamagishiella > Yamagishiella unicocca. The sequence goes on from BDSL01000050.1 coordinate 148,192, forward strand.
CGCCCCCCCGCCCCCCCGGTACAGGGATTTTCCTTGCAGCACCCCATCCCCCCGGGGGGTTTGGGGTGGAGGCTAGGTGGGTGTTTGCAACCCCACCCCCCCGGGACCTACCTGGGGAACTGATGTATGAGCTTGTGAAGGCTCTTGCCCATCTTGGGCGCCCGGATGAGCTCTCCCAGCTCCTGGCTGGTCAGGTCGTAGAAGCGCTCCCAGGGCAGGTCGCGCTTCTCCAGCTTGATAAGCACGTCTGGGGGGTTTTGAGAAGAAAAATCCGCGACATGGGGGGGGGGGTATAAAAACCGTTTTACGCAACGGGACAGGATAGTTGGCGCATGGGGGGGGGCCGGGAGTGGCGACATGGGGGTTGGGGCGGCAGGGTAAGGCGCGGGGGGGTGGGGAGGAGGAGGAGGAGGAGGCAGGGAGGATGTGAACGGGTCTTCCCGTTTCCTATGTCGTGCAACTGGGTTTTCTCCCCACCGCCACCACCCCTCACCGTTGGGCACTCCCTTGAACTGCCTCAGCGGGCTCTGGCTGCCCCACATGCGGTAGTTGACCATCTTGGTCAGCGCCAGCGCCCGGTCCGTAAGGCCCGCCCAGCCGCGGCGCAGGCAGATCTCGAACAGGCAGCGCATCAGGCGGCCGGCGGACTGGGTCACGTAGACCATGTCGGAGGACAGGGCCAGGCCCTCCAGCTTGAGGTTGCTGATGTAGGCCTGGGGGGGGGGGGCCGGGGGGGGGTTAGGAGGTATGCGAGGAAAACTCGTGGGTCGGCACTGGCTGGGACACCGATTAGGGAAACGTGGGGAGAGGAGAGGCGATGGGCGGGGGGGGGGAGGAAGTATGATAGGGGGGGGGACCATGCAGGTTGGGCACGTTGTGTTGTGGAGGTGGAAATTCGATGTGTGGGTTCCTTGTGCGTGTACGTGTCGATCTGTGGCCGTTGGTTGGCATCGAAACCTGTGCGTCGCGGCAGTCGCCGGTGACACCCCCCTTCTCGGCATCCACGGGTCTTCCTCGAAATCCCCTTCCCGCCGACGGTTTTACTTTTCCGCGCCGACCCGCGGGTCCCCCCTCCTTCGGCCCCCTGCCGCCTCCCACCCACCTGCAGCAGCACGTTGACCTTCGCCGTGGGCTCGTCCAGGCTCTCCTTGACCGGGATGGGCACCCGCTCCACCAGCTTGGCCAGCTCCAGCTTCTCCTCGTCGCGGACCACCATGTACCTGGAGAGACGGCGCGGGGGGTTGTGAGGGGGGGGCAATAAAACCGGTTAAGCGACATAGATAGTGCGGGGGGGGGGGGAGAGACGGGGAAAGGGTGTGTGGCAGCGACTTTACTTCTCCCCTACCCGCCCATCGACTCCCCCCCCACCCGCCACACCCGGCCCCTCCACGAAACACAAACGAACGCACCACCCAGGCATCTTCTCCCCCCCCCCCGCACCATGCGCCCACTATCCTGTCGTTTTCGTGTCCCCGGTGTTCCCGCCACCCCCCCGCCACACCTGGCGCCTCCCCCAAACACACACGAACGCACCACCCAGGCAACTTCTCCCCTTCCCCCCCCGGGTACCTGAATTCCTCCGCCAGGCTGAAGAGGCGCAGCAGCTCGATGTCCGTCATGGTTGGCTTGAGGTGCTCGTTGAAGTGCGCAATGGTGGTGTAGCTGACGTAGTAGTGGGAGGCGATGCGGCCGAGGTCGGTGGTCTGGCGGGAGCGGCAGCGGGGGGTTCGAGCGGCAGCGGGGGGAGTGAAAACCGTTGACACGAAAAAGACAGGATAGTGGGCGCGTGGAAGCGGGGGGGGGGAGAAATAGGGGGCGAGGGGGGAGGGGGATTCGAGGAAGACCCGTGGATGCCCCAAAAAACGTTTAGCACAGACGTTTTGAGATGCACCGGTTGGTGCCGGTGGGTTGGTGTTGGAAAGCGAAGGGACTTCGTAACGTTGCGATCCCGCAGCGTTGGCCGACCCCCATCAGCTGCGACCTGCCCACTTCTTCAGGTGCATCCTCTTGTAGCGATTTCACGGCGCCTGCAACCCTAAACCCTTCCTTCCACACACCCCCGCCCCCCTTCTCCCAAGGGCCCCCCCGTCCCCCGTCCCCCGCCCCCCCACCCCCTTCTCCCAAGCGGGCCTCCCCGTCCCCTTCTCCCAAGCCCCCCCGGGCCCCCCAAGGTCCCCCCCGGCCCCACCTGGAAGTTGCCGCTCTTCCGGTCGTACCGAACCAGCGAGTGCTTGTCCAGCAGCAGTGCCGCGCTGTGCGCCAGGTCCAGTCGCCGCTCCTGCGCGGGGTGAGGGGGGGGGAACAGAAAAGAACCGGTTACTCAGGGGGTTTGATAAGGGAATCCGCGAATCCGGTTACTCAGGGGGGTGGCGCAGGGGGAGGGGGGGATCGGAGGGGATGGTGGGGAAGCAAGACCACCGACCAACCATACCACCAAAAAGGCGCTCCTAGCTAACCAGCTGCGACGGCAACGCCCGCCCAAAACAATCGGCGGAGGGACGCCGAATACATCATTTTCAGCTGTATCAGGGATTCCACGTGTACTTTGTCCAGGCCGGTTGGCGACCCAAACGGGTGTCGGGTGCCACCCGCCGCCCCGCTGCTGAGGCCACACGCGCCCCCCCAACACACACATATACACACACACACACACACCCTCAGCCCCCACCTGCAGCAGCGGGTCCGTGTCCAGATCCGCGGGCGGCACGCCGTACAGTGCCGGCGACCGCAGCATGCGCACGTAGAGGTAGGTGTAGCCCAGCCAGTGAGCCGCGTCCTTGAGGTTCTATGGGGGGGAAGCAAGAGAGAGGCGGGTGGGGGGTGGGGGGGGTATAAAATAAACCGCGGGGGGGGGGGGTAAGAGAACCCGCGAATCCACAGCCACGGAATCGTGGGGGGGAAGGTGAGGGTAGTGGGCTGGTGGGATATAGGAGGTGAGGGTTGAGGGGTGACGCGGGCAGTGGAATGACGTGATCTGATCCGGGTGTCAGGGGTCCCGGGGCATGTGCAGTCCCCGGCATGGCTGCACAGCACGCAAGATTGTGCGACGAAGAGCGGTGTTACCTGTGCAACAAACCAGCCCTGACCTGCCAGCCAGGCGCAAACTCCCCCACCAGCTCCCAGCCCCTCGTGTGAAGCCGGCCTCCATAAGGCCCTCCGTCCGTCAGCCCCTCCGCGGCCCCCCCTCCGTCGCAGCACGCCGCCCCACCCCGCCGTGCCCAGCGCCCTGCCGCTACCTCCCCCCTCCCTCTCCCTACCCCCCTCCCTCTCCCTCCCCCTTCCCTCCCAGTTCTCCAGCATGCATCTCAAAACGTCTGTCCTAAACGGGTTTTTCTGGCATCCACGGGTCTTCCTCGAAATCCCCCCCCCTCCCTCTCTTCCCCTCCCCCTCTCTTCCCCCTCTCACCGATACTGTCCCCAGCACCACCTCCGCATTGAGATTGTCCGCCAGCGACTTTATGAACTGGCTCTCGATGGGCAGCTGCTGGTTGAACAGCGACAGGTAAAACTGCAGCTCGGCGTGGCCCGTGATGATGATGCCCTCGCCTGGCAGAGGGGGAGGGGAAGAGGGGAGGCGGACAGGCGGGAGGGGGGAAGGGGGGGAAGGTTGGGTTTTAGGGTTTGTTTCCTCTTCCCCCCTACCCCACGGGCTTCCTAGTCCACGGGCTTTCCTCAACCCCACATATCCTTTCGCCGCTCCCTACCCTAAAACCCTAAAACCCCGTTCCCCCCGCCCTCCCCCCCCCGCCCCGCAGCATGCATCTCAAAACAACGTCTGTCCTAAACGGGTTCTCCTGGCATCCACGGGTCTTCCTCGAAAGCCCCGCAGCTCACCGAACGAGTCGAACTGCGGCCGACCCGCCCGCCCCATCATCTGCATCACGTCCTGCGGGCTCAGCTCATCCCAGGCGCCCTTGACCGGGTTGTAGATCTGCGTGCCCTTGATGACCACGGTGTGCGCCGGCAGGTTGACGCCCCACGCAAGCGTGGCCGTGCTGACCAGCACCTGCACGTGTCCGTCCGCAAAGAGGTCCTCCACCAGGGTGCGGTCGGCGCGGGTCATGCCCGCGTGGTGGATGCCGAAGCCGAAGGGCAGGATGTCCCGCAGGTCCGAGTCCTTGCAGTTCTCGGCCTGGACGCGGCGGGTGAGAGGGGGAGGGGGAGGGGGAGGGGGGAAGGGGTTAGGGCGCCGTACGAGGTCGAGGGACTCGTTCCTCGGGGGAAGGGGACCGGGGCAAGGGCGGTGAGTCGGCAGGCCTCGTGGCGGTGCAGAAACCCAAGGATCGGCTCGGCTCGGCGGGGTTGTGTTTTATAAATGCTGAGCGGGGTTGTGTGTGTGCGTGTGTGTGTGTGGGGGGGGGGGTGAGAAAATGCTGTTTGCTCGAACCCGTCGTCGCCCGTGTACGTACCGCGGGTCGGGACCCGAGCACCTGCTCGCGGCAGTTGCACCAGGTGGTTGGCGGCGCCGACTCCCAGGCCTTCTCGCCACCCTCCCCTGACCCGCGCGCGATTCGCCCACTGATCCGCACGCGCATTTACCCCTGCCCCGCCCCTCCCCCACGGTTTTTTCTGGCATCCACGGGTCTTCCTCGAAGCCCTTGCCCCCGCCCCTTGCCCCCGCCCCTCCCCCCGGCCCGCCCCGCCCTCCTCGCGCCTCCCTCTCCTCCCCCGCGCGCGTCCAGGTGTCCCCGAAGCCTATGCACCAGCTACACTGCCCAGGTCGAGTAACCGGTCCCTTTTTTGTAACCCCCCCCCGAGGGCCTCCGCACCTCCGTCTGCAAGATCTCCCTGCTAGCCGAGTCGGCGCGCATGAAGCGGGTGAGCGAGTCCGCCGCCAGCGCCGTCTCCTTGATGAAGCGGGCGGTCTTGGCGGTCTCCTTGCGGCTGTGGACGAACACCAGCACCTGGTGGCGGCCAGCGCACTCCAGGACCTGACCGCGGGGGAGGGGGGGGGGAGAGGGGGGAGGGTTATTGCGGGGGGTGGCACCAAGACAGGTGACACGTACACCGGTAAAATAGCTGGCGCAGTGTCTTCGGACACATAGTTGTGGGCGCATGGTGGAGCACTTTGTATTGACTACCGAGAAACTTGTGTTTGTTTGTTTTTCTTTCGGGGGGACGGGGAAGGGGAGGGTTGTCTCGTTGGGTGGGGGGGGAAGAAGGGGGGGGGGGTTGTCTACAGTGGGGGTGGTCATCAGCCGGAGTGAAGCACGCTCCGAAACCCTGCATCTGCCACCGACGCCCACCCACTCAACGCCCCTTCTCCTTTGCCGGTTCTCCTGTGTTCCTCCCTACCCACTCTGCCCACCCGACCACCCCCCTGACCGGCCAATCAACGGGCCTTCCTCCCAACCCTCCCCCCCGCCCCTTTTTCGCGTCAACGGTTTTCGTGTCAACGGTTTTCACGCCCCCCCCCCGCCCCTGGCCAGCCACATTTTCCATGTCGAGTAACCGGTTCTATTCTGACAACCCCCCCATGGCAGGCCGGCTCGGCCAGACGTGCGGGTATGCCGCGCACCCCCCCCACCCTACCTTGTTGTAGCAGATCTCGTTCATGAGCTGGAAGCGCTGCAGCGGCTTCTTGACCGAAACCCCGATGTACTGCTGCGCCAGCGGGCAGGGCCGGTAGGAGTTGTCGAAGTAGAAGAGGCCCTTGTCGGGCTTGACGCTGCGGGACGGGACGGGGGGAAGGGGAGGGTTCTCATACAGGAAATCCGCGAATCCACGGCCGACGAAGCAAGGGCGATGACGGCGGGGCCACGAAGCGACCCCCGCGGCGAGCAAACCCGGTTATTTTATTGTACCTCCCCCCCCGGCGGATTCACGGATTATCTTATACACCCCCCCCCGAAGTCTATGCGCAAGCTACACTGCTCAGCTTGCGTAAAAAGGTCTTTTTGCAACAACCACAACCCCACACACACACACCCGCACGGCTCAGCTCAGCATTTATAAAACACACCCGCACGCACCGCAGGAACACCGCCACGTCTTCGTAGTTGGGCAGGGTGGCGGAGAGGCCCACGATGCGGATCATCTCCTGAGTGGACTCAACCTGGGGGGGAGGGAGCGCAAGACGGGGGGGGGGGAGAGCGGCGAGTGGGTTTCGAGGGAGACCCGTGGATGCCAGAAAAAGCGGCGGGTGGGGGGGGGGTATAAGAGAACCCGCGGATCCACGGCCGGCAAACCGAGGGCGGTGAAGGTGGTGGTCCAGCGGAGAGGCGCGGCAAGGAGCGGAGGGGGGGTGGGGGGGGGAAATGGGGTTTCCTAAGGAGCTGCAGCTGGGAGGAAGGTGTGAGCTGTGATAGGAAACCCGCACTGAAGAGGTCGGCACTGAAGGGGTCGGCACTAAAGGGGTCGGCATTAAAGGGGTCGGCACTGAAGGGGTCGGCATTAAGACCTGGGGAGGAGGAGGGTGGGGGGGGGTTGCTGCTGGACCGCTGCCCGGGATCCCCTCCTGCTCCTGCCGGGGCCGCCGCTCACCTGCCGTATGGTCCGGCTGATGATGGACTCCAGCACCGGGCCGCGGTCGTCGTGCAGCAGGTGGATCTCGTCCACGATCAGCAGCCGCACCTGCGCCAGCCGGGACCGCAAAACACAAAGGGGCGGGGGGGAGTCAAGGATAATCGCAGCCGGGACCGCAAAACACAAAAGGTACAATAAAAGAACCAGTAACGCGACTGGGGAAATGTAGTGGGTGCATAGCCTTCGGACACAAAGAGGGGGGAGGGCAAGGGTAATCCGCGAATCGCCGGCCGACAAGCTAAGGGCGGTGGAGGTGGTGGTCCAGAAGAGAGGGGCCGCGAGTAGGAGGGGCAAACACCCCCAACCCCACCGCCCCGCCCGCTAGCACCCTTCTTTACGTAGAGTAACCTTCCTTTCACACGCGCACCACCACACACACACACACGCGTACTTAAAACACACGCGTACCATGTTGGTGTAGGTCCTGTCATCCGACTTGCGCGTGATGATGTCCCACTTCTCCGGGGTGGTTACGATGATCTGGGTCTCCTCGATCTCGCTCTTGGACAGGTTGATGTCGCCAGTCAGCTCGCGGACCTTGATGCCGTACTTGTCGCCCAGGCGCTTGGAGAAGTTGCCGACCATCTCAGCCACCAGGGCCTGGAAGGCGGCGGCGGCGGCGGCGGCGGTGAAGGAGGCGGAGGCGAAGGAGGCGGCGGCAAGGCAGTGAGGATACCGGTAGTAGCAATAGTAGCAAAACGCGTCAAGACGCGACACAACATGACACGGCCGGACGAAGGCCCCTGGGGAGGGTAATAGATAACCCGCGAAGCCATGGGAGGGAGCCATGGGAGGGAGCCCCACGTTGGAATGATGCTCGCGCTTCCTTCGCTTCCCACGTCGTCTCCCCCCGGCTTTCCTCCCCTTTCCCCCCTTCCCCCAAACAGGTACCCCCCCCCCCCGAACAGTTACCAGACGTGCCCTAACTCGTTTTCCACTCCCAACGCCGACCTACGGCTTTCCTCGTCAAACCCCCGGCCCCCAGGAGAACAAGGTTGCGCTGCGCGGTTTGCTTGACACACGTGCCCCGGGGGGTTTGATAAGAAAAATCCGCGAATCCACCCCGGGGGATGGTTGTAAAAACCGTTTTACGCGACGGGACAGGATAGCTGGCGCATGTTCGTCGGACACCAATTTTGTGGGCGCATGCCCCGGGGATTCGAGGAAGACCCGTGGATGCCCGAAAAACCGGGGGGGTTCGAGGGGGGGCCGGCTCACCTTCATGGGCGCCACGTATACGATCTTGAAGGCCGACGTGTCGATGGTGCCGTCCGGGCGCAGGTGCAGCCCCAGCTCGTGCATGATGCACAACATGGCGACGTTGGTCTTGCCGGCACCTGGGGGGGGGTGGGGGTGAGGGGGCGCGAGGTAGCGTACCGATCAGCTTGAATTTGCGGATTCAGTGCGCGTTTGGAAACACACGTCTGAAATCCGCGCAGCAGGCCGGCCGAAGCTCCCTCCTGCCTCCCCAACCCGCTCTACGTACCAGAGTACTTATCTACCCTCCCCTCGCCTCGCCTCCCGTCGAAGCGTGGGGCCCATCACCCCTTTTCATACCCATGGACCCGCCGCCCTCCCCCCTGGCCTTCCTCGAAACCCCCCCTGGCCCCCTGCCTTCCGCCCCTGCCCCCCTGCCCTCCGCCCCCCCCTCCCCCATGCCCCCCTCCCATGCCCCTCCCCCCCTCCCACCTTTCTCCCTCCCAGCCGCCCCCCTCCCCAGCTAATTTCTGCCCTCCTCTTCCTACGCCGTGTTTAACCGGGTCTTCTCGCCCTCCCCCTCCCCCCTCCTGCCCCTCCCCCCTCCTACCCGTGGGCGCGCACACCAGCATATTCTCCCCGCTGAACATGGCGCTCTCGCACACCCGGGACTGGATCCGGTTGAGCGCCTCCATGCCCGCGAACGCCCCGCGCGCCCACTCGGGCAGCTCCGCGATCTTGCGCAGCTTCTCGCCCTCCGTGAAGGGCTTGGGCTTGAGCGCCGGCACCTCCACCTCCTCATAGCCCTTGTAGGCGCGGCGCTGCGAGCCCTGCGGCAGCGCCACGCTCTTGTTGCTCATGAGGTGGCTGCCCTGCCGGAAGGCCAGGCTGTCCAGCGGCACCTGGTGGCGGCCGGCGGAGGCGCCGGCGCCGGCGTCGCCGCGGCCGCCTGGCGCGGAGGAGAGGGGAGGGAGGGGCGGGGGCGGGGGGTGAGGGGGTTTTGAGGAAGACCCGTGGATGCGAGGGAAAGCCGTTCAAGACAGACGGGTGAGGGGGCGTATAAATGCGCGGCCGTCCTCGAGTTTCGACGCGAATATCCCTCCGAAATTCGTCAGAAGGAAACGGCCTTGAAGCTATCGCTACCGCTACCGCTACCGCTATCGCCTCCCCTCACCGGCCTCTCCCTGTCGCAGCTTGCGCGCCTCCTCCCTGATGGATCGCTCCATGGCCGTCTGGCGGTCCCTGGCGGAGGTGCGGGTGGCCCGCAGCGCCGCCAGGATGGGCGCCGTGTCGCCGCCGCCGCTCATCTCCGACTCGATGCGCTCGCGCTCCTCATCCGTCTCAGCGCGGGACAGCTTCGTGCACCACACGATCTTGAGCCTGTGGGGGGGGGCGCGGGGAGGAGGGGGGGTACCTGATGGGTTGGGTGCTGGTTTGGGTTGGAAGGAAGACACGCGTTGGTTGGTAAACGTAAACACGGGGAAAGAAAGCGGGTAAGGACACGAGGAAAGCATGTTGTAAAAGGGTAGGGTTTTGAGGAAGACCCGTGGATGCGAGAAAAAACCGTTTAGAACAGACGTAGGGAGGGAAGGGAGGGAGGGAAGGAGGCGCGCACCTGTTCTTAATGAGCTCCTTGATCAGCTCGAAGTGCTCGAAGCCCAGGCTCAGCACCAGCTCGTTCTCCACGGCGCGTTGGTCATCGGGGCCGCCTAGCACGCCAAGGACCTGATAGGCGAGCGGGGCAGCAAAAGGGGGGGTGGGTGCGCGCTCAATCCCACACAGCGGTAGATGACCAGGACTTGCTCTTGAGAGGCTTCGGAGCAAGGGTCCGCCGGCGAGCCATCAGTTACATAGGGTTTCGACCACCTTTCAAATATCAAGACGTCACTACACTCGTCTCTGCAGTTTAGGGTGCATGAGCCGGGTGTCGCCTGCCCGGCCCCCGCTTCCCTTACCTTCCTTCCCCGCCTTTATCCTTCCCTCTCTAGAACGCTTCACCGCATGGATTTCCTCTCAACCCACCCCCCCAACCCCCCACAACACCCCCGCCGACCCACGGGTTTCCTCTCCGCTCCTCCCCCCCCACCTCGTATCCTCAACCCAGTTCTCCAGCATGCACCTCAAAACGTCTGTTCTAAACGGTTTTTTCTCGCATCCACGTGCCTTCCTCCCCCCTTCCCCCCTTCCCCCCCTTCCCCCTTCGCATCCACGTGCCTTCCTCCCCCCTTCCCCCCCTTCCTCCCCCTGCCTTCCTCCCCCCTTCCCCCCCTTCCCCCTTCGCATCCACGTGCCTTCCTCCCCCCTTCCCCCCCTTCCCCCTTCGCATCCACTTCCATTCCTCCCCCCTTCCCCCTTCGCATCCACGTGCCTTCCTCCCCCCTTCCCCCCCCACCCCCCTTCCCCCCCCACCCCCGTTTTTCGGACATCCACGGGTTTCCCTCGAACCCCCGCCCCCACCCCCCACTGACCTCCTCCGCCAGCGCCTGCGCCTTGGTGGCCTCCGTCTCCGGCCCCAGCGCCCTCGCGATGCGGCGCTGCAGCCAGTACGCGTCCACCTCCTGCACCTTGAGGCCGTCGTCGCGGGCCTCCTCACCCGCGTCCACATCGTCCTGCGCAGCGGGGATTACCAAAAAGGACCCCGGGGGGCCGTGAGGACCCAGTTACACGACCTGGGCAGTGTAGCTGGCGCAGCGGGGATTACAGAAAAAGGCCCGGGGGGGGTGGTTATAAGAGAATCCGCGAATCCACGGCCGACAAACCCGCGGGGGGGGGCGGGGGCGAGCCCGGGTCCTGTTAGGGCCACCCCCCTTGCCTCCTACTCCGGTCGTGTTAGCGCCGCCCCCCCCTCCCTCCTTCCCCATGCCTCCCCACCAGTGTGGTCGTGCGCAGGTCTGCATCCCGCTTGTCCTCATCGGCGTCGTCGTCCTCGTCCACCTCGAGCACCTGCGGAGGCAGTAGCGGGGCAGTATGGTGCTGACGACGCCTTCCATGACCTAGCCAACCCCTGCTGGTTGACCAGGACCCATGCGGCCCGACAGCAATCCCCGCATGCACTCCACGCAATCCACGCCGACGTTACGTCGATGCCGCTGTGTCAATGCCGCTGTATCAATGCCGCTGTATCCCACATGTGGGTACAGCGCCATGTGTGTATCGCCCCCCTCCACCCTGCCCCACCCTCCGTCCCCTCCCCACCCTCTCGCTGTGGTCGACTTTATTTTTCCAGTGCTGACCCGCGGGTCTCGGTTTTCTCCTCTCACCCCAGGCGCCAGGCTGCCCCGCAACGCCCGCCGTTTCCTTCGTCGTCCGCACTTCGCGTCGCTGCCATTCTGTCAAATACGTTCTCTTTTTCCTTTCTACAGCCCCAAGACACTGGCTCCACAGGTTTGCCGGTCGTCCATCCCATTGCTCCAGCATGCGCCCGCATCCTCGCTGCCCGACGACCATGCGCCCACTATCTTGACGTTTATTTGTGTCACCGGTCTCACACCACCCTCTCACCTCGTCCGCCTCCTCGTCCGCCTCCTCCTCCTCCTCCTCGAACTCCACCGCCACACCCAGCTCCTCATCCAGGGTGTCGCCCGGACCCGTCTGGAGGGGGACAGTGAGGAGGAGGGAGGGGAGGGGCAGCATGAGGGCAGCAGCGGCAGTTAGCACAAAGCATCATGGGGGGTTGCGAGGAAAACCCGTGGATGCGAGAGCCCGTGTGGGGAGAGAGGGGAGGGGCAGCGTGAGGGCAGCAGCGGCGGGGCGGGGGGCAGCAGCAGCCGCAGTAGCAGCAGCATCAGCATCACGGTGCGACAATAGTCCACAGCAGTAGGGCAAGCCCGCGGCAGCACAGACACCCACTCTCCCGCACCCTCGGGCGGCATCCCTAGAAACGTCCCCCTTCGCCCACCTCCGCGCCCTCCCCTCCCTCCCTCCGCGCTCCTCCCCTCCCCCCCAGACGTCCGTCCTAAACGGTTGTCCTTCCGTACGGTTTTCCTTGCATCCGCCCCCCCCCCGACGCCGCCGCCTCTCTCCCCTTCCCCCTTCCCGTGCCCACCTCCGCCTCTCCCGTTTCCCTGCCCACCTCCGCCTCTCTCCCCCTCCCCCCCTGCCCACGGGTCTTCCTCGAACCTCCCCCTGCCCACCACCGCCTCTCTCCCCTCCCCTCTCCCCCCCCTGCCCACCTCCGCCTCTCTCCCCTCCCTTCCCCCTCCTCTCCCTGCCCACCTCCGTCTCCGTGACGTAGTCCGTGATCCTCTTGCCCAGCGCCACCAGCCGCGCGAACATGTCGTCCTCGCAGGAGCCCAGCAGCGCCGCCGAGTCCTTCTGGCGCTCCGGGTCGCGGAGGTCCTTGTTCTTCAGCACCGCAAGCACCTCGTCGGCGGCGCCGCGGAGCACGTCCTGGAGGGCGGGGGAGAGAGGGGGGCGGGGGAGAGAGGGGGGCGGGGGAGAGGGGGGAGAAGGGGGGGAGAGGGGGTGAAAAGAGGGGAGGGGGGGGAAGAGGAAAACCCGAGAAAGGGGGGAAAGGGCGGGAGAGAGGGGAGGGGGGCCGGATTGGGAGGAATAAGGCCCACCACGCATGCGAGTTCCGCGGACGAGGCGCTACTCGTCTCCCGCCCCCCGCCGAGCGTCAGGCGCAGCGCAATGCAGCTTGGACACCCACCCTCTGTCTCTCGATGACACCCCGCCTCTGCTGCCCATACCGCAACTGCCCTGCCGCCGCCCCCCCTCACTCTCAGGCAGGGACAGGCTGTCATCTGCCGCCGCCCCCCCCCCCACTCTCAGGCAGGGACAGGCTGTCATCTGCCGCCGCCACCGCCCCCCACCTGCGGCTGCTCCCCGAAGAGGCTGTGGATGATGGCCAGCAGCGCCTCATAGGCCTCGCGGGTCTCCTTGGTGCGAGGCCGGTACATGCCGCCCTGGGGAGGGGACCGGGGGGGGTTTTGGGGGGCGGGGGTGGGAGGGGTTTCTATAAGAGAATCCGCGAATCCACGGACGACAACAAATCGATGGCGGTGAAGGTGGTGGTCCAGCGGAGAGGCGCGGCAAGGAGCGGAGGGGGTTGGGGGGTGGGGGAAGTGGCCGTTAGCCAGCAGTCTCAGGCCCTGCCACTGCCGCTGCCGGTGTTTTCGTCGCCGTGTGTGCATTGCACACGTGCCATCTGCTAGCGGGGAATGCAGCGAGGAACGTCCGAGCCGCGCTGCCCCACCGGCCCCGCCGCTGCTGGGCGGACGTCGTGCGGGCCCTGCCGCCACGTGCACGTGCACGCCCTGCTACTCCCAGCTAACGTGTCGATGGCATACTCGACTGGCGAGGAACCACGACAATTTAGGTACTTGCAACCGCCTTTCTCTTTCTCCTCCCCCACAACCGGATGTCCTTTTCGCGCTAACGGTATTTTTATGCCACCCTCTTCCCAAGCCTCCAGGACCCCATAGCGCGACACAGCTCCCCCCCACCCTCCCAAAGGCTCCGGAAACCCGTGTGCATCTACACGTGTTCGTGCTGCAAGCCAAGCAACGCCTCCTGTGCTTTGCTTGTCACATCACCGGAGGGGTGCCCCTAACCCTCCCGGTGAAGCTGAGACCGGTAAGCGACGGCCGCCAACTGGAACTCCCCCCTCCCGCCCGCCCACGCCAACCCAGAGCGACCACGCCAACCCAGAGCGCCCACGCCAACCCGGCGACCCTCTACCAAGCCCACCGCTTGCACCACGACCTCCGCCCGACACCACATGTCAAAGGATGAGCTCCCACCCTTGTCAGTGGCCCCCGATGCGCATGAGGACCTCTTCTCCTCCCCTCCCCAAGCGGTCCTCTATGACCCCCTGAGAGCTCCCACCCTTGTCAGTGGCCCCCGATGCGCATGAGGACCTCTTCTCCTCCCCTCCCCAAGCGGTCCTCTATGACCCCCTGAAACGCCTGCTGACAATACCGAGTACCCCGGTCCGTCAAAGTCCCCCCGCTGCCCCCCCCCCATCCCCCAACCCCTATGTCGCGTAACCCCGTCGGTCCAGCCACCCACAACCACCGCCACAGCACCCCCCCGGCCCCCCGCCGGCCGCCGACGAGTCCCTTTTCTCGGCAGTCAACCCAAGTCCAATAGCATGCGCACGCGACCAGGTGTCGCGTCCGACGCCTACGCACCAGCTACACTTCCCACGTCAAGTAACCAGTCCTTTCCTGCACCATCACCATCCCCCCCCCCGCCCGCCTTCGGCGTTCGTATCCCCAACCCAGTTCTCCAGCATGCACCTCGAAACGTCTGTCCTAAACGGTTTTTCCTGGCATCCACGGGTCTGCCTCGAACCCCCCCGCTCCTGCCCGCTGCTCGCACCTGCTCCAGGTCCAGCACGCTGATCCCGCCGCCCGCCGCGCCCCGCTTGGCCCTCCCCTGCGAGGGCACCGCCAGCTCCAGCTCCGCAGCAGCCGCGTCTCGCTTCTTCTTCGCGGCCCGCTCCTTGCGGTCCGAGTCCGGCTTGGTGGTCAGTACGCGGTCGCCCATCTTGCCCTGCGGCAGGTGCGGGGGGGGGGGTGGGGAGGACGGGGGGGAGGGGGCGGCGTGAAAACCGTTGACGCGAAATGGACAGGATAGCGGGCGGGGGGAGGGGGCGGAACGGAGGACGGGTGGTGGGGGTGCGGGGGGCGGAACGGAGGACGGGGGGTGGCATAAAGACTGGTTACGCGACATGGATAGGATAGCTGGCGCGTTGGTGGAGGGGGGCGGGGGCGAGCGGGCGGGTTGAGAGGGTGGCCCGCGGGAGGGTAGGCTACCCGGGCATCTGGGTCCCCGTCAAGCCTGCCGCCGCCGCATCGTCGTCAGAGGGCAGTAAATCCCAGTTACCCGCGAAGCCCCGACAAGAGGCCCAGGAGAGGGTTGGGAGAGGGTTGGGAGCGGGCAGCGCGGCACGGCGGCTCGCGGCACACAGTACCGGCCAGGGGGGGATACATAGGAGAACCGGTAACTCGACATGGGGATTGTAGTGGCGGGGGGGGGCTGCAAGGAAGACCCTTGTACGTAAGGGGGCGAGGCGGGGCGCGAGGGCCGTCTGGCTACACGCGCGGACGCCAGCCAGCTAGCCAGCCGGGCGGGCGGCCAGAAGCGCGCAAGCGCGTGGAACAGTTAAACGCAGCAAGGCAGGCGGGGAGGCAGACGGGCAGGAGCGCAAGCGCGTGACACAGTTAAACACTGCAAGGCAGGGGGTTTGGTAAGAGGCAGGGGGGGAGGCGGGGAGGCGGGCTGGCGCACCTTCATGCGGCCCCATAGCGTCTCCGGCTCTCCGCTGGGCTCTGTAGCGTACTCGCGAGTGCGGGTGTCCGAGGTGAGCACGAGACTGGAGTTCTGCGGTCAACGGCAGGGGGGCGGAGCCGGGGGGTCAGGGGCGGAGGCTGAAGGGATTGCGGGCCCAGGCGGGTTTTGAGGAAGACCCGTGGATGCGAGACCGGGCCCAGGCGGGGGGGGTGTTGTGAGAGGGCTGGAGGGAACGGGACGGTGTCCATGTGGGTCACATCCTGTGTTGCGTTGAGGCGACTGCAGGCGGTTCCTGGCGTTCGACGGGTTAAGGGCTTCCGGGTCCGCACCCCAGAGCGGCCAGCATACGGTACGTCCCACGAGACCAGCCCCAGAAGCCGGCGCATGTTCCCACCAGCCCGGCCGCATCGCCCGGCGCCCATGAAGTCGTCAGCTGCGTGACGCGATTTGAGGTGACGTCTCGACGCCACACACGGCGCAGTGCCCTCACGTTAACCAGCTCCGGCAACGCAAGCCGCAAGCAGTTAATATAGTTGTACTGGGCTATGTGCACTTTTAAGGGGCCCGTGTACCGTGCACAAGCGTGCGACACGGGCCCATTCCGCCGCCAAGTTTCGTGAAGCTCTTCCCCGTCTTTTACAGCACCAGTCCATGCACCAGTTGTAATAGCATGGAGAACTTCTGAGATTCACAAACGCACTTCCCTCGTGGTTCCACATACAATCCCAGGACACCGGCAATCCGCGCTCCAACATAACTTACCGCCTTATAATCGAACTGCTTGAAACGGGCATACGCCTCAGCACCTCCCTTCTCTTTGTTCGCCATCCTGGCAGCTGTAAAGTGGTGTCCGTCAAGACTGGCAGAAAGCCTGCTCGATCCGCCGCAGCGGCAAGCGCCGCACGGAGCGGCGCTCTATTGCAGCCCTATGTAATCTTAACGACGACCTAAGGTGCGGTCAGCTGTAAATGAACAATTCGGGACCCTTTAGCAGGACCGAGAGAACAGGTTAAAGAAGGACCGCTTTTCAGGCCTTCAGTTCCTCGTGCGAAAGAAATATTGTTTAGAGACTACCGTGAATGGTCTATTCGCTTATTGTTCGGTTTAGTTTTTCGTTGGCAACGAATGGAACCTATCATGCACACCGTGTTTTTGCTCACTGATTGGAATTACGTTGTCATGTTATCTCTCCTTGCGTGATTGGAGCTCATGTGGCCAATCGTCGAGTACAGTCGGCGGGGGGCGCGCGGACGATAAAAAATGTGAATGTGCCCTACAGTACGTGCGGAGGCGTGCAGCAATCCCGTCCCCATTAATTCACGGGGAGGCCCAGATTCAGCCGTGAGGGGTGGAGATTATGTCTTCTTGCACGGCAACTCGTGACGACCATGCACAAATGACCCAAGGGTCATGCTCTTGAATAGCGGAACCGCACCCCCCAAGTGGATCGCCGATCAACTTCAGGTCTTCCTGTCCGGAGATGTCTGTGGCGAAGTTCAGGTGCTTCGTAAAATCTGTTTAAACGTTGCGATTAATTGGCCTAGCGAGGTCTATATGGCACCGAGGGCAAACTCAAATGTTTTTGGCTGCGCGTATGGTTGGCTGCTGCTCTCTCGCACATCTCTCGCACCCTTGTCCCCTGTGCGCTAGCACCCGTCACCGCTGACTGGATAACGGCCTGCTCACAGCTGCGATTGCGACAAGATGCATCAAAGATATTTCTACTGCCTTTTGGTGTGGAGCGCACCGTGACAACTACGACTCCTGTGCCCGCTGGTTCCACCTTTCGGTGTGGAACACACCGTAACAGTTACTGCTGCCAAAGACGGTGGCGAGATGCGTCTAGGGCGTAGGTGGTAGGCCGGCGGAGTGCGTTTCGTGTCGTTTCCCCCGAGCTCTCCTTGTTGACTTCGAGACGACGGAGCGTAGCGATCGGAGACTCCAAGGCTGGTTCTGTGCGACTGTCGTACAACTGTAATCGAGTGGCGAGTATAATTCCCTTCAGCTCTCCCGTTACAGGCATTCTGCCTTTCACTCTGATTGAGCTTCAGCTTTTAGCTGTTGTTACCCGCCCACCTCCCCTCCTGGAGCTTGTTTACAACCTTACCCTACTGCATCCTGCCCTACAGAAGCCTCCACGTTCGGTGGGGGTCTTGGGAGGCCGGGGGTCGGTGTTGGGGGCTCTGGGGCTTTTGTTGACCGGGCGACCGGGATCTGAGTGCCGGTCGTAGTTTGGCCCGTCACGGGTTTTGTCGTGTCGTTCCGGGGACGGTGCGCCCGTGGGGCGTGTGGAGCCGCTCCGGCTGTGAGTCTGAGTGCCCGGTGTGGGTTTAGCGCGCTGCGCTTCCGTGTTGTGGTTGTCTTTGGGCCGCGCGTGTGCGGGGTCGCTTTGGCGGCTGGTTTGGCCGTGTGCGTGCGTGCTTGGCAGGTCGCGCCGCGTGTGGGTTCGGCTGCGCGGCTGTCCGTGTGTGGCTGGCGGCCTCTGCCGCGCAGCCGGTTTGCCGCCGTTCGTTTCGCTGTTGCTCTCTCTCTGCAGTGTAAGGGCCCTTGGCAGTCGCTCCCCGTTCCTCTCGCTTCCAGCTTTCAGCACCAAAACCGCCCATCCTCAGCATCGAGCCACGAGATTACAGGTTAGAGAAACAGGAGCACAGAACCTTCACGACGTGCTATCGGTAGGTTGGTTGGAAAGCGGTGTGCGCTCATTTAGTAGGTTGGTTGGAAAGCGGTGTGCGCTCATTTACGGCTACTCCACGTATGCTCCAGGGAAAGCAATATGTGTGCACAGGGTCGCCAGCGTGGACACAAAGAGACTTCGGAGGAAGCCGAGGTAGGACCCAGCCGGGGACGGGAAGCGATGAGTTGCAGCCTGAAGACGACGCCCGGCGCCTGCTTGGACATCATCAATGGTGGCTGTTGCGGCCGCGTGAGAGGAGATCGCCAGGTAAAATCCAGAAAGGGTCTAGCTCAAGCTGATGACGGCGCTGGTTTTTGCCCCGCTGCAGATGATATCGTGTTGTGATTTACGACACACCAGGACCTTACATATACCTTTTGTACCGAAATAACGGACATCAAGTAACTAAAGGGCGCTGGAACGCAGGGGTATAAAAGCAGAGACAGAAGACCCGTTTCAGCAGACTGGGGAAGCCATGTTCTTCTCCAAGTGCGACTGTCGAGCGGCATTCAATCAACTGCCCCTTCGCGCTTCGGACAAGCACAAGACTGCGTTCTGGTGACGACGGGACCTCTGGCAGTATGTTCGTCTGCTCTACGGCTTACGCAACGCGACTTCGGCGTTTCAGCGGGTGATGGATTCGCACATTCGTGAGTTTGGGCTTCAGGATTTCGTGCTGTGCTATGTTGACGACCTTCTGGTTTTCAGCAATAGCGCCGAGGAGCACGTCGAACACCTGGGGCGCCTATTTGCCATGTTACGCGCGATCGGCATCAAGCTTCACCCGGAGAAAATCCTACTGGCAGCTGACGGCGTTGAGTTTCTCGGCCACATGATCAGCGCCAAGGGCCTCCAGCCGACACAAGCCCGCATCGCCGCCTTCATGGCCATCCAGCCCCCGCGGTCCCTCGTCGCCTGCCAGCGCCTCTTGGGTATGATTGGGTACTACCGCTGCTACATTGATCACTACGCGGCCAAGATGGCAGCAATCACGCGGCTGACGACTAAGGCCACGGTCTGGGGAGCGGGAACCTGGGGGGAAGAGCAGCAGGCAGCGTTGGATGCCATCAAACTGGAGTTCGCTGAGGGGGGACGGATACTGCGGCGTTTTGACCCTGCGCTGACAAGCAGATCATCGTCCACACCGACTTCAGTGAG
This sequence comes from Yamagishiella unicocca, assembly GCA_003116995.1. Classification (NCBI taxonomy): domain Eukaryota; kingdom Viridiplantae; phylum Chlorophyta; class Chlorophyceae; order Chlamydomonadales; family Volvocaceae; genus Yamagishiella; species Yamagishiella unicocca. The sequence goes on from BDSL01000050.1 coordinate 166,985, forward strand.
GATGGAATCAGCGGCGTCATGGGCCAGCTTGACGAGCTGTCACAGGAGTACATGGTTGCCTGTGTGAGCCGCATACTCAACGTCCACGAGCGACGGTATGGTTCGTACAAAGGCGAGCTATTAGCGGTAGTATGGGCCGTCGGCTGCCTTCGTCCGTACCTCCACGGGCAACCCTTCAAAATTGTTACCGACCATGGGCCCCTGGAGTGGCTCATGTCGCAAGCCGACCTCACAGGGCAGCCGGCACGCTGGGCACTAAGCCTGCAAGAATACGACCTCGCTGTCGTACACCGCCCCGGCCTTCTGAATCAAAATGCGGATGCTCTCAGCCGCGCGCCAGTGCAGGACAGCCACGATACAACTGGTGCGCGGCTGGATGAGGATTCGGACACCATGCGCCCCCCGCCAGCGCAGGTAGTCTATCCCGGCGTTGGATTTCCGTACTATGCCACCGCTCCGCCCAACCGAATCAGCGAGCGAGTCAGCGCAGTACGGAAATCCAACGCCGGGATAGACTACCTGCGCTGGCGGGGGGCGCATGGTGTCCGAATCCTCATCCAGCCGCGCACCAGTTGTATCGTGGCTGTCCTGCACTGGCGCGCGGCTGAGAGCATCCGCATTTTGATTCAGAAGGCCGGGGCGGTGTACGACAGCGAGGTCGTATTCTTGCAGGCTTAGTGCCCAGCGTGCCGGCTGCCCTGTGAGGTCGGCTTGCGACATGAGCCACTCCAGGGGCCCATGGTCGGTAACAATTTTGAAGGGTAGCCCGTGGAGGTACGGACGAAGGCAGCCGACGGCCCATACTACCGCTAATAGCTCGCCTTTGTACGAGCCATACCGTCGCTCGTGGACGTTGAGTGTGCGGCTCACACAGGCAACCATGTACTCCTGTGACAGCTCGTCAAGCTGGCCCATGACGCCGCTGATTCCATCCTCACTGAAGTCGGTGTGGACGATGATCTGCTTGTCAGCGCAGGGTCAAAACGCCGCAGTATCCGTCCCCCCTCAGCGAACTCCAGTTTGATGGCATCCAACGCTGCCTGCTGCTGGAGGGGTGTGAGCGAGGAGGAAGGAAGGGAGTCAGCGGTCAGCGCTGTGCTGCGATGCGGCGACGACCCGTTCGTCGTGGAGTACGACCCCCTGATGCCCATGGAGGGATGCAACAGCAAGCAGGAAACCACGACCAGCCCTGATCGCCGTACCCTCCTGGCCATACGGCTCTCCTGCCACCCAGCTGGCCAGGCACGCTTTCCTGGCTCTTCCGAAGCCCGAACCCAAGTCGCTCCTTCCTTCCTTCCCGGACCAAGCCATGGAGGCAGCAAGCCATGGAGGCAGCAAGCCATGGAGGCAGCAAGCCAGCCCGGGGGGGCAGCCGCCCCAGGTTCCCGCTCCCCAGACCGTGGCCTTAGTCGTCAGCCGCGTGATTGCTGCCATCTTGGCCGCGTAGTGATCAATGTAGCAGCGGTAGTACCCAATCATACCCAAGAGGCGCTGGCAGGCGACGAGGGACCGCGGGGGCTGGATGGCCATGAAGGCGGCGATGCGGGCTTGTGTCGGCTGGAGGCCCTTGGCGCTGATCATGTGGCCGAGAAACTCAACGCCGTCAGCTGCCAGTAGGGTTTTCTCCGGGTGAAGCTCGATGCCGATCGCGCGTAACATGGCAAATAGGCGCCCCAGGTGTTCGACGTGCTCCTCGGCGCTATTGCTGAAAACCAGAAGGTCGTCAACATAGCACAGCACGAAATCCTGAAGCCCGAACTCACGAATGTGCGAATCCATCACCCGCTGAAACGCCGAAGTCGCGTTGCGTAGGCCGTAGAGCAGACGAACGTACTGCCAGAGGTCCCGTCGCCACCAGAACGCAGTCTTGTGCTTGTCCGAAGGGGCAGTTGATTGAATGCCGCTCGACAGTCGCACTTGGAGAAGAACGTGGCTTCCCCGGTCTGCTGAAACAGGTCTTCTGGCAGCGGGATCTTGTAGTGGTCTGGGATGGTGGCTGCGTTAAGGCGACGAGCGTCGGCACAGAAGCGGGCGTCCGTGAAGTTGCCCTCCGTGTCCTTCTTGGCAGGCATCGTACTGTTCATGGCGTACTGGCAGTTGGGCGCGTTGGTGGCCCTCTCAATGATCGCTGCTTCCGCCAGTTGTCCGCACTTGTCATCCATGATCCGGTATTCGCCCAACGAGTGCGGCCGGGGGTGTTCGTAGATGGCGCGGTCATGGGTGAGGTTAATCTCCACTGGTGGGCAGGAACCCTTGTAGCCGCTGAGGTCGCGCAAGCTGCGCGCGAAGATCCTGTCCGTCGGAACATCATACTCCGCCACCAGAGCTAGCAGCGCTGCACGCGTGTCCGCTGACATGTCCGCACGTTCACACAGAGTCCAATCACCCGCTTGCTTCACGAAGCGACCGTCGTGCGGCAACGACCGCTGCCCTTGCGGTGTGGTGGAAGCAGCCCCGGCGGAGCCCTGCTGCCCCGCCGTATCAGACGCACTCATGGCGCCCGGCCGCCAGGGTTCCGCCCCGGCGGCCTGTGTGGCTGTTCGTGACGATGCTGTTGTGCAGGCATCACCATCGTCGTGGTTGTGGTCGTGACGGCCCCGCCAAGGACGGTCGTGACAGTGGTGGTGGTGATGGCTCCAGAGGGCAATGGCGGCGGCCTTGCTGGGTATGGTGGCGCGGCGCGCTGGGGTTGCTGGTGCTGCAGCAGTGGGTGTGCGAGGCGCGGGGGCTGCTGCCGAGGAGGAGGCAACGGTGGCCGCGGCTGTGGCGGCCGCTGCTGGCGCTGCTGCCGCGGGAGCGGTGGTGGCTGCTGCGGCCGTGGCGGCAGTGGGGACGGCGGGCGCGGTGGCTGCGGCGGCCGCGGTGGAGACGGTGGGCGCGGTTCATACCGCTGCTGCCACGGCTGCCTGGGTAGGGTCGCCCAGTATACCGCGCGCGCCCAGGCCCGATCCATGTCACCTGGGAGGGCAGCGGCCATATAGCAGTGCAGCAGTGCGGGCTCCGCCACTTGCGGCTGTGCACCATGAGTCAGTAAGGAGGACGGCGACTCATCGGGCATGGGCACCATGGGCAGGCACCAGGAGAAGTCAGCGGCATCGGGTGCTCCCCTGGGTTCACGCAGCTTCAGCATCCGCGCACCTGAGTCCACCGCACCGTGGAACTCCGACTCCGTAAAGTCGTTGCCGAGCAGAAGGTCAATGTGCTGCATGGTGTGAGCCACTAGGCACTCGAGCCGGACCGTGCGCGCGTGTGCCCTGCCAGCGCCCACTGTGACAGGCAGGCCTCCCGTGACCCTGAGCAGTGCCCCGTTGACCCCACCCAGAGTCGTCAGCGCTGTGTTGGTGGCTGGCTCCAGCGCATAGCCCCAGGCTGCCATCAAGCCCGGCGAGGCGATGGTGACCTGGGAGCCCGTGTCGACTATCACTACGGGCGGCAACCGATCCGCGACGCTGACTCCAGTGGCTGGATCCCGCTGTGACAGGATGAATGCACGCCCCCGCCCGATGGTAGCTGACGAACAGGCCAGGGATCCCCGACCGTTCGGCTCTACTGCACCTGCCCTTTCGAGGTGGGACACATGACGATCCAGATCGGTGACGTAGTCGTAGAGGCCAGCCAGAGTGCTGGTGTCCAGCGTGGCGATGGCGGCGGGGTTGGTCTTGGCGGCGGCGTGGACTGGTGGGACGGGGCTGACCGTAGCGGCGGTCAGCGTTGGCGAAGCCGTGGGCTCGGGTTGTGCCTGGGCGGTCAATGGCAGGCGGGAGGGCGCGGGCGAACCCGAGGCGGAAGGCACAGCGGGAGAAAGCGGCGCGGGGGGCTGCACTACCGCTGCCACGGCGCCCTGGCGGGGCACGGGCTGGCTCGGACCGGGAGTGCCCGGAGGCGCTGCGGGCGCCGTTGACCTCAGTACCGGCTGAAAGCCAAGTGGCAGCCCGTTGTGCACGACCCCCGCGTAACAGATGGGCTGCCCGGACCATTCAGCGTGAGGGGCAGCGGCTCCCGATGGGTGAGGGCCGGTCAGTCGCAGTTGCTGGTGCTCTTGTTGCAACTGCTGTTGCGGCTGCTGTGGCTGCGGTTGCTGCTGCTGGTGGTGGTGCGGCAGCGCGTGAGGATGCTGCTGCTGCTGCCGTAGCTGCAGCATCTCACGGTGCAGGTGCAGGTTCTCACGTGCCAGGGCCTCGTACTCCTGAGCAGTGCAGTCACGCTCGTGCACCGCCACGTCCCGCTGCTGCCAAAGAGTGGCCATCGCAAACCGGCCGCGCTGGTCTCCCTGCCCCCGACCGCCCCGTTGCTGCTGACCCCTTGCCTGTGAGCCCGCACCGGAGTTCTTGCGCCGGCTCACCCTTGTGCCCGCGCGGATGATGGCGGCGATCTGCGGCTCGGGTCGCCGGTCCCGTAGCATGGACTCGAATATGAAGCACTCGCTGCCAGTGTGCAGGGTCGACTGGTGCATGGGGCACCAGGGGCCAGCTCCGGCGGGTCGCTTGTAGACCTGTACTGCAGGCTCAGTCGACGGGTTGCGGGCGAGCAACTGCATCTGGGGGCAGTCAGGCTCGGCAGGGGTGGTGAGCAGGGCGACAGGGCGGGAGCGGACTTGGACGGGTGCAGGTGCGGCTGTCGGCGGGGCGTGGTGGGCTGCTCCACCCAGCGCAATCAGCCAGGCCCTTTCTAGCCAGAGGATGACGTCACTCTCCTCCAGCTCGTACCCCCGTTTGACTTGTTGTGCGTGCATATAGGAAAGGCCCATCAACGAGTGCACGGAATTGGGCAGGTTGTCAGGCGTAACACTGTAAAACAGCAGTTTCGCCCGTTCTGCGGACGTGTTGGTCTTGCTGTCGCACAGGTCCCCGAGCTGCTGCAGCTGGGAATGGGCTTCGCCCGGGGTTTTGCCGGGCGGGTATGTGAAGGCACGGAAAGCGGTGACGGCCCCTGGCACGGGGGGTGCAGTGTCTAAGACGTGCTGGTGCCAGTAGAACACCAGGTGTTCCAACAAGATTTGTTGGTGACGCACTACCCCCTGGCCCCGGTATGTCGCGAGCGGCTGTAACGCCCGGAATGCCTCCTGGTGCGTGAAGGCCACATCATCCCGCGAGGACCCGACGAGCGAGCTGAGACGGGAGTGCGGTAGCACTGCAGTGCCAAGGAGAGCACTGAGGAGTCGCCTACCGTCCGTGGCGCGGGCCGAGTTGATATCCGCACAGAGAGCGTTGGCGTGTAGCCAAGACTTCAGCACGGTGACAAAGGCTGCGTTGGTCGGGAGGTTGCCGTCCCAGGCTTGGTGCGGCGGGAAGGCGCCGATCGCAGCCTCCGGGAACTTGCCCTTCAGCCGCATGCGGACGTAGGTGTCCACCATGTCGTCCGGATCCGGGCAGAACAGCAGCATTGCCCTAGTGACGGGCGGTGACTGAGAGGGGTGGCTGACATGGGCAGCGGGGGGCAAGCTTGGGTGTGCTGCAGGCACGCTAGCGTGTGGAGGGGCTCCCCGCAGAGATGCTGTGCGTGATGCCCCGTCGGTGGCCGCAGCACGGCCCTTGTTGTAGGCCGCGAGCAGCGCCGCATCATGCGCTGCTCGGTGGCGGACGCTCGAGGTAGGTGTGGCTGAACCTATCCCCCGACGGTACGCCTCCTCCAGCGCCCGTTGTTGCAGCCTATCCGCACGCCCCGCTCGTGTCTCAATCGGCGGACCCCTGAGGCTGCCTACGTTACTCCGCGTGTCCCAGATGGTGGTGCCGTCATCCGTGTACCCCTCGTCACTTGGTGACGTGGGTTCGGACCCCGGGCTATAGTCAGGCCCTGCACTCTCACTCGCTGCTAGTGAGGCGTAAGGCCCGATCCCTGCCCACGGCTCAAACCTGCTGCGTGAGGATAGCGGCGCGGTTGGATCAGGCGGTGTAGGCGGTGGTGCCAGCGGAACCCGTAGCGGTGGGCCGATCTCACGCCCGAAACCAGCCATGGAGCGGCGGACGGCGGGTCCTGGAGGTCTTGGCGGAGGTGCTGCAGCAGGTACTGGTGGCCGGAGACCAGGCGGCAGCTCGGGATCGACGGGAGGTCTTGGCGGTGGTGGTGCCTCCTGTGAGTGCAGGCTGGGCGCTGTGAGGGGGTTGTCGTGCACGCGGAAGGCGGGGATGCTGGGGGGGCCTTGGTCCGTCCCGGGGCTACACGGGGCATCCTGCGTGCTGGCCGCTTCATAGGCTGTTGGCGCGTTGGGAGGGGCACACCGAAGGGTGCTGTGGCTGCTGCGCGTGCCTGTCCCGCTGCCCCTAGAGCCTGCATAGCTGCGGCAATTGCTGCTGCTCTCACCCTCTGCCCGACTGTCTGCACACGACCAAGCAGAGTCGCCTGCCGCTGTCGTGCTTTCCCTGGCTGGCACTCGTGGCCGACTCCAGGCCTGACTGGCGCGCGCTGTCGTTAGCGCTCAGGCTACAACTGACCAGGTCGTAGACACGTTAGCAGGTGAACGCCGCAAGTCGCTACCTCTTCCGGGGACTGCCCCGGGTATCCAGACTCCCGACCGAAGCGCGGCCCACAGCTGCACTGTTGCTTGCGGGGCCAACTATGCTCGACACTGTTGTTACACGTCTGCAACTGGGCACCTCGTGCGAGAGGATACTTCGAGCACGGCCGGGAATGCCAGGAATCCGGCCCGTGCTAAGGCGGCGGAGGCTCTGTGGGCCCGATGTGCGCACCTAATCCCTGCGGCTCCGATCGTGAGCCAGCTACCACCTAACACCGAAAGTTACCAGACGGTATAAGACGGCGTCCGTTACTTAGTGTCAACGAACCATACCTAACAACACACTTGCGGTTATTTCACTCCAACTGTCATGCTCAGATACGCGTTTCTGGAGCGGCACCGAAACCATGACTAATGCCCGCGAATCGTTCATGCCGGCGCTGGGGCATGACACCCGCACGACGCGGTACCGTACTCGAGTCACAGTCCTCTAAATGCCTGGCGGCCGCCCCTGGCCCCTCCCCCCCCCCCAAAAACACGAATAACAACTACAACCTTGGCAACATGTCGCCAAGCAGCAACCCCCCGCACTAAGTTCCTCCTGTCCACTTGTGCGTTTACTAAATCCGGCATTAAAAGTGCTTCTCTTAAACGGGTACCGTACCTGCAGCGACGGCCGGACGCGGGCGCAGGGGACGAACCAACCTGCTTCACCGCACCGGCCGCCAATGAAAAACGCGGGTACCGTACACACACGTCGTACGACGTCCACTCGCGCTCCAACATTGCGGGTGGACTGCCGTACCCCCAAAAGAAGTATAAAAAGCCCAACGATGTAGCAACCAGTTTAAGTACCTTTCGCCACCTTGGGTTTCTCAGGGTTGCAGGGTCGTCCTCCTCGGAGGGGCGAAACCCTAAGCCTCCCGTGAGGGACATGAAGAGCTGACCTTGCTACTGCTACTGCGCCCGACAGCACCTTGAGTGCGCCATGCAAAGCCGTACGTCGATGCAGCCACCACCAGCACCCCCTACCACGGCCAGGCAAAAGGAACCCGGCAAACCCTCACAATCTCCAGGCCGACAGGCTTGATAAGCCCTAATACGGCACGTCCCTCATGTAATGCACCCCAACTTGAGCCAATACAGGACGAGTCCGAGGAAAACCACTTGAGGGCTGTGGGGGGCTGCGCAGCCCGCCTGCAGCACCGACGGCTTAATGCGAAAGCACGACGACGATGCAACACTGTCCCCCCACCAGATGGGCACACCGTTGTCGCTGACCTGCGCAATGAGCAGTGCAGTCGCCGAAACGAGTCGCAAGAGCTCGTCAGCTGTAAGGACCCCACGTGCGACCGAATGTCGACTGAACCTTATGCATCAGTAAGCAGCGTTAATGCAGCATCGGCAAGCCGTGCCGGCGGCATCAGCCGTTGTTACCACCATCGGCTGCCGCTTCTCCAGTAGCAGCTGCGGCGGAGCAACCGACCTGCCGGGCAACCGGAGCAGCCACCAGCGACCCACTCCGTCATCTCTTCCTCCCTCCCTTCCCATCACCTCATTGGGTACTTGCTACCATACACCGGCAACCACACAACCGGCCCCCCCCTTGATTCCTCAACACCGCACCACGCCGGGTCGCATTGAATACACGTCGCGGCTGCGGCGACGCCTCGACCCACCATCAGACGGCGGCCCTCGGCAGCAGCGAGCCAAAGGCAAGTCGCTCCGCTTAGGCACTCGCTGGCTTACGCGGTCCCCGGCAGCCGCCGCAGCCGCGTTATGGTACACGGGACTCACTGCACTCGCCGCATTCCCGTCGGCGGCACGAACCCTGGCCGCAACCGTTGCCCAGCCGCCCTTGTGCGGCCCAGGCCTTGTACAGACCAGGCCGCGCCGTTACGGCTGCCTGATCTGGTCTGGCTCTCGCAGACAGTACAAGGCATACCTCCCTCATTCCGTACCGTACCGTACGCTCATCGCGTTCCAGCCTCCGGATGCCCCGTTCGTTTTGCAGCAGCCACTAACACCTCGCGAGCCGTCCCACTCCGCCAGAGCCCCACCCGCCGACCCCTTACTGGTCACCCCTCCCTCCCCACCTTCCCCTTTTCTGCTATCCCCCCTCCCTCCCTCCCTCCCTCCCTTTCCCCCCTGCTTTCTTCTCTCGCGCTTATCTGCCCCCACGCCAGTACGTCACGGCTCCTTCGTGATCCGGCCCCGCCTCCAGAAGAAGGATAGCATCCCTTCCTCCGAATCTCCCCCCTCCCTACACGACAAGACCGCGAGCCCTGCCGGGCCGCCGCGGCCGACACCACTATCGGCTAGTCATCCTCCAACCGCCTATGCTGCCGCCGCCGACACCGCCGCCGCCGCGTCTAGATCGTGGCGTTGGCTGGTGGTCGACGGTGGCTGTTGGGCCGATGGTGGCTGTTGGCCGACGGTGGCTGTTGGCGGCCCCACCTCATCCTCAATGCGCGACCATCACTTGCGGCTCTTGAAGGTGGTCTTGTATTGCAGGGCGTAGTAGACACAAAGCCGCAGACCGATGAGCATGCCGACGAGCACACACACGTCCTGCGTGACGGTGGCCTGCGGGCAACAGGGGCCAGGTCGGTTGGGTTGGTTATTGGGGTTGGTTGGATGGACGGTTACCGTTTGAGGGACGGGACGTGACGGCATGGGTGGCGGCGAGCAGGCCAGCCAGCATCAACCGGCAAGCCGTACACCGTTCCATCGCATTGTGTGCACCCCCATCCATCCGTACACCGGCGCTCCGTACACACCGGCACGCCGTACACCCGCACCCAGTACACCGGCGCTCCGTACACACCGGCACGCCGTACACCCGCACCCCGTACAGCCCGTACTCACTTCCACGTCGATCGGGAAGGCGTCCGTCTGCGCCACGAAGCACTCCCCCGACGCGGCGCGCAGCGCGCCGGCCGGCAGCAGGTCGCACGCTATGTGGCGGCCGTGGAACTCGATCCTCAGCAGCAGGTTCCAGCCCCAGTAGATGAACGACAGGTACTTGAGCCAGGAGATCCACACCGGGATGCCGCGCACGTAGTAGCCGCCCACCAGCATGGTGCCCAGCATGAAGATGGTCGCCACCGTCTGGCCGTTCTGCGGGTTGATGACGGTGGCGCCGATGAGCAGGCCCATGCTCTGGCTGGTGAGGACGATGAGGATCACGGAGGCCCAGTGCGCAAAGAAGGCGCCTGCGGAGTTGGGGAAGGGGGGGGAGGAGGATGGGGGGGAGGAGGATGTGGGGGGTGGATGAGAAGACATAGGAAGCGGTTTGCGGTCGATGAGGGAGGAAGCACACGCCGGCAGAGCGAGAGCATGCCGTACAGTACAACCCTGCCACCCATCCAGCCGGCCAGTCGGCAGGCTGCAGCTGCCCCCATCCGCCCATCCCCATCCCTAGCTACCCCCCACCCGCATCCCCTCCCCAGCCCCCTCCCCGGCCCCACCCACCTGCGTCGATCCTCAGCCCCGCCATCCAGTATATGATCCACACGAACAGCGACGGCAGCAGGCAGTCCATGGGCAGGTCCGCCAGCGTGCGCGCCACGTAGTAGGCCGACAACCGGTACATGCCGCTCTGCCGCTCCTTGACCAACATCTGGGGGCAGAGGTGCGAGGAGAACACGTGTAGAGGAAGACCGTTTAGGACAGAGCAACATGTGGAGGGGGGTTGCAAGGAAAACAAAACCCGTATACGAAAGGAACACCGTTTAGGGCAGACCAAAATGTGGAGGCGGAGGCGGGGGAGCAGGATACGTGAGGGCAGGGGGGGGAGGCGGGTGGTGTGCGCGGGATAGGGGGGTTGCACAAAGATAGCGGGGTGAAGGGGGGGGGGGTAAACAGGCGGAGAGGGGCCGGTGCCGGCACCCACACGCTAGTGGGTGAACATCACCCACGTCTGGTGGTGATGTTGGGGCGGTGGGGGGAGAGGAGCCCAGGTGTCGCACCGGCAACCAGCAGCAGCACCCGTCCCTGCCTCGAATCGACCCTGCTCCTCTCCGCTCCTGCCACTCTCCCCGCTCCCTCGCTCCGTCCCTCCCTCCTCGCTCCCTCCTCGCGCCCTCCCCTCAACCTCCGACACTTCCCGCACCTGGAACTCCAGGGGGAAGGTGAAGAGCGCCGCGTAGAGTGACGCGAAGCCCATGAAGAGCTCCACGAAGAACAGCAGGCCGCCCACATCCAGCAGCGCCTGCTCCGAATCCAGCTTGGTCCCGATCTGCCACCTGGAGACGGCGGGGTTAGGGGAGGGGATTTGAGGGGAGGGGGTTTGAGGGGAGGGGTGGCATAACGAACCGGTTTGAGGGGGGGGGAGCAGACGGCGGAGAGAGGGATGCAAGGAGGTGACAGGAGATGGGAGAGCAGCACAAAGGAGCGGCTGTTGACAGACGGCCTTTGTTGGTATGCACGGTCGGAAGTTCCGGGACCGGGCAGCCTCCCCCAAACCCACAGAGAGCACCCTTCCCCCCATTGCTGCTCCCCCTTCCTCCCGCCCCTTCCCCTCCCCAGCTGCCCCCCACCTCACCAGAACAGCCCAGCCAGAACCGCAACGATTACCAGCTGCGCGAACTTCTGCCCGGACAGCGACTGGAAGCGACGCGTCTTGACGGAGCGCAGAGTCAGGTGCTTCACCTGCGGGGGGGGGGGGGGCGGGGGGGTAGGTAAAGGAAAGGGGTGGGGGTTCGAGGAAGGGGGTGGGGGTGGGGTTTTAGAGGAAACCCCTACGTCGGCACCGACCCCCACCCGCACATGGCGCAGTGCGTCACCCTGCCTGGTGGCTCACTGACCCACATCACCCCTGCCTGGTGGCTCACTGACCCACATCACCCCTGCCTGGTGGCTCACTGACCCACATCACCCCTGCCTGGTGGCTCACTGACCCACATCACCCCTGCCTGGTGGCTGACACACAGCCCGCAGCCCCCGCAAGCCGCACCGCTGAACCCCCTGCAACCAAAACCCCGGGGGCAGCCCGGGGCAGCGACTCGCGCCCCTCCCCCCCTCAGTTCCATTAATTCCGCGCCTGCTGCACCCAGGACGCCCCTCCTCCCCCCTCACTTCCACTTCGCTCCTGCTGCACCCAGGATGCCCCTCCTTCCTCCCTCTCAGTTCCGGTCTTTCTGCTACCCCCCCCCCGTTCCCTCCAACCCGCACCTGTTGCAGCCAGGACGCGCCCCACTTGTCCTCAGCCTCAGCCGGCGGCGACAAGGCCAGGGCGCCCACAGCCCCGTCGTCGCCCGCCGCCGCCGCCGCCCCGTGCTTGTCCGCCGCCGCGGGGTCGCTCAGGCGCTTAGCGTCAGCTCCTGCTGCATGCTCGGCGTCCTGGAGGTCGGTTGCAAGGATGCCGCCGCGGCCCCGACCTGATGGGGGGGGTTCGAGGAAGACCCGTGGATGCGAGAAAAAACCGTTTAGAACAGACGTTTTGAGATGTACGATGCGGGGGGGTGTACAAAGGAGAACCGGTTACTGCGGGGGGAGGCGCGGCAAGGCGAAGCAAGCACGCACAGAGGTTGGGGCAGGTTACGGATGTGACGACGCGTCGCGCCACCGCCTGGTGCAACACGGGACGGGACGGGGTTGCGCGCCGTGCAGTGCGGTGCAAATCCACAAGACCACGCCAACAACACAACAGTTGCATCGGGCCCCAGTCCGACCCTCCCCCTCCCCCCGCATCCGTCATATTACGACCTACGGCTTTAGTATCCCCAACCCAGTTCTCCAGCATGCATCGTCTGTTTTAAATGGTTTTTTCGGGCATCCACGGGTCTTCCTAGAACCCCGCATCCGTCTGCCGTAATCCGTCGAGCCGTAGTAACCTTCTTACCGTACGTGCGCTTCTCAAACGCCTCCAGCAGCCGCTCCTGGACGTCGTCCGGCAGCCCGTCCACAGCCGATGGCCCCGACAGCACCGACTTGCCGGCGGCTCGGTCGTCGGTCCGTCCGTCGTCGTCTCCGTCCTCGTCAGCCACCACCGCCGTGAGGGCGCCCCGCCGCTGATGCATGGGGCCCCCCCCGCCCGCCATCATGCTGAGACCCGTCGCCACGCTGCCGCCGCGACCGCCGTCGCCGTTGGCCAGGTCCAGGATGTGGTCTGAGGAGGACAGCAGGAGGAGGAGGAGGAGGGGCGAGGAGGAGGGGGACTGGGTGAGGAGGAGTGAAGAGTGGCGAGGAGGAGCGGCGAGGAGGATGAAGAAGGTGCGCCCACCGACCCACGGGTCTCCCCTCGTACCCCACCGACCCACGGGTCGTCTTCCTTAACACGCAACCCGCCGACCTGCGATGTTGGTGCCGAAAGGGCACGGCTGCCCCTGGAGCTTGAACCACGTGGCCACGCACTGCGCCTCGCCGTAGTACATGCAGCGGCCTTGCGCCAGCAGCATCAGCTGAGGGGCGGGGGAGGGAGGCGGGGGGAGGCCAGGTGGGGGGGGAGGAGGGGAGGTTTTATAAGACAATCGGGGAGGGGAGGGGGGAGGCCAGGAGGGAGGTGAGGAGGGGAGGTTTTATAAGACAATCGGGGAGGGGAGGGGGGAGGCCAGGAGGGAGGTGAGGAGGGGAGGTTTTATAAGACAATCGGGGAGGGGAGGGGGGAGGCCAGGAGGGAGGGGAGTAGGGGAGGCAGGCACCCGGTAGGCGGGAGCCGTTGAGCAGGGGATGTGCTGGTGAGGCAAGGCCACGGTAAACTGCTGCCGGCGCGGAGCGATCGAGTCGTGATGATAGTGCGAAAGGGGGAGAGGGCAGGTAGAGCCCAGGTGGCCTAGCACACCACCAGCAGGGATCCGATCGAATGAGATCGGGTCGGATCGGAGCAGCAGGCGCCGTGTACATCTAGTCGCACCTTGTCCATCTGGCGATAGAGTCGGCTGGAGGGCTGGTGGATCGAGGTCACGATGGTCCGACCGCCACTGGCCAGCGTCCGGAGGGTGTGCATCAGACGGAGCGCAGTGGTGCTGTCTGCGGGGGCGAGGGAAAAACACACGGGGGGCGGGAGGGGGAAGGTGTGAGTGGAAACCCCCGGGTTGCAAAAGAAAACCCGGGGGGGAAACCCCGGGGGAGGGGAGGGGCGGGCAAAACAAACGCAGGGAGGAGAGAGCCTTCCACGCGGCAGGTTAAGTGGGCGCCAACTATCCTGTCACGTTGCGTAAAACGGTTTTTATACACCCCCGGGGATTCTCTTCGCGGATCCTCTTATCAAACCCCACCGGGGAAGGAAAGAAACGGAATTTCCTGGCATCCACGGGTCTTCCTCGAAACCCCCCGCCACCACCATGCGAGCAGCCCGGGTCGCTCACCTAGGCCGCTGGTTGGCTCGTCCAGCAGCAGCATGCTCGGGTTGATGAGGAGCTCGTGACCTGCGGGGGGGGGGAGGTGAGGAGGAGGGCAGAGGGGGAGGCAGGGGGGGTGGTATGAAAACCGTATTACGCAACGGCGTGGGGGGGGGAAGGGTAAGGAGGAGGGCAAAGGCAGCGGCGTGGGGGGAGAGGTAAGGAGGAGGGCTGAGGCGGAGGCAGGGGGCACGTGGGTTGAGGGCGGTTAATGATAGAGCGGTGACGCTGCCCGGGTCAAGAGCCGTCCTGTGCTTTGCTGTCCTGGAGCCGGGAAACCCTACCACACCCTACCCCTACCCTACCCTGCCACATCACCACCACCAGCCACCCTTACCCCCCTGCCTCCGGATTCCTTGGTCTCCTCGCGCTAAGTCTCCTTCGCGGCTCAGGTCAGCATTTTTAAAACACACACTCCACCCCACCCCACCATTGCACACAACGCCCCCCCCCCTGGACACCACCCACACGTCTGTCCTACGCGGATTTTTCTGGCCCCATCCACAAGTCCGCGGGTCTTCCTCGAAACCCACCGATGGACACGCGCTTGCGCTCCCCGCCGCTGACCCCCCGCATCTGGTGGCTGCCGATGATGGTGTCCCGGCACCTCTCCAGCCCCAGCCCCTCGATCACCATGTCCACACGCGCCAGCTTGTCCGCGCGAGACCAGCTGCGCGGCAGCCGCAGCAGCGCGGCGAAGTACAGCGTCTCGTACACCGTGAGCTCCGCGAACAGGAGGTCGTCCTGCGGGCGGCCCGGGGGTTTCGAGGGAGACCCGTGGATGCCCGAAAAAACCGTTTAGAACAGACGTTTTGAGATGCATGCTGGAGAACTGGGTTGGGGATACTAAAGCCGAAGGTCGTAATATGACCTTTGGCGGCTAAGCTAAAGCGGCGGCGGCGAGACGACAAGAAGCGAGGACCCCGCGCGACGCACGAAAACGACCCCCCGGGGGGATTGTTGTTGCATGGAAGACCCGTGTACGCGAGGGCGGGGCGGGGGAGGTGAGTTGCGGCGGGGGGGGAGGGGGGGAGCGCCGGCGGCGGCGGCGGGGGGGGAGGCCGAATCGACCTAAGGCTTGTTTGACCTTGACCTGAACCAAGTTTTCCAGCATGAGCAACTCCAAACACGAGCGTGCCGGTACTACTGAACGTGTCCTGTTTTGGGATTACACTTTCAGTCTCGAAGCTGCGGGTTTCCGCTCGTGCCCCCTCGAATTCCGCCCGCGCCCACCTGCATTTCCGCTCGTGCCGCCTCGAATCCCGCCCGCGCCCACCTGCATTCCGCTCGTGCCCCCTCGAATCCCGCCCGCGCCCACCTGCATTACGTAACCCAGCTTGCGCTTCACCGGCTTGGACATCTTTGCGCCGTTGAAGGTGATGGCCCCCCCCAGGCGCGCGGTGGACCGGCCGCCCATCAATGTCAGCAGGCTGGTCTTGCCGCCGCCGCTGGGGCCCATCAGCGCCAGGACCTGGTGGCCGGGAGAAGCCGGGCGGGCGGGGAGAGACGTTTTGAGGGAAGGGAAATAGGGAATCAGCGTGAGTCCAGCAACGATGCAGAGCCTTGTATGACAGCGGATGTTATGTCAACGAAGCAAAAAGCGTGGGGTGTGTTTGTGTGTTTGTGTGTGTGTGTTTGCGTGTGTGTTTGTGTGCGTTTATGTTTGTGTATGTGTGTAGAGGGGGGGAGGGGGTAAGCGGGCCTCAACACCGGGGTATGGTGACAGGAAGCGTGGCGCAGTGGTGACCTGACATGTGGCGACCGGATCGAGTTCGCGACATTTGGAGGGCAGCCGTCACAGTCGCGCGCACAACACGCGGAGACGTTTGACAAAGGCGGGGAACCCGAGTCTCGGAGCATGCTGCAGCGTGGGTGCCGTACTAGCACCCCGCAGTTGAAGTCCTGGCCCACACGTCCGCCAATTAAAGCCGGCCCCCTTGCGAGTCGCCCACCTCTCCAGGGTTGACTTCGCCGCTGATGTTGAACAGGATTTGACGCTCCTTGGGCGACTGTTTTTTCGGCTCGTCCTCAGCCTTCACTTTGCCGCGGCAAAGGCCAAGCAGCGGTGAAGACTTTCCTTGCCCGCCCGGCAAAACCAAGGTTTGAACCCAAGCGCACACATCCTCAAAGCGGATGACGACTTGAAGGCGCTTGTCGATTGTTCTGAGGATAGTTGCATTTGTGTGAACCCGTTTGAAGGTGGAGTTCTGTGCCGCGCGGTTGAACTCCTCCTTAGGTCCGATCGCTTCCCGAATCGCGATGCCAATATGAGACGCGCCGTTCAAAGTAGACTTCTGGTCGGGGCCACCCGGCCCAGACGCGCTGTCGCTCATATGAGCCGCGCGAGGTATCACGTCTTGGCGATTACGCTTTCAAATGGAGATGGAAGGACGCCGGCTATACAGGGGTAGAGGTGATGAAAACCGCGGAGCGAGCTTGGCGTGCCTTTATACCATGCAGTATGACCACTTGCCGACTGAAGGACTCTTGTGCATGTAATATATTTCCAAATTGTTGATATGTAATATAAATTGACGACTACCTCCGTGCTCACCGGAAAGAAGCTGCTTAGTGGTTACGCGACGAGGCCTGAGCTATGCGGACAGAACCTAGTGGTATTATGACTAGAACGGTGTAGCGCGACAGCGCCTTTGTCTTTGTGGTTTATAATAAGTACAGTTCGTCATGGCCACACACATTCCGTTATGTAGTACATGGGTCGTTCGCAATATGGGTTTCGCGGCTACCATTGATTGGGCTACATTTCCTCGTCACCTAAAAATGTAACGTGCACTAGATGGAAACATCTGCTTGTAACTTGCGTTGTCTCTAGGTTACGTGGCCAACACACACCCTTCGCCAAAATGAACAACAGACCAGCACGGTACCAGCGTACCACCCTGCAAACCGTTTTGCTATTATTTCTTGCTTCGTGTGGGCCCTGGGCCGACCCTAAAGAATGCCGGGTCATACATTTAACGGCAGAGCAGCACTCGGGCCGTGGGCCACCCGCGCTTGTAACGTAACAACGGGACCGCATGTCACGAAACGCCATGTTGTTTTGTGGAACAGAGCAACCAAGGGGATACGACAGAAGCGGGTGACCGAGCTGTGACCGCATAAAAGGAATTGGGACTGTAAACGCTGATGCATCGTTTGGACTTTGACTCTTGAAATCAACCTCGTATAGCGTGGCTGGGGGCACTCTTTCCATGACGAGGGGTGGAGAGGGGAGCAGAGCTGGAAATCTGCAGGGTTGTGTTCGCGCCGCATGCCATACAACTTCTACTCTGCGGTAAGGCCCGCCAGACATAGCGCAGCCGAATCAGGCCGTGATCTGGACCTACAAGCGCACGGTAACACTTACACAGGCAACCACCCGCAATGCGCACCGTGACCGTGAAACACAACACGGCAATTAGCAACAGCCCAATTCAAGACATAGCTAGGGGCAAACCGGCTTATTATGAACGCTGGCAACGGCGCCCTACAGTATGCGAAAATTTCCCTCACCAGCTTCCGGATGCGGGGGACGGCGCCACCCAAAATCCTGGCCGACGGGCCGCAGGTCGGCATTCTCTTAAGAAGTCTTCGGAGCCGACATTAATTGTTCGTGGCTTCCTCCATGCGAGCTTACCTCCCTCCCTCCCCCCCCCCACCAAACACCGCAACGCCAATACCCCCGAAAAAGCCATGGCTTGCACAGAGGCGTAAAATCGGCCGTCGAAGCCGTACGACACCACCGCCACAAAATCGCCCCCGCATCGACCCCCCCCCCTCACACGCATGAGCCACCCTTGTAACCCACGGCAAACGGCAAACAACACTTGCCAAGCTCCCCAACGCGTTCGGCCGCGTTCAACACAGAATCACGCCAGCCAAGGGATTGCCCGGCGGGTACGGTACCCAAAGGGAGGAAAGAGCGTCTGCCAACCACACAAACAACTGGGCCTCCAGCCCGCCCATCCCGCGTCCCTCCACGCCGCGCCATTCAGCCTTGTAAGGGGAATAGGCCGAATTAACAGCCTCAACTTGCGCGCCCCAACTTTTCCGTCATGTCCGCAATAAATGAGCCGAGGCTTCTCCAACCAGGAGCCACGCGGGAGTCCTGCAAGCACACCCGGCTGACAAGCACCCGGCTGGCTGACACGCACCCTCCGCGATGCCAGACCTCAACCAGGCACGAAAGGCCGCTGGGTCCTTCGGTCTCATCATAAGCCTGGTCATAAGCTCTCCGGTTCACTGGAAACCGCCTAGCCAACTGAAACCGCCCGGTCAATGATAAAGCCGCCCAGGTAAAGCCGCGACTATCGATTTCGAGACCCTTCCGTTGACCACCCTCTGAAGGCCTTTTGGCCGACCGTACAGGTTCTCGCTCTCGACCACAAAGCTGGCTTCATTACTTATTTTTACGCGTCGAGGTTAAGTGTGTCGCTGCCTCTCGAAGCAGGCAATCGCCACCGACCACCTCTCACACACGGCTCCGTCGCTTCCCTCCACCGCACCCCTCCCGCCGGATTATCCCTTACCCTCCCGCCGGTTTTCCTTGCAACCCCTCCCCCACTCGCGAACCTACCCCGCCTCAACCCTACCACGTACCTCATTGGTGGTAGGGCTCGAGCCCTCGCCCTTCGCGTCACCCCCACACCCCCACACCCTCCGACCGCGCGTCCTGGAACCCCACTTTCGAAACCTACGACGCAGCCGCCCGCCAAATCCTCTACCCTCTCCTGCCCCTCACCGCCCACCCACCACCGGCCGCACACGTGCCAACGTCGATGCCCCTGCGTGCGTTGCGACAAGCTCCCCGCCTGCCGCCTCCCTCGCCCGCCAGCTCAGAAGAGGTCCGGCAGGTCACCCCACTGCTTCCGCTCCCGCGCGTCCCAGTACTCGTTGGTGTACTCCCACACGCCGCCCGGCTGGGTGGCCACCTGGGTCATCTCCTTAGTGTTGAAGATCACCTGCGCGGCGGGTGGGGGAGGAGACGAGTGGAGCGGAGGCCGCCGAGGCAAATGGGCCATGCCATCAAGGCGGGAGCCGTCGAGGTGGAAATGGAAAGGGAGCAACGGCGGAGACGAAAAGGGGCTAAGGACCGGCGAGTGAATGGAAAGGGAGCAAGGGCGGAGACGAAAAGGGGCTAAGGGCCGGCGAGTGTAAGGGCGGAAAGTGGCTGTGGCTGAACCGCATCCCCCTGTCGGGGACGAGCCCTCTTTGGACGGCTGATGCTCGGCTGGGCGCGGCTTGCCGTGATTGGCGCAGACCGAGACTGAACAGCTTTGGCGATGACAGCATTTGGAGATCACGTTCCCATACCGTATACCGTCCACAACAACCACGCAGTAACGCATACCCACCCAGGATGACCACCCCCACCTCGTCGACCTCCCCACCTCGTCGACCTCCCCACCTCGTCGACCTCCCCACCCATACCCACCGTAAACGGCATTTCTCGCGTCCCTCCCCACCCTTACCCAGTCCTAAACGGTTTTCCTCGTGTGTACGGGTCTTCCTCTCCAGCAACCCACCTGGCGGAACCACCGCGACTGGTACTCCTGGCCCGCCTCCTTCCGCAGCCGCCGCACCGTGCGCTGCTTCTCCTCCAGACGAAGCTTCTCCTGCAGGGTTGGCGGTGGGTGGGTGGGAGGTGGCGTGATGCGTACCGTGAGTGGTAGGGTGGGTGGGTGCGCTGCCAGGGAACGAGGCCACGTGCGCTGCCAGGAAGCGAGACGGCAGTAAAATCCAACTCTGGGCTGGGGTGGGTAAATGGAAAACCCGTGTACGAAAGAAAACCCGTTTAGACAGACGTTTCGAGGTGCATGCTGGAGAACTTGGGTGAGGAAACGAAAGACGGAGGTCGTATGTCGGCCTTCGGCGGCTGGGGTGGGGTGGGGTTCGAGGAAGACCCGTGGGGTGGGGTGGGGTGGGGTGGGGTGGGGTGGGGTGGGGTGGGGTGGGGTGGGGTGGGGTGGGGTGGGGTGGGGTGGGGTGGGGTGGGGTGGGGTGGGGTGGGGTGGGGTGGGGCGGGCTTACCGAAGTGGCGCGGTTCCACTCGCCCAGCTCCAGCGCGCGCATGTCGGGCCGGAAACGGGCGTCGGTGGGCGGCAGGTGCGGCACGATCGGGTCGGCCGGGTCGTTCAGGCCCAGAGCGAACCTGCGCAGTGGGGCGGGGAGCAAAACACCGAGGAGGGTGAACCGAGGAAGGCGAACCGATGAATGGTAAACCGACAAATGGTGAACCGACAAGTGGTGGACTGACAAATGGTGAACCGCCGAATGGTGAACCGACAAATGGTGAACCGACAAATGATGAACCGACGAAGGTGAACCGCCGAATGGTGGACCGACACAGGAGGAGACGCGGCGCGGCATTGCGGTCCAAGAAGAAGAGGCGGGGGCCGCTGCGCCGCTCGGCCAAGGCCGGGCTACTCCTCCCGTACCGCCCACATCGCATTGCCTGGGCGGATCAGGATACGTGTTCTACGCACACGCTTCAGCACGCCGGGCACCAGAAAGGGCCTCCGAAGCTTAGCGAAGGGGGCGTCCTTACGTGGCCCCCTCTTCGCCAACCCCACCTTCGTTTTTGCAACCCCCCTTCTCGCATGCGGATCCGCCCAGCCTCAGCGCCAGCCTCAGCCCCAGCCTCAGCCCCAGCCTCAGCCCCAGCCTCGGCGCCAGAAGCCCCAGCGTATGCCAGCACCCGCGCCACACACGCATGCTCCTAGTTCACGTCCACGGGTTTTCTCGCGCACATAGCTTGATATTGATTGTTATGTAACTTTGATATATTATTGTTAAAAGTTAAAAATGTTAGAAGTTGAGAGTTAACAACAATATTAAAAGTTAAAAGTTAAATTCAGCTTTGGCTCGCCTCCGGCCCCGCCTTCCCAGACGCACTTTGTCATGCAGTACTGCTCCGTGGGGTTGGGCAGCTGCGGCTCCTTGCTCCAAATGAGCTGCGGCTCGGAGGTGGCGCCGTCGCCTCGGGCAGCTGCCGCCTCGGGCGTCAGCGCCGCGTGGAGCGTCCCCATGGAGGAGCCGGTGATGCGCCACACCTGACAGGCGGATGGTCGGAGGGTGGGTGGTTGCAAGTGCATGGACAACGACCCGTGTATGTACGAAAGGAGGAGGTTCGAGGTGGGTTGCGGCGAGTCGAGTTCCGGTCACCAGCGCCGGCTCCGTCACTCGGTGCGGTGCCGGCGCCGGCGCCGGCGCCGGCGCCGGTCCGGTGTTCTTCGCCGCCGCGTCTCCTAAAGCTCCGTGTGTTGGTACAAAGCACTCACAAGCACCGACATGCAGCACACAGCGCACCCGACATGCGCCACACAAAGCACCGACATGCGGCACACAGCGCCCAGAGCCGCACGTACGTACGGCAGCGGGACGAGCAGCCGCGCGCTAAGCGGGCCGCTGCCTGCCGAGCCCCACACAACAGGCCCCCTCGCGCTGTGTCCCCCAGGTCCCGCCCTGCTCTCTCGGCTGCGGGCCCGACGCACCTCCTTGCCACCCGAGTCGAACACCACTCCGTCGCACTTGCCGCGCTCCTTGAGGTGGAGGAACCCGCGGCAGGGCTTGATGACCAGCCGCGAGGTGTCACCTGCGGCGGCCAGCGGTGGTTGTGGTTGCGGTTGTGGCGGGTGGTTATGGTTATGGTTGTGGTTATGGTTGTGGCGGTGGGGGTGTACATGGCAGGTGGAAGGGCGGGGCGGGGGGGGGGGGTGTTTAGGAAGCGGGGCAACAAGGTGTGTGTGTGTGTGTTTGTGCCAGGTAGGATGTGCGTCCTTCTGTCCCCCGCCCGGGCCTCTCGCGCGTGTGTCCGCGGCAGCCTCACTCCCCTCCTACATACCCGGTGTTCCCCTGCCTCCAACCGCCCAGTGCGGCTGCCCCGGCGACACGTGCTGCTCACCCGTTTGCTGGTTTCGGATCTTCATGTCGCA
Organism: Yamagishiella unicocca; assembly: GCA_003116995.1. Lineage (NCBI taxonomy): Eukaryota > Viridiplantae > Chlorophyta > Chlorophyceae > Chlamydomonadales > Volvocaceae > Yamagishiella > Yamagishiella unicocca. The sequence continues at coordinate 188,716 of BDSL01000050.1, forward strand.
TGACAGGTCGATCCAGAAGCGGCCGAGGATGATGTCGTTGATGACGAGGGTGCCCAGGTTGAACCTGAAGAGGTGGGTTTCGAGGGAGACCCGTGAATGCCCGAAAGAACCGTTTAGGACAGGCGTTTCGAGATGCATGCTGGAGAACTGGATTAGGGCTACTAAAGCCGAAGGTCGTAATATGACCTTTGGCGGCTAAGCTAAAGCGGCTACGGCGAGACGACAGGAAGCGAGGACCCCACGCGACGCACGGAAACGTTTCGCAGAACCGGTTTTGGGCGCTAGAAGGAGAACTGGGGGAGGTGGTGAGCTATGAAGAGGTGGGGTGGGGGCCGAGAGGACACGCGTAAGAGGGCACGGAGGAAAGCCCCAACCGAGTAGGAGACGTGTGGTACACTCGCGTGGCATGCATGCTGAGAGCGCTTGGTTTAGGTGTACACAGCCTCCCTCCCGTAAACTGCCTTTTTTTGCATCCCTCCCTCACGCCCCCCCCCCAGGCCACCCACCCACCTGTACTCCTCCCCAAACGCCTTCAGCTTCAGCGACATGTGGCCCGACAGGATGCAGTCGATGGTCTTGCCCCAGAACTTGGTCTTGGTCTCCACCTCGCCGTATAGCTCGTAGCCCTGAGGGCCTGTCAGGCGCAGCACCGTGGGAGCCCCAACGGCCGGGCGCGTCAATGGCTCCACACAAAGAACGCCCGGGGCCCTTCGGCCTCCCTGGACTCTAAAGCAGTTAAAGCAGTTAATAACTCCCAAACTGGACCTCAAACTCTGGTTCAACCAGTTCAAATGAAACACATGGGAGTTGTCTTCGGAGGTCCAGTTTTTGCCGCGGTCTGAATGGTCCATTCGCGGCGGTCGCGATCTGGGCATTTTGCAAGTGGACGCGGCCAGGCCGGTCGCCTGGTTGGCCGTGCTTGCCCTACCGCCTGGTTGGCACCCCACTGCAAGGCGAAGAGGCTCGAGGAAGACCCGTGGATGCCCGAAAAAACCGTTTAGAACAGACGTTTTGAGATGCATGCGGGAGAACTGGGTTGGGGATACTAAAGCCGAAGGTCGTAATATGACCTTTGGCGGCTAAGCTAAAGCGGCTACGGCGAGACGACAGGAAGCGTGGACCCCGCGCGACGCAAGGCGAAGAGGCTGGGCGCCTACGGCAACCTCAACGGCGTACCTCCGCCCTCCGCCACGAAGCAGGAGACGGGCGGGTGGTGGCTGACCTGCTCGCACACATACCTGAAAGAGAAGGGGGGTGGGGTGGCGTGAAAACCGGTGACACGAAAACGACAGGATAGTGGGCGCATGGTCGGCGGACAGCGAGGATGTGGGCGCATGCTGGAGCACGCTGAAAGGGGCGGGCCGGAGGACGAGGGGCAATGCGGAGGATGCGTTGAGGCGCCATCCAATCCCCAACGGGTTGAGAGAATGTGCTCGGTGCATCTGGGTCAAACCCGCTGCCCAGTGGGGGTAAAGGATAATCCGCGAATCCACGGCCGACAAACCAAGGCGGTGCGGATGGCGGTCCAGGAGAGACGGGAGGCGAGTAGACGGAGCGCGAAGGCGCTGCTGAATTGTCGTGTTAAGGTGCTAAGGCAACGTGGGAGAAAGACAGCCAGGCATGTCGTGGCTTGCAATGAGGACCGAGCGAACGGGAGGTGCGCACTGCCGTAAGGGTACCGGCGGGGAAGCCGCAGCCACCATGTTCGGTCGTGGCTAATGTAGTAGAGATCTTAATCGGACAGCGGACAGCGGACAGCGGACAGCGGACAGCGGCCGCGCCCGCCCCCGGCCCCGTTTCCCACAGCAGCCGCACCGGGCGTTGCCGTCTGCCGCCTGCCACTCGAACGTCTCCCCCAGCAGCGGGTTGAATGGTTTGTTGTCGCGCAGCGGCTGGCTGTTGTAGCCCGCCAGCAGCCAGCAGCTGACCAGCATGAGGCGGTCCAGGCTGTCGGTGGCGGTGGCGGCGCGCTCCAGCAGGAAGCGGTTCTCGAGCACCTCGGCCATCCTGGGGGAAGGGAGGTGGCGCGGAAAGGGAGGTGGCGCGAAAAGACGCGGTTACATGACGTGTGGGAAGTGTAGGGGAAGGGGGGGGGGGGGCCCCCGCGCGAGGAAATTGTTTGACACGACGAATAATGGTGATACAAAGAAGAGAAAAGGGGTATCGTATGAGGGGGAGCCCGCAGGTCGGCACTGAAAAGTAAGACGGCTTTAGGTGATGTTTGGGAGGAGAGAAAAGGGCAGGGGGCAGGGGGCTGGTACCTTAAGGCAGGCCGCGTGCCGCACAGGCGGCATGAGGCGGCGGCCGCGGCGAGGGCGGAGGGTAAACGCGCGAACCGATGAAGGGGGGAAGCGCGTGTGGCAGGGGCGGTGTAACCTGTTTCCGACTGGCCAAGGTAGCAACAGGTCACTTGAGCGAGGGGGTGATGGCGGCGACCAGCCGGTGGGTCCCCCAGCCCCTCCGAACACCCATCCCGGCCACCGTATCGTCATGAACAGCGGCTCACCTCTGCGTCATGGACAGCGGCTCGTTGATCGTGGCGGGCATGGTGATCTTGGTCAGGTCGCGGCCGATCATGTTCTTGAGGATGCTCCAGATGGAGAAGCCGCGGCCCAGCGGTTTCGGAGCGGGCAGCCGCGACCGCCCCTCGTACGGCCGCCGCGCGACCCTGGAGTCCCCGCCAGCTCCGCCGCTGCTGTTGGCGGCCTCGCTGTCGTCATCCTCGTCATCATCCAAAGTGGCGTCCGTGTCCTGCGGAGTGAAGAGTCCGGGTGGTGAGAGGCGAGGTGAGAGTCCGGGTGGTGAGAGTCCGGTCCGTAGGTATTTTATACCCGCGAATCCACGGCCGGCAAATCAAGGGCGATGAAGGGCCCACGAGTCCGGGGGCTGTAGGCTCAGCCCGTGAGGGCGTCGGCCGACAGGGCCTTACTTATGCCGTACAATCCCGACGCCCCCGGGCGTCTCCCCACGACGGCGTGCACTCCGCCTCGCCACACGTCTGTACTGCAAGAGCTGGCTGCGGCGGGAAGACCGGCCGCTCCACGCCCCAGGAGAGTTTCCCCCCTCAGCGCCGGACGACAGAGTGGAGGGGCTGAATGGACCAGAAAACCGGCGGGGTCCGAAACCGGGGTCCGAAACCGGGGTCCGAAACCCCTGAGAAAGCGGCGTCCCCTCAGCACCTCAGCACCCCAGCACCTCCGCACATAGGGCCCCACCAAGACCCCAAGGCCGCGCGCGACTCTCACCTCGCCCTTGGTTCGCGACTTGCGCTTCCTCTTGCCGCCGTCCTCGTCCTCCTCCGCATCGGGCGGGGGCGCCGTGTCATCTGTCACCAGCTTCAGCTGCGCGGTGGTGTCGTTGGCCGCGATGTACTCCACCTGCGGGGGGTTTCGAGGAAGACCCGTGGATGCCAGGAAAAACCGTTTAGAACAGACGTCTTGAGATGCATGCTGGAGAACTGGGTTGGGGATACGAAAGCCTGGGGGGGGGGATTTAAACCGTTTTACGCAACAGGACAGGATAGTTGGCGCATGGTCGTCGGACACCAATTTTGACGGGGGGGGGGGAAAGTTGGCATAAAGACCGGGTACACGACAGCCAACGGCGATAACTGTTTATTAATCCTGCCCGGTATAACAGCTGGTGCGTGGGTGGGGGAAACATAGCTATGGGCGCATGCTGGAGCTCTGTGTATTGACCACCGAGAAACTCGCCCCGGGGGAGAGGATGGATAGGACCAGGCCCAGGGTATTTTCCTTCGTACACGGGTTTCCTCTCCTCTCCTCCCCTCCCTCCCCTCCCACCTGCCGCACCACCTCCAGCGCGTTCAGCACCTCCGCCTGCTGCGCCAGCTCCGCCGCGTCCTCCTCCGCGTCCTCGTCGTCCTCCTGAGGCACGACCGACCACACAGCCAGTCAGCAAGCAAGCAAGCCGACAAAGGGAGGCTCAAGTGAATGGAGCCGTCGGAGGAACTGTTGTTATTAGCACAGTCTAAGGTGCTGCAGCCGTTAAGCACATTGGAGAGGGCGGAGCACCTCACCGCATGCGGTCGGCCAGGGTGACGAGGAATGGCAACGTCACCGACTACCCGAAAGGAGGAAGGGCAACGTCACCGACTACCCTAGAAACCCCTGGCGGCCGCACCTCCTCCTCGTCTCCGGCGCCCGGATAGTTGCCGTGCTGCACGTACGGCGCCTCGTCGTCGTCCACCCCTAGCCGGTGGTGGTGCATGTGGTGGGTGTCGTCGTCCAAGATGGAGTAGTCCACCCCTGCGGCGGCAGGTGACGGCGGCGGCGGCGGCGGCGGCAGGTGACGGCGGCGGCGGCGGCGGCAGGTGAAGGCCCCGGCGGTGGCGGCAGGTGACGGCGGCGGCAGGTAACGGCGGCGGCGGCACAGGGAGGTGACGGTGGCGGCAGAGGCAGGTGACGGCGGCGGCGGCGGCGGCAGTTGACGGCGGCGGCAGGGGCGCGAGACGTGGGCCCTCCCAGGGGTCTTAGGGCACCCACCAGCCCACCCCGCCCCGCCACGCCAGACCAGACCACCCCCCACCCACCCACTGGCTTTAGTATCCCCAACCCAGTCCTCCAGCATGCATTTCAAAACGTCTGTCCTAAACGTTTTTTTCGAGCATCCGCGGGTCTTCCTCGAAACCCACCCACCATCGTCAAACGGCTCCACGACGTCGAACGCGTCCTCATCCGCGGTGCAGGCGCTGCCGCCCTCGCTGGCCGCCTCGTCGCCCAGGATGCCGGCGGCTGCGGCCGCAGCGGCACGGGCAGCCGCCCCCGCTCCGACGGAGTTGAGGCCGGGGGTGCTGATGCCCCGCGCGCGTGCGGCGTTGCGGTGCGTGTTGGCGCGAAGGATGTTGAGCGTCCTGCGCAGCAGGCGGCGGGCGGGGTGCCGTAGCCCTAGACTCTCGCCTCTGCCTGTTGAACTTAACGCAGCTTGCCGGGGAAACATAACAGGCCCATGCCGCAAAGCCGCAAAACACGCCCCCACCCCCCGCCCGAGGTCCCCAAGAGAGCGTGAGCGCTAGATTGGGCGGGGCGCGTGGGCGCACGTGATGCCACGTGGGAGCTACCGCACATCCTGTAAAGACGCGCGTGAGTTGATCCGTCGACACATAGCCCCTTTACCGCCCTTACCTTGCACCCCCTACCTGTATCTCCTACTTGCACATCTTTCCACCTATTTCCCTCTTCCCCCCACGTTGTTCCCACGGGTTTCCTCGCCAACACCCCCCTCCCCAGACCGGGTTCCCACGGGTCTTCCTCGAAACCTCCCCAGACCGCCGCCCCCCCCCGCCCTCATCCCCCTCTCCTTGGCCCGCCTGCCACGTCGGCCGCTCCCCTCTCTTCCTTACCCCACCTCGTTCCCACGGGTTTCCTAGCTAAACCGCTCCCCAATTAAACCTCATCACCTCCAAACGGCGTACCAAACCTTTTCTACTCGGCTTGACTGTCAGCGCCGACCCATGGATCTCCAATCATTCTACCGGCCCCCCCCCCAAAACAGAACGGGCTTTCCCCACCCCACCCCACTTTTCGTATCCCCACCCCAGTTCTCCAGCATGCATCTCAAAACGTCTGTCCTAAACGGTTTTTCCTGGCATCCACGGGTCTTCCTCGAAACCCACCCCACCCCACCCCACCCCTCGCCTGCTAGCCTTGCCCCCCTGTCCCGCATCTTCACGCCCCATATTTTCTCACTTCCTCCCTCCGTCATACAGGCCTCCGCCGTACAACGCCGTACAACGCCGTACCAGCCCGCGTCCCCGTCTCCCCGTATATCCGTCCTCCCCTTTCCTGCCTCCGCCTCTTTCGCCGCACCGCTGGGGCCTCTTCGTTGCTTTGACCCCTGTCCACCCGCTCCGCGCCTGGATGTTGTTCCTAACGCCCCCTGCTGCCCCTTGCCCGCATGCTTCGCGTCGACCGCTTCCCCACCCGCTCTGGGCCCTGGCCAGGTGAGTTCCGCCGCTGGGTTGGGCCTCTGTTCTGGTAGTTTTTTGCTAGTCGTTGCGTTCTTGTCTGCGGGCGTCGGGACCTGCGTCTGGGCTTTCGCGTCCCCCATGGCGGCGCGGCGCGGCTTCGGCCTCCTCTCCTGGACGACCGCGGACCTTCTCTGGTAATGACCGGCTTCCTCACGCATCTGGTCGGTATTCGGGCGGGTCGGGACTGGGACTCCGACTAGGACTGGGACTGGGACCGGACCGCGATGTCCGCTCTCCCATAGCGCACCAACTCCCACAGTTCTCTTGCTAGCGCCCAAAACCGGTTCTGCGAAAAGTTTACGTGCGTCGCGCGGGGTCCTCGCTTCCTTTCGTCTCGCCGTAGCCGATATAGCTTAGCCGCCAAAGGTCATATTACGACCTTCGGCTTTCGTATCCCCAACACAGTTCTCCCGCATGCATCTCAAAACTTCTGTTTCAAAAGATTTTTTCGGACATCCACGGGTTTCCCTCGAACCCCACCCCACCCCACCCCAAGGAAACCCCACGGGTCTTCCTCGAAACCCCAAGGAAACCCGCACCCACTTGTTAAGCGCCGCGTTCTCCGCCTCCAGCGTGGTAATCCGCACCGCATCGTTGTGCAGCGTGGCGCGGAAGGCGTCCACCAGGGCAGTCAGGGCGCCCGAAAGGCTGGCGGCTAGGGTGGGGGTGGGGGTGGGGGTGCAAAAAAGACTCGTTTACACGGCGTTCCCCGTAGCCCCCGCTCAGAGGACCTCCCACCCCAGGCCGCACTACATGCCGGCCATGACGCACCATCCCGCGCCTCCCCTGCTCCAGCATGCGCCCACAACTATGTGTCCGAAGACAATGCGCCAGCTACCCTATCCATGTCGTGTAACCGGGTCTTCATGCCGGCCCCCCCCTTGCCCCCAAGCCCGCACGGCCCCCCTCCCCTCTCCTCTTCCTCGAATCCCCTCTTCTTGGCCCCCCTCCCCTTTTCCAACCGGCTGTCCAAAACGGTTTTAACTTTTTTACAAGACGGGTTTTCTTTGCAACCCTCCCCTTTTCCTTACAACCCTCCCCTTTTCCTTACAACCCTCCCCTTTTCCTTGCAACCCTCCCCTTCTCCTTGCAACCCTCCCCTTCTCCTTGCAACCCCTTGCAACCCTCCGCCGACACGGCAGCCACGAGCTTACCCTGCGCGCCCACCGGCAGCACCACGCCCCGCCCCCGGCTGCGGTTCCGCGATAGCGCCGCATGCCGCTCGTGCGCCGCCGGGTCCGCCTCGCCCGCCGCCGCCGCCGCCTGCTCCGCCCTGCGCCCGGTCATGGACTGGCGGCCCGACCCGGGAGTCGACCGAGGGCCGCCGTCGGCGGCGGCATCCTGCGGCGGCGGCGCGCCGAGCGCGAGCGGTGACGAGGCGGCGGTGCCGCTGGGTCCCGTGTGGAGGGGGCCGTGGTCGATTTGGGGCCGCGCGCCTCGGGCGCTGAGTTGCGTCAAGGAGCCGTTGTTGCCCAGCAGCGGGCCGGGCAGGTGGCCCATGGCTTGCGGGGGGGAAAGGAGGGGGGGGCACGGGGCAGGGCAGGGCAGGTGGCCCATGGCTTGCGGGTGGAAGGAGCAGGGCACGGGACAGGGCAGGGCAGGAGCGTGGGTGGGTGGGCACCGCGGCGGGTGGTGGTGGTGTAAGATAATCCGCGAATTCACGGCCGACAAACCAAGGGCGATGAAGGTGGTGGTCCAGAGGAGAGGCGCGGGTGGGGATTGGGAGTTGGGGTTGGGGTTGGGGTTGGGTAGAGGGGTTGGGTAGAGGGGTTGGGTAGAGGGGTTGGGTAGAGGGGTTGGGTAGAGGGGTTGGGGTTGGGGTTGGGGTTGGGGTTGGGGTTGGGGTTGGGGTTGGGGTTGGGGTTGGGGTTGGGGTTGGGGTTGGGGTTGGGGTTGGGGTTGGGGTTGGGGTTGGGGTTGGGGTTGGGGTTGGGGTTGGGGTTGGGGTTGCTAATGATGGTCATCGCGGGTCCGGCTGCGGAGGGTGCGCGGTGGAGTTCATGGCTCGTTGGCTGTGCGTGAGGGTGGAGACCGGTGGGTGACAGACGGCGACGAAGCGGAAGGAAACAGGCATCAGCTTCTCGGGGAAGAAGGGTTGGTGTGGCCACGTGTGAGGCAGCTGTGTCGCGGGTGGCTGGAGAGGGACATGCGCGTGAGGGACGGAAGACATAAATTGTCGCTGGACATCGTGCATGCACGCACGCACGCACTCATGCACGCAGCAGCAGCCGAGGTCGCCGCAAACAAAGCGACCCACCTGAAGACGCTCCAGACAAAAAGTGGCTCACAAGGCCCAGGTGGCGCTCCACCTCCGAAACCAGCGGCCCCAGCTCCGCCAGCCGGTCGTTCAGCCGCCCCCGGATGCGTCGCCGCTGGTCCGCGTCCTGATCCACAGCGCTGGATGCGGCGGAGGGTAGCGCGCCAGCCACTGCAAAGATAACCGAGGCGGGGAAGGGGGGGAGCATAAAAAGGGGGGAAGGGGGTTTGGTAAGAGAATCCGCGAATCCATGGCCGACAAACCGAGGGGGGGGAGTTACATAAAAGAACCGGCAACTCGACTTGGGGGGCGGGGACGGGGACAGGGGGGGTACAAGGCTTGGGACGTACGAACGACAAGCGGGGCTGGGGGGCGGGTGTGGAGAGGCAGGTGCACCCACAACCCGAGGCCCCGACCTCGGCATCGACACCGACCCAGGCCGCCTGCCGCGCTGTGCCGGCAGGTCTCCGTGTCCTGCAGGGTGCGGACGACGTGGCAATGCAGCGCAGCCCGCCGTCGCTGCAGCGCCAGCCTACAAGCCGCCCTTCCACCTGCCCCCCCCCGCCCAGGCATCAACGGGTCTTCCTCGACCCCCCCCCCAGTTCTCCAGCATGCATCTCAAAACGTCTGTCCTAAACGGTTTTTTCGGGCATCCACGGGTCTTCCTCGAACCCCCCGAAGTCTATGCGCCAGTTCCAGCTATACTGCTCACGTCGCTTTTTCGCAACACACCATCCACACCCCGCCCCGGGGTTCCTTTTATAAAGCCCCCACCCCCGTGCATCCCAAACCCTTGTACAGCTGGTATCATGCTCTCTCTCCCTCCTCTCTCCTCGTCTCCATGGGCTTCCTCGCTACCCCACCGCCCTTGCCCCTCCATCCCCACCCCCACCGCCCGTGCCCCATCCGCCCCCACCGCCCCTTCACCCCCACGGAACCCACTCTCTTCACCCCTCACCCCCTCACCCCATGCGCCAACCATCCTGTCCCGTCGCGTAAAGCGGGTTTTACAACTCCCCCCCATCCCACACGCACCAGCTCCCGCCGCCTCTCCGCCCTCCCCGCCGCCGCCGTCAGCGTGTCCATCCCCCCCCCGCATCCCCACGCACCAGCGCCGGCCGCCTCTCCACCCTCCCCCGCCGCCGCCGTCAGCGTGTCCACCACCTCCTTGTGCTTGCGGTACGTTGCGACCGACTCGCGCAGGCAGGAGATCCACGGCTGGCGCTCCTCGGGCCGCAGCACCCGCAGGAAGATGGTGCCGCCGGGGGTGGCCAGCCGGATCTGACGCGGGTGCGAGTCGTCCTGCGTCACGGAGGCGTCGCACAGGCTCGTGCTCCAGACCTGGCGGGGGGGGTTGGAGGAAGACCCGTGGATGCGGGGTTTGGGTTACAATAAAAGAACCGGTAACGCGGCTGATGGATGCGGGGGGGGGGCCGGGGCCAAAAAGGCTCGGTTACTCGACGTGGGAAGTATAGTCGGCGCATAAGCCTTCGGACGCCTGGTTGCGTGCGCATGCTGGCACTCGGGGGTGAGCGGGGGGGGGGCAGGAGAAGAGACTCCTGGGTCGGCACTGAAAAGTGACGATGAGTAGGGAGACGTTTGGCGTGGGGCGCGGGGAGGGGAGGGGAGGGGAGACCCGTGGGTCGGCACTAAAACGTAAGGCCGAGTAGGAAACCGTCACCACCGCGCGCGGGGGGGGATGGAGCGCGGGGTGAGGCGGGTTGAGGTGGTGGGAGATGAAGTGAACCCCAGCTGGGCATCTGGGTACGATCTGGGGACCCGCCCCTCCTCCCTCGCCGTCCCCTCCGCCCCCTCCGCACCCTCCGCAGCCTCCGCAGCCGGACCCCCTGCCCCCCTCCGCACCCTCCGCAGCCGGACCCCCTGCCCCCCTCCCCCCCCCCTCCGCACCCTCCGCAGCCGGACCCCCTCTCCTCCCCTCCCTCCGCGCACCTTGCCCTTCATGTTCGCCCGCTTGTAGATGAGCAGCACGCCCGGGGCCTCGGACGCCACGAAGTAGCGGCGGTGCCAGCGCTTGAAGTTGCCCAGCCACAGCCACATGTACGACGCGGGGGGGACGCCATCGCGCTTCAGCCGCAGCGCCGTGGTGGCGTACCTGCGAGGAGGGGTGGGGTATAAAAACGAGGAGGGGGGGTTCGAGGGAAACCCGAGGAGGGGGGGTGGGGTATAAAAACGAGGAGGGGGGGATGGGGTATAAAAACGAGGAGGGGGGGAGGGGGTATAAAAACGAGGAGGGGTTCGAGGGAAACCCGTGGATGTCCGAAAAACCGTTTGAAACAGAAGTCTTGAGATGCATGCTGGAGAACTGGGTTGGGGATATTAAAGCTGAAGGTCGAAATATGACCTTAAGCGTCTAAACTATAGCGGCTACGGTGGGGGGGGTTTAGGGTGTTGGGGGGGTGGAGGTGGTGGTGGTGGTGGTGGTGGTGGATGTGGATGTGCTGGTGGGGGTGGAGGTGGTGATCACGGTGATCCTGGGGCTCTCACCCACCCCGACCAGGAACCCCTACCCCGGTTCCGCACCTGCACAGCCCCACCCTGCCACCACCCTGCCACCACCACCACCACCCCACCGCCACGTGCGCACCTGCCCATGGCCACCCCAGCCTTCGTTTTGGCCATGACCCGGAAGGGCGTGGCCAGGTAGGAGAAGGGGTTGACCGGGTGGTTCGGCGGGTTAAACTCCTCAGCCTTAGCGGAGCTGCCGCCGCCGCCGCCGCCGCCGTTGTTGTCGCCGTTGCCGCCACCGCCGTTTCCACCGCCACCGCCGTTTCCACCCCCGCCGTGGTTGCCCCCGCCGTTGCCGCCGCCACCGCCGTTGCCGCCACCGTTGTTGCCGCCGCCGCCGTTGTTGCCGAGCGGGGTGCAGGTCGGCGCCCCAGCGGTGCTGGGTATGGGGGCGATGATGTTGGCGAAGCTCACCGTCGTAGGGCTGAAGGTGGAGGCATGACCACCACCACCACCACCGCCACCACCAAAGCCGCCGTGGCTCGCATCCTCGGGGCACGACGTCGCTCCGCTGCCGACGCTGCCCGCCCCGCCGCCAGACACCCCCGGCGCGAACGTCGCGTGCTTGTTCTTACGCCCCAGGCCGACGAAGTTGAACTTCTGCCCGAACTGCTGCAGCCTGCCGCGCCCGGCGGAGCCGTGCCCAGGCGCCGACGCGGCCTGCTGCTGCGCCTGTGCCTGCGTCTGCTGCTGCTGCTGCTGGGACTGCTGCGACGCCACCCCCGAGGAGGAAGCGGAGCCCTTGGGTGGCGGCGGCGTCGTCAGGAAGCCGCCGACGGCGCCGCCGCCCGAGTCCGACGACCTGTTGGCGAATTTCGGCTGCGGCGCGCTGCTGCCCACACTGCCGTAGGTACCGGCGGCGAGAGGCGACTCGCCGCTGGTGTGGATGTTGGTGTGGGTGTGGGTGTGGGCGTTGGCTGCGGCGCCACCGAGTGTGTATGGGTGGTCTAGTCCGCTGGCATCGGACCGTTTGGAATGGCTGGGAGGGCTGCTGGGCGGGACGGGCTGGGGAAGCGCGGAGCCGCCTGTCCCTGAGTTGCCCGAGGGGGCGACCGTCGGCGTAGCGGGCGCGTTGCCGCCCGCGCTGCTGCGGCTGGGGGCGACTGACCCGTGGGTCGGCTGCGACTGCGCCGGAGGGTGCGCCGCCGCCTCCGCGCCGCCCGGGACCGGCGAGGGCGGCTTGGGTGGGTTCATGAGGGGCAGCAGCCCGTCCGCCGCTGGCTGCGGGCGGGTGCAAGACGTGGCGGCGAGCCGGGGGGGGGCCTTGTGGGTCAGATGTGGGCCATGTGGGTCAGATGGGTCAGATGTGGGCGGAGGGGTTCGGCGTCCACATCTTCCTCGCAGGAAAACGCAGCATGCTAATCCAGGCGTACGCTAGGAAGGAGTGCGCGCAACCCCGCCGATGCAGTGAGCTTGCGTTTGGCTTGACATGCCGATTGAAGCTTTTGGGCACACAGCGCGTCACTCCTGCCGAGCGCTACGAACGCCCATGGGGAAGCCAGCTCTGGGAACGGCTATCTAAGACGATACTAATGGCAGATAACACCCACCGCGGGAAAGCTTCTGCACAGGCACCCGCCGCCTTAGTTGTCGCGCTGGGCGGGAGGCCTCCTGCTGAAGTCGAGGATAGGCGGCTCCTTGTACTTAAACTGCTTTGGGTGATGGTGAAGTCGCGGGTACGGGATCAGGTAGTGCCACGCCAACTCGTACCGAGTCAGGCCCTCTTGTATCTAAAGTTTGGGAGGAGGTAAGGGTGGGGTCGGAAGCAAGGGTGAGACCGCGTTGACCTGGGCACGCGCGGGATGTGCCAGGGTAACACGAACTCGCCGCCCAGAAGAAGCCCCGTTTAACTGAATAATTAAAGAGCTGATTGGATCGGGACAAAGAACTTCCGTGCCGCAATGCTGCCTGAAGCTAGCCCGCGATTACCCACAATGCGCGCGTCCCGTCAAGTCAACCAGTTGCCATCAAGACCGCATACAAAGCGCGTACTTCCTCTCTATAATGTACTGACAAGTGCTGACGCCAGCACACTTAGCGCGAGATGCCCCTACCTTGGTGTTAATGTCCGTAGGCTCTACCAGGCTCCGGTTGGCACGGAACAGTTGCGAGGATTCTTGCCTTATGTACTCCTTTTCCTGAATAGGCGTGGAGCAGCGAGCCAACAAGTATCTGAATATGCCCTTTTACAGCTCTCGCTGCCAGCGCAAACAGGGGTTTCGTAGCTTCTTTTACGCGTGCACACACCTCCTGAGGCCCCGGCCACCTGTAGCTACTACGGATGAGCTTGCGGTAAAGGGATATGGCCCTTCCGTGCGAGCTTGACATATGGGGCTTGTAAGTCTCTTTCGGGGCGGTTCCCTATGCCTACGTATCATACATGTCCATTCGCATGCTGAACCGAATAAGTATTGTTGTATACAAAGGTTTCCGCCTAATGGAAGCCCTACCGTCGATCCGACATGGCCCCCACGATCGCGTAAAACCGAATACAGTACGAATGGTGCCACGCCTAATCGGCAAAAGTTCGCTTATTTTTATCCTGTACAAGAGTCCTGAAGGAAACCTCTTGCCGGGTGCCGACAATAGCGTCCTCGAGGAGTCGCGAAGCCCCACGGCTGCCCTCCACGACTTGTCACCTATTAAATGCTATTTCATCACATTTCATTCCAAAGAACATTGAGCTGCATAGTTGGGATTGAAAGACACGCGCTCAGGCCAGGCCAGGAGCCCATGTGGGTTCCCCATGCGCGCAAACAGAACCCATTCCAGTGCTAATGGGAAACCACACCTTACCACGCCATAGCCCACATGAGCGCCGCAACCAAAGCAACAGACCCCAGCGGCACATCGCAGACGCAGCGTATTGTTGCAAACACGTGATCCGTTCTCCCTTCTGTTTGGTGTATACGCCCCTGGCCCAGCTAGCGCCAGCCAAGGGATGTGCTCTGCATACTTGCCATGCTGCTTTGCAAGTCGTGTCCGCAACCAACAGGGGAGATACCGTACAGGGGCGGCACCGTACCGACGAGGTGACGTGCAAGTGAGGTATCAAACAGTGCGTACAGGGAAGGTGACGTGCAAGGGAGGAGACCGTACCGCACAAGGGAGATACCGTAGTAGTGGTAGGAGCAATGTTAGCTCCTGCTGGACGCCCTCACAGGTGGTACAGCCTGTGTCTGAGGGTCTTTGTTCGACACGATTCCTCCCGCTCAGAGCGTGTATTGCAGGCTTCAGCCCCACCCCCTCCTCTGTGTTGTCGGTTCACCAGCCGTCCCTATCCCCTCCTGGTTTACAAGCCTTCTCCACAACCTCCTCGTTCACCGGCCTTCTCTACCCTTATCCTCTGATCCTTCTAAAGCCTGCCGCATGCGAGACGTCCCAGCAGCTTCCCAGCAACACAAGAACCGCACAGGAAGCAACACGCATTTAGACAGACGACATACTGACACTTCTTCCTTCCTTCATACTGGTACTTCTGTGCTGGGGAAGTCTGGTGGAAGCTAGATGGTCCCCCTCTACAGCGACCCGCGCCCACCTGTGCCCCGCAGCACTAGCTGTTCCGCACGCGACAGACTGCATGGCAGCTCTCTTGGAACCTAGGCTGGCGATCGGTCAGCAAGCATTTCCAGGCAGGAAGGGCACCAATCGTTACAACTCCCGCACCGCAAGCGCGCCCCACGCGCCTGCACGGGAAGGCCTCCCGTCGCGTACAGCGGAGCCGCCACCAGGAGGCTCCGAAACCGCCTGCCCAAACCACCACCTCCGGGCGTCCCGGTTCCAGCCCGGCACGGCGGCACGTGCTGGCAGAAACTACGACACAAGTACATATGGGATGCGGTTAGGCGACGGAAGGGCGAAAGAATAGGAGGGTCCGGATCTATGAGGGCCTAGCTTGTTGCTGGGTAAGCTCTAGGGACAAGCAGCGGCACCAAAACACACCATACACACAAGAAGCGAGTCGCCGTCCCAGCAGTACGAAATCATCGATGCTGCCGGCTACTGCGCCACGTCACGCCACGCCGCATCGCGATCCCGTCCGTACTTTTACGACGCCACAGGTCGCTGGATGGGACGCGCCGCGCCGCGGGTGGGTCCGGAACGAGCACAACGTCCTCAGCAGGCGTCATGCGTGGCGCGCGCACATGCGCCTTTTGACGGCGAACGAAAGCAAATGCTAAAACAGGAGAGGAAGGCGTAAGCCTCCTCCTCCTCCTCCTAATGCCGTTCCAGTGCTCCCGAGTGTCCCAAGTGTCGGTGCAGCCACGAACAACGCGCACACACATCTGGTGGTTGGTGGTTGCAGCGACACATCTGGTGGTTGGTCGTTGCAACGACACATCTGGTTGCGGCCTAACCGCCTGCTCTTCCTTCACCTGCGCGCCCCGGTCGCAAAATCCGGTTCCGGCCAGGGGGCCGTACAGCGCGTGCGCGCGCGGCTGGTGCCGCCGCAACATGCGGCGCGCAAGTGAGCACGGCACAGCAAACATAACACACTCACAGCTTCAGAGGTACATTTGAAGACATATCCGGAACACACACACGGAAAACATTAACATGAAACGAGACGAGACAAAACGTACGCGCCGTACACACACACGGAATTAACGAGGATTAACGACGCGCAAAACTCGCTCCTCGCGAGATCCGCGCCTGGGGCCCTCTCTTGGGGAACGTCACAGGCTTGTCAGGCCCACACACGCTGTACCGACACACTCACTCGCTCACTCCCCTCACTTGCTCACTCCTCTCCGAGCTGCACGCGCCAACGCCAACGCACACGGGCGGGCGTCAGTTCCAACAGCGCACATCGTCTGCAACGACACGCGTCGACACCAGCGCTATCCCTAGCCCCGGCTCCCGGCTAAACGCAGCTGCCTAGTGAACAAGCCGGACCGGCCCCTCCTGCCCCACATCAAGCCGGTTGGAAGCTCCTCGCCCTTCTCCCACCTCCCCTCAACGTCTTCTTCCAACTACCCACCCACCCACTAGCGGCGATGGTGGCCGCCCCCTATCCGCGCACACGCCGTCGGTGCCATCAGAAGCTCCTAGCGCGACTGAGGACGGAAGGCCCATTCTAGCTGAGGCTCGCGAGCAGAGGCCCCACAGCGGCCGACGACGAAAACGCCAGCTAGCTAGCTTCCTCGCGGTTGCAGGCACGACCGCGCCTCACGAGCTCCTCACTGCAGGCAGCCGAAAGCGGCCCTTGGAGCCCCCCAGGACGCCGCGCTCGCGCCGCGCTCGCGCTCCGAAACCAGCCGCAGGCGCTTCCGCCGCGACGGGCTCATCCCGCGATACACCCGCGCTGCCGGCACCCGTGCTGACAGGCGAGGACGGGGGCCGCCCACGCCAATGTGCGGCGCCCCCGGCTGGCGACGGGCCGTCCTGGGCGCCCTGGCGAATGCCATCGTCGACAGTAGTGCCATCCGCGCCACCGGCGCTGGTGCTGCCGCTGCCGCGGCTGAACGGGGCCGGCGGCGGCGGCGGCGGCTCCGCCGCCGCCGCCGCCGCTGCGGCTGCCGCCGCGGCGGCGGCAGCTCGCTGCTTGGCCAATAGCGTCAGGAAGGGCTTCGCGACCTCGCCGTCCACGTCCAGCCGGTCCACCGCCCAAGCCAGGTCGTCGGCACGGTAGGACTCCTCCGAAACCAGGAGGGCCGGCAGCAGCTGTGCCGTACGGCGCAGCACGGCCGCCAGCCAAGGCGCCGGCGGCCTCGCGTCCAGGAAGGCGAGGCAGTAGAGGAAGCTGACCAGGTCGGAGGGACTGCGGAGGGGCGGCAGGCGGCGCGGCGGGACGGAGTGAGTGCGTGGACGCCTCGTTTACCACGTACAGTCCCCCTCGGAATCTACGCAACCGCCACCCGTCATTTCGCCGTTCACGTCTCAACAACCCATGGTGGTTTACTCACGCTTCCAGATAGCGTCCCCAACCCAAACATTACACGACATGGCACATCTCCATCTCCATCCCCCGCCCTCTGGATGCGTCTTCATCCCACACGTCCCCACGTCCTCACCCGCATGACGGCAGCTGCCGCGCCACCTGGCACACGAACGCCTCAACCCACGGCTGCGGCAGCCGGTGCCGTCCCCGCGCCAGGCCCTCCACCAGCAACACCAGCTGGCCCGGGCCCATGCCGCCAAGGCGGTGCTGCGCGGCCGCCAGCAGAGCCTGCAGCGCGCCGCTGGATGACAGCATAGCAGCGGGATGGCGGCCTTTTTGCACAGCCGATCCAAGAGCCCAAACCAGGTTCGCTAGGTCGTCCGCGTGGCTGCTGCTCCTGTTGTTGCTGCTGTTGTTGGCGGTGGTGGCGGTGTTACTGGTGGCGCTGCTACTGCCCACGGGCTCGACGCCAAGGCCGGCGGTGGAAGGAGCGCCGGCGGTGGCGCCGTCCTGAAGGGCGGCGAGCGCCGCCGGCACGTGCGCGAGGTACGACGCCAACCACTCGTACGATGGCGTGTGCCCCAGCTGCGCCATGCTCCAGGGCAGGCGCACCAGCGCCGCCGGCGGCAGGCGCCCCAGCGCGCTCGGCCCCAGAGCCGCGGATTCTGCCGCAACCCACCACGCCGGCGGCGGCGGCCGCCGCACCGTCGCCCACGCCCAGCACAGCTCGGCGCTCAGCGCCGGCGGCAGCCCGCCCGCCGCCAGCGCCGGCAGCAGCTGCCGCTGCAGCCGCTCCGCCACGTCAGCGGCGGGTACGTACCGCAGCGCCGCCAGGCAGCAGACCGCCCGCGCGGCGTCGGCGGCGGGCCAGCAGCCGGCCGCCGACTCGGACTGCAGGCACACGTGGCGGGCGAATCCCGACATCCAACGGTGGCCGGGCATGTGGCCCCACCGCGCCAGGGATGCTAGGAGCAGCAGCATGGAGTTGGGGCTGGGGTCGATCTCGGGGTCAGAGGAGGCGGCGGGGGCAGACGCTGCGCCGGCGGCGGTGGCGGCGGTGGCGGCGGTAGAGGTCTCGCTGTCGCGAGCGCGGGGCCCGGCGGTTTCGGAGGCCGCTGGTGCGGCCTCGCGCATGGGGCCTCCCTCGCAGTTATGGTCGTCGTCATCGTCGCCGTCGTGTCCGCCCGATGCAAAGGTCGAGTCGCGCGGCAGGCGCAGCGGCTCCAGCAGCTGGTGCAGCGGCCGCTGTAGGATGACGCTATGCGCCATGGCCAGCACGCCCACCACCCAGCCCTCCGAGTGGGGCGCCGCAGCGACCCGCGGGTCGGCGAGCGCCTGCAGTGCCGCCAGCGTCGACAGCTGCCGCGACGGCTCCGCCGCCAGCAGCTCCCGCTTCAGCTGCGTCGTCGCACTGGCAACCAGGCCGCTCAGCGGCGCCGCTGGCGGCGCCGCCGCCGCTGCGCCGGCCGCCGCCGCCGCCGCCGCCGCCGCCGCCGCGTCCTCCAGGCCTAGGCGCTGCAGCTCCGCGACGGCCGCCAGTACCTCCACCGGCGCCAGCGACTGCGCCTCCGCCGCCGCCGCCAGCGCGGCGGCGTGGTTCCGGAGCCACGCCAGCGGCGGCCGCAGCCCCAGGCGGCGCTGCAGGTGCAGCGCCGTGCACAGGTGCTGAGGCCGCAGGGTCTGCAGCCGGCGAGTCGTACTGTCGTACCAGGCGGCGGCCCACTCGGGCCCGGGCACGTGCTCCAGGCAGGCGAAGCAGGCCAGCAGCTCCACCAGGGCGGCCGCGGAGACGCAGGGCTTGGGAAGCTTGGTGACGGAGGCCTGTTCCAGCGCAAGTATCCAGCCAGGGGGGAGCTGCAGCGGCGCCGTGGGAGGCATCGCAGCCTGAACACCATCCGGGCGCTTTGCGGCGGCGGCGGCGCTGATCGATGCGCCCGTGGTGGCGGCCACGACTGCTCCGGCGAGCAGCAGCAGGTGCTGGACTGAGGCGGCGGCCAGGGAGGGCTGCGAGGCCGCCAGAAGCGCCGTAGCGGGCGACGGCGATGGTGGGTACAACTGCTGCTCCAAGGCCGCGGCGACGGCGGCGAAGCCGCCGCGAGCTGCCCTCCCTGGCTCCGTCTCCCCACACGCCTCCGCCGCCTCCGCCGCCTCCGCCGCCTGCGAAAACTCCGCGTCTTCGGGACATAGCAGCGCCACCGGCGACGGCGTCTGCAGCGCCCCCAGCAGCCGCAGCAGCTCCTCCACCTCCTCGCCCGTCAAGCCGCGCAGCCGGGCGCCAGCCTGGGAGGCGACGTCGCACAGCCACGCCGGCGGCGGCCGCACCCGCAGCCCGTACAAGCCGCGCAGCAGCGTCAGCACCGCACGCGCGCCGGGCGCGTGGCCGCACACTCGCGCAGCGGCGGCGGCGACGTCATGCCGACCCGCCGCCGTCACCGGCGCGCACCCCAGCCTCGCTGCAGCGCACAGCGCCTGCCCGACGTCGAACACGTCACGCTCGCCCAGGTCTGCCGTCAGGACCCGTCGTACAAGCCCCACCACCAGTTTCTTGGCCAGCGGCGGCCGTGGGGGGGCGTCCAGGCCCCCCGCCGAGCCGCCGGCCGCCCGGGTTTCGGAGCTGGTTGCAGCCAGGTACGCCAGGCACTGCGCGGCGTGGCGAGGCAGCAGCGCTCCAGCGGTCAGCATCCGCGCCGCCCGGCGTACGAACGCACGCTGCCGGTCCTCACTGGCCGCCGCGCCCAATGCACACAGCCCGCCGCCGATGCCCCCAAGGTCGTCGGCGGTGGCGGCCGGCAGCGCCGCCGCCGCCGCCGCGTCGGCGGCGGCCAGAAACGCCGCCGCCACCGGCAACCTACCCCCGCCGCCGCCGCCGCCGCCGCCGCCGCCATGCCGCCCCGCCAGACGTCCCAGGCTGTGCAGCACCACGCCCAGCTCGCTGGGGTCCAGCCGCGCCAGCAGCGGCGCCGCAGCCGCCGTGAAGGCATGCAGCCACTCGGCCGAAACGCGCGCGTCCAGCTGCGCCAGCGCGCCCAGCGAGTTGCACAGCGCCTGGCGCCCGAGGCCGCCCTCCCGCGCGCGCGCCAGCAGCGCCGCCGCGCACTCGTCAAGCCACGCGCCCGGCGGCGCGGCGCGCAGCCGCGCCAGCGACCACAGCATGCAGGATAAGGCCCTGGCGGGGGCGCCCGCCAGCAGCGGCCCTGACGCCGCCGCCCGCCAGGCCACCAGCAGGTCCTGCGGAAGCCGCAGCCCCCCCCGAGCGCAGCCCCACAGCGCCATAGCCAGAACCTGCAGCCCAACCCTTCCCCGCTCCTGCTGCAGCCGCGCCGTCAGCGCCGACACCACGGCCGCCTCCGCTTGCTCGTCCAACCGTACGGAAAGCACGGCGCACGCCCAGAGCATGGTGGCGAGGGATTGCGCTGTGGGAGCCGGGTCTGCCGTACCAGCGGCGGCGGCGCCGCTGCCGCCGGCGGCGGCGCCGACGGCCGGGTTCGCGAGTATCGAAGCCGTGAGAGCCCGCCGCGCGGCCGACAGCCACAGCGCGTCGGGCCGCAGCCGCATCGACGCCAGGGCCCACATGCTGTAGCTCAGCTGGCGGGCGCCGAAGCTCGGCAGCAGCGGCGCGCTGGCGCACTCAAACTCCGCCATCCACACCGGACCCGGCCGGACCCCCACGCGTGCCATTCCCCACAGCGCCAGCGCCAGCGACTGCGGACCAACGTCACGCCAGAAGTGCCGCAACTTGGCCACCAGCAGCGCCCCCGCCGCAACCGACGGCGGCGGCGGCGAGCCCGGCGGGCCCGCCACCAGCGGCTGTAGCACCCCCAGCGCCCACAGCATGTTGGCCACCGTGCGGTGCCCCGCGCGCGGCATCAGCCCCGGCAACCGCTCCAGCAGGGACTCGATCAGGCGACCCACATCCGGGTGCAACCTCGCGGCCGCGCCTAATGCCCCCGCCAAATCCCCCTCGCTCGCCGCCGCCTCCGCTAACAACTCCGCCTTTGCGCGATGCTGCTGCTTCCATCGCCGCCGAAGCTGCCGCTCCTCCGCTTCTTTCAGGAGCCGCCGCGCCGTCCTCCCCAACTTTACTTTCAAGCCCCGCGCCTGGCCACAGCCGCCGCCGCCGCCGCTGCCGCTGCGACTAGCCCCTCCTCCGGCGGCGCCGCCGCCGGCGTGCAGGACGCCGCCGCGGCTGGCCAGCAGTGACGTGGCGTCCCGGCGGTGCAGCTTTGCCAGCCGCACCAGCGCCGCGCTGACGTGGATACAATCCAACCGCTCCTGGTGCACCTGCACCAACACCGCCAGCCGCCGCCAGTCGCCCGCGTGGGACAGTTCCGAAGTCAGCAACGCCGGGGGCATCAGCCGTACCGCCACGGCATCAGCAGCGCCTGCGGTGACGGTTGGGCTGCCAGCTTCGCCGGCCGCGCCTGCGGCGCTGGCGCCGGAGCTCCTGCGCTCCGGAACCACGTTGCGCCGTCGGACGGGCGGCGGCGCCAGCTGCACGTCACGCTGCTGCGTGAGGTGGTCTGTGGGGGCGGGGGTGCTGAGCCCCGTCACGAATTCGTCAGTCCAGTCAACAGCGCTGGTAACAGCTGAGCTGGGGAAAAAAGCTGTTCTGGACGGCGGCACCGCCGGTTGTCCGTGCTCGGGTGCGGTGTTGGGGAGGGATGGTTGGGAGGCGGCGTGAGGTTCGTCGTCTCCGCTGTCATCGTTGAAGGGCTCCAGCACGTGGGAGGCGGAGGCGGAGGCGGCGTTGGAGGGCTGGTTGGGACGTGCCGCTCCGCCCGAGGATGCCGCCTCCGCTGCAGCTGCTAGCGCCTGGTTGACCGTAAGTCGCTGTCGATCTTGCGCTGCGGAGCCCGACCCAGATGGCGCCGAGCGCTCCCGCCCCGGCGGCAAGGTGTGCTCGGCCGCACCGCCGCTGTGCCCACTGCCCGACGGCGGCTGTGGGGTTCGAGGAAGACGCGGCGGCTGTGGGGTGGGGTCCGTCGGCTGAGCCCGCTGGTCCGGCCCCTCGCCCTGGGGATTGGAGTGTAGGGCGTTCAGCAGCCATCCGCGGAGGCTGGCGCCGCTGCCCTCCAGCCAGCGCGAAACCGTGGCTGAAAGGTCCGCAACGCCGCCGCTGCCGGGCTGAGGGATGCGGAGCGCGTGACTGACGTCCGCGCCTTGCGTCTCGGGCCCCGGGACGGAGCCAGGGTGCTGCTGTTGCTGGTCGTCGTTGCGGCGACGGTGGACCCGGCCCCGGACGACGTTGCTGCTGCAGCCAGCCATGGGTGCGCTGGTGCTGGTGCTCGCCATGAGCATCTGATCCGTGATTCCCTCGCGCCAAGGGAGAGCGCCCGGCGGTGACGGTTCCGCTGTGGAGAGGCTGCTCGCCGGGTGCTTGTTGCGAAGAGCACCCAGCTGCTCCGACAGTGACAACTCATCCGAAGCTGCTGATCGCCCCTCGCCGAGGCACCGTTCAACATGAGAATTCTCGCTAGGAGAATCAGCTGGTGCTCGTGCCGCCCGGGACACCAGGGACCGGCGTAAACACGCCTGCGAAAGAAACGAAATGGGGATGCGAAATCGGCCCCAAATCTTCGCTAACAGGTATTGCGAGTCAAATGGGTGGCGTCATTTTATGACAACAAGCACCGAGAGGATAACCCAGGCGTGGACATTGATCGACCAGCCGCCGCCCTCACCCTCGCGCCTCGCGAAGCTGCATGTGGTGATGCCCAGCAACGCGGTGATATTGGCAGATTACATCTGCAGCCAATTGTGTCGCAATGGTCAGTGATCACCCAGCTCGTAAAAGGCCAAAATATTGCTGAAACCCCGACTCCTGCACACCTGGGAGGCGATAGCAACGCTGGAGTCAGCTGTTGGTTCCCAATTGTTGCTAAGGGCGCCGGTCCCGCCCGCATCCAGTGTCAGCGCCGCGCAAGCATGGATACCAGGTCGGCCGCCGTCACGCCGTGCAGGCCACGACCGCGACAGATTGGAGCACAGATGCAGCTATCCTAAGCAAATTGCAAGGAAAGATTGTTTTGTTGTATAATTGAGCTTCAAATGCCAATGTCAGCCGTCGTTCCGAGAGTTCCGATATGCTCACAAGAGCTGGCTCCGTGCGTTAATGAAGAGATGGACCTAAAATATCCATGTGTCCTTGTAGTTACTTTGCGCGGCTTTGCGTTTAGCAGCTTGACTTTCATGGTACGGCATGGGCAGCAGCCGAGTTCTTTGGTCGTCTGGTGTCCCGACCCCCAAGCACGCTAAAACAGATCCGCGTATTGTTACCTTTTTTATTGGATATATACGAGAAAGCGGGTCGAACACTGCGCGATGGAAGCCAAATGCATTACTGTATGGTGTCCACGTCACCATACGCCTAGCAAGCTGTGGCATTCATATGAAACTTGGCATTTATTTGAGCAACGTTCCAAAGAAGCTGTCTTCGGTGCTAGGTCAGGTGAACTAGGGGCATGGCTTACGGACCCTTGGGTCCACCTGCATCCGTGTGCGAGGGCGTTCCACACATGGGGTGCATGCAACCGTCTCAAAGCTAACATACTGCGACAGCCAGCAGGGAGGCATGACCGTGCTGGGTTGGTGAGGCAACCCATCATGCATTCTGTCAAACAGCGGGTCCTATGCTCCTATCGTATGCTTCATATGGCGGCATCAGCCAACTTGTCACGCTGACGACCCTCCATTTGCTTGAGAGCTTTACACGGGTTCAGTTGATAGCAGATTGTCATGCATGCGCATTGCAAGTCAGGGGTGCCTGGGCAGGGCTGTGAAAGGCGGCCATTGCCGTCGTCTGTCACCATCCTTCAGTTGCAGCCTGGCTGTCCATCATACACCCCCCCCCCAAAAAGGTCGACAGGGTCCCTTCGCCGCCACAAAAACGTGCCGTTAAACCAATTCAAGCCTAAGCACCGAATCCTCCTTGCGCCCGTCCCCAAGACGCCCTCCCTGTTTGTCGGCACACATCGACACAGCACCCATCACTACTACTAGCAACACTACGCAGCCAAGCCTCCGCCTCTCCCTCCACAAGTCCCTCTCGCCATGGGTCCATCACGCCGGAGCACAACGGGGCCCCGTGCCGCCGCCACTAGCGCCGGTGTTGGCGGCCGCAGCAGCTTCGCCGGGCTGGGTCGCTTGCCCGCCGGCTCCAGACATCAGCCCACGCGGAACCGGCAACCGATCGTCCACTTTGCCCTGATGTTGGCGGTGGTCTTTGGAGCGATGACGTTGTTGCTGTTCGCGCCGGCCGTCAGCGCGGGTACGTGCGCGCAGGAGACCTGCGGCTGCCCTGTTGACCGTGCCTCCATGGCTGGGTGGTCCATGACTGGGTGGTCCATGGCTGGGTGGTCCATGGCTGGGTGGTCCATGGCTGGGTGGTCCATGGCCATGGCTGGGTGGTCCATGGCTGGGTCGTCGTCGCTGGGCACCCTATGGGCATGCATGACAGGCCGCCGGGTCGAGCCCTGTCCCTGCGAGTCCCTGCAGACAAAGGCTGGTCGATGACCTTGACCTTTTGAATCCACGCCCTGCTGCTCTTGCAGGTCGCGGGCTGAACCACGAGCGCAGGCTGCACAGGTAGGTGGGCGACTGCATGCGACACTACGCAGGCGTCCCCTCGTTGCGACGAAGCGCCACCTGAAGTATTTATTTTATATATTTGTACGACGTAGCTACCTTCAGTTGTTTTTCGGAGCCAAACTTGGGTAAAAGTGCTTGTAAGGGCAAAATTCCTGGGAAAGCTGCCGCGAAGGCCAGTCAGCGCGTTTTGGGGAATCCTGACCGCTGTGAGGTTCCAGATCGCGGCCCCTGTCGCCAACGTCTTGCCGCATGCCGCATGCCGCAGCGGCTTCCTCGACGGTCGACGCGTCGAGGACGCAAACGGCAAGCTCCTCAACTTCATAAAAGTAAGTTGACTGCCACGGCAGATGGACCGCCAGCAGCAGCGAGCGAGCATGTCGTCCCGCCCTGCCCTCAGGGCCGCGGTGCCGCGGTGCCGCAACGCCTGACCCCGAACTGCGCCTTGTGTGCGGCCTCTTCTCTCCCGCCTTGCAGAACGCGCGGGCCTCCAAGAGCACACCTCAGCCCG
Source organism: Yamagishiella unicocca (assembly GCA_003116995.1). NCBI lineage: Eukaryota > Viridiplantae > Chlorophyta > Chlorophyceae > Chlamydomonadales > Volvocaceae > Yamagishiella > Yamagishiella unicocca. The sequence continues at coordinate 213,464 of BDSL01000050.1, forward strand.
CTCCGGAACCAGCACCGGTGCCCATAATTGGCTCTGCACCCCAGCCGGTACGCCCTCCGGTGCGCGTATGCTGACATGTACTGTATGCCAAAGTTCTTCTGGGCTGGAAATCACACCTCATTCATTTCATTCTTCCCCGTAGCCAAAGGTTCCAGTACCGTTACATAAATGTGATGTTACGTACCAGAATAAGTGTACATAATATGCATGGTGGCACGAGCATAAAACTAAAAAGGAGGCGCAAGCATCAGATGGTCCCGTTACGTCCTCGTCCGCCGGCAAGCGCCGTTGTCATCGCCGCGGTCACTTGCGCCCCCCCCATTGATTCCGTCACCCTTTCTACCGCCGGTCCCCGAGGCAACCACCCATTATTGTCCCTGTGCCCACCCTCCACACACACGCCCGGTAACGCAGGTGCCCGAGGTCGTCGTACCAGTGCAAGAAGCTGCAGCCCCAGTCATGGTGGTTCCCGTGCAGCAAGCTACAGCGCCAGTCATGGCTTATCCCGTCCAGCAAGCCCTAGCCCCTGTCATGGCTTACCCCGTGCAACAAGCCCTAGCCCCAGCTGCGGCCTCGGCGCCTGTGCACCCCGCTGCAGCCGCCGCCACTGCGGCCCGCGGGTCGGCAGGCCTCATGGGCTCGCACCCGCTCCTGCAGGGCCTGCAGGGCGGAGGCGCTGCGGGCGGCGCTGCGGGCTCGGCGGACGCTGTGGCGACGGCGGCGGTTGGCGCCATCGGAGGCCAGATGGGCGGCCTAAACGTAGTGAGCTCCAACCCGCTGGACATATCCAACCCCATTGACTTGTACAGCGGAAACTACAACCAAGTAAGTCCACGCGGGCGGCTGGCTGGCTGGCTGGCTGGCTGGCTGGCTGCTACCACTTCCTGGGCGCATTTCGTTCGGGCGGGGACGGGGGTCCGTCCACATCAGTAAGGTGTTATTACAGTGTCGGCAAGGCCGGTCGAACCCAGGACAAGATAGAGGGGGCCCTGTAAGCGATTTTACGGTGCCTGACATGTAAACCGGCAGTGCAAAAAACGACTTAAGCCACCAGAGCGTTGAGTGCATGCGTGGCTCGTACCCTTCTCGTTGCCACTTTTGCACAGCTCGCGTAAGGAACGATGACTTGTTGCGCGCCACACCTGGCACGCGCCGCCCTCAAACGCCCTCGCCCCCCCACCGCCATACACCGCCCTGGTGTCCCCGTGTTCCCACGCCCGCTCCTTGCAGAGAACCAACATGGTAAGTGCGGCTATTGGACTTCTTGGACCGTCCCAAGTGGGCAGCAGCAGGCCTCGAACGACACGGGGGGCATCGATCACGGCGTGCATGACCTCCCCGCACGGTGCTGGGCGGGTGTGCCCCGTTGGGCCTTGCTTGTTGTAGCTCGCTGCTTGCTGGAGGCAGCGTCCACACGCCCAGGAGTCGGAGGGCAGGCACTCCTGTTCTAGGTCGATGGGGTCGTTAGACACGCATCCAACCGCAGCGCTAATACAACATGACTACCCCCAGCGCCACCCGTGCCACCCATTGGCTACTGCCAGTTCTAGCCACGCCCCGTTGCAGGAGAAGTAAAAACGTGTGGCGTACCTACCTACGCCTTCGCAGCTCCTTCCCTCACGCGTGCCACCGTATTGCGTGTGTTTCGTTTCGCACGTGGGGGCTCACATGGTAGCCGCAGATGTTTCTTTCATCACCCCCACGCCCCGACCGGCATTGCGCTCCATAAGCGCTACATCGCGGTGCCTGCGACCGACCGCCGCTGCCGCTACCTACCGCCGCCAACACCCTGCAGCCGCCGCGGCGTGCCGTTGCACTCTCCCATAACAAGTCAGACCTGCCCCCGCATGCCCGCACAATTCCCGACACGTAACCTCATCTGCCTATCCCGGCCCCGAAACCACATACATCAGGCGGGCTCAAAAGGACGCTGAGTGCCGAACCCCCACCGGCGAGCGCCTGCCAGTCGCACCTGCCAGAGAAGCACGTACATGGTACGCGCTCGCACCGGCAGCCAGCGACGGTGCGCCACTGCTGCTGCAGCGGGATCGAGCCGTTGCGGAGGCAAAGTCACGTGCGCTGCAGCGGACCCACGGCAACGTCGAGGGGCTCGAGGCGGAAGCCGAGAGTAGTGCGGTGTAAGGGTGTAAGATGAGTCGGGGCAGCCAGGGCTGGCTTAGGTAGGGGGCCGTCCACCTCATGCGCTAAGGGCGCTGGTTTCGGGGCGCTCCGAGTGGCCCCGTGGCGTTGCTGCCTTGGGGTTGCTGCCGGGGCCCTGCAGTGGTCCTTGTCCCGACCGGCCCGGCGTGGGCAGGGCCTTGCCTGGCGCTTTGTTTTGTCGCTGGCGCCCTCGGGCTGTGGTCAAGGATATGGGACGTGGCAGTGATAGACGGATTCCTGGGTTTGGATCAAGGGTGGACTGAGAGGTGGGCCCAAGAACGGTGTGCAGGTGATTTGGGAGGTGCAGCCGGGGCTGAATCGTTCTGGCGGATACGGCCGGCACAGGGCCCTGCATGCGGCAGAAGCTGGGCTGGGGCCAATCGAGGAGGTCCGCTGTCGATTGGGTTGCGACTGGGAGTTTCAGGGTGGGTGCCAGCTGCCAGCGCTGGTGCGCCACCGCTGTCATCGTGATTTAGCAGGGCCAAAGAGCTTGAGACGCTCGCGCGAGTGTTGGTTTCGGGGTGGGGCTGGCTGGCTGCAGCCTCGGCCCTGTAGCTGATGACTGGAGGCGTTGACCGTGCTGCGGTGAGGCGTTGACCATGCTGCGGCGTGTGAGTTGGCTGAGTGGGACTGCGAGGCAGACCCGTCCGCATTGGCAAGGCCGGGTTGCGGGTCGCCGCTTCCCGGGCCGGGCAGGTTTGAAGTTTCGGGTGCTCACTGGCCCGTGCCTGGTGCGCGCACGTGAACGCACGTGTACGTGTACGTGCCCTGCAAGAATTAAAACACACAATCGCCGGCAGCACGACCAACGTTGTATGTATGTTGTTGTTGCAATTGTTACAGTGGGCTCCAGACCTTAAAAGGTAGAGCCATCGGGCGCATCGCCTGACACTGAAAGAGACAAGGAAAGCAAGGAAAACCGACGGTTCCGAAAGGCAAACCACCCAGAGCCTCACAACCGAGAGCCCAGAGGAAACAGCAGGCACCAATACACAGGGGGAGGTTGCGCTGATGGCTCCCCTGCACTGTATGTTAATAACGAGGAAAAGGAGGCTGAAGTATGTGTGCTAGTTTATCGCTACACACGTGCGCGTCTCATACGATATGCTGGGACAGCTGGATGGGACTCCGGCAGACGATATGGTTTGTGACGCCACACCAGGGTAATGCCGAGGCCGTAGAAGTAACAGGTCCGACTTGCCGACCGGGGCTTAAACCGTTGGGCGGAACGGGGCCACTGAAGGGGAGTCCGTCTCGGGCCATCCAAGATGTGCACCAGCGCTGTGGGCCTTGTGCGCAAGCACGCGACAGCACGAGCAGCAAACAATTGGTTGTAGCAGCCTGCAATATGCTTGCTTGTTGCACATTTGCAAGTCCGGCCGTTGCCCCAAGCCTGCCCGACGCGAGGCGGGGCTCGTGGTTCATGCCATTCGCGCCTCCATCTAATCGGTAATAGCAGTAACTGTTGCAGTGGGCCCCAGACCTGGAGGTAGAGCCATCGGCGATCCCCAGATCGCGACGTTCCTTTTGGGGATCTTGGTGACACGCCTGTCGTCGTGTGAATCATAGGTGCTGCTTTGGCGCATCCGTTCTAGCTTTTCCGGTACCGCTTGTTGCGAGGACGCAGACGCGCCATGTCTGGCTACTATGGTTTGCGGTGGTCCACCATTGGCATGGCTTACTTCCCGGGCTAGCCCGCAAGCGGACGCGCCGTGCCCCGCGCGAAGTGTAGTGCAGCAGAGGTCGCACCCGGCTTCTGCATTCGCCAGGATTCGCCCTCTCCCGTCGCCCAAGCAGGTCCCACGTAGCACCGTGCACGTGTACCTTGACTAAAGCTGCTTCACATGTACTAACCGGTATCCTAATTGCGGGTGCTGCGTAAGGCGTTGCCTATATTGGCGCCAGACATTGTAATCCTCGCTAAGCAACGCTCGCCACGACACCCTCTAAGCAGAATGTGAGTGTCACAAGGGAGCCCGAGTGGCTGCAAGCGCGGAAGCGCAACCAGGCGGGCCCGATGGGCCAGATCACGACACAGGCCCTAAGCAGGCCTACGCAAGGCATCCGTCCACGAACGACTGTTCCCGAAAATTCGACAGCGCTAGAACAATAACAGGGGGCAGCAATTACCGTCGTCAAGTAATTACGTGCACCAGGCTGCACCATATTGCGAACCCAGGAGGCTGTTCCGTCCCAGCCAGCCTGTCAGGGTGGTTCAGGTAACGTAGTTAGCCTCCATAATTATTATTGATGCGCCTTTGACGATGACCGCCGAAGGTGACGGTATGGGCCCCCCTCTTGTCCTGCGCTCGCCCGGGATTGAGGACACTGTAGCATCGTCTTATCATGTAAGGAATCGTTGATCTGGGGATGTTATAAGGACCCAAGTGGATGTGTGAGTATGGTCGAGATCCGCCATCATGTACGTCATCGTCACGGTTCTGTACTGCCGTGGCATAGTACTGCCGTGGCATACAAAGACACTTCGCGCAGATAACGACATAACGTCTTATTGCTGAGATATGACAGTGTTCGCAAGCCCGGGCGAACGCAGGACAAGGAGAAAGGCCCATGCCGGGCCTCACCATACGACAGCCGGGGCTGAACCCAGCAGACGCCCCGAGGAGCACAGGAAAGCCTCGAAAGGCACAAAGACGCCACCCTGCCCAAACAGCAGCCAAGACGCAACAGCACAGCCAACCGACTTCACGGCCGCCAAAACGCACAATCCGCACAAAACAGCGGGAAAGGGTGACAACAGGACGCCCGTGTAGAGCAGCCCAGTGCCCCTGCATCGTCATTATCCGACCTGCATCCCATCATGACGACAGTGACTGAGCTAGAATCGTAGTAACCCTGTAGTCGGAAGCGACATCATAGTAAGGACATTTCAAAAGCGCAAGTACCAGAACTTATTAACTTATACACGTTTTGCTTCCTTGTACACGTATCCATATACCGAATGTCAAAACCAAAAAGGTGGCCTCCAGGTTAAAGCCACGTGATACCACGTGAACACCTGCGACACGTCAACCGACGAGGAAATGCAAAGGCTGTAACACTTCCCAAAATTCGCTAAGTGCGTGCGCAAGTAAACCCCAACAGTGTAATACAATTCTTAAATTTCGGTAAGAGACCAAGATTCTTTGGGGTCCTTGAAACAACGAATGACAGTCCCCAAGCCCAGGCGAGCCCAGGACAAGAAGAGGGGGCCATGTCAGTGGCCTCACCAGGGTTAAACCCAGCGCACGCACCGAGGGGCACAGGAGAGCCCCGAGGGGCACAGGAAAGCCCCGATAGGCACAGAGACGCTACCCTGCCCAAGCAGCAGCCACGACGCGACAGCCATAGCCAACCAATTCCACTTCCACCAGGCACCATAACACGAAATGGAACGAAACGCACACCCCACACGAAACAGCGGGAAAGGGGGAAGACAAAACGTCTGCGAAGAGCAGCCAAGGGGGGAGGTTTATGGGAGGTTTATGCTCGTTTTAATTCATTGCCATACCTACCGAGCTCCAAATTCCTAGGTATCCAACTGCAAGTATAACCTGGCTAGGGGCGCAGAACGTACTGAAACACGAATGAGCGGAATGAGCGAATGACGACGAAATGCATTGGAGGGACGAAGTGACATGTGCCCTCAGCATTTGCGGCAAACCTGCTACTGGTTTTGTTTATTAGCGTTTAGTACAGAGTATATTAACTGTATTACAAACACTGGCGACATGGGCATTTTTGCTACCTGTTTTTTTGGTAGCAGCTCTAGGTGGAGATCAAAGAGGCCCTTATACGAACCAGACACAATAGGTAATCCTTTGTCGGGTGGACATGTGCTGCCGCGCTGCAACCCGGGTCTGGAGGATACGAGCGGCGTCGCAGGCGAGGTGTCTCAGCCAGGCCAGGACGACGCGTCAAACAACATTTGCAAGGAAGCGTGGAAGAGGCTGGACACGTTTACGCCGCAGCACGTATACTATGGCGTTGCGCCGCCGAGCGGCGCTAGTGCTGGACCTGGCATGGGCGCGTCTGTCGCAGGCCGCTCCTCTAGTTTCGCACTTAGCGTGGTGAGTTAGTGATTGAGAATATGTTGCATGACGCTCCGAACTGAGGGTCTGGGGCATTGTTTGACTTGAATGGTCTTGCACAGCTACAAGAGATGCGGGACGCCATGATCATGGAGAGCTCGCCAGCCATTATTACCGTTGTTACCTACGACGGGGAAGCCATCCATCAGAATCGGCTCAGCAAGCTGTACTTTGGCGACCGTGTCGCAAATCGCATGGGCGTTGGCGAGGACGTGCTGGCGCTTGTGTTCTCTCTTGAGCCGGAGAAGGGAGCGCGCATGCTGGACGAACTAAGCCGAGCCGGGAGTGCGGGCCTGTGGAAGGGTAAGTCCGTCAACCCGGGGCGGAGGAGGGGTACAGGTCCGTAAGCGCAGCAGGCACCTTCCAGCAGCCACCGAGTTTCAGGATCCGGGACCTGGCACTGACAGATCAAACCCCGCACCCGTCATCCATGAATGTATTCCCGCTCGGCTGCCTACAGAGTTGCCAGCTTGCAACTTGATGCCAGATCCGACCCATTTCTTGGCCTCGACTCGGCCCTCCCGCAACCCTCTGCTGAGCAGTTCCCCTGCCGCACCCTGGGGGCTCGCTCACACGCTTTCCCCTCTCGTCCCATGCGCCTCATCACCTGCTCGCAGCTGTCGTCCGGGTGCCGTACAGCCTCGCGGGTGAGCCGCACAGCAGTAAGATTGGCTCTCCCATTGTGGGCGACGACTCCGCTGACCAAGACCTTGACTCGGTCAACGTGGTTGGCCACGCCGACTGCAGCAAGGATGGTCATGGTGAGCCTCTGATAGGCAGAGTCTAGGGAGGGAACAGAGTCTAGGGAGGGAACCTGGGACCGGACTGCTGCCCGCTATTGCCCGCCGGCGATGAGGCCTGCCCCACAGTGCCAATCCAATCCTAGATCCTAGATCCTGGATCTAACCCACAGCAATCCAACCCATACGGACACGACAGTCCGGAAAAGACGGCCGCGTCGTCCGGACATTTTGTCGTCCGCTCGGCGCTGCTGATCATGCCTGTTGGCTGATTATACCCGTAGGAGGGGCTCAATACCCCGTAGTGAGGGCTGTGTTCGAATGCGGCTCCGCCCGTTAGGAAGCAGGTGCTAGCACCAACGGATACCACACGAAAGCATCCTTTGGGTGCAGTGCCGTCTGCTTGCGCGCCTAGCAACCAGTGCAGCAGCAGCGCGAGCAGTCGAAGAGGACCGTACCGTGCCGTGCCGTACCAAAGACACACACACATTCCCCTCCCCTCCCCTCCCCCACCCTTTCCCGCGCGCCAACTTTATCTCCCCCCCCGCTTGCGCAGTCCACCACAGCCCCCATGCGCTCACAACCAGCCCCGAAGTGGTCGACGTCAACGGCGATGCCAGCTGCCTGTGCGAGTCCGTGTCCTCAAAGCCGGTCATCGGTGGCGACGGCAACTGGATGTACGCCAGCCAGGGCTCCTCGCGCGCGCTGACCGTGCAGACATCTACAGCCGTTCCAGTGCCCAGCACCACAACCACCACAGCCACAGCCACGGCCACCGCCACCACCGCCACGCTAGCGGCGGCAGCGGCCACGTGGGTTGCAACGCCCGAGTCGTGCGCCAGCCCCCGCTCAATCGATGTGACGAGCGGGCACGGCGGTGGCGGTGGCGGTCGTGGCGCCCCGGCTCCGTTGTCCCGGACTCGTAGTAGTCTCCCTAGGTCGCTGGCGGGGATGTGCAGCCCGCTGTCGACCACCGCCACTGCGCCGGCGCTGGCCCCGGAGCGCACGAGCGCAAGCTTCTACGACCCGCTGGGTGAGGCCGTCCTGGGTACTGGGCTGCATGGGTGGGCGGCTGGGTCGCTTGATTCTAACCCTCGCTTTCCGCCAGGGGTGCTTTCATCCCCTCCATCAGCACCAGCGCTTCCCCCCTGGGTCCCCTCTCCCCTCCTTCCTCGCTGGTCCTCTTGCTCTCGTTGGGAAGCTGGGAGGCGGACCCTTGCTGCGACGTGGCCGTGCGCGGACGGACGGAAGGCCTGCCTCCTTGTGCCTTCGGCCTCCACATTTCGTTATCCACGTCGTTCCCACGCCCAGTCGTTGCCCCTACGCCGCTCGTCCGCGCCATGTTGGTTCGCATAGCGCCACAGCGCCAGCTAGCCAGCCCCCCCTCCCTGTAGCTTCCGAAAGCGGGGCCCGCGCCGCCCAGCAGCAGTGCGCCCAATCGGTGGTGAGGCCATGCGAAACCGTGGCGCAATGTCGTACGCGGGACTGCCGTACGCCCGATCGCTCGTGTCTGTGCCAACCCCAATGCCTCGTCCCCTGAGACATGACACCCTCCTCGCAGCTCAGGTTCTGAAACACAGCAAGTGGACCAGGCGAGCCGGCACGCCGCCCCTGGCTGGCTACCGCCGCCGCCGCCGCCCTGGCACCTCCTCACCCCTCCCCTCACCCCTCACCCCTTTCCCCCCGCCCCTCCCTGCAGCCACCTCCACCTTCGCCACCTTCAACAACGCGCCAAGCCAACACAACCCGGCCCCCAGCGCCTCCCTCTCCACACGGACCCTCTCCACCCTGCCGCACGCGACCGACGCGGACCTACCCGCACGCGACGGTTCGACTTCCAGCCGGCGCCCGCCGCGCCGCACCATCTCCTGCTACGCGCCCGTATTGAGCCGCGCCCTGGGCAGCTCGACGGGGTTCGTCAGCCCTCAGGGATCCATCGGGCCCGCAACACCGACGGCCAGCTCCCGTGCCCTGACGTTTGCCATGTCCCTCGGCACGGCCCCCATGGTGACTCAGCAGCCCAACCCGGCACCGTCTGCAGCCGGGTCGCCTCGCGCCGCGCGCGGCATCTCCATCGGCTCCCGACCCTTCCACGCCTCCGCCAGCACCACCTGCGCCCTGCCCCGAAACCAGCAACGGCCCGCGCTCGACTCGCTCGACGGCGACCGCTCCATCCAGGCAACAGCTGGTGGTTTCGGAGGCGCGGCGCGGTCGCCGTCGCTGTCGCCGTTCTTCGAGCGCGCGCTGAGTGAGGCGAACAGGGCTGGCGGCTACCGGTCGCTGGACTTGCGTCCTGGGGGCAGCAGGAGCCCCCAGCCGTCTTGGCAGGGCACGTCCAGCGCTACCGGCGATGTCGGCCAGGAGGCTCGGGCGCTGCCTTCCGCAGGCCGCATGGGGCAGCCGGCAGCGTACGCCCGCTCGGCAATCTACGCCGTCGAGGCCGAGGTCCCCAGGGCGCAGGCGCCAGAGACGGCTGTGGTCGCAGACGCGACCGCGTTGTCGATCGCCGGATTGAACCTGGCGTCCTCGCCCTTCCCGGCAGCTTCCGGTATCCCTGCAGACGACCTGGCGCCGGCGCCACCGCCCTCCGCGCCGGCTGCGGCTGCGCCACCGAGCTCCGCGCCGGCTGCGGCTGCGGCACCGCCCTCCGCGCCGGCTGCGGCACTGCCCTCCGCGCCGGCTGCGGCATCAACGTCCTCCGCGCCGGCTGCGGCTGCGGGCGCCACACAGAACATGACCCCCCTAGCCAACGCGCGGCCGGTGCGCAGCGGCGATCTGCAGTCGCCGTTCGTCGCGCCGGACGACGTCCAGCTCAGCCAGTCATCCGTGGCTAACACGCTGGATGTGGCTAGGGCCTCCACAACCGTCACTGGGGTGCAGGCAGCCTCCGCCGCCGCTGCCGAGCCTTCGCCGCCGCTGATTACCTCTGGCAGGCTCGCAGCTCCCTCGGTGGTGTCCCCCTCGGTGGTGTCCCCCTCGGTGGTATCCCCCTCGGCTGCATTGGCGGCGCCTGTCGTGCGTGTTTCCTGCAGCGGTAAGGAGGCCGAGGCGGCGCGCGCCTCGCGGCCCACGCCGCCGGGCGAGCCGGAGAGCTGGCACGAGGTGTGGGCCACCGTGGCCCGGGACCCGGTGACCGGGAATGACGTCATCGTGTTGACGCAGATGGACGTCACGGCGAAGGTGCGTGGCGGTGGTGGTGGTGGGGTGATGGTGGGGTGGGGGGAAGCTAAGGGAGGACTGAGAGGTGCGTGGCGGTGGGGGTGGGGTGGTGGGGGGGGGGGTCTAAGGGAGGACCGAGGTGTAGTGTACTGATGTCGGGGCACACTCCGGGTCTGTGTCACTTGGGCCGCGGGCCGCGCGGCTCGGTCTGCCATCGTCGTACATGGAGGCACATGCATGGCGCGGCACTCGAGACTCCGCATCACGGCTGTCGCGATCCTTGCATCCTCCCCCCCTCCCTCCCCCCCTCCCTCCCTCCCTCCCTCCCACCACTACCCGTCTGCGGACCTCTGCTTGGTCCTCCTGTCCCCATGCTCCCTGTCCCCATGCTCCCCGCCCCTCCCTCCCCCGCACCGCACCGCCCGCCCACGCACCAGGTGGTTGCCGAGCGGCACCTGGCGCTGGTGATGGAGACGGAGCACCGCCTGGTGGAGCAGCTCTTCCCGCGACACATCCTGCAGTACATCACGGAGGAGTGGACGGCGGGCGACGGCCCCAACGGCGCATCGGGCCCTGGCGAAGGCTGGGATGATAACCGCCCACGGAACAACAGCTCGTTGCACCCCGCTGGCAGCCTCCGCTGGCGACCCGTGGTCCGCGACTGCAACGCGCTGGCCACCTGTCACCCGGAGGTGAGCTACCCCTTTGGCTCCCCCCCGCACCCCCCCCCCCTCCGTCTGAGGATACATACCCACCACGCCAGCATGCAGTCGTCACGAGACTCCGTGCGGAGAGGCTGCTGCACCGCTGTTCCGTGTCCGTCACCAGGGCGGACGTTCCTAGCCGCTAGCCATGCACCGACCCTGGCCCCCAACATGCACCGACCCTGGCCCCCGCAGGTTACGCTGCTGTTCGCCGATATCCGAGGTAGGCCTCGCGCCCGGTCGATGGGTGGGGCCCTTGGTTGTTGAGGGGGCCCTTGGGGGCCAGGGGGAGCCGGTGGCTCAGGTCCCCTCCCTGTAGCTGGTGGTGGCTCAAGTCCCCTCCCTGTAGCACCGAATTGATGTAGGGTGCCCGTGCGGTGCTGGATCATAACGACGCTTTCTGCGAATCCGTACACCAGTGGACCCAGTTGGTAGTCCGTGTCTGGTGATGTTGCCTCTCGCCCTCCCCTTCCCACCCCCTCCTTCCCCACCATCAGACGACGGCCGCGACTTGCTCGCCCTTCACGCCCTTCACGCGCTCCCCTTCCCCTTCCCCCCCTTCCCCATCATCAGGCTTCACGCCCATGTGCAAGGAGGTCGAGCCGCGGCAGGTAAGGGGGCAGCGGGGGCTGGGTTTGGGATACATCGATTTGGACCATGTGCGGCAGCTAGCTTCCCTGCAAGGTTGGCGTGTGCGTGCACCATGCTGCGACACTAGCATTGTGCCCACTGCTGGCTAGCAGTAGTAGTAGTAGTAGTAGTAGTAGTAGGCACACAAGTAGCAGTAGTAGTAGTAGTAGTAGTAGTAGTAGTAGTAGTAGTAGTAGTAGTAGTAGTAGTAGTAGTAGTAGTAGTAGTAGTAGGCACACAAGTAGTAGCAGTAGTAGTAGTAGCAGTAGTAGTAGTAGTAGTAGTAGGCGCACGAGTAGTAGTAGTGGTAGTAGCAGTAGTAGCAGTAGTAGCAGCAGTAGCAGTAGTAGTAGTAGTAGTAGTAGTAGTAGGCACACAAGTAGTAGCAGTAGTAGTAGTAGGCACACAAGTAGCAGTAGTAGCAGTTCCACGAACAATTGTGCGCCGACTCGTCACGGCGTCAGGTCGTACGGCTTGAGAGCAGCTGCTGATGCCGAGTTGTGCTCAGCTGCTGCTGCTGCCCCCCGGCGACGTGCCTCCCCCCGCTGCTCTGGCGACCCGCAGGTGATGGGCCTGCTCAACGCGCTATACTCGCGGTACGACGCCATGCTGGACAAGTACGGAGTCTACAAGGTGGGCGGCTGCGAGCGGACCGTGCTGTTGTGGACTTGACTTAGAAGAGGTTCGGGATGCGGGTAGAGGGAGGGCCACGACTGCGCGCGAGGGCTTCACGAGCCTCCCTGGAGTGATGGAAGTACGTTGTGCAGGAGGTGTGTGCGGCGTCGCCCCACATCCGCACATCCTACATCCATCCCTGGAGTGTGCTCGTGCTTCGGTCGGGGCTGCCCTCGTACCCGTACAGCCGAGCGACGTGTCATATACCTGAAACAGCTAGGGTGTCGAGCAAAAGCTGCGGTAGCTTGCCTCGTCAGGCTACGGTTCGAGGGGCTTCCGTTGCTGGTGGTCAGGGGCTTTGACCAAGGTTGTGATGTGGTGCACTTCGCTGCCCCGCCCGACAGCGCCATGTGCTCTGACACGACGCGCCCTGCATGGCGCGTTTCGCGGCTCCGCAGGTTGAGACCATCGGCGACTGCTACTTCGTTGCCGGTGGGCTGATCCACGAGGACGAGGACGGCATGGCGGCCGTGAGGGAGGGCGCTAGCACCGAGGACCCGCTGCAGGCGGAAAAGGTCTTCATGTTCGCAAAGGTACTTGGTCATTAACAGAAGTAAGGCGTCGGTGTGGCTTGGCGGCGTTAGGTAATCGCTAGTCGGTTTGCTCATGCCTAAACTCATGCCTTGTGTGCCTAAACTGGTCACGTTTCGGTTCGTGCTGCTGCGCAACGTACCAGCATCGATATGATGTCATGACATGCGGTTATGTATGTGACAAAACATGCACCGTTATGGTGGCGCAGGCCATGCTTGCCGCTGCGCGCGAGGTGTTGATGCCCACCAACGGGCAGCCGGTGGAGATCCGCATCGGCCTGCACACGGGGCCCGTGGTCAGCGGAGTGGTGGGCACCCGCATGCCGAGGTTCTGCCTCTTCGGTGAGTGCGTGATGACTGGCTGCTGGGAGAGGGACGGTGGGGGTGGGGCGGCGGGCGCGGGCCAGCCACCGAGACAGGTCGTGTTATAGGAAAGCACAAACGACATGTGCGTGGCTGTGGCGCGACGGGGGCCAGCCATGGCAACCTCGCGTACACCTGCGTGGCGCAAAATAGGCATTGGCGGTTATCAAGAGAACAGCGCTGATTGACTGGGAGGGCGGGTCTGGGCGGGTGCCATCCAGCCAGAAGGGTCCAGTGGGACCTGCCCTACAGTGTCGCTGACAGATTCCCGGTCATCTGTTTTTGGGACAGGTATTACCAGCGTAGAAAGCTGAAAGCAGAGCTAAGTATGAACCTGCAGTGTGCTGATATCTGTGTGTAATGACGCCACCCAGCTACTGGCTGCTGGCGCAGTGCTTGTGTTTTTCTTTGCGCTTTCCCATCCCGACCTCACGCCTACGTATGTACGCGACCTGCTCGCTGCCCTGCCCTGCCCTGCCCCCCTCGCTCCCCTCCAGGCGACACGGTCAACACCGCCAGCCGCATGGAGAGCACCGGCGTGCCGGGAGCGATCCACGCGTCGGAGGCCACCTACAGGCGCCTGGCGCGAAGCAACCATGACTGGGAGCCCACGGGCGGCATCGAGGTGGGTGGACGGATGGGCGGGTCGAAAGTCGTTGTGTTCACAGTGCGCATTTCGGCCTGGCATGCGCGCTTTGCTTTACCGTGTACGGCGAATAGGCCATAGGGACCATACCTCCGAATGAAGGTGCCTCAGGTTGCTGGCTTGCTCCTTAGTCGTAACGTAACGTTGGTGTGGGAGGCTGTGGGAGGAGGCGCTATCGATTTACATGCATTGAAAGCACTGGTGCACGGCCTACCGAAACAGTCGATGCACCGACACCCGCCCTAATCATCGGAGCATTCAAAGCACCGCTGCGCGCTCCGCATTCTGCGCCGCCCAACCGATCCGCCGACAGCATCTGAAAGCCACCCGTGCCCTGGTATGCCAATGCCACGAGCAGCTCAAGCCGCGCCGCCTTCCCTCTTCTCACACCACACAGGTGAAAGGCAAGGGCCACATGCAGACGTACCTGTGGAGATCACCTCCAGCCGAAGAATTGCGCAGGGAGGGCTCGGCGCTGCCTGCCAGGCTCAGCGGAGTCAACGGATCGCCGACGGTCTCCATGCAGCTGGCGGTGGTCGAGCCTCAGGAGCAGCACGCCGTTACGCCGGCACCGGGCAGCCCCGCGCACGGCAGTCCTTTACAATTGCCTCGGGGAGCCGGTCGCGCCGCGCCCTCATCTTTCGACGGCTTCCAGACAGCCAGCCAAGGGGAGTAGCTAGCTGCTTGCTTGGAGGGGCCCGTCTGGGCGGGGGGATATAAGATAATCCGGGGGGGGTGTTGGCCTGCCTTGGGGGGCCTGTCTAAGGGGGGGCTGTCGTGGGTCCCTGTCAGCGCCATGTCGCTTTGATCTTTCGGCATCAACACGCCTTGACGGCAGCCACAGATGCCGAGATTTCAAAAAAAAAAGTGGCCGATGGAACGCTGAGAGATGCGGGGGCTCTGTCCAACGGTCAACTGCCGGATATCGAGGATTTACGCGGACAGCACGGACACATCGGGAAGCAATATGAACGTCTTAACGCACACATGCGGCAAGCGAAGTCGTGCGCCCCGTTAGGGCGCGAGTTGCAGATGAGTTTTGGGGTCCATTTAAGGCGAGGTGGAGTGGTGTTGGCGCTTATTTTTAATAATTTTGGCGGTTGGCTCTGCCGTATGAGTTGGTTTGTGTGCAATTTCGTGTCAGCCGAGTGATCCCGGGGTGCTGGCGAGTTTGTTTGCGCTAGCTAACCGCGTTTTTGGTGACAGTCGCACCTGCGTTCATTTCGTCCGCCATGTGCGTGAAACGCGTCGAGCGAGCAAGGCCTGTGGCCTGGGGTATCCTGGTTGTCGATTGTATTTTTTGGTGGTTACGTTAGTTGCTGTGGGTGTTGCGCAAGGCCAACAATGGTTGGGAAACCATTGTTCGTTGAAGTCGTCGCCACATCCTACATGCGACTGGTGTTGTTGAGTACAATCCAACATTCATCAACGATGCATGGGGTTCCCACAGTCCTCGGCCTCGCTGCGTGCTAAGTATCCGGAGCTGGTAACTATTCGGTTGCGGCCAAAGCCGCGCTGGCACACCGTCAAGGAAGGTGACGCCGGCGCCCTATCTTGGCAAGCTGTCGTCTAGTCCCGCCAAATAAAATGTACCAAAATTTTTGAAAGGCTGGCAGGTCTGGTGAGACGGTTGTGGGTTGGTCGTGCCTGGCGGTTACACATGCGTCGTTGTCCCGTGGAGATGAAAGTGCGTTCTGCGGTGTGCAGCAATTAAGCAGGTTGTCTTTTTCCTTTGGTTCCCGTCCTCAACGGCAAGCGATGTGGGTGGAGACGGGTCCAACGGGGCTTTGCCGCCTCTGCGGAGTTGCCGCGCGCCAAACAATTAATGTTTTATCGCCCAGCTGCCGCCGTGGGCATTTTATGTTTGTGTTGCGGTTGCTGCTGGCGCAACAGCAGTGAGTACTGTTGGCCAAGCCTCCCTGGTCTGTGCCACGCGAAGAGCGAGGGTCGTGACAGAGACCTCGAGACAGTACCGAGACTGACTGTCAGCAGGGATGGGCTTGCTGATGGCCTGTCCTTGTCCAGGTCTGTTATGTGGGCTGTGAGCTTTCGAAGAGATGGAGAAGAGTACTTGAAGAGTACTTTGTTAGGCCCTAACAATATGTTGGCGGTCTTCGGCTGCGCCTAGCTCGCGAGGAGCCAGAGAGCCGACCGGAGCGATAAAACGCGATTGAGTGACACAATTTTCCCACCACCGTACGTGACTGCCGTACAAATGTTTTCATGTGTCTGGTGCTCCGTGGGGCTGCTGCTCGACCAGTTTCGCTGCCCTGCTCTCCCGCCGGTCTGGTTCCCTTCGCTTCATGACGCTGCTGTAACGAATGAAGGCTGCGCGTGACGTGGGTGTTGAGCCTTGTTTCGTCATTAGGTGGATTTATCACGCCAGGCGCATCTACCTAGCAACGACGTCCCGAGACAGCAGAAACAGCTGGGCGGAGGAAACCGCGCTGGGCACAAGGCAGGAGCGAGCCGCTCAGGAGCTCCAGGGCAGCCAGCTGGGATCAGCAAGGACACCGCGAGCGGCCCCCAACCTCCAGAACACAAGGAGCGACTGGTGGGTGGCCCCGACTGCACCCGACCCGATTCGCGCCACACCGAGCTGGGCAGAATCCCGCAAGCGGGCCCAAAATCAGCAACCGCAGTCAACTACGCGCAGAACCGGTAGGCGTACCGGCGTTTTCGGTGACCGTAGGTGCCCTGGCCAGCGCCAAGCAGGCATTGGAAGGTTTCATCTCCCCAAAATGCTACAAGCATGCGTGGCATCCCCTTCAGAGCGCTCTGATCCCCTTGCCATCTCGCACTGTACGAAGTGTCTTAGCAAGTACTTGGCCTTACTTGAAGCACGGATGACGACGGACGGACTCGGATGGAGGACCGTCGGATAGAACGGTCCGACTCGACCGCTGGGCTTCCCTGGTCTTGGTTGGAGGGACCCAACATATACAGTTTTCGATGGGGTGTCGGTATTGGCCCTCCCCCTTTTTCCTGGGCTCCTCCGGGTGTGCGGACACTGTAACACCCTTATTATTTTGAGGCTTCGTCTATTGTGCTTTTCGAGGCTTTCTTGTGCCCTTGGGGGCGTCTGCTGGGTTCAGCCCTGGCTCTCGTATGGTGAGGCCCGGCCAATGGGCTTGCAGCTCCGCCTGTTGTTGCCACTGCCGTTTGGTCACTGCATGCACCTACCAAATCTCCGTGACCGTTACTTAATAATGAGAGGTTGCAGTGTCCGCAAGCCCGGGCGAACTCAGGACAAGAAGAGGGGCCCATGCCGGACCTCACGATAGCCGCGCGGAGCTGAACCCAGCAGACGCCCCGAAGAACACAGGAAAGCCTCGAAAGGCACAAAAGCGCCACCCTGCTGCCTGCCGAAGTAGCAACCAAGACGCGACAGTACAGCCAACCGATTTCACGGCTGCCAACGTGCCAGGCACCACCGAACGAACATCTCATTATTAGGACGAAACGCACAGCCCGCACGAAACAGCGGGAAAGGGTGACAAAACGCCCCGGCAGGGCGGCCCCAAAAGGGATTCGGCAAGAGGCAGGGGGACGAACTTAGGAGGGTCACAACGTGTCACAACCCATACGGACGTGCCAACCACCGCGCCAAAACCAGGAATAGGATTATTAGTGTCTTGTCCTGGGTTCGCCTGGGCTTGAGGACACTGTAACATCTTATGATTTAGTAACGATAGTTTGGGCCAGTGTGAGCATTTTACACCGGCCGTAACGAGCGTGAAGTCGCATCCAGAATTCGGACTGGTACGTCGGTTACGGCGGGCCCCGGCATTGCGGCGGTCCATGGCACGGTCTTCGTATCTATCAGCACCAAATTTATATGCGACAGGCAGACATGGACATGGAATTGCAGGCGCAATGGGTGCATGCGTGACCATGCGTGACGCTCTGGAGCGACACAACTGCCTACCTATAATGCAAACGGCGTTTGCGTTCCTGTCAAGGCGGTTCCTGTTTTTCTTGGGTCCTTATAATACCCTTTTTTTTACCAACGATTCGCTCAAGAACGGTGTGATGTTACAGTGTCCCTTTGCTGGCTGGTTGTTCGGGTGGGGCGTCTCTTCACGGGTGGCTGGGTGCGTGGTGCCCCGGGCCTGGGCCGTTGACTGGCTCCGTGTCTTTCGTTGTTCCGGCGGTGGACCTTGGGATGCCGATGTCCTTGTGGGGCGGGATCCCAACATCTTGAGCGCGGCGGGGTGTCCTATCTTTTTCCCCTGTGCGTGCTTCTTGGGGCATCTCGGTGTGGGTCCTCCCGCTTGTGCTGCTGGGTATGCATGCCCGGCGTCTCTGTACTTTCCTGCGCCCTTCGGGGCGTCTGCTGGGTTCAGCCGCCGCTCTAATGGTGGGGCCACGGCTATGTGTCCCTCTTCAAACCCAGTATAAAAAGAGGGCCCTCGTCCGTAGATAATGCAGGTACACAACGAGCCTTGCGTACTGCTTGTATTGCGTTACGCCCGAGCGTGACCCGAATAAGCGTGCATTTTTCGCAACTAATATTTCTGCAAATGCGTATCGGTTATAAGAATATAGGTACAAGGATGCGGCCTATCGGCTGGCTTCGATTCCATGTGTGCCACTCGCAGCCTAGCTAGCCCGGCCATTAAGAGCTTATTACACATTATACTATTTTCTTTAAAAGAAGCAGTCAGGCTTCTGTGCCTGAGGTGGTCTGCTGTACACCTAACCATTTCGTAAACCGCATAATTTAAGGATTCAACTTTGTTCCAGTGTGTCCGAGGCTTTGAATAATTAATGAGATGCTGCAGTAAGAATGAGGCGTGAACAAGTAGTCAAGCGATCAGCGCCGCAGTTTAAAACTCAACCCGAGTAGACCGCCGGCGAGATATGGGTCTCTTCACGGCTTGCTTCTCAGCCAGCGCGGTACGGACAAACGTGAGGGATAAATCAAACCAGGCTGCTGCGCAAACAGCCAGTGCGCTGTCACAATGTGAAGGGCTGCAAACTGCTGATGATGAGAGGTTACAGAGTCCTCAATCCCAGGCGAAAGAAGCTTGTTCACGTATCCCAAAGGACATTGGCAGCAGCTTGGGACAACACAACCGTCCTTGTGGGGCAGCCGGGGGCGGCAGCTATTTTGCCGACGACGTCACTGCCGCTTCACAGCGTGTGTTTACAGGGGTAAGGATCAATGCTTTGCATTCTTGAACGCTGGCATGTGTATCGTGTTTCAACGGGTCCGTCGCCATCCCCTCCTCATGACTCGTCATCTCCTGCAGGCGCGACTTCAAGAGGCGTTGCGCGATGCTATGGTCATTAACAACTCCCCTGCTATCATCACTATTTTTACTCGCGATGGCTTGGTCTTGCACCAAAACCCACAGAGCATAGCGTTTTTTGGCGACCGTTTAGCAGCGGGCGCCGTTGAGCCGCAGGATGTGCTGGCAACGGTTTTCGCCTTTGAGCCGAGCAAACTCGCGCGCATGCTGGAGGACCTAGACCGACTGGGCAGCGCAGGACTGTGGAAGGGTGCGTCGCGCGTCCGCACAAATAAACCGATTTCATGTGTTGCATGGTGCCCTGGCAACAACCCCGCAGCATTTTAAAGTCGGCTATCTTGAAACAGTGTTTGCGGGAGGAAACCGAACCTTGAACGATACGTGCCGGTGCCAGCCCTCCGCCGCTTGATAGACGCGCAAACTGGGCAAGCCCACCTACCTTGTCATGGCGGGCCATTTCCCCACCATGCATCTCCTAGGCACCATCCACGCGCCTACCTACCGTGTGTCAGCATAAATACGGCATCGATTATCGCCGCCTAGGCACCACGGCCCAAACCGTTACTGGACCCCTGTAGGATCACCATGTCGGGCAATCGATCGATCGATGGCCCCACGCACACAAATGAAGGCGGCACTCAGCGCATATATATACATGTGCCATGCCGCCCAGCAGCAGTCACGGAGACGGTGCCTTGGGGCATAGCATTAAGCACCAGCCCTCCATCCACAAAAGGTTGGTTTCCGGACCCGTGTGTGGCGATGCTTTTCCCATTACCGTGCTCGCAGCTGTCATCCGAGTTCCATTCAGCCTGAATAAGGCCCTGCACCACGGCGCCAGCAGTGGTGCCACCGGGCAGCCAGGCTACATGGAATGCGCAGCCTCCCTCTTGGGCCACGATCAAGAGAACCAGCAGGATGATGGTGGGGGCCAAGAGCCTGTCGGTGCCTGCGGAATCGATTGGACAGTTGGTACAGAGGGTAGGTGCAGATAGCACGCTGCGTCAACCACGTTCATTCCTCGCAACGACGTGGCTGGGCCATCGCACTGGGCTGTTTGCACATCGAGAACACACACACACATGCATGGTATGGATGGCTGCACGTGAATGTATGGAATAGCCAGCAGAGGGGGGCAAGCTAGGTCTTCGTCTTGTGCGTGGCCTGGCAAATACGCACCTGATTTCGTAAATGGGAGGGTGCCTTTCATGCATGCGAGCAAAACCCTAAAACCCAAAAGCCCTCCTTACTTGCTCGCCACCGTCCTCATACACGGCCCTGCCAACCCTCACTGCGCCTGCACACATCTCGTCAGCGCTCCTTTGCCCCCATTGCCTGTTCCCCCTTCTTGCTTCGTGCTCCTCCCCCTCCCCCCCCCACACAC
The DNA here is from genome assembly GCA_003116995.1 of Yamagishiella unicocca. Lineage (NCBI taxonomy): Eukaryota > Viridiplantae > Chlorophyta > Chlorophyceae > Chlamydomonadales > Volvocaceae > Yamagishiella > Yamagishiella unicocca. Next base: position 233,804 of record BDSL01000050.1, read on the forward strand.
ATAGGCCATGCGCCAACTATCCTGTCCCGTCGCGTAAAACGGTTTTTACCCCCCCCCACCCCCCCGCCGCCCCACACAGACGGTCAAACCCCACCCAGCCTCCTATGCAATGAGGAGCCGCAGCTTGCCGGCATGAGCCCCAGTGTGGGTAATGAAAAAGCCCTCGCTGCGAGCCTCTACAGACCTGGCATGCCTCGGCACCGGCCAGCAGACACCGCCACGACGATCACAGAAGGGCAGTCGTCCTTAATACTGGCCAACTCTACCACTTCGCACGGCATCGGTCGCTGGCTCGAAGCTAACTACAGCGCCCGTGTCGACACCGCTGCCAGTAATGGTGTCTGCGGCAGTCGGCTGTCACGGCGACGTGCAGGCACGGCCAACGGGTACGGCACCGGCGGTGGCTGTGGCAACGGCCGCTGCGCGGACAGCTTCATAATGTCGGGCGGGATGGTGGGCGGTGCGCTTCGTGGCCGCTCGTCTCGGCTGCTGACAACGTCGCACGCCGGGAGCCCACACCACATTGGCAGCTTAATCCTGTCGGCTACCTCTGTGGAGAATGCTGGAGTCAACTCCGTGGACGATGCACTCGGTGAGTAGTAGTCCACGCCCGGGCTAGCTGCAGTGCAGCAGTTACTTCGTAGATAGTGGATCTTGGCGCGGAAAAGGTCGCCGTAGCGCAAGAATGCGAACTAGCAAATAAAAGGAGTGCGGTGGTTACATAGGTACGTGCGCCTCTTCAGTTGAGGTCTCTTCAGTTGAGCTCTGGCGCACCCTCCGGGAAGTGAGAGTCCACGAGACGGCGGCAGAGCGCGCGGATTGGTAGCATTGCCGGGTGGGGCTGCAATAATAATGTGCCGGGCGCTCCACCTGTCATTGATTGGGTGCCCGGGTAAGAAGGCTGCAGGGTGGTGGTTTTTCGGCGGTAGGTGAAGATGCAGTTACCAGCTGCTGTGCGGTACTGTCTTGGCGGAATCGTGCACTTGTGCAGGGAGCAGTGGAGCGGGTGTCTTTTGTTGATTGGTTGCCGTGGTTGCAGCTGTTGAGCCTCCATCTCGCAGCCCGCGTGCTGCGCAGGAGCAGCCGTGCCGTGCCTGGAAGCACAGCTGGCTGCAGAGCGTGCAAGGAGCGTGCAAGGAGCGTAAATCTGCATGAGAGCTTGCCCAATACATAAATTTTGCTTGCTGTGCAGTGATGGCGAACATCTGCAGGATTGATGATCCTCCCGCCCCACCATTCCTTCAACATCTTGGCCTCCTGCCTCCTCACAGCAACTTCCACCTTCGCCACCTTCATCGAGGGCCCATCTCTCGCCATCAAGACGAACCCCACCAGCAGAGCCACACCAGCCCCCGTGACCTCCACCGGGACAGCTCACTCTCAGGCTGTCACGGTGCCACGGGACAGCTCCTTCTCCTCGAGCGGACTGGCAAGGGCCGGCAGCATGCGCCCACTGAAGCGCACAGCATCCTGCGTTTCATTGTGTGCCTCGCATCAGGACATGGTGGCGGCAACCGCCAGCGGCATGGGAAGCCATACTTTGACCGGCTATACACAGCAGCACAAGGACTTGCAGCAGCAGCAGCAGCAGCATTCTTCAATACCGGCGGCAACTCGGGCCCTGGCATTCGCACTGTCATTGGGCACATCGCCGCTGGCGGGCACATCCTCTGGGGGATTTTCGCCTCGGAGATTCACAGCAGCAGTGGCCGGTGTCAGGCCTGCTACAACGACCGCCGTCCACTTCGCGAGCTGTGGCGCCGTGCCTGCCAACCACAGCAAGCTGGGCAGTGCTGCCAGCACACCTCATTACGGACCACCACCTTCGCCTTCACTAGTAGATATGCCGTCAGGTGTCGCCCAGCAGGGTGGTCCCTTCAGTTGTGGAAACAGATACACTTCACACATCAAAACGGACACTGGCAGCACTGACAGATCACTAGCCATCGATCAGCAGGACCGCGGCAACGCTGCTGGCACTATCGTCGCTATCGGGTTTGAAGCCCCCGGTCAGCAGAAGAACAGGTGTTCCACAACCACAGCAGCCCGGCCCTGCTGCATGCCGTCCAGCGCATTGGTGCCGCACCGGCAACCCATGGGAGGAGAGGGCGCCTTAGGGCCGCCAGCCAGCGGGGCAGCTGCTGCAGATGCCCTGCAGGATCGGCCTCCAGTTACCATGTCGCATCTGGAGGGACCCAGGGCGCCGGTCAGCCGTCTGCGCGATGTGGGAGGAAGTGCTACCGGAGGGGGAGGAAGTCCTGCCAGCAGTGGGTCCATGGCGTTGCAGCGCCACTTAGCGCTGGGACCTGCTGGGGCGGCTCCCGCCGCGGCTCGCGCGCCTGCGCCGGCTGTGTTGAAGGTGCTAAAGGCCGCCACACGCGCGCGCAGGACCTCGGCATATCGGCGGGTGCTGCCGATCTACGTCCCCCAGCTGGCGGACGACAGCGTGTCCGGACGCCCTGCAGCAGCATCGGCGGCGCAGGATGAGGATGATGCGGTGGCACCTCCTGGAGAGCTCCCTGCCGCCTTGCCGGTGGAGAGTGCAGCGGCGATGGACGGTGAATGGTGCGGGAAGGGCCCCGGCAGGGGGGCTGCTGCTGCTGCTGCGACCGTTGGGTCGGCCGGCGTCTTTGGTGTGGGGGCCGGTGAGGAGGAGCGCGACATGGGGCTGCACCAGGAGGAGGAGGAGGAGGAGGAGGAGTGGCAGCAGCCGCTGCTGCGCGAGCAGGAGTGCTGGCATGAGGTGTGGGCTAGGCCGGCTCGCGACCCGGTCACGGGCCGGGACATCATCGTGTTGACGCAGACTGACGTTACGCCCAAGGTGAGCTTCCGCAATTTGAGGAGCGAGATTCGATGCTGTTAGGCAACGGAACACTACAATCCCGCTTGCAAGGATTCACCATATTGCTTTTGTACGTACAAAAACTGAACATAAATGGTGCTTAATGGAAAATAAACGTCAAAGTGAGAAGGGATTGGAAAATAAACGTCAAAGTGAGAAGGGATTCTTATGTACGGCAGGCGTAGATGGCTTATGCACAATCCTCCCCCGCCCCGCACCGCACCGCACCACCCACGCACCAGGTGGTTGCCGAGCGGCACCTGGCGCTGGTGATGGAGACGGAGCACCGCCTGGTGGAGCAGCTCTTCCCGCGACACATCCTGCAGTACATCATGGAGGAGTGGACGGCGGGCAGGGCACCTGTCGCAGCAGCGCCCAGAGCGGAGGACAGTAGGGGCGCAAGAGCCAACCTGGCCCCTCAAGGTACCCCCGGTGGCAGCCTCTGCTGGCGACCCGTGGTTCGCGACTGCAACGCACTGGCCACCTGTCACCCGGAGGTGAGGTCGGAAGGGGCAGTAGGCGCGTGGTGCGATTGAATGAAGGAGCAGCGCGTACATACAGCTATATATCCACACGCACAAACCTACTGCGTAACCCCCTATCTAATTTCCTTCGTCTCTTTATCGTTATCTTTGGATGGACAGCACCCGTACGGACGTACCATGCCCTGCGGCGTGAGGTACGATAGATACGATACCGGTATTGAAATTGTACGGCACCCATGCAACCGATGTTCGTTTTTCGTGCCACTCACTCCTGGCACGCTACGTGAGCGTGTCAAGGGTGGGCTGTGCGGCTTGATGGGATGAGTTAACGGAGGTTTATTTCTCGCTCGGGTACAGGCAGGTAGGCTGCTGACGGCGTGCGGAGCGTGTGCGTGCCTGCTGCTGGCCTGCGTGTCCTACGTGTCCATCCACCCCCCGCCCTTCTTTGCAGGTAACGCTTCTCTTTGCTGACATCAAAGGTAGGCACCTAGTTTGACTGTGTGGAAGCCTGCGGTCTTTGGCCCTTGCAATGTGCAAAGGGAAGCACATCTGTGCGACATAAGAGATAGGCCCAGGAGGCAGCAGGTTGCACACCAGCGGACCATGCGAGTGAACGTACGGCAAAGAAAGAAAGAAAGGAAGAAAGAAAGGAAGGTCCTACATATGCACATGCATACATGATCTTGCCGATCTTAGCGCTTGCCGGCCACCCACGCGCGGCACCCCTTCAGGCTTCACGCCCATGTGCAAGGAGGTCGAGCCGCGGCAGGTGAGCCGGGTTGTACGTCGTACATGGGGGGGGTGGCATCATCAGACGCAGCACCCTGCTGATTCCACACGCTAGGTAGCGTAGGCGGTTTGATGCACACGTTGGTATGAGCGTATGACGACCCAGGAACGTGTATGCGATAAGTAGGCCCTTGCCACGAAGCAACGTCTTTTCTGGTTCGGTGGCTACAATCGGTCGGCAACATGCCAAGGGGCTCCTCGCAACGACACGTATGTATGTTCGCCGCACGTATAATCATGTAGATGTAAGTGCGTTGATTGCTTAACCACATACGGATTAAAGGTAGGGGGTACGCATCGCTTACACAACTACCTCCGTTCCTCTGCTGTAGGTGATGGCACTGCTTAACGCGCTTTACTCGCGGTACGACGCCATGCTGGACGAATACGGCGTATATAAGGTAGGGGCGAACGGAGTTTCCCGGGCTTACCGGCAATCGAAGACGGGAAGTCTGGGAGGGACTTTAGTACATGTGTGTCCCTGCGCTCGTTGCTGAATCAGCTAGATTGTATTAGTTGTGCAGATGCGTGAAGGCCCTACACAGAAAGTCGTCTACATATCGATCTGGGGGGCTGCGTAATTGGTATGCAGCGATCATATCATTATGTGTCCGTCCCGGGCCGCGCAGGTGGAGACCATCGGCGACTGCTACTTCGTTGCCGGCGGGCTGATCCACGAGGACGAGGACGGCATGGCGGCCGTGAGGGAGGGCGCCAGCACCGAGGACCCGCTGCAGGCGGAAAAGGTCTTCATGTTCGCAAAGGTACGTGGTCATTATCAGAAGTAAGGTGTCGGTGTGGCTTGGCGGCGTTAGGTAATCGCTAGTCGGTTTGCTCATGCCTAAACTCATGCCTTGTGTGCCTAAACTGGTCACACGCTTTGCCGTTTCGGTTCGTGCTGCTGCGCAACGTACCAGCATCGATATGATGTCATGAAATGTTATGTATGTGACAAAACATGCACCGTTGTGTGGGCCCCAGGCCATGCTTGCCGCTGCGCGCGAGGTGTTGATGCCCACCAACGGGCAGCCGGTGGAGATCCGCATCGGCCTGCACACGGGGCCCGTGGTCAGCGGAGTGGTGGGCACCCGCATGCCGAGGTTCTGCCTCTTCGGTGAGTGCGTGATGACTGGCTGCTGGGAGAGGGACGGTGGGAGCGGGGCAGCGGGGAGCAGGGCGGCCCCACTTACACCTACCTGGCGAACAGGCTTTAACGTTTATCAAGAGAACATTGCTGATGACGTTCCAAACGCCAAGGCAATCGCCATTGATTGCAGTGCATACACTGCATGTGACTCGCCTCGCCTGACGGGTGCCTCCGGCGATGGCTGACGGCGGTGACGCCATCCAGCCACCTGCTGGATGGCGACAAGGTAGTCCTGCCTTGTTAATTTTAGCCATTGTAAACGTACGGTATCTGTCCATTAGGTGCGTGCGATGTGTGCCGGTCCCTGCTGACGTACCCACCGCATCGTCTCTGCACTCAGCCATCCCGACATTTCACGCCTACGTATGTATGTACGCGACCTGCTCGCTGCCCTGCTGTCCCGCCCCCCTCGCTCCCTTCTAGGCGACACGGTCAACACCGCCAGCCGCATGGAGAGCACCGGCGTGCCGGGAGCGATCCACGCGTCGGAGGCCACCTACAGGCGCCTGGCGCGAGGCAATAACGAGTGGGAGCCCACGGGCGGCATCGAGGTGGGTGGACAGATGGGCGGGTTGCTTGGTGGGTTATCGTACATGCTATTAGCCCCCGTGGTTTCATGCTGCGGTTGGCTATTTCAGGGTGTGGTTGAAGGCAGCTTGCTTGACCTCGTTCCACTCCTGAAATGATGGAAAGCACTACCTCGCTTCCGCAGCCTGCGGGCCATCCACGTGTCATCCGTTGAAGAGCGCTATAATGTTACAACTGCAGGCGTACAAGGGTGGTCCGAATGTGGTGACACAAAATGTTACTATGTTGCTATCTCTGTGAGCACGCGTGCGCGAAAGGTCGACATACACCTCACATACAGCCGCAACCACAATAGCCGCTTCGATGGATAGACGGCCGCAACCACAATAGCCGCTTCGATGGATAGACGGCCGCAACCACAATAGCCGCTTCGATGGATAGACGGCCGCAACCTGGCCGCCGCACTATTCGCTCGCCACCAATTGCCAGTACCCGCCGCCGGCCACGGCAACCGATCCCAACCCACCAACCCCACCCGAATCGCCGTTGCGCGTGCATACAGGTGAAGGGCAAGGGGCTGCTACAGACCTACCTCTGGCGACCCACCATCGCGGCCACTTACGAGGCCGTCCGCCGCGGATCCTCAAGTAACAGCAACGTCGCCCCAGCCACCATCGAGCGGCAGTCGCCCGTCTCCATTGACCTTGTCCATTTGGACCTGGAGAAAGCTTACGACGTTTCCGCAGCAGCGGCCGAACCCAGCGGCGTTACGGCGGCCCGGTTTGTCGAGGCGCAAGACAGGGCTGGTGGTGTCGTCACCCTGCTGGGGCACGCCGAGTCGTCCTTTACCGGCTTCCGCACGCCCAAAGGGTACCGCTCGTCCCCGCCGCCATCCTGCCACCCGATGTTGTTGCCTGCTGAAGGAGCGCCTGCCAAGTGCTCTGTCATGGACGCGGCAGACGTGGCTGGAGATGATGCGCGGTGCCGTTAGTTCCTAGCAACTGTGTGGCAGTGTGAAGTAAGGCGGAAAGAGAAATGGGCGGGTGGGTGGGTCTATCTGCGTCCGTGCGCCTGGATTTTGAATGTGGGGGCGCCTTGAGGCATCGCACAGCACGGCAACTGGTGCCCAATCGCAGGAGCTATTGGGTGGGCGATGGGATGCATGTCGTACGTGTGCCAGCATTGCATAACAATGCAGCTGTATGTGCCTTACAGAAGAAAGGCTTCTTTCCTAATTCACGAAAGTAAGAAGATGCATGTGTGGAAAGACCGTACGCAGGTACGATACGATATGAAGGCGATGTGTGTGCGGCTGGATGGAGGCGATGTGTTATCTAGTGTTAATGCCAACGGGGAGTGCGGAACGGAATGGAATCCTGATGGAGTGCGTTAGTTCGGCAGTCAGGCTTGCGCGGCGCTGCTTGAAATTTACAGGATGCCATACGATCAATTGGAGGTCGTCGGTGTGATGAGGTAAAGGGTGCGCTATTTGCCAGAATAATCGAGCGATGCCAACCATCACTCATCTATCTTCCGTTTTGCCATGGCGGCACAGTTCTGCCGCTCGTGCCAAGGCACAATCCTTATGCGTGCAACATATGCATGTGTGGTTCATACTCGTTAGGTCGTCAACTACTACCGCCGCCGAATGCTATGTTGTTGCGTATGTTTGTTCTGTTGACGAGAAGGATGGCATGCCCGGCGCATCCAGCCAGTACTTACAGACTGTTTAATGGGATGGAAGTCCGTCCGGGTTTTAAAAAGTACGGAAGCATGGTATGATCGTGCCCTAGAGGAAGTGTTTTACTCACTCGTCCCCTCGGTGGGACGTGTAAGAGAAAACCCGTGGGCTGGCAATGAAAAGTAAAACCGGTTAGGGAAACGTTGCGTGCTGTTGAACTTGGTGTAGGTGACTAAATCCATCCTCTGGGAGGCGGGTGTCGATCTTTCTCGTGGGAACGTATGCACCCAACGGAACGTGGATGTACGTATGGGATCTGGAGCGTTTCGGCCAAGTGATATTATTCTGCGTGATTCTTCAGTTGGTCGTCTGCAGGAAAGGCTCGGTCTGCAGTGATAGGATTTGCTACACAGCGAGGTCTATTGTTATTATCTGTTTTTCGGATCTCCGCCTCTGAAAAATGGCTTTTTGGGCGCATAGCGCCCGGCCAGGTCGGCCGTATTGTGGGGTGGAGGCCTTGGAGGCCTGTCTGTCGGTTTTCAGGTTGTGTTCTTTGCTGTCGTTGGTGGCTTGATAGCTCTCTTCTATCGGGAGCTGTTTTTGGTGTTGTGCTTTCCAGCCCGCCCGCCCTTTTCTCCTCGTTGGTGGGGGGGTTACAATACAAGAACCGGTAACGCGACTGGGGGGGTGCGTTGGCCTGGGGGGTTCGAGGAAGACCCGTGGATGCCAGGAAAAATCGTTTAGAACAGACGTTTTGGCCTGGGGGGGTGTTCTGCATGCGCTTGACTGGTCGGGTCGCCGCCATGTGGACCGTTTTTGGAGATCCGACGAGGGCGGGCTACTATTACTACTACTGGCGCCGCCCCCGACTGCTGCATGCATACTTACGCGCCACGATGAAAGGGACTCGCTGCGATGGCCGACGACTGAACGCAGGCTTAACTGAATGTGCAATGTAAGCAAGGTTGGGGCTGACGCGTGTGGACGCGACGAGTCGCGATTGCGCTGACCTGAAGCTTGTGCGTTTGCATCGTCGGTGCCTTAATAAGGCATATGCACTTTTGAGGTGGAGGAAGGCACTGCGTTACATAGCGCACTATGACGCAGCGTTACACAGGGCACAACGCATCACTCAAGTAATGACGTCAGTTAACGCATAATATTATATAACTGCCTACGGGACGATAGGTTCACACATCGAGTCCATCCATGCATGAGTCCAAGTAGTGACGCAAGGGCATCGCTTTTCGCCATCCTATCGTGACACAGTACGCGGTTGACACAGTGCTGGCACGACCATTAGCAGCGGCGGCTCGATACAACTCGGGAGGCAGTACGACAGGGTGATCATGTACGACAGCCACGGTTGTAAGCGGCTCGGCGCTGCTATACCAGCACTCGAATCCGGTATATACCATCTCGAGCATTACCTTTTCAGTGCGATCAGCTGGCCGCTAGTCATGGGGGGAGTTGCGGGAGCATTGGTTGTTGTACTTGTTACAGTGGGAGCATTGGTATCGAACCAGACTGCACGCATGCTGTGACGCCCGTTGACAGAAAGTTCCATTGACACTTCCAGAAGTGTGACAGGACAAAAAAACACAAAACCTGACAGGACAAAAAAACACAAAACAATAATGACAGATGGCCGTGTCATGCCCCACAGCAGTCCTCAGCTGTCGCGGGTTCTGACATCCCGGCCGTGCTACTGTTGTGCCTTCATTCCTTGGTTGCTGACCGTGATTGGACAACCCCAGGCTTGAAACGCACCCTATCGAGAGCTAGCGCTCAGGCTACAACTGACCAGGTTGTTGACACAGCGGATGGAAAACAGGTGAACGCCGCAAGTCGCTACCTCTTACTTCCGGGTGGCGGGCGCGGACACGTATAATCCCTTACTCCCGTGGCCCACAGCTGCACTGCTACTTACTTGCGGGGAATGCAACAGATGCTAGGCATTGTCGTTACACGTCTGTAACTGGGCACCTCGTGCGAGAGGATACTACGAGCACGGCCGGGAATGCCCGAAGTGCCATCCCGCCGTGCAAAGGTGGCGTAGGCTAGGTGGGCCCACAGCCTATCCCTTTGGCTCGGATTGTGAGCCAGCTGACATGAACTGCCGGAATCTAAGTTGCCAGACCATATCAGACGAAGTCTGTTACTTCGCGTCAATGCACCGCTCCTACAATGTACTCGCGAAATATTTCACTAAGAACGCCGCGCTCCAGATTCGCGTTTCTGAAGCGGCACCGAAACCACGCCTTGCGCCCGCGAATCGTCCATGCCGTCCGTTGCTACGTATGCATAACAGGTTGACAGCCGGTCTGCACGTGGGATCGCGAGTGGAATGCTTATCCATGTTGAGTATATGTCGAGTACATATCTGCTTATCCATGTATTATGTACTCATAACCGTTTCGACGGCGCACTTCATAGCTCCAGGAGCGGTTGCCTCGGGAGTGCTAAGTTTTCGTTCGGCGCCCTCGCCCGAAACCATGACATACGACGCGTTTCGTTTCCGGCGGCTGCAGCAACCTGGCAACCAAAGGGCATCTAGATGCAGGCGGCAGCCCCCGATCGGCAGCCAACCAAACCTCAGTCCAATAGCTAGCCGGTAGAGGCACCGGCGGTTGTGCGATAATGCCGCGGGCACGGCAGGCAAGCAAGGGTATTGAACGCGCACATACAAGGCAGCTAGGAGCTAGCTGCGTGCAGTGCAGCAGGCAGGAACCTACGCGCGCACATATCGAAAACTGTCACCACTGCCTGCCACTGCGATGCGGACAAACACACTGCAGGACATCGCGTCGCACGCGAGCCTGACCCCCTTTGCAAACGGGATGTTCGTCACACTAGCCCACCCTGACGGCGGCAATTCGGAGTAGAACGGCCACCCCATATGATCGTCGCATGAAGCCAAAAGCATCGTCCTGTGCCGTCACGTTGTTTGGCGGACAAACCGTCAATCCGGCAGCCCCTTCTGTACATGGGCCTTACGAGTCTGGCTGCATTGTTTGGTTGTCAGCAGACCCAGGGATTGGGCTATTTACTAGGTAATTGGCGTCCTGTTTTCATGCTTGGTCTAAGAACCCTGCCGTTAGCTTCTTCGCTCAAGTCAAACGAACACCGGGACCATTTCCCGCGGGCAATTGCCACTGATAATTACAGCGGCAGAAAATAAAACAACTAATTTCTTTGAGGAAAAATGTCTTATGATGAAGTGGAGATAGAGGACATGACTTGGAACGAGAAGCTTCAGGCGTACACCTACCCTTGTCCATGCGGGGACTTGTTCCAAATTACGAAGGTCAGTGAATTTCATAGAAGGATGAATGTGTGAGTATGTGTCAGCGGTACAGTAGCGGCCTTGACTCGCACGGCGCCGCCAACGCAGGAAGAGCTGCGCGGGGGTGAGGAAATCGCTCGGTGTCCCAGCTGCAGCTTGTACATCACAGTTGTTTACGACCCGGTAAGGTGTGGGTGCGTGTCTTCGGTAATGCCGTGAGGGTAACAGAGGGTACCATGGCGGACAGCAGCCGTGCCAGGTAGCCGAACCTTGAAAGTAGTATTTCCATACATAGCCATGGGCTGCTACTGTTATTATTCAGGGAGGGGGGGTATGGCACACGCTGGCGCAGGCACCTGGGGGCCGCTGTGCAACACACACGGTCCTGCCGGCCTGCCAGTGTGTGATGGCGCCTCTGAACGCTTCCTTCGTCTTCGCGCCCCTGGTCGTCCAGTCCGTGCCCGTGGATATCCCGTTGGGGATCCTTTGGGGATGCGGTTGGCGTCGAAAGGCAAAACAAGGTGTCCAGCATTTCCCTCTGATTGAAAACTGCTGCGCTGGGGCCGCATCACCAACCACCTCACATGGCTCCCGCTTTTCCAACACCCCATGCCTGCCTGCATTTCCTCTTTTCGGCCACTCACCCCGCGGCTTCCAGGAAGACTTCGAGGATGCGGCAGCGGCGGAGGAAAGCAGCAGCCGGCCGGACCCTGCTCCCACAGAGATCGAGGTGCACTAAGCCAGCACCACACATGCTGGAGGTGATGCTTTAGGGCGCGGGCCGTGGACGGGACGACGGGACCGGCGGCCACCATGTCCTCTCAGCGCCCGGCAAGGCGCATGGGCGCACTCAGGCACTTGCTGCTGCCGGTGGCATGCCATGCCTGAGCGAGCTCACCCGGCTCCCAGCCGCGTCTCCAAAGGCGTCTTGGCGGACATTTTGTAATTCGGGAGGGGCAGGGGCCTGCCTGGACAGGGGCAGGGGCCTGTCTGGACAGGGGCAGGGGTGTAGGTGCTCTGGAATGTTTGCGTGGATCGTCCGCATTGCGTGACTACTTTCTGGAAGGTTCGCTGGTCGAGTTGGTTTCAAGGTTGGGCATCGGTAATGGCGGCCGCCCTGGTGGCTTGGCATGTGTGGGGGTAAGGAGTGCGGTCGTGGCGGATGTGTTAGTAAGACCTGAGCCGATGTCTGGTGTTTGCCGTCGGGACGCGGGGCGCTGTGTGTGTTGGTACTGGTTGTCCCAGGAGTGAGTGGGTCGGGAGGTTTTGCGCTGCGCCGCTGAAAGTCGATGCACCGTCTAGGAGTGCTAACCGGTTGATTCTTACCTCCTGAGCTAGGAGTTCATGCATGGATTTTGAGGACGCTGTGAAGCAGCGCCAGAGTGTTGCCTGTCAGTCGTGTGGTTGCGTGTTAATGGTCGGGTAGTAATTGTTGGCGGGCCGGCCGTGTGGAGGCGAGGCCGCAAGCACGCCCGCCGCCCAGGTACATTTTATGTTTTCATGTTTCAATGCCCTCCAGCAAAGTTGCACGAGTCCGGTCTCTGGGCGCCCAGTAGGGTTCACGTGTACGGCGTGATGCCAAAAACTCGCTGGGGAAACGCGGCCCATCAGGGTCGGGGCCTTGTGCGGAGCGTTTGTGAAGATGCACCGTTGTGAGCGTGTGAGCCGCAGGCAGGTGCTGTTGCACGTCGCTATTGAAAAGAGGCGTCGGCAAAGAGCGGAGTGGAGGGGAGGGCAGGCCACAGCAGGAGAAGGCCAGGGTGAGCAGGGGAGGGCAGAGCAGGAGAAGGCCAGGGTGAGCAGGGGAGGGCAGAGCGGAACAGGGGAGGGCAGGGCAGGCAGTGTTCAAGAGGTCTGCACTCCGCCTCTCCTAAGCGCGCGTATGCCCCTAGCGCTACTGGCCACAAACCTAGCTTTGCCCCGTTGGGATGTGCTGGTATTCCGTTCACTTGGCAGAGGTGGTTGGCGGCGTGTTGTGGCGCATGCCAAGCACTAAGGTGACCTGGCTCTTTCCCGATCGCTCTGTGGAGCGTGGCCGACGCCACGTGGGGCATGGCCGACGCCACGTGGGGGATCGGCCACGAGCGGGCGCAGCCTCAGTTGAGGGGTGCCGTCGGGTTTAGCATTGAGCTGGCTAGGGAGGTGCAGGCCGCTTCGGAGGACAGTCCAACGCTGGATTGTCGACGCAGGCCGGCGATGTAGCTGCTGAGGCCTTCTGCTTTTGTCGCGAGCAGTTTCAAGCCAGCAGACTTCATCCTCATATTCGGAATCGTAACGGGAATTGCGGATCGGAATTCGGGACTGTGCCCCCGTGCGTGTTTTTGTGGGTGCGCTTTCGTCCTTAGGGTCTATCTCTCGGCATCATGGACAGCTATAGTTGCTGTGGAGGACCTATGTGCGTAGACGTGTCAGCGTGCAGGCCAACCTCAATGCCAGGCTGCTTGCGGCCACAACGGTTGTCGTACTCCGAATGGTACGGCGCCCATGTTTTCTGGGCACATTGTTGAGAAGGCCATGTAATGCGTCGCACCACGATGCTCCAAAACCAGCTCCCACAGCAGCCTCCGAAACCGCGATCAGGTGACGGCTTTGGAGGTCCTCGCTGAAGTCTGTTAGGCGCTGACGAGTTGTTCTGCTCACCCGCCAGTGGCGCAGTTTTGACTGACGACTCTTCCTGTTGGAGCTTTGACCAAGCCACTACTTCCGGCAGGGCCAGCACCATTAAACGATTACTACTACCAACGGAACTGTTGCCTTCACAGTTTGTTGGTTACATGAGGGAACGTAGGTCAGCACGGCGCCCGATGGCTCTACCTTCTGGTCTGGGGCACAGTGTAACAGATACTACTACGGCAGTCAGCTGGCCGGAATTAAATCTAAGGAGGCGTACAAGTGACATGCTCTGCGACCCCGCCGGCTCGCTGTTCAGCAGGAACAGTACACAGGCGCTCCGCTGATCCCCCATCAATCGCTACGGCTTCGTTGGATGCTTACCCGCGCCGTTGTTGCAACGGCGGGTCCTGGGGCTTGGCCGCCAAGGAAAAAAGTCACAACGCATGGACCGGCCGCCGCGCGGTGTGAGCAGTAGGGGTGATACTTGCTGCAGTGGGCTCCAGTCTGTGTGCGTGTGTAAGTGTTCGTCGCTGAGCCAGCTGGCATGTTGGAGTACTTCACCCCTTCACAGCTGTAGCTGGTGCGTGTGGCGCACGTGGTGCTTAGCGTTCCTGCCACCCCGGCCCACTGAGGAGGAGACAACGATAATGACCAGATTCATCAGGGTTTGATGCCCATCCTTGCCCGGGAACGAGTCAACAACCCCGTACCTTGCCCACAGTGCCTACGAAATCCCGTTACAACAACCCTGTACCCTGCCTACAGTGCCTACGAAATCCAGCACTTCCTTGGGTCGCTGTGACCTCTACACACCAATCATTGGCATTGCAGTAACTGTTACAAGTAGTATATTACAATGTTGTTCGCCACGCTAACAATACCTCAGCGCTGCTTCGAGTCTTTGCTAGTTCCATGCAAAATTTGGCCGTGTTCGATGTCAGGACCTGTCAGGACCTTTGCCACGCGGCCCCGCCCACGCGGCTGACCGCCCACCTAAGCCCAGTGTAACGCAAGACATGTGATGCATGTCCAGGTTAATGCCGTCGCACCTGACCGCCGTACACGAGGGATAGGCAATGGCCCCGCCCTGGCAAAGCTCCCCCCCATTGATTTATCCCAAAGGCGACGTTGCAAACCACGCTACAGCAGCACCCTGTTGCACGGCTCCCTGCTCACCCCCTACTGGAAGAGGCAGCAAGCAGCACAGCTGTCCTGTGTCGCCCCGCAGGACCCCTTCCTCTCAGTTCCAAACGCCCGCAACCGTTCGCTACCAGCTCTCTGGCGCATGTTTCGCCACTCGCTTCCACCTCCCAGCCCAACGTCATGTACGATGGATACAACGTACGGCAGACAAAATGCAACCGCATGCCGGCATTTATGATTGGGTTGCGCCGTCGCGGGAAACCCTTCCGCGCAGCCTTTAAAGAAACGTGCTCTGCACGTCGTGCAAAATACCCACGAAGGGCTCACTCGAGGGCTGGCAATCGTAACGCTGGCAATAGGCTCCACAACCTATGCTCGCAAGGCATGCGCAGGCACTGCTCGGGAGCGGTCTACAGCTGGCGGCCCCTCTCTCGTGCCACCAGGCGGCCGCTCGACAGCCGGTAATAAAATATGCCACAGGCGCCAATCTCGTCGCCGTACGTACACTGCCGTACAGCCGCAAGCGCAGATGGCAGCCGACACCTGACTCTTCCCCCAGGCGCAAATGCACGGATGGCACCTCGGGGTGCCAGAGGGGCCTTACTTCCAGTTGTCACCAAGAGCCACGCGCGCAGCGCTCTTAAGCATTACTCAGCAACCCTGAACGACTACAGCCCGAGGAGGATCAGACGCGAGCGCAGGCCGAAGCGCCCATGGCTGCATCAGGGGGACGCACCCCCTGGACGCCGCCATCCTTTGCTCCGACGTCATTCGGCCACATATCCCCAAATACAAGAGCGCCAGAAAGCCGAAATACCGTGCGCCAGAAAGCCCGCTCGTACGCCACACATATCCCCAAAGCCCGCTCGTACGCCACACCACACATATCCCGAAGTATAAGAGGGCACCGTCCATCAGAGGGCCCGCTAGTATCGGTAGGTGTTGGCCTGCAGTGAGAACCGCGACTGCGGGCTGCTGACTGCGTGGCATCAGATGCTTCGCACATGCGCGGTACATATCGAGCATTGCCAGCGCTCGTGTACAAGTCGGTGCCAGCACAGAAGGCCGTCGCGCCGTCTCCGCTACCTCCGCTTGCCGTCCGCAACGGCCTAGAGCTGCACTACACGGAAGCTACAATGAACCATCGCTCGCAGCTGACGCCGCAAGTTGCGCGTTCCAGCACCGTTCGCCCGGACACACGGTCAGCTCGTTAGTAAACGCTTTCCGGTAGCAGTCGATGCGTTGCCCCCTCCCTCAGGTATTCGCAGGGCTCATTCACTACAGCTGCAGCAACACCCCCAAACATCCAAGACGAATCAGCTGCGCCGTGGCAGCCGTTCACACCTCGTCGGCAGCCCTGCGGGCCCAGGAGCGAGCCCGCACAGCCAAAAATCGCCCCGCCGCATTTCGTAACTTTCGTTACGGCACACAACAAAAAGGAACCCCGCCGCACTTCTTCACTGCACGGCCCAAAACCGAAGCGCTGCATTGTGGAGAAGCCCTCCGATGCGCTGGAGGCCTGCGCTGCATCGGGTTTGCGGAGTAACCCTCCCTGGAGGCTGAGAAAGCACTCGCCCTGGCGCTCGACAATCTGGACTTTGCAAACATTGAACGAAGCCCGCTCTTGGTTCGGGGGTTTCAGCGCGTTCCCATCACATAACGCGTTGCAAAACATGCCGGACGGCGCACGACTGGAGAGCCAGGGGCGCGCGCGCCACCTGGAAAAAGACCGCACACCTCGACTCTCAAATGAAGCACTAAAAATGCTGGACATCCTATAGTACCGGCCTCACCGCAGAGGCTGTTACGCAGGCCACACTTTGCAGCGTGATCCCAACGAATCCAACCAGACCAACGAATCCAACCAGACCAACGAATCCAACCGGGCTGACGAATCCAACCAGACCAACGAATCCAACCAGGCTGACGAATCCAACCAGACCAACGAATCCAACCAGCGTGGCCCCAATAAGACCAATGGATGCAATGCCCGATGCCGAAGGCCACCTGCCGAAACCCTAAGTCATCGCCAGCAGGTGAAAATAATTGATAGGCGCCGTCTGAAGGCACCCAGCGCACCCATGCAGCTAGTAAGGAATAGGCCCCGCATACGTTCTGTACCCGCCACCTGCATCGTACGAAGCACCCTTAACTCCATCGAAGGTGCACAGCGTTAACAGAAACGGAAAACTCGTCAAATCACAACCCTGCATCGCCACAACCTGATCCGCTGCGGCGAGCGTGTAAGCTGCTCCGCCTAGGAGCCGATGATGCTTTGTTTCTCATGGATGAGTGCATCTCCGCCAGAGACGGAGCGGGCGTTGATTATTTAATTATTGCGCCACACGCCCTCCAATTAAATTGTCTCGCTAGACTTACGTAGGATGCGTTGCACTAGTAAGGATGCGCCGCGCGAGCCTGAGGCGCCTGGTGACACACGGGGCGTACGCTGCCGCCACCACAACACCAACACGTTAGCTGGGAAGCGGGAAGCCACCCGCGGGCACGAAAACGCCGGCGCCAGCCGCATACATGCGCTTTAATTACGTGTCAAAACCGACATCGGGTACGTTCATACAGCTGATCACGGTTGCGCTCAGAACGTAGACTCTCCACACGTGTTGACGGCAATCGCCAGCGTCAGAGGTGCCATTTGTTGGGGCCTGCTCGATCGCGCCATGTCGTCGCGCCATGTCGTCAGGAGAAAAGCATCGATCCCTGATACCGGTATGCGTCTCAAGCCCGCAGCCCCCGACGACCCACAGCACCAGCGCACCAAGCGTCAGAGAATCCACGCCCAGATCCAGATCCTGGATCCAGATCCTGGCTCCGCGTGATGGCCTACTCGCCCCATGCTGCTGGTTCTGGAGCGGTGTCGGGGGAACAGCGGTCGGGTCAATGCACCGCTGCAACGTCGGGCGCGAACCCCATGAACGGGGAGAGCTTGGGTTCCTTAGCTGCTGCCAGAGCCGGAGGCAACGCCGTTTCAGAGATGCCGGCAACGCCCGCGCCCGCTGCGCTCGACGACCGTTCCAGCTGTAACGAGGCGGTGGCGCTGATGCCCAGCATGTTCTGCTGCTTGCCCTTTGAGGTCGGCACCTCCTCCTGGCCCGGAGACCAGAGATACGTCTGCATCAATCCCTTGCCCTTGACCTGTGGGCCCGACACAAGGAGAAGAAAGAGGAAGGTGCGTTTTTGAGATTTTGACGGTAGGAGCCATGAACGTCAACATGGCTGCAGACAATGGCGTGACACGGCGAGTAATGGTTCTGGTTCCAAAAACACGCCCAAGCGTGATGCTATGTGGCGCTCTTCCACTGCTCTACATGCCGTGTATGTGAGCTCAGCGAAGGCGTCGGGAAGCCGCGTAGCCGCGTTCGTGGCTTCACAATTCCAAGGTCTTGATCAGCCGTCGCAGGAAGCCATCCGAAGCCCGCCGAAACTAAACGACCTTTCCGGGCTTCACGCTCTTTTGTGGCTTGACAACCCTCACGCCGTCTCCTGGCTTGACAACCCTCAATCACTCTCCCCCCAGTTACCATCCTCCACAAATCTCTTCCGACTGCACGCAGCCGTATAACCAACTCTGCTTCCTTCGCAGAAACGGACGTTCGGTCCTCAGTGGGCTAAAAGTGCCGCGCTTTGGCCCACCAGCCCCGCCAAGCCGCCCATACGTCCACCCACCTCGATGCCGCCCGTGGGCTCCCACTCGTTATTGCTTCGCGCCAGGCGGCTGTAGGTGGCCTCCGACGCGTGGATTGCCCCCGGCACGCCGGTGCTCTCCATGCGGCTGGCGGTGTTGACCGTGTCGCCTGGAGGGGAGCGAGGGGGGCAGGGCAGGGCAGCGAGCGAGCAACACACATGCAGGCGTGAGGTCGGGGAAGGGAAGCGCAGAATGCCACACAGATGTCATGTAAGCAAGCGTTGCGTCAGCAGCAGGTGGCTGGATGGCATCACCAGCAGCAGGTCGCTGCATCGGCCGTCAGACGACGGGTTCATCAGCTGCACATATACGAAGACATCTATACTTCCGCAGCCAAGTATATGTCGTTTGCGCTTCCCTAAAACACGACCTGTCTCGGTGGCTGGCCCGCGCCCGCCGCCCCGCCCCCGCCCGTCCCTCTCCCAGCAGCCAGTCATCACGCACTCACCGAAGAGGCAGAACCTCGGCATGCGGGTGCCCACCACTCCGCTGACCACGGGCCCCGTGTGCAGGCCGATGCGGATCTCCACCGGCTGCCCGTTGGTGGGCATCAACACCTCGCGCGCAGCGGCAAGCATGGCCTGCGCCCACATAACGATGCATGTTTTGTCACATACATAACGGCACGTCACGACATCATATCGATGCTAGTACGTTGCGCAGCAGCACGAACCGAAACGGCAAAGCGTGTGATCAGTTTAGGCACACAAGGCATGAGTTTAGGCATGAGCAAACCGACTAGCGATTACCTAACGCCGCCAAGCCACATCGACGCCTTACTTCTGATAATGACCACGTACCTTTGCGAACATGAAGACCTTTTCCGCCTGCAGCGGGTCCTCGGTGCTGGCGCCCTCCCTCACGGCCGCCATGCCGTCCTCGTCCTCGTGGATCAGCCCGCCGGCAACGAAGTAGCAGTCGCCGATGGTCTCCACCTGCGGAGCCGCGAAACGCGCCATGCAGGGCGCGTCGTGTCAGAGCACATGGCGTTGTCGGGCGGGGCAGCGAAGTGCACCACACCACACCGCATCGTGGGCATGCAGGACGCGCCGTGTATAGACAGTCCAACTGAGCGCGCCCACATGCACGTGTAGGTGGGTTCTAACTTGATAGCAGAAAGAGCCACCGAGCTTGGCAGGATCACAACCGCCGCGGGGGACCATCAGTACGGCACCCGCATAGGCGTGATCGTCCATGTTCGTCCGCTATGGCTTGGGTGTTGCTACGCCCGGGAGAAAGATGACACCGGAGCGGCCCTCATGCGTCTGTCCGAGCTCAAGACGCGTCTGTGGTCCTTGCTTACGGCGCACAGCAACCAAGGGCAACCAACCACCCGACCTTGCGAGCCCGCCTCCGTTGGCCCTGTGCTGCGCTACGGCATGGTGCTCTGCCCTATTACGGAAGGTTTACTACTGCTTTCAAGAGGGACTTCGTAAAAACGCTAAAGCTAAAAGGCTTTTCTTTTCCCTTATTTAGCTTTGTAGTAAAGTTCGGCTCAGTGAAGGTCGGTAGGGAGGAAGGCGTGACCCTCCGTAACGCACCAGAGTGAGTCGGGTGTATCCCGAGTCAAATCCGCCGCTCCCCGCCAGGCTCGCTACGTCCGCACGTGGTGTTTCCATCACTCCCCACCAGGCTCGCTACGTCCGCACGTGGTGTTTCCATCACTCCCCACCAGGCTCGCTACGTCCGCACGTGGTGTTTCCATCACTCCCCACCAGGCTCGCTACGCCCGCACGTGGTGTTTCCATCACTCCCCACCAGGCTCGCTACGTCCGCACGTGGTGTTTCCATCACTCCCCACCAGGCTCGCTACGCCCGCACGTGGTGTTTCCATCACTCCCCACCAGGCTCGCTACGTCCGCCCCGGGTGTCCCAAGCTTCTTCTCGACGACCTCACGCATCCGTCAAGCGCCCATCTACGGATTTCCGCTCGCTGCTGCCCACCTTGTAGACTCCGTACTTGTCCAGCATGGCGTCGTATCGCGAGTACAGCGCGTTGAGCAGGCCCATCACCTGCGGGTCGCCAGAGCAGCGGTGGGAGGCACGTTGCCGGGGGGTTTGATAAGAGAATCCGCGAATCGGCGGCCGCGAATCCACGTCGCCGGGGGGCAGCAGCAGCTGAGCACAACTGACGCACCGTTCACGACGCGCAGCGCTGCAGCAGCGCAAGTTGCCTCGCCGCCTCCCCCTCTTCCCCCTTTGTTAGCACACGGATTGCCTCGCCAGCCTCCCCTCTTCCCCCTTTGTTAGCACACGGATTGCCTCGCCAGCCTCCCCTCTTCCCCCTTTGTTAGCACACGGATTGCCTCGCCAGCCTCCCCTCTTCCCCCTTTGTTAGCACACGGGTTGCCTCGCCAGCCTCCCCTCTTCCCCCTTTGTTAGCACACGGGTTGCCTCGCCAGCCTCCCCTCTTCCCCCTTTGTTAGCACACGGATTGCCTCGCCAGCCTCCCCTCTTCCCCCTTTGTTAGCACACGGATTGCCTCGCCAGCCTCCCCTCTTCCCCCTTTGTTAGCACACGGATTGCCTCGCCAGCCTCCCCTCTTCCCCCTTTGTTAGCACACGGTTGCCTCGCCAGCCTCCCCTTCCCCTTGTTAGCACCCTCGCCAGCCCCCCTCTTCCCCCTTTGTTAGCACACGGGTTGCCTCGCCAGCCTCCCCTCTTCCCCCTTTGTTAGCACACGGATTGCCTCGCCAGCCTCCCCTCTTCCCCCTTTGTTAGCACACGGATTGCCTCGCCAGCCTCCCCTCTTCCCCCTTTGTTAGCACACGGATTGCCTCGCCAGCCTCCCCTCTTCCCCCTTTGTTAGCACACGGATTGCCTCGCCAGCCTCCCCTCTTCCCCCTTTGTTAGCACACGGATTGCCTCGCCAGCCTCCCCTCTTCCCCCTTTGTTAGCACACGGATTGCCTCGCCAGCCTCCCCTCTTCCCCCTTTGTTAGCACACGGATTGCCTCGCCAGCCTCCCCTCTTCCCCCTTTGTTAGCACACGGATTGCCTCGCCACCCCCCCCTCTTCCTGGTTAAACCATCACGCGGGCAGAGCCGTAGAAGCCATGCTACATTACTGCACTCGCAATGCTATATTACTGCAACCAAACAAGAAGAAACTCAGGTCCTTGGCCCCGCTGCCCCCTTACCTGCCGCGGCTCGACCTCCTTGCACATGGGCGTGAAGCCTGATGATGGGGAGGGGAGGGGAGGGGAGGGGAGGGGAGGGGAGGGGAGGGGAGGGGAGGGGAGGGGAGGGGAGGGGAGGGGAGGGGAGGGGAGGGGAGCGCGTGAAGGGCCTTAAAGGCAAGTCAGTCGCCGCCGCGGTATCCACGCAGTTCGTTGAATCTTCAGAAGCCGACGCGCGGCAGAGCCTTCCTTCCACTTCGATAATCTTTGAATCACGCGCCGTACCCTATCCCTAGCACCCGCACACTATAGGGAACAGATAACAGATGACGGCAGCTGGCCCGTCGGATAGCAGTTGGATAGTCGTTGGATGGCAGTTGGATAGTCGTTGGATGGCTGTTGGGTTGCCGTCCGCGTGAGAGTTTGTTCCCGGCTGGTAGCGGCTCTCCAGAGCAACCTGAGCAAATCGTCCAAACTGGGTGCGATAACCCCCAGATTCACCAAGCGCGCAGGCTTCCCAACCGCAACCACCTCTCGCAGATGCGCCCGACACCGCAACCACCTCTCCCAGATGCGCCCGACACCGCAACCACCTCTCCCAGATGCGCCCGACACCGCAACCACCTCTCCCAGATGCGCCCGACACCGCAACCACCTCTCCCAGATGCGCCCGACACCGCAACCACTTCTGCGTCTGGCATGGCCTACCTTTGATGTCCGCAAATAGCAACGTCACCTGTGCGGTGGGTCGAGGCGGGAAGACGACAATGCTCAGCCGAAGACAACAGAGAAGAAGCGACCCCGCGCAACCACCACAACTACCAACTCCTGGTGCAACTGAAGCGTGAATCATGGTCATTCCTTCCAGCAAGGGTGGAGCCGGCGGCCACCCTCCCCGCGACTACCCCCGCGTCCCGTTCCGGTACACGGTACACGTGGGACGACGTGCCACCTCCGGTGATGTCACGAACGAATGTCCGTCCGCTTCCACACATCCCCCTGTCCGCATCCCGTCCCCCCCCTCTCGCAGGCACCCAACGACCTCTTCACACCGAGTGATGGCAGTCCAGCCCTCGAACCGACGTTCCTCAACCCGACGCGCCGCGAGAGTCGAGATAACAACAAGTCATGCATGTTGGGTTTCCCACAGTTTCCCACAGTGCGCGCGACCTTTATGAGGATGCAGCCATAGGGTTGCGAGTATTTGGCCACCTGGGTTCATCAACCAGCTCCCTTCCCTCACCTCCGGGTGACAGGTGGCCAGCGCGTTGCAGTCGCGAACCACGGGTCGCCAGGAGGCTCGGTTGCCAGGTGCTGCGTCGGCGCCGCCGGCCAAGTCGTCCGGCTGGCCTGAGGTCACGTCCCTCTCGCCCGCCGTCCACTCCTCCGTGATGTACTGCAGGATGTGTCGCGGGAAGAGCTGCTCCACCAGGCGGTGCTCCGTCTCCATCACCAGCGCCAGGTGCCGCTCGGCAACCACCTGGTGCGAGGGCGGGCGGTGCGGTGCGGTGCGGGGCAGGGGCGGAAAGGACAGGACAGTTGACGTATGGTCGGCGGACACCTAGTTTGTGTGGCGCATGCTGGAGCACTGGGACGGATTACCAGGGGAGGGGGAGAGAGGGAGGGAGGGAGGGGGAAGCGGGCAACTTGGACTTAAGCACGGGGGCCATGGTAGAGGCCGCAAGAATTCTGACGGGCGCGGAGAGGCCCCCCGCATGTCCCAAACTATTCGCCGGCTACGTTTTACACCATCGTCTCCCATGTCAGGAAAGCGGGTTTTCTCGGCCCCCCTTCCCCACCACCACCACCGCCACGGCCACTACCCCCACCGGCACGCGCGCGCGCACCTTGGTCGTGACATCAATCTGTGTCAGCACGATAACCTCCCGGCCCGTCACGGGGTCCTGCGCAGCAGTCCCCCACATCTCGTGCCAGCACTCCGGCGGCTCCGCCGGCGGCGGCGGCCGCCTTTCCTCGCACTCCCTGCACGCCGCGTCGGCCGCATCATCGGAGCCGGTAGCTGAGTCAGCCGGCGCCGCGAGCGGCGAAGGGCAGGCGCAGACTCCCGGCTGGTCCACCGGCACCGAACCACACGCCTCGCGCCCGGCGGGGCTGGCGTTGCTGCCAGCCCGTCGCGCGCCCTGCTCCGCAGCGGCACCAGCAGCATAAGGCCCCGACGATGACGCCCCGACGTCCAGGATGACTGAGGCCTCCTCCACTGGCTCGGCTGGTTCCGGAGCCTTTCCCAGGCCGCCCGCCGGCCAAAGAAGACCCTGGGAGATCCCAAAGTGCTTCATGGGGACCTCGTCCGGCAGCAGCGAAGTCTTTGAGCGACGGAGGTAGCCGGCGCACGACGACGCCGTGCCCGAGTTGGACCGCGCGCCGCGCCGAGCAGCCTCCTCCTCCTCCTCCTCCG
This sequence comes from Yamagishiella unicocca, assembly GCA_003116995.1. Lineage (NCBI taxonomy): Eukaryota > Viridiplantae > Chlorophyta > Chlorophyceae > Chlamydomonadales > Volvocaceae > Yamagishiella > Yamagishiella unicocca. The sequence goes on from BDSL01000050.1 coordinate 257,553, forward strand.
GAACCCGCCGCCGCCGCCGCACGCAATTCTCCCCCATTGCGTCACTGCCGCCCTGCGGTACGACAGCCGTTGGACGAGCAGCCGCCGAGCCCAGCACGTCACCGTCGGCGCCGCGAGTGCTGGCCTGGCCGCCGCCGCCGCTGCCGGTGTCGGCCATCGCGGCGTGGAGGACCCTGCCCAGCGCGCGAGACGCCTCGCCGGTTCCGGTCAGGTTGGAACCGGACCGCACGCCGACTGCCGCGGTATGTGTTTTAAGTATGCTGAGCTGAGCCGCTGTGTGGATTGGACTCTCCATTCTCGTCCTCCGAGTCCGGCCTTCGGAGCACAAGCGAACGTCGGGTCCCCGGCCCATCTCCTCACCGCCGGCGCTGCACGGACTAGGAACCGCCTCGGGATGGAGCCGACTCCTCGAATCGCGCCGCTCTAAATGCGCCGTACGGCCGGATCCTGTCAGGGAAGCCAAGAGGTCGCGGGGAACAGAGCTGCGCGTTCCCGGGCCAAAGTTCATGCTTTGGGAGGAACGTGCCACCATGAAGGACGTGGCCATGGCCGCCTGCTGCTGTTGTTGCTGCTGCTGTTGCTGCTGCTGTTGTTGTTGCTGCTGCTGCATGTTCGGTGCCAGCGGGGAGGTGTTGAGGGACAGCGCGAACGCCATGGCGCGCGACATGGTGCGCGGCGCCGAGGGCCCCGAGGTATGAGGACCGACCCGTGGGTCTTGGCCGGGGTAAAGCGCCACGCAGGACGTGGTGCGTCTAGGCAGACGCCTAGAAGCCTCACCCTCCACTGTGCCAGTGGCGGCCGCGGCCGCGGCCGTGGCGGCGGTGGTGGCGGCGATGGTTGTTGCGCAGTACTGCACGAGCCGTTGGGCGCCGCCGCCGCCGCCGGCGGCGGCGGCGGCACCCTGCTTGTACGACGGAGCGGCGGGGGTGGTCGCCATGTTGGATTGACCAACGACGCTGGAGGGACTGGTGGCGAGCGTGGCGAATGTGGATGTGGCTGTACGACACGGGGGGAGGGGCCGGGGGGCGGGGGAGGGCGGAGGCGTGAGCGGGTGGGTGGTTATTACATCAGGGGGGGCTGCAAGGAAACCCGCGAACGAGAGAGGAAACCGTCTAGGACAATCGTATGAAAATGCATGCTGGAGAACTTGGTACGGAAAAAAGGCACGTGGGGGCGGGGGTAGGTTGTGGCCAACGAACGTTTGTGTGTGAAGTTGCGAGCCTGCCAGGCCAGCCTTGACAGCCTTGACGGGCGCTGGTGCTGCTGCTACGGGCGGTAGCCTGTCAACAGCTCCAAACCAGGCTGCCGCGACTGGTGCACCCGCGTGCACCCGCGTGCAATCGCGTGCAATCGCGTGTGCCAGCGTGCACGCGCGTGCACTCGCGTGTGCCAGCGTGCACCAGGCGCAAGTTTGACGCGGCAAGCAAAGCCGCCGCCGCGCCCCCGCGGCATCCATCCGGGGCCATGCAAGGCCCGCTACCTACCCAGAACCCCCGCCACACACCCAAAGGCCCGCTACCTACCCAGAACCCCCGCCACCCACCCAAAGGCCCGCTACCCACCCAGAGGGTCAAACATCGCGCTGCTGCTGCCACAGAAGCTCCCCTGCATCGTCGTGTCGTACATGTCCGCCACCAGAAGTATGCTGCCGACACCGCCGCCGCCGCCGCCGCCTCGTCTCGGCTGCACGAACGACCGCGCCTGCGCGCAAGCAATCGAGGCCTGCGTCGCGCGGCTGCCGCTGCCCACCAATTGGTTTCGGAGGAAGCTCAGGGTGGACTTGTGGCCGTTCGGCGCATGGGGCGTCACCAGGCTCTGGCACCGCGCCCCGTCGACACCGCTGTCCGGCCGTGACGGCACCACCGTCGGAGTGAGCACCGCCTGCAGCCGCCGGCTGCCGCAGAAGCTGGAGCCGGAGCCGGCGGTGACGGCAACGGCGGCGGCGGCCGGCGCTTGCAAGTACGACATGATGTCGGTGGCTTCGTACACGTGGCCCATGGCGGTTGAGTTAGTGTCCGCGCGCTGCCGCGGGGCCGGCACGTGGCCACACGTGCTGAGGAGCAAGTCCTCGGCCTCGGCCTCGCGCTCGTCCTCGTCTTCGTCGGCGCCCAGCAGGCTGCTGCGGTTCGCGATGTGTGGGACTGCGGTTGCCGAGGTTCGGGGGGGGGAGGGGGAAGCCGTGGACGCGAGAGGTACCAGGAGGGTGAGGAGCGAAACCGTACTAGCAAGAGAGGGTTTGGGAGGCGCGTTGAAGTTGCGGGGAGTGGGAGTGGGGGTGGGGGAACGAGGGCGAGGAGGACTGAGCAGCAGGTGGGGACGGATGGGATGGGATGGGATGGGGGTGGGGACCTGTGACAATGACATAAGGCCGGGGACGTCACGCGTGTCGCCTTCCTGGGCGAGCAAGTTGGGGAGCTCGACAGACAGATGTGCCGCTGTTGGGTGCTTGTCGGACCCAACCGAGAGAGTTAAGTGGTATGCGAAGAAGCTGAACCCCAAACACGAAACCACAGCAGCACAGGTTTCGTATTTGCTGTTAGCTGTTAGCGGCTGGAAAGCATGTGCGCATCCACCCACCGTCGGTGCCAGCCGCCCAGCCAGGACAGACGCTGAGGGGGGTTAGTCGATCGCCGTTGCCCGCATCCAAGAGCTCTTGGGCTGTGCGAAGGGTATCCAAGCTTTGTTCAGTATCGCCGCCCTCAGCTCGGGCTCCCTGAGCTCCCATTTTCGACAGAGTGTCGCCGTAAAGAGCCGGCGGGACACGCACGACCGCTGTGGAATAAAAAGGTACGAGACGAAATGGGTGCAAGCAGTAAGATATCGGATTTGGAACCGAAAGCGGGGTGAACATGAAGCGACGCGACCCGGAACGCAACCACTGCGGGAAGAAAGGAGACTCACCCTTCCACAATCCTGCACCTCCAGGTTTGAAGACCTCCTCCAGTAATCGGAGGCGCTTCGTTGGGTCCAGGGTAAACAGTCCTGCCAACACGTCGTCGCAGACCCCACCAACGCCGATGACATCACCGAAATACAATTTACTCTGGGGATTTTGATGTAGCACCGTTCCTTCAGGCGTCATGACGGTAACGATGGCGGGGGAGCTAGACATCACCATAGCATCGCGTACCAGTGCTTGTTCTTCCTGCATCACAAATACGTAGCCCAGTAACCCACAAACATTAAACAGAAGTCAACACCGTTTTTAGCCCAGGCAGACCGCGTAGTGTGCTGGCCACTGCCCGGCTGTGGACCAGAGGGTCCAACATGGCGTCAGCCGCACGGCTTGTCAGCACAGATGAATATAAGTGTAGGAAAGTAAACTTGCCATGGACATAATACCATCGGTCGGTGGAGAAGCTGACGTCCCACCATTGTCGTCGCCACAAGCACGCGCAACTGCTGAAATTCCACCCCGGTGCGCGCAACGCTTATCCTTGCCGGCGTGCAACTGGTGTATGGCGTCATCTTTGCCTTTGCGGCTCCTTTCCGTACCCGCTGGAAACAAATCCGACCATTCATCGTCCGGTGACTCCTTTGCACGCCCTGTTCTTCTACCAGCCGAAAAGCATGCCAGACACGCCGCGAGGGGACCCATATGTGGCCGGCTATGGCCGCTCCAGTGCCCAGGCTCAGCTCTATGGCTTTCTAATAAAGTTCTGAATATCTACTTTAGAAACGTACTTTTGCCTTGGAAACTGCACAGAGGTACGCTTTGTTGTACCAATTAGGGCGTACTCATCAGCCGTAGTCGTCATATGTGGGCCTTACCTTGCCTTGGGGCTACCCTTACGAAGCCTTAGTTATCCCGGACTTGACTACAATCACATTCAGGTTAAACGCACGACCTGGCTACGATTTTGTGAGCGTGAGTACCTGCCAATTGTCTTCACCTCTTCCAACCGCAAGCTACAACATAGGTTTTATTGCAAGCGCGTGAAATGCGTCACACTTGCCTGTCTTGCGCCCCTTTTTACTTATGCTCACCTGCATTCGCGAATGCCCCCGCGCCAGCTGATTCACACATGTCGGACGGCGGTGTCATAGCTTGTGCGAGCCTGTGCGAGCCCTTACTTCCAGGTACAGCGTGCGCTCCTCTCTTCCCCTGTGCAACCCCAGGTAAGCCACATTTTTGGGCGGGGCCCCAGATATGGTCTGCTCACTGCATGCATCATATGGCAATTGGCGCCTGGCGCATGGATTCGCCTTAGGTCTGATGTCAACTTGCTGCCTACGACGTATGACGACAGACCCACCGTACGACAGGTATACCCAACGTACGACAGGTAGACCTCCAGCTAGCTGTTCGGGTGGGGTGTCTACTCGCGGGTGGGTGATGCCCTGGGCCCGTCGGTCGGGGCTGCTGGCAGGTCCCGCCGTTTTTCCGGCGATGGGCCTTGGGATGCCTGGGTGTCCTTTTTTGTCGGGGCCCTGCAGTCTTGGGCGCGGCGGGGTGTCCTGTTTTTCCCCCGTACCCTTGGGGGCGTCTGCTGGCTGCAAGCGCTGGCTTGTCGTGCGGTGCGGTCTCGGCGTGGTCCCCACGCGTTTGACCGGCGTCTGTGTGCTTTTTGAGGCTTTTCTGTGCCCTTGGGTGCCTCTGCTGGGTAACGTCCTATCCCCAAAAAAGGATGTGACAAGCCCGTCCTGCCTAACCGTTATCAAATTTGTCCGACTTTGCTTTCCATCGCGCTAAAGTCAGACCTGGACGATGTTCGCAGGCGGATTTGTTATTGTCTATGAAGGCATGCCTTGTTCCATGCCTGGCGGGCTTCCCGCACTGTTCTACAACATGAAACCTGTGAAACCGCGTCACCGATTAGGCGTCAGTTTCGTACGTCACGCCTTATCCCATTCACACGCGCCCACTCTTATAGCTGCACGACAAAAAATATTCTCCTGGCTGGTGCGCGTTTCCTTACCTTTGCGAAGCTCCACGCAGGACGTAAGACCCGACCCTGCCGTGGGCGGAGCAGCACCGCCGTTTCCACCGCCGTTTCGCCCTTCGCGCCGACAGCTAACCATGAACAACTATCCTTTTCATAAATGTAAAGGATAAGAAAAGGATAAGGTACTACAGTGTCCCATTGGCGAGCCCAGGACAAAAGGAGTCCATTCCGATACCTCACCGCGCGAGAAGCCAGCGCTAGCAGCCAGCAGACGCCCCGAAAGGGACAGGAAAAACATGACACCTCGCCTCAACCAAGAGGGCGGGTTCCGCAATAGAAAGGACAATTCGGGCAACCCAAGGCCCACAGCTGGAAAATTAGTGGGACCAGACAGCCCAGACCGACGGCTGGGGGACCGAAACCGCCAGCAGCCCACTTCTCTATCATTATTACTAGCCCAGGGTACACCCACACGCGAAGAAAATGCGAACAGGTGGTTGGCCCCGAGCCCCCGACAGCACCCCAACCGGGCCGCGGCCGTACACGGGTTTCGTACACGGGTTTTCTTGCAACCCGGCCCGCGGCACGCCTGGCGACCAGTCCTATACCTAATCTGACCCCGTCGGGCAGGCGGGGATACGCGCCCTGCAATGGCTTTCAAGCGAGCCTTTGAACATGTGCTCTGAAAGACAGGGGTGCATGGCGAAGGGCGTGACAACGGGTGTCAACGAATGGGTGTAGGAAGTCCCGAGTCTACATGACTGTCTTGCCTAGTGCCGTCTTACTTTTCTATCAGAACCACGCAAGCGCGCACAGCCGCCCCAGTGGCTTGGTTAGATTGGTTAGGGAAACGCGCATCGGATGCATCTGGATTCGTCTGAACCCCCGCAAAAAGCAACGGATGTAAGGAAAACTACTACTACACGTACGGGGCTACATCTAACGCAACGGAGCATCAAGGGCCCCTCTTCTTGTCACTGGGGCACGACTGCCAGCGGCATAACTTCGAGCAGTCTTCGGTTTGGATGTAACTCAGCGCTTCGTAAAGTAGCTAGGATAGGGCTAGGATCTAAAAAGGGTAATGTAAGCAGGTAGCACGTAGCAGGATGGCGCCTGCCGGCTGAACGTGAACCAATCGCGGCTGCCACGGCTGCCCAGCGCGCATTCGTTGGCTCAACCGAACTGGCTTTGCCTCTGGGGCAAGAACTGCCAGTATGCACGGACAGCCATAAGTAGCCGCCAATGCTCCGTAGGCGCAGGGTAAATTAGCTATCGTGGAAGGGTCGATATGTGGCGCTTCCCGGCAACCGTTGAGGTCCCCAGATCGCACCGAGCATGCTCCGAGCATGCAGCAAAGCGGACCGGCCAGGTGCTTTGGCTCTTGTGTCGCGCAATAGTTTCGCGCAAGGGTTTCACGCTTGGCGCATTACAGTAAGTTGTGTTGCTTACGCTGGGTGGAAGGCCCGTTAGGTGAAAACGCGCAGTCTCTACTCCCAGACCGACCTGCAACCCAGCATGCGACGAGCCACGTGGTGTCCCTTCGGACGCACATGGCGGACATTCGGGCGTAGGCGTCGAGATGTGGCCCTCATAAATTCGCCAGTAGAGAGAACATGAGCTTTGTTAATAAATGTGTTCTGATATTGTCGCATATCGAGATAAGTATTGCTTAGCCTTACACACTGTGAGATTAGCGGACCGAAAGAGAGACGACCCTCAAGACCGCAGAACCACTGTACGACCGACTTATCCAGTAACCAAGGGTCGCACTGGAGAGCATCCTCTGCTCTAGCTACATACGAGATGTTCAAGGCTGACTGGAAGTATGCCATTTCACAACACTCCCACGCAGGCAGCCGAATCAGCTCGAACTACACTATATGATTCAAACACGCAAAACATGTGAAACAATTGACTACAAGCAATCGCAACACGGTGCACTGCAAAACATGTTGCTCGACCAACCACAAGCAGGTCGTAGAACCAAAAGGAGCTACCAATTACGAACTACGCACTGGCAGTACTATTCTAGCGAACAAGAAAGCAGGCAGACAAGACTTCGCACTAGCCATCGCAAACGAGTACAAGCACGACATACGCAACGCGATGCATGGCAATAGCCTGAACAGTACAACAATAAGGCAAAACGCAAAAACACGTCTGGAAAACACGTCTGGGAAAAGCTCCCACGGAAACGAAACTCCCTTCTGAGCTTTATCGCATAAACTCGTAAACTAAACCATTTTCTCTCGAACATGCTCACAGTTCGGAACTCCTAGACACTTACTCTTCCTTTTCTCTCGAACATGCTCACAGTTCGGAACTCCTGGTCAAACACATGCTGACCGAAATCTACTAGCCAAACATCCAGTTGGCCGAAAGCGAAGATACTAGCCAAACATCCAGTTGGCCGAAAACCATTTGACTCACACCGATGTCTCCCACGGTGTTGGAAAACCACTTGCCTAACAAAACCTAGCAGGCAGTAAACCGTTAAACTTGGGACAACCTAGCCCCCCCTTTCCCCCCCCCTTAGAAACCTCTACTTGGCTCTAATCGTCCATCTTAGCAATCAGATGCTTCCGGCGGGGTAGTGGCGGTGCAGGGTTTACCCTGGTCATCGTCGCCACCAGCCTCTCACGCAGCACCGGTGCCACCGTCGCCACCAGCTGCTTGTTGGGCCTCACGGGCGGGCCCGACGACGCGCCTCCACGTGCCGGATCATCACGCGTCGCACCGTCACGCTCCGCGTCGGACTTCTTCTTGCGGCAGTTGCGCTCCAGGTGGCCGGTCTCGTTGCAGTACCAGCACTTGCGAGTGTCCTTGGAAGCTCGGTGTACAGCCGCCACCAGAGTTCCCTGCGCCACAGCTGTCTCGTGCTGCATGTCTGCTTCGCATGACAGCAAAAACTCCTCAGCCTTGTCTACGGTGTCCATGTCCGGCTTGTTAAGGCCGATGATCTTAGCCGTCATGTATACACTCGGCAGGCCGTTGAAGATGACTCGCATGCAGGCTTCCTCATCCAAATCAGCGCCGGTATCGATGAACTCAAGACGTAGCTGCCGGAAACGGGCGAAGTAATCGCTGAGAGTCTCATTGTGCTGCAAGTGCAGGTTGAGTAGCTGCCCATACTTCACCATCCGGGTCGCGCGCGAGGTTTGTGAATACTTCGCCTTCACCGCCGCCCAGAGATCAGCCGCCGTCACGCAGTTGCGAAAAGCAACCTTATCAACGGCATTGATGTACTGCTTGATGAGACCTCGTGCCCTCATGTCCATCTGCGCGGTAAATGCATCACCGCCGCCATCAGGGATCACCGTGTCCGCCAGGCCCTTACGCTCCAACTCTCCGTATACGAACAGAGACTTTAGCACAAAGTTGCTGGCGTTGAAAGACTCATCAAGTTCCGTGTGTGGTGACGGCGCCATGGTCCTTTCTCTCGTGTGACCAAAACGGAAATCCGCACAGGAGCACTAAGCGGGGCTCATAACCTGTTCTGATATTGTCGCATATCGAGATAAGTATTGCTTAGCCTTAGGCGGGGTTCACATTTGTAAGGGGAAATTATTTGAGATGAAAAATTGAATGAGAAGAAAATTCCAAACGCGTTCACATTACCTTTTTGATGAAATTTTAATTCGGAAACGCGTTCACATATGAGATACATATTCTTCTTGGAGAGAGAAAATATGACGGCAGTAATAGCTTGGTTGTTCTACGGTTTCTTTGATACCAGGCTTGCACAAGACTGTATAGAAGCTGCAAGGATTGTGCACTGACGATAGTGCACGGTTGAGGGAACCTCTGGCGAAGCTCCGCGATGAAGCGTGCGTCTGTGGAGGGTCGTTACTGCTCGGGTCAGATCACCATCGTGGGCGGGAAGGGGCAACCCTTGTCTGTCAAGTGCCGGAGCGTGATCTGTTCGGAGGACAACCCCAACTCAGTCATGTGCACGGTGCAGGATTGGGGTAGAGAGGCATTGAAGGCGGCACGGAGCATCAACACGGACGAGGAGGCGCAGTAGAACGTTGGGGATAGCAAGCGTGAATGATGGTGTAGGTGTGCATGGGTCAATGCAGGAGGGGTCACGTGCGTCGACGCGTGAGTACGACGCAGATATGAAGCGGCTACCATAATTGTAACGAGGCCATCTTATCTGACCCATATCCATGAACTATAGCAACTGGTACCCACTTTCCTAATTGCTGAATGAACATAGTATTCCTGGCAGTACTCTCTGTGTTAGTAGAAGAACACACGAAGATGCTCCAACGACTCCTTGGGGCTGCCGCTGCCCTCCTTGTTGTTTATATGACACAAACATCATCTCTCACCGCCCCCCTGACCTGCGGCAGCCGGTGTCGCAGTTGCGCCCGTAGACGGTGAAGCACGTGCCGACGGCGGGGTTAACCCCCCGCCGGCAGCACGTGGATCCCCACTGGCTACAGCCGAACCGCTGACTTGCGTACCGAACTGCTCCGGAAGTGCAGCTTCCTGCAGCCCCTGCGACTGATATGCTGCGAAGGCGACCGCCGGTGCGTCAGCTACCTCCGGCGGCGTTGGCTGGGTAAGCTGCTGCTGTGGGAGCACTCCTGACGGCTGCTGCTGCTGTGCCTGCGGCAGTGACGGCTGCACCGGAATCCGCCTAATTCCAGGGAGCCTGTATGTGTTGAACTGGGGACGTACGCCGGGAGCCTTAGGTGGTAGCCGCGGTACGGCAGCCGCGGTAACCCCAACCGCGACCCCTGCTCCCTGGGCCGCGGTTGGGGTCGCCGCGGCTGCCGTAGCTTGGGGTACAGGCACTGATGGGGCTGCCCTCCCCGCGGAGCCGCGGCCCCTGCCTCTGCCGCGGCCGCGGCCCCTGTTACTTGGGACGTCTGTCGCAGAGGCCTCCTCCTTCTTCTTCTTCCTCTCGCGCCATTGTCGCTGGTACAGACGCTGGGCTTCCTTGCGCTCTTCATGCGTCAAGTTTAGAGTCGGCCGACCACGGCCCCTGCTGCCTTTGCTGGCGTCGGAAGCGTATGAGGCAGCGCCTGAAGCGCCGTCGTCATCGTCACTGCGGGCGTCATCGTCGTAATATGCAGTGTCGCCGCCGTAAGTTCGCCCGTCACTCCCGCCTCCTTCAGGCTGACCTCCCTCGCCCTCCCGCGCCTCCTCATTCATGCCGCCATAAGCCTCCCCGCTGTCAGATGCATATGACCTCTGGCGGCGTGCCCTCTTCAGGTTGTTGGGCAGCATGCCGTTGCGGATGGCATCCACCTGGGTTTCTATTGCGTCCCTGATATCCAACGCGCTACGTTGGACAAGGGAGTCGTCTTCATTGTCGTCATGTTCGGTCTGATAGACAGGGTCCGGCCCGTAGTCCTCTTCGCTGTACTCGGCCTCTTCGACGCCGCTCATCCTCTATAGATTACGCAATCACGCCCGGTCACGTCTAGGGAATACAGGACATCATGATTGAGATGATTGGGAAGGTTTGCGGCGGGTAAGATGGCTTGTATGGACTAATGTATTTGGAGCCTGGTCGGCTATAGGGAATACAATTTACAATCTCAAGTGAATTTTATTTTCACTCTCAGCTCTATTCCTATTTTTCAATGACACCTGTCATTGAAAATTCCCGGAGAAAATTGTAGGAGAAAATTGCCGTTTTTGTCAATTCTATGAGATGAAAAATAATTTTCCCTCTCACAAAAGTGCCGTACCCGAATTTCCCCTTACAAATGTGAACCCCGCCTTACACACTGTGAGATTAGCGGACCGAAAGAGAGACGACCCTCAAGACCGCAGAACCACTGTACGACCGACTTATCCAGTAACCAAGGGTCGCACTGGAGAGCATCCTCTGCTCTAGCTACATACGAGATGTTCAAGGCTGACTGGAAGTATGCCATTTCACAACAAAATGCCATTTCCAATGGAATTGTTTTCGTGTGAACGTGTCCTTGAACGGCGCGTGGTTCTGAAACGGCGAATGGTTTCTTAGCCCAGCCTCACCACGGCGCTTTCGTCGAGCGACGTGCAGGCCATGACTAGCGCCGTCTATTCCCTCTATCGGTTTGCGGAGCCGATCGCGCACCCGCCTCTGCAACGCATAAGTGCAAATGCCGGAGGCGCACCTCCCCGCACGCTGCTGGAAACATCTAGCTTGCAGCATAGATGCTGTGGGCGGGCGGCTGGTTGGCACTTGTGTGGAGAGGTCGTCCAGAGGCGTCCCGCGTCGCTCCACAGCGGGCTGGTCTATGATGGTCTATGATGGGCTTTTTTGACGTGACACAAATGTGTGATCGGCGTAGTGCTGGCACGACGTGTTGCAGCAGTGACTCGACATACCTCGGTATACACACTGAGTACGGCGGAGCGCCAGGCCGACACAGCCGGCAGTGTGTCACGCCAACATGATGTAGCCGGAATGGGGTTGCAAGGAAAACCTGTGTATGAAGGAAAACCGTTTAGGACAGGCGTTTCGAGATGCATGCTGGAGAGCTTGTTCAGGAAATTAAAGTCGGATGTCGTAAGTCGACCTCCTGCGTCTGAGCTAAATCGGCGGCGGCAGCTAGGCTAACTGAAGCGAGGACCCCGCGTGGCGCAAGGAAACGCTTCGCGAAGCCGGTTTGTTTTGGGCGCTGGCGGGAGGACTGGGGGAGGTGGCTAGCGAGATGGGATAGCAGAAAATGCGTCGTAATGAGGTCACTTGATAACAAAGCCTTACAAAGCAAAGCTGGGAACTCACCGCCGGATCGAACAGACATCGGCATATCGGAGGAGTGCGGCCCCCCGGCCCAGCCCTGTGCACAATGGGACACGTCCGTTCGGAATGGCTTCACCTCCGAGCACCAAACACACCGTAACCGTTAACAACCTGCGGCGGCATTTGCATCTCGTGAAGAGGCAGCATCCATGGACACCCCCGAACCGGATATCTACTAAACTCACGGCATCCCTCTCAACAAGCGCCCGCACGCAGCACAACCTAGCTTGTCAGCATCAGGCGCTCCTGCGCTGCTGCTGAACGAATGACGGCGCGGTGAAGGGCGATGGACCCCGCTAACACCGCGCTCATCCTCAACGTCTCATTCATAACTACGTTGCCGCCAGCCATCTCTACCACAACCCAGCCTCCCTGGAGTCCTTCGCATCGCATCATCAGAAACGCTTGCGTACCGTACACGAGAATCCGTCCTGAGGCGCCGTACACGAATCCGTCCTGGAATGCCGTACACGAATCCGTCCTGAGGCGCCGCCTTATGTAAACCAGGCATCTCCAAGCACTGACAACTCTCCTCGCGGGACGCGACCCTTGTCCCTTTCCCCACCCATGATCGTGGAGGGGCCGGGGGAGCAGCTGATGACAACCTAGCACGGCGCGCAGCTAGAGATTCCTACGGTACTGTATGTAAGGTTGTAAGACATGCTTGCTTTGCTCGCTTTGGCGTTTCAAGCGCAAGCGATGCCGCCGATACCGCAGCTGACAAATCGCATACTGCCGGTAAAGGGGCTAATGGAAGAACCGAGTCCTTTACTCGACTGCAAGCACGACTCGTGCAGATCTGCACATCCTCTTCAAGCCTTTCCGCAACGCCACAACTATGGCCAAAGTCCTCGAAAGGTCTAGAGCCCGAACGAGTCAAGCGCGCAACCAGCAGCCCTGCCTGAAAGGCACAATAAATGACTCATCACGGTGCGCAAGATAAGGATAAGGAAAACAAGAGACGTCCCTCGCACTTGTGTGTGCCACGGAGGCGCCCTTTCCTTCCCGCCACGCGTCCTCCTGTTCGCAGGTCGCCCAGCTAACACGCCACCGCTTCTCCCCCACACTGCTGCACCTCGTGTGGTTGGAGCATCCATATCCACCCACCCACACTTGGGTCGTCTCCGCCGATACACACACACACACACGCAGCATCTATAAAACACACACGCGCACACGCGCACACACACACACACAGGAACACACACAGAAACAACACTGATCGCACACGCAATCCCGGTCTAGCCCCATAGGGTAGTCAAATTCGGCAACCTGACCGCCGCCAGGAGCCCCTCCTCGCCTTGCTTTTTGCTGCAAGCTCTCTTCACACCGGTGCGGTGTGTAGCAGGATCACATTACAGAAACACGCACCCGCGGCATCGGCTGACCTTGCCTCCGCGGGTCCTGCTCCTTACGCCAGGGCCTCGCCTTAGGCTCCCCAACACGCCACAACCAAAACACGAGCCATTTCCCGCCTCTTGACCAATCCCCATCCCATCCTACGCCTCCATATATGTGCCGTGCGACCTCATAAATGAAGTCCCCTGCTCAAGTCCGCCGCCAATTTCCCGTCACGTAATGACCGCCGGCCGGCCGACCGTCCCGCTGCAACCTGCCCGTGGACCCCATCCCCTCCCCTGCCCGCCGGGCCCTAGTCCACGCACACACATAACATTAGAAGATCGTGCACATACACATGGACACGCCTCCAATCACCAGGCCGAACGCTGATCGCGCCACGCGGACTGTCACTTTCCGTGGAGTAATTTCGCGGCTTGGCGGTTAGTTCGTTAGCGGTTAGATCGTTAGTTGACACGCATACACGTGTCCCTCGTCAAGCGTGTCGCGCGGCGGGAGCGGCGAGGGTCATCTTTCCGGTGGTGCCGGTAGGCGCCATGAACATCGACCGCATCACCTGCGCCCGCTCGTACGGCTCGCGCGGGTCAACGTCGTACTGTACGAACGACTCCTTGGTCTCGGAAATCCACTGCGACGAGGGCAGCAAGTTGACGCCGGTGCGGGGCCCCAGGGGGATGGTCCCTCGCTCCAGCATGCTACGGCCGTTGTCCGCCAGGGCCTTCGCGGCACGGTTGTGCGCCGCAAGATCCGCTGGATCACGGGGGCAAAAATCGTTCCTGTACGACGTGTTGCCCTTGGGCAGCGGGAACGCGACGGTGCCGCCGGCGGTGAAGCCCTCCGGCACCGGGTACGCCGTACGCTGCGGTACGATGGCGGTGTACGGATTCACGGCGCCAAAGGGACACGTCATGTCGGACGGCTTCACGGCCTTGACCCGGTACAGCGCCGAGTTGGGTCGCGCGTGGCCCGCGCCGATCTTGGCGCCGCCAAACTGCTCCACGTAAGCCGAGATCTGCGGCCCCGTGGCGCCGGTCGGCCACGTCATCGGGATCTTGGATCTGAACGTCTCCATCTTCTCCAGCTCCGAACGCTGCGGTGGCGGTATGGACAGCGAGCGGCCCAGCACCGCCCCGGCGGTCGCCGGCCGGCGCGACGGCTTGAGCGCCGGGGGCACCAAGCGGCCGGTGGTGCTTCCGGCGATGCTTCCGGCGATGCTTCCGGCGATGCTGCCGGCGCCGCCTTCGCCGTCACCCAGGGTGATGTTCACGGTGGAGGGCTTGAGCTCCGCGGTGGCGGGGCGGCGCGTGGCGCCGCGCCGGTTGACAGGCTGACCCATGGTTCGCACCTTGATGTGGGCCTTGCGCATGGCCTCCGTCTTCTCGTCCTCCATTCTCCGCATGTCGTAGTGTATGGCCTGGCTGTGGCTGCGAGTCCTGTCGAAGCACGTGTCCGCGACCGCGTGCGTGGTGCGCATGGCCTCCAGGATCTCGTGCTTCTGCTCGTCAGTGGCCGCGGCCAGCACCGCGTCCAGGTCCTTCACCTTGGCCTTGGACAGCAGGTCGCCGTAAAACGTCTTCTGCCGCTGCATCCACTTGAAGAACTCGCGCTCCCGAACCGCGTCGGCGTCGGTCTTGAGCTTGACCACCTCGTCGTTGATGGTATTGTAGGTGGTGCGCATGTACAGCTTCTGGGCCTCGTCGGAGCCCTGCGGCGGCGTCAGCCCGGACGCGGGGCGGGGGCGGGCAGAGCTTAAGACTCGACTCGTGTGGGGACGATTGAAAACCACGATCGAGTGCGTTTGGGAGCTGTGGGTGGAAGGGAAAACTGGTGGGTTGCGAGCTTGGTACAGGGAAATCGGTCCCTTCGAGGAGGGCAGGAGGCAGGAGGCGATAAGCAGCGCTAGGTAGGTAGGTGGTGCCAGTGCGCCGCCGGGACGGGTGAGGAGGTGGATGGGTACGTACTACCGCCACGAGGGGCTGGCGGTGAGCAGACCCACGGGTCACCACGCGCCGGGCTCACCATCGCGTCGCGCCGCTCCCTGACCCGCAAGCCCATGCGCGGGGCTCACCCCCGCAGAATATGCCCTGAGTGCAATCAATGAGGTTCTTGCCAACCCCCCGAATAGCTGGTAGCACGCTGGTAGGTGCCGTGTTTACGTGTATCGGCAGCACGTCTCTCTCACATCACGTCCGCCATGCGCAGAGGTGTTTCGCGCTGTAGCGTGCTGCACCACCATACATACTGCCGCTACCGCCCCATCTGCCCTTTTGTTGCCGATTTATTCCCATTGTGCCCCATTTCGCCCGTGAAGCCAAGCCCAAGCCGAGTGAGTGCGCGGGTGCGTGCACGAGGAGGGCGCGCGCACGTGTGTACGACGGTTGCGCGCGTACGGCACTCACCGCCTTGAGCGAGTTGCCCCACTCGCTGATGAAGGTGCCGTTCGGCGCCGGCTCAATCTTAGTGTCCCGGATGGCCTGGTCGTAGATTTCCGGATAGCAGCTGCGCAGGTTGAAGGTCTCCTGGTAGCGCGTGACGTGGGGAGACATCGAGACGAAGCCTGCGCCAGATCCCGGGGCGGGCGGCTCTGGAGCCCTGGGGGACGACCCCACCACTGCGCCTGCGCTGCTTGGTCCGGGGGCTCCGGTGGGGCCGAAGGATAAGGCCCGGCGGCGCTCCGCTGCGTTTTGAAATGAGGACAGCTCGCGGTCACGGCCGGGAGTGCCAGCTCCAGGCGCGCTTTGCGGCCTCTCCGCCTCCACCTCCGGTCCTTGCTGCTGCCGCTGATCCTGCTGCGCGGCGGCCGCCTGCTGCTCTTGGAGTGAGAGGATTGCGGTGCGCGTTTCGGGGCGGTCGAACGCGGTGCGGGTGGCTGTGTAGGACCAGCCATTGCAGACAGCGGCCGGCGAGCCGCGGGCCAGCGGCGGTGTCCGTGCATTCGGCCCGGCTGCGGTGCTGGAGCTGCGTTGGCGGATCTTACTCAGGGTCGTTTGGACAAATTTGGCATGCTGGTCCGGGGTCTTCTTCGCCTCTGAAATGGACCTGCGAGGGTTTCGACGCCCATCGGTACTCAGCGGCCTGTACTTAACTGTTTCCTGGCGATCGCCCAATTACGGGTGCTTTTTAAGGCATAAGGGCGAGCAATTGTGCAGAAAACGGTGGAGCGAAATGTGAAGCACAGTTAGGTAACCGAGTCCAGCGACCGGAACCCGTAATGCGGAGGCAAACCCTGTACTAACCTTATAGAATCAAAAACGCGTTCAAACCGTTCTCGATCGGCTGGAGTAGCACGGCCGAGCCATCCTTCTACCTCCTTGCTGAACAGCTCCTTCTTAAATGTCTCGCCCAGCGCCGCTGGAGGAATATGAGTAGCGGTGGCCATTCGTGTTGCCACCTATAGGGCATGAGCAACAACTGTCATTCCTAATAAATACTGGGTTACGCAGGAAGCAAGCGAGAGGCGGTCGCCAGAATCAGCGCAGGGCCGCGGGTGCGAATATTGTGATGACGGCGCGTCAGGGACCAACACCAATGTGCATATTAATTATGTGATTGTCAAGTCGAGGTGTCGCCCAGTAAAAGGGAGCACAGCAAGTGAGCCATCGAAGAGCACGCCACGCTAACTCTGTTGTTCTAATCTTCAAAGCCCAATATCAATATTCCACTGTACACGCAACCTCGATATCCCCTATAACTTACCAGCAGATGTCCTCAATTGCCTGCCTACTTGAACTCGGACGTTGTGCAACGGTACTCTCCCGAGAGCCAAAATGGTGTTTCCTTCCTGTGTTGGAATAGTATAACAATTACTGTATACCGAACCGCGCGTTAGGGCAACCTTTGGTGGTGGCCGGATCTAAGGAGTTTCAAGGCACCACCGTACTGTACAGTATCATGAAGAACGAGCGAGAGGAAGGAGCGGGGGAAAAACCCGATCTGCTGGCAAATAAAACAAGTATACAACTGATGTTATTGTCATGTAGCACCACCAGCAGCGTTGTTGGCCATAGAAAGGTAACCTCTCCGCTCGCGTTTGGTCATCGTATCGCAAATTTCCAATCATTCACCCGGAGGAAATCACAGTTATGATCGATATAAGGGTTATGAATGCTGATGACATGTAGGTTTACCTATCTACTTGTCAACTTGTGTATGTCAGAGCCATGGAAAGCCAACGGAGGTGGTGACAACAGCCACGCTGCCATCATAGTTTCTTTTCAAATCCTACTATTCATGCCATGAGGAACCCTTGTGCATACAGGACACGGCTGCCAGCGTGCCACGCAATGCGCGGCATCAAGGGAGGCGCGTGGGGTTTTGTGATCGAAAACACCTAGTGGAATTAACCGGGGTCCCCGTTATGGTCGAAGATGCACATTGGGATTAATCCGAGACGGCTTTTCCTCTGAAGATGCATTGATAGCGGCCCCAAACTCCCAGACAGCCAGACTGCCAGATAGCCGAATTGCAGGATTCAACAAGCAAAGTTGTCGTACATATTTGCAGCGAGCTTGGCCATTTCACTACTGCAATCGACAGTGAAAAATAAGAGCGAGCTACCTACAATCTTGATGTGTGAAGCCATGTGATCCTGACGTCGTGTCACAACCTTGCTGACGCATGAATTCGCTTACGTAGCTCGCAACCATTCGGGCTCGAAGCGTGTATAGCCCATTAATTAAACCAAGTCTGTTTATGTAGTGCATAAGCTGTACACAGGCACGTAAAAGCGAGTTGTAAGAAGGCGCGACAACTGACACTCAAAGCCAGCAGCCGCCCTTGCGCCAACCGTACTGATCCGACTTCTTATGCTGGAGGAGCACTATGGCGACTGGCGACTGGTTACCGTGGCGGATATCAACCGTGACTTTCTCGACTCCGGCTTCCTTGCTCGCGATGACATTGGCGGGAAGGTGCTTGGGCCAGCAGGTCGAGCGCCATATGGAGAAGGTGCCGGCAGCAGATGCCAAGCAGCACGCCGGTAAGTGTGCGGATCTCACGACCAGTCATGGGGTCACATGGCGTTCCCGGTGCCACACGTGCATCGCGTTTGGCGGAGGTCAACATGGGTCGACGAAGTTGCTGTTGTACGGCGCGGGGGAGGTGGGCAGGCGCGCTGTGTGGGGGGCTGCGCCCTCGAAGGCAAGACAGTCATGTGCAAGCCGGGGGTGCTGCAGGACGGGCCGGTGATGCCGGGGGTGCTGCAGGCCGAGCAGAGGAACCGGTTCGTGCAAAGCCACCTGGCGGGGCCTATGGTATTGCCTTTGGGACCCGGGGTAGACCGGAGGAGTTGAGGCAGGCAATGCAGGTACACGGTTAGTGTGGACACTGCCGGTTTGCCTTGCATGTGTTGCTCAGCCGTCATCTGAGTTGATGGGGTACTGGCGCCGAAGAAGATTGTTTTGGTTCCTTGCCGGCCTTGCCAACCCTGGTGTCGCCTTTGAGGAACCGCTCGATGTCCGGCCGATCAGCACCGCAGCACTGCGTTGATGTTGATGCACTGATGGTGTGTCGGTGCGGTCCGACGCTCCTGCTGCTTCCATACACGCAGACATGCGCCGCGTTCGTTTTGGGTTGTCGACACCCAAAACCCTTGAGTACGATTACGTAATTATTACGGGAAAAAAGGACAGCCAATGTTTGGTGGCTTACAGCTAAGCTGCGACGTGTGCGCAATTTCCTGCCAACTGGCAGAAATCAAAAAATAAAAAAGCCTCCGCAAGTCACTTTTTCGCCCTGCTGCCTAGCGTCCAGATCCTGGTCTTCCGCCAACGACGTGAACCGCTCGCGCATTCCCCTGCAGGTTTCACCGAGCTACTGCATTACATGGTGAGCGCAATGCCGGGCTGCTGCTGCGATTTCGGAGCTAAAAGTGTGTGCCTCTTGGACCTGTATGTTGGGCGGTTGTTCCCCCGGTCCAGTCCATTCACCTGGACGCAACCCTAAAACCCATACACCCGGCCGACCTGCGACTGGGCGCTTGGGGTTCGCGCTGCAAGCTTGCAACCCCCCGCTGAGCACCTGAGCACCCGAAGACCTGAGCATCTGAGCACCTGAGCCGCGAACGTTTTTCGCGGCTCAGGTTGACGTAAGACTGGCCGCAGCCGGAGGGTCGTTGGGCGCGGTCCGGCGCAGCGCGTAGTCGCTCGTAGGCGTGCCTGCAAAGCATGTAGCGGCGTGTGTATATGTGTATGTGTCGAATTGCCTATACGGCGGGATGCGGGTATGCGATGCTCGGCTCTATCAACCCGCCCCTGTCCGTGCTGGCTGGTACCACCCCGCCCGGAAGGGCCACTGACCGCGACGTCCACACACCAGCCAAACAACCACGGTAAACCGCGTGGTGTACACTTTCTTCGCTCCTCGGGCACCACCCAGGGCGTTATGGACCCCTGACATGCCGTCTTCCCCGCGGCAACGAACGTGCGGTTGCGATGCGCTGTCGACGAGGGAGCCACACCTTCGGCTGCGACGCGCGCGCACACGGCGTGTGGCGCCCGTCTTATCGCCCCTCACCCCTCGCGGTCCGTGTCGGCCTGCGCCTGTCATCGACCCTCCCACTCCCATTACCCTCCTGGTTCCTGGCCGGATCACCGCCCGCCTCCCCTTCCCCCCGGCCACCAGACCTACCTCCTAATGGGCTGCTCCACGGTGCTGCTGCTGCTCAGCGCCGGCGCGATGCTCCGGATGCCCCGGCCGCGGTGCTTCTGCTACACAGTGCCGTACTCTGACGCAGCGACGTGCTTCGGTGAGGAAACCCTAAAACCCTAAAACTCCCCCCAACCCCGAAAAACAAAACAGGAAAACCCACAAAAACCCTTCCCGTCTGTGCGAGGCCGGGGGGTTTTAGGTTCCTGTTCCGCGTTCGCCGCGGTTTGCGGAGCTTCGTGGTGTGTGGTGTTTCTGTTGCCTGCGCGGCAGATGCGCGCGTTTGCGTCAGCGCGTCGACAGCCTGTGGGGGTGCGCGGCTTTTCGGGAAAGCAATGCTGCGGGCTGTGGGAAAGCAATGCTGCGGGCTGTGGGAAAGCAATGCTGCGGGCTCTGGGAGAGCAATGCTGCGGGCTGTGAGGTAACTGCAACTTAACTGGAAAACTGGCCAGCGTAATGTGGCGACCTCTGGTTGGGTTAACCGATCGTGCGCGGTATGCGTTCGCTAGGGGGATTAACGTTTGGAATTGCCGGGCACTGCGTCGGTGTCGATGATTGGGGGGCCGGGGGTAAGTTCAGGGGCGCTGTAGGACGCCCGTGCGTCTTCTAGAGCCGGTCAGCTGCCAGCGGTGCGCTCACGTGCTCACGTGCGGGAGGCGTTACGTTTCGTTACGTCACCCGTGTTGCCTAATCAGGACCCCTCGCCCTCTCTCGCAGGCACGCCCTGCTGCTCCTGCGTGAACATCCGCCAAGCGAATGCCACGATGGTCCTGATCTGGAGCCTACTGCTGATGTGCCAGCTGGCAATGGGGTAGGTGGTGCCGGCGCCCTCCACCCCAAAAGCGAAAACAAATAAAAAAACCTTAACCCTTTAAAATACCCCTAGAAAAAACTCTACACAAAAAAACCCTAAAACTAAACCTTCCTGTCTGTACGAGCCCGGGGGGTTCCTGGCGCGGCACTGCACCGCTATATCGCACGGCACAGGGCGGTGCGAGTGCCGCCCCCCGATCGCGCCTTGTGGGTATCGTGGGTGGGGTCGTGCCGTCAACCCCGACGTGCTGGGCCCTCCACGACGTGGTCCACTGACTGGCGCCGACCACCACCTCGACCCTAGCTCCTGCTGCGGATACCGCCCCGTGGTGGTGATTGCAGGTTGGAGTTGCTGTTCCTGTACCCCTTTCTGGGCTTCTGCAGCCTGCATGCGCTGACCTTCGTCGTCGTACACGTGCTGGTGCGTGAGGGCGGGGCAGGGTCGTACATGTTTAGGGTTTACCTGCACAGCTGTCGTCGTACACGTGCTGGTGCGTGGGGGCAGGGCAGGGTCGTACACGTTTAGGGTTTATCTGCACAGCTGTCGTCGTACACGTGCTGGTGCGTGGGGGCCGGGCAGGACCCTAGGGCACTCGCGGAGAGGGCGACGGCGGCCGCGGAACCCCGGCTTGATTGCTCTGACAATCAGCTGGCTAGCTGGCTGGCTGACCAGGAAACTGGCGAGCTAGCTGGCGAGCTGGTTAGCTGACCAGGGGCCGGCACCCACGAGGACAGCCTGCTGCCGCACACGCTGGGCTGTGCGTCCTGCCGCCGTCGCTGCCACCCCCCAGCACACCCCACCTTCCACTCCCCAGAGGACTGCACCTCAGCAGATCCTCGCGCTTTCGTCGTACTCCGTACCCCCGCTGTCGTACCCGGTACGACGACGTGGCTTGGGTTTCACGCTTGGGTTGTTGGCTTGCTTACCCCCTCCCCTCCTGCCCCCCAGGTACGCGGCTACCGAGGGCACACGGCCATGCTGGCGGAGGCCGCCAACGCGCAGCGAGCGCGGCTGGCCTTGGCGATGGCCACCGGCGGGGTCGCGGTGGCCTCGCCGCCGCCGCCGGTGCCACCCATCCAAACAATGAGCGCCGAGCTGGTGCTCGTCCTGCAACCGGATTACAACTGCTTCGGCGGCGACACATCGCTGAGGCGAAGCCGCAGCACGCTCGGCCTGGGTCAGCGCTGCGGCGGCGGGATTGGCGCCGCCGCCGCCGGCGGCGGCGGCGGCGGCGGCGACGACGCCGCGCCATTCCCGGGCGATGCCAAGGGCCTTACGTGGGCTCTGCGGTACACCCGCGTGGATCCCCCGGTGCATCCGGCGGTCACGCAGGCGCCCTCCTCGCCCAAGCTCCCCGTGGCACGCAGTGTGGTGATGGAGGGCAGGGTGGAGGAGGACAGCGCCGAGCCGGCGGCGGCGCCGGCGGCGGCGGCGGCGGCGGCACGCGGCGGCGAGGTGGCTGCCGGAGGGGCAGCTGCTACCGGCGGCGGCAGCACCCGGGGAGTCGTCGAAATGGTGGACGCACCCATGGGGGCGACGTGCCCAGCCGCCGCCGCGTCCCCGCGGTCCCAAACATACGGCAGGCAGGTGGCGGGTACGCTTACGGCCGGGACTGCTTTGGCGACCCGCGGCGGCGCCGCCGCCTTCGCCGCCGGCGACGGCGGCGGCGGCGGCGGCTGGGGCGGCGGCGGCGGCTGGGAGGGGTCGTGCATCCGTAGCCCCAGCGGCGGCCTGCCGCTGCCGTCGCACCCGGCATTAGGCGCCACGTGCGCAACCCTCACGCCCTCGGCGTCGATGCCGCACCAGAGGTCCTGTGGCGGCACCCTCACCAAGCGGAGCTCCCAGGTGGCGGGTCAGGCGGCGGCGCAGCCGCTGGGGTCCCCCTTGAGGGGCTCCTCGCCGCCTGCGCAGCACCACCACCACCACCACCAGCAACACCATCACCAGCAATATCAGCAACACCAGCAGCAGCAGCTGCAGCAGCAGCAGCAGCAGCAGCAGCAACACCAGGAACACCAGCAGCAGCAGCAGCAACACCAGCAACACCAGCAGCAGCAACACCAGCAGCAGCAACAACACCAGCAACACCAGCAACACCAGCAGCAGCAACACCAGCAGCAGCAGCAACACCAGCAACACCAGCAGCAGCAACACCAGCAGCAGCAACACCAGCAAAACCAGCAACGCCAGCACCAGCTACCGGTGGCACAGCCGCTCCTCGTGCCCCCACGCCGCCAGCCGGCCATGTACGGCGACTCGCCACCGTCCAGCGTGCATGACTTGCACTTTGGGGCGCCGCCCGTTTCGGACTTGTTGCAGACGGCCCGGTCGCTGGGTGCCAGCCCGCCGCGCCGGCGGGGGATTTGCGGCACCACTTCGCTGGCGGTGAATCAGCCAGGGCCGGGGGATGTGGGGGATGACGTGGCAGCGGCGGCGGCGACGGCGGCGGCGGCTGATAGGCAGGGGCAAGACGCGGGCGAGGCGGCGGGAGGGGGGAGGGGAAGCTCGCGGACGGACGCTTAAGAGAGAGGGAGTACAGCGCCGGGAGGGCGGGGCGAAAGGAGGGAGGGAGGGCAGGGCGGTGTATAAACCGTTTTACGCAACGGGACATGATAGGGCAGGGCGGTGGGGGGGTGCAAGGAAAACCCGTGTAGAGGGGGAAAGGGCGGGGGGAGTCCCTAGGGGGTCGTAAGGCGTGAGTAACCACGCGCAGTGGCCGGTGAGATCGGGTTGTGGGTGGGGACATTTGGCTGGAGTGGCGGGTGAGAGGGCGGGGCGCGGCGGAGCGTCGGGGTCCGTCTGGGGTTTTAAGGCTTTTACAGGCTTAGGGTTTCAGTAGTAACGCGAGCCATTCGCTTGGCTGACCCTGGAGTAATCCCGGTCGTCGACAGCTCAGCATGGGAGTTGCGTCTGCCGTACGCCGTACGTTCTTGAGTGCTGCAGCCCGCAGCCACCTGAACGATGAGGAGTGGGTCGCCCCGCCAAAGTGCAGCAGGCCCTAGCCATATGCCAAAGTACCGTGACAATGTGTCGAAGGAGGGGGACCGCTGCTGCTGCGGGGTGTTTTATGACGGGGGGAAGGTGGCGCCGCCGCCGCCGGCCATGCAAATACCGACAAGAGCCAGCTAGACGCGCTGACAGGGCCAGCAGCAGCAGCATATCGGGTATCAGGAGAAGTGCGCAGGGTCGCAGGGTAGCTCATTCATGTGAACTAACGGGACCGTATGGTTGCTCCCGGGAATTATGTTTACGGCGGTAAGAGGGCCAAGGAAACAACAGAGTGACGTGGAAAGCTTCCGACAGCCTCTTGGGGCTTGCGACGCTCCGCGTGGGGCTTATGGCGCTCCGTTGCCTTGGGTCGGAAGCTGCAGCAGGTGTTGGGCGCGGACTGAGGCGCTTGGACAGGCCGACGTTGACCCGTGCCAGAGGCATTTTGCAATAGCTGTGGCACGGTGGTGACAGAGCCGCATTTTATGCGGTGCTTTTTTCCTAAGCTGCGGCGCCGGGTGACAGGCGTAGTTGGAGCTTGGCTGATGCGATGCGCTGTTTTTCCTTCTGCGCGCTATACGGGCTCCGCCGATGCTGGGGCGCTTGTTCACGAAGTCTCGCTGGGATGGCGAAAATGAGGAAAATAGTTTTGGCCATCAGGCGTGTTAATATCTCAATCTACGTATGAAATGGTCGGATTTTTGGCGCCACGCCTGTTGTTCCGGAGCGCAACACATGCCGCGGTCCACGGGTCGGGCCGGCGAGGATGCTGCGCCGAGCACAACTGGCACCGCGTACTTATGTACTTATGCATGCCATTGGTTTCGGACGTATCTCGCTGCCTTGTTTGTATTTGATGTACCTTTGTGTACTGTAAGGCATTCCCCTCGCTTGTTCCTGTGCCGCGTACATTTGCTTTGGAAATAATCCACAAGCTGTCAGTGCAGAAGGTGTTTAGTGGCGTTCCGTGGCATGCATGGTCAGAGTGCGGCAGTACACTACCGACAACCTCGTTAACCCCTTTCCAACAACGCATGCGTACGCACGGAAGCTGACGACTAGGCAACTTATCATAATCGAGGCATTTCTCTTTGTTCTACTATAGCATTAACATTGCGAGGCTACGCCTTTCGTTTGAGAGGGAATCCTCTTGGGCTAGGACAGCGCGGAGTTGTTTAGGATTTCACAAGCCGTATGCCCCACTTGATCAGGTGTAAAATATCTCAGCAACCTTCTGTGGCCGTCTAGGCTTGTTCAAAAGGCGGACCCCGGCGTGGGCCTGGGCTAAACAGGCTGGTGCTTGAGACGGCTTGCATAAGTAGCGATGGGAGGCTTTGCTAGCACACACAGAGGACATGCGAATAAGTCAGGTGCAAGTGCCTCAGCAGCGAGCGGAGGCCAGTTGGGGCAGTCTGCCGCGAGCACGCAAGCAGGTGAGCACTTACTTTTCATTGGCCACTGTCCTACATGCATGCCTGTAAGGTTAGGCTCTCCTAGTTTCTGAGCTTACAACTACCGCCGTGGGACAAAGAGTGTCCGGGCAGCCTCTTCACTGTACCTTACATCGTGGCTTACTATATTCACAGTCGAGGATGTAAAGATGGATGAGATGGCGGAGGTTTCTGAAAGTCAGGACTCGGTCGCGGAGGCCCAACTGGGAAGCCTACGTGTCAAAGACCCCGAAGTGAGTCGCAAAGTCCTCGGCTCGGACCCCCTTTATTACATTTGAACACTTGAATACGCCAAAGGCGCGTCGGTATGGCGCAAGCAGTCATTTCGTGTTTATACTTGGGTACTATAGGAAGCCGGCTGCCGCAGCTCCAGCGCAGTATCCGCTCGCAAGCCCGTAGCTACGCGGGTAGTTGGGCGTGAGCGCGCACGCGGTGCGCCGGTTTCAAACACACTGCGCGCCGTCGACCCATCCCTGCGCATCCTTCCCACTCCTGTGCCCCCCCGCCGGCCATGCCCCGCGCTCTATATGATGCCTCTAGCATTACGTCAAATCCCACCCAGCGCGTGCCCCGCCGGCAAAGTAGTTGTTGCAAACGTGTGACTGGACGCGACTTGCATCAGGTCTAGGTCTCCAGCACCGCGGCCGCCCGGGTCCTGCGTAAGTATTTTCCAACCCGTCTCTGGAACCTCCCACCAACACCAACACCACCAGGCTCTGCTCCTTTCCCGGTCCTATACACTCTCAATCCAACCCACCAGGCTCTGCTCCTTTCCCAATCCTAACCACTCTCAATCCAATCCATATTCGCGTATGGTAACTGCACGCTCACTCGCCTCCCAGCCGCTTTGACTCTCGTGGCTGGTGGGGCGGTCCTCCACGCCGTATCACTCCACGCCGTATCACTCCACGCCGTATCACTCCACGCCGTATCACTCCACGCCGTATCACTCCACGCCCTCCTCGACATGCCCTACCCAACCCATCCCCACTCCCACTCCCGCCGCTACAGCCCTTGATTGACCGCCCATCACACGACGGATGGCGGGTGCGTGTGTTGCATTACCTTGTGCGTGTGTGTGTGCGTGTGTGCGCTCTCGCCCTCTCACAGGCCTGGAAGGGCAACCATTCACCGCGGCCGCGCTCGGCGCTTAAGCACGGCAGCAGCGTGGCCTCGTACGCGGACAGCGAGGGCTCGGGCAGTGTGGTGGAGCGCACGCCGTCGGGCCGCCGCATGCCGCGCAAGGTGTCGTTCCAGGTGGGGGAAGGGTGGTGGTGCAAGGGGGGGGGAGGGGCGATGCTGGGCGGGGTCGGGCCCCTCCTGAGCGGTGTGCTGGTGTTGCAGGGTGCGGGTGCTGGTGGTGCAGGGTGCTGGTGGTGCAGGGTGCTGGTGGTGCAGGGCAGGGCAGAGGAAAGGTGTGGTGCAGGACGAGGGGAAGGGGTGCTGGTGGCGGTGCAGGGCGACGAGAGGTAGTGCGGAGCTGGAACGGTGGCGGTACGGAGCGAAGGGGGATGGTGCTCGTAAGTCGATGCTGGTGCTGTGGTGGTGCAGGGCGAGGCTGATGCTGGTGCAGGGCGAGGCTGGTGATGGTGCTGCTGTGGTGCCCGGCGAGGCTGACCTCTTTCTTCCCCGGTCGCCCCCCTCTCCCCTCAGGTACATGGCCTGGCAGCCCCCCAGTTGGTCCAGGCCCTGGAGGCGGCAGGTGGCGACGGCGACGACCCCCACCAGGCACACAAGCGAGTCCGCGGCAGCGAGGAGTTCTCCATGAAGTTCCTGGTCGACAAGTTTTACAGCAAGGTGGGGGGAGGGGAGGGGGGAGGGGGGTTTATATGAGAACCCGCGAATCCACGGCGGACAGACCGCGGGGGAGGGGGGGAGGGGTTTTGGAAAAAAGGTGGGGGAAGGAGGGGGGCCTGGAAGGAGGGGGGCCTGGAAGGAGGGGGCCCTGGAAAGGGTGAGGAGGGGCTGCGAGGTCCTGTAACAAAGGTGGGGAGGGGGCTCGCTGCTGGGCACGTGGGCGCCTGGACGGGAGATGGAGGGGGAGCTCCTGGTCCGCCACATGAGGGGGGAAGGAAGCGCAGAAGGGGCATGGAGGGGGGGGGGTCTCGAGGGAGACCCGTGGATGCCCGAAAAAACCGTTTAGGACAGGCGTTCTGGGGGGGGAGGGCTTGGGGGCTTGGGAGGGCGGCCAAGGGGGGCTGAGCAGCGGGGAAGGGGCTGGAGAGGCTGGTCAGTAGCTGCTGTGGGGGAGCAGTGTGGGTGGGTGGGTGGGGAGGTTCTGATGTGGGCCTTGGGATAGATGGGGCGGGGGAAGCAAGCTGATGAGAAAAGCGGGAAGAAGTCTCATTGGTGTTGGGTCAGCTGGAGCGGACCAGCGAACGAATGGAAAGGCGGTGGGTGGGCTGGGGGGAACAATCCAAGGAAGAAGGGGCGGAGGGGATCACTTGAGGGACGGCACAGCAAGCCCCTCGCCAGGGGTACCCTGCAGTGGCGAGGCCCCCGCTCCTTTATGCACCAGCTATACTTCCCATGTCGAGTAACCGGTTCTGTTCCGGAAGTCTCCGCTGCTGAACGGGTTATTTCCCATGTCGCGTAACCGGCTCTATTCCGGAAATCTCCGCTGCTGAACGGGTTATTTCCCATGTCGCGTAACCGGCTCTATTCAGTGGCCCCCCACGCTGCACGACCCACGTTCGGCCCGCCCCCCGCCTCCTTCGGACACCTCAACCAAGCCCTCCAGCATGCCAGGTTCCAAACGGTTGCCCCAGACGTTCCCTAGCGTTCCTGGGTCCTGCTTTCAAAGCGTGCTCCTCAGTCCTGCTTTCGAAGTGTGCTCCTCGGTCCTGCTTTCGAAGTGTGCTCCTCGGTCCTGCTTTCGAAGTGTGCTCCTCGGTCCTGCTTTCGAAGTGTGCTCCTGGGTCCTGCTTTCGAAGCGTGCTCCTGGGTTCTGCTTTCGAAGCGCCGGCCGACGGGTTTGCTCGTCACCCCTCCGCAGGTGCTCATGCTGAAGGAGCTGCAGCCCTTCTTCGACGGCGTCGATATGCTCAAGGTGCGGTTGTAATTGCGATTGCGACGCGGGCGGCAGGCAGGCACGGGCGCGGCGAGGGGGCTCGCGGCCCCGGGGGTACGACGAAGGGGTACGACTAGGGGGTACGACCAGGAGTGGGGCGGAGGAGGAGCGCTGGTGGTGCGGCTGTGCCGGGTCCTCGTCTCAATGGCGCCCCCCCCCCCCGACCGCGGACCTTCTCTGGTAATGACCGGCTTCCTCACGCATCTGGTCGGTATTCGGGCGGGTCGGGACTGGGACTCCGACTAGGACTGGGACCGGACCGCGATGTCCGCTCTCCCATAGCGCACCAACTCCCACAGTTCTCCTGCTAGCGCCCAAAACCGGTTCTGCGAAAAGTTTACGTGCGTCGCGCGGGGTCCTCGCTTCCTTTCGTCTCGCCGTAGCCGATATAGCTTAGCCGCCAAAGGTCATATTACGACCTTCGGCTTTCGTATCCCCAACCCAGTTCTCCCGCATGCATCTCAAAACTTCTGTTTGAAACGATTTTTTTCGGACATCCACGGGTTTCCCTCGAACCCCCACCACCCTTACCCCCCCCCCTCTCCTGCATCCCCTCCCTCACCACAGCTCAAGAACCAGCAGGAGGCGCTCATGCTGCTGGTGTTTGGAGGACAAGACCTGCTCGATGTGAGTAGCTGCTGGAGGGCGTAATTGGTGCTGCCGGGGGTTGTAGAGGAGGCCTGTGTTGGTGTTCTGACACGTACACAACACATACACACACACACACACGCACACAGTGTGCGCACTTGAAATCACCACATTGTTGCCGTGGGGCCGGGAAAGCAGAAGGGGAGCCGGCGAATTGACATGGGGTGCCTGTGGGAGGAGAGGCACTGGAAGGGTGGGGAGTGGCGTCGCCTCATTGCGGGAGGGAGGGGCACCACCACCACCTGAGGCCGACACCACCACACCCACCACACCCACCACACCCAAGCCGATGCCTTGGGCCTGTCCCCATGCACCTCGCGCGCCCGCACACGACTTCCCTCGCTGCCCCACTGGCACCGTATCCCATCGGCTTCCCCCCGCCCCCTCGCTGCTCCTAAACCTGCCTGCCCCCAGGACGAGCTGCCGGGCCTGTCGGCCGACCTCCGGCTCATCCACCTGCACCTGCTGTTCGAGGGCCTCAACCTGACGCACTGGAAGCTATTCGCGGACACCTTCAACGAGGTGGGGGGGAGGACTGGGTAGAGAAACTGTTAGATTGACGGGGGCTGGGTGAGTGGGGGGAGGACTGGGTAGGGGAAACTGTTGGATTGACGGGGGCTGGGTGAGTGGGGGGAGGACTGGGTAGGGGAAACTGTTGGATTGACGGGGGCTGGGTGAGTGGGGGGCGTGCGTAGCAGGAACCCCGTAGTGGTTGGGTGGGACTGCCGGGGGGGGGGCTGGTACGTGTGGGTGAGACACACACGCACACACACGCACACCTCGCACTCCCTTTCTGGTAGCGGGGGCTCGCGCGTGTGTGTATGTTTGCCGTGCGAGGTCCTCCTCCCCCCTGCAACCCCTACGCCTCCCGGTTGCCGTACTGTCGTACCGCTCCTCGCAGACGCTTGACGACCTGCACCAGATCCCGGATGACGTACGACAGCGAGCCAAGGCGTACATGGACACCACCAAGCAGCACTTCCGACCCATTGAGCCGCAAGAGTGGCCGCCCAAGGTGCGGCCGCGCCCAGGGGGGCTGGCGAGGAAACCCGTGTGGGGGGGCTGGCGAGGAAACCCGTGTGGGGGGGACTGGCGAGGAAAGCTGTAATCGGGACATAGGAGGACGAGGTTTCAAAGCCAGAGAAAGAGGTTTTTGGCATGATGCCTTCCCTCCAGAGCATTGCGAACGTGTGTGTGTGTGGAGGGGGGTGGTTGCGGCCTCCGGTAGCGCGCCATACACATCGTGCCATACACATCGTGCCACCCCGCATCCACCCCCCGACAGCGACCTTACACGGCTCCGTATGAGGTGTGGCGGTACCATCTCCTCGACTTCATAAGGAAGTTGGATCATGCACAATACGCCGAGGATGTGTACCGTATCATATCCGCGCACGTCCTCCCTGGATTGTGCCATGTGCCTTGCTCAGCGCGCCGCCTCCCAACTCCTCCGCCACTCCCTCCCCGCACCTCCCCTCGGGCGCAGGTCGTCTACAAGGGCTGGACCAAGCGCAGCTGCCCCTTCCACACCTCCCTCAAGCGCCCAGCCGACCCGGCAGCCCCGGAGGCAGGAGGCAGCGCGGCGCCCGCCAACGACGACGACGGCGACTTTGTCCTCCCAGGGATTAACAGCCCGCCGCTCTCGACAGCTCCTTCCGCAACCGGCTCAGAGCCGACAGCGGCGTCTTCTGCTGCCGCCGCATCCCAGCAGTTGTAGCGGCGACGCGAGGCACGCCGTCAGGACCGTCGTGTGGTCGCCCGCGGCGGGGGGCCGGGTCGCGTGGTTCGCCCCAGGGGCGGGGGTCGCGTGGTCACACGCCTGGGGGGTCGTGTGGTCGCCCGCGGCGGGGGGGCCGGTCGCGTGGTCGCCCGCTTGGGGGGTCGCGTGGTGGCCTGGGGGCCGCAGTCTGGGGGCGCTCGCTCACCTACGTGCGCGCTGTCCCTTGGCGCCCGGTGCAAATCGGCCTTACTTGCTGGTGAGGGGAGAGGCAGGGTGGTGGCCCTCTCGGCGCTCTCGGCAACCAGGAGGGGCGCTGTTGCGGCGGCAGGCGTCCATGGTTTGAGCAGCCGCGAGAGGCTCCTGGAAAACACGTCGGGCGGAGCGCGCAGCAAGCACCAACCCGACATGCAATGGCCGTTGACCGGCCATCGGGGGCGCTGGCACTGTTGCTTGGGGCGGGAGGAACTGCCTGTTGCTGGGGGGTTGTCGGGCGGCGGCCCCTGGGGACCGGGGGGCGTCCGGCCGACCGACCCCCGTAGCAATGCAGGGTGTGGTGCGGCCACTGGAGACCAGGGGCCACCCATGGTCTTTCCAGTAGGAATGGCGGGCGAAGTACTCGCCGGAAGAAGCCGGCAGCGTTTCGGCCGCAGCTGCTTCCATTCCCACTCCAAACGCTAGTTGATCGCACCAGTCGGCCTTTGCACGGGGTTCCGTTTGACCGCCATGTAAGCTTCAGAAGCTTCTAGAGCTTCCGGGGATAGGGTGTGGACGTGCTCTGTTGGCGCCACCCGGGGATGCGTTGCCGGCGGGCGGGCGGAGGGCCGTCGAATAAAGTTGTGGGCCGGCAACCCCAGTTCGAGCCCTGATTCAGTCAACAGAACGCAGGTAGCGCATACAGACCGAGACCGCCGCGGGTGTGTGTGTGTGGTTGCGGTGCAAGGTAACTCGTGGCGAAGGCGTGTTGAGGAGTGAATTAGGAGGGCGAGGAGGGGTGGGGGGTGATAGCACGGTTAGCGCCAAACGGTTTCCAAACGGTTGACACGGTGCGTTTGAGCCCCAGGTCGCTTGGGGGACAGTATGGTCTTTTTTTTGCAAATGCATTAACATGATTTTAATGCCGCTCAAGTGCCCCGCTTATATTCGAGCTCCAGCTGATTCTGGTGCTCTGAAGAAGAGTGGGGGGTCGTGCTGTGCTGTGTGCGTGTGTGTGTGCGCGTATGTGCGTGTGTGATATAGTGGGGACGCACGGGGAGCAGGGGTGCATTCGCGTGTGTCTAGTTAGGGTTTTGGGTTTGCAGGCCCCGCGGATCTCCGTTCGTGTGTTGCTTCGTTCGCGAATTGCTTCTGGTACGCGGCTGTGCCTGCGGTGCGGAGCGCCCGTAACACAGCTATGGGACTCGCGGTCACTGCTGTTGTGGTGCTCGGGGGGGGGAGAGGCCGAAACACGGAGATGAGGAGGGGCGCACAAAGACGCGGCGGCAGCTGGGGCTGTGTTGGGGGCTGCGGTCGAGTGCTGTGGTGATAGGGACCTGGGAAGGGAGGGCGGAGGTGGTGAACCCAACACAGCAGCCCCCTGCTGCGTCAGCTCCGGGCTGGGAGCCCCCTGGCTGGCACAGCCGCAGCCGAGCTGGTTTACGTGTGCGGGCATACCGGTAGGGTTTCCAACCTAGTGTGGAGAGGGGTGGCCTTTGCACCCATCCTTTGCTCGTCCTGCCTCGTCGCCCATCCTGAATCTTTGCTACCGTATGGACTCTGCCTGGTTCCGGAGCGCCTGATGCATCTCTCGCTGGCGTCGCCTAATGGCCTGGCGGCCGTGTCGTACGGTGCTTGCATGACGTGCGCTGTGGGCCGTTGCCGTTGCTTGGACTTTTGCCGACATGGCATGCCGGGGGGAAGGGCTGACCAAAGAGGGGTGGAAATGGAGCTGGAGCATCTGCGCTAGGGAATCCAGATAAGAGGTGAATACAGATACGGTGGTGGTGCTACGTGTATGGGTGTGCGATGTGCTCGGCTACTTACGCGCCTGTGGCTTGCCACATTCCCTGCCCTAGCGGGGGTCGGTCCTGGGCCTGAATCAACGTTTGGGTTACATATCCGCGGTTATATTCTGTGGTGACGTTCTGCTGTTCTCCAACCCTCTCCCTGCCAGATTGGCTAGTGTGAGGGCGGCGAGGAGAAATGATTCCCCCGAGTTGCTTTCGTCGCAGCCTGCGCATGTCGTGGGGCATTTCGTACTACAAATCGAATGCTGCGGTGTGCGTTTGTAAGCGAGTTTGCGGTGCTGGATGGTTGGAATGTAAGCGCACATCTGCTGCAGAGCCATATGGCTCCCGTCGGCCGCTGAAAAGGCGTCGGCCGTGCACACAGCATGGAAAGGCAGCGGAGGCAGCATGGTGCGCAGCACCGCTGCATCGAGCAGGCCGGTGTATGGGCGTTACGCGCTGCGTCATGTCATCTGCTGCTCACCACTTACAACGTATTTAGAACACACGGCACGCGAGGGTGCACAATGGTCTGCAGTTGATGGAAGGCTCTGGCTGTCTGCCGTCCCTCATCGGCGGTCAGCAAGCGTTTCAGACTGCACCCCAAGCAAGATGATCACTGCTACCGTGCACCACTTGCACGTGCACCGCCTCCTCCCGCCGTCCTCCTCCACCGGCAGCAACTGCCTAGTGCCAATCGAACTCGTCACCCACCATTTAGTCCAGTCCTATGTGTACAGCATCAAACAACGAGGAACCCAGTCAAGTCCCCATCAAGTCCCTTCCGCATCCCGTCTGGAAGAAATCATGCACATATAGTGCTTCCTTCTTTCGTGCCCCGGCCCCCATTCCCGCTATTACGCGGCCTCCTCCTCACCCTCGCCCTCAGCATATCCCTCACCCTGACCATATCCGTCACCCTCACCCTCCCCAAACTGCTCGCCCTCTCCCTCGCCTCCCGCGAATGCCGGCTCCCCCTCGCCCTCCGCATACTGCTCCCCCTGCGGCGACGGCTCGCCCTGCGGCGACGGTTCGCCTTCGCCGTACGCATCCCTCGACGCCTCGGCTTCGGCGTACTGCTCGCCCTGCGGCGACGGCTCGCCTTCGCCGTACGCATCCCTCGACGCTTCGGCTTCGGCGTATTGCTCGCCCTGCGGCGACGGCTCGCCTTCGCCGTACGCATCCCTCGACGCCTCGGCTTCGGCGTACTGCTCGCCCTGCGGCGACGGCTCGCCTTCGCCGTACGCGTCGCCTTGTGGCTCTGCCTCACCCTCCTGCAGCTCTGCCTCACCCTCCTGTGGCTCTGCCTCACCCTCCTGCAGCTCTGCCTCGCCTTCCTGCAGCTCCGCCTCGCCGTACGGATCAGGCTTCGGCTCGCTCTCGCCCTCCTCCGGCTCGGCCGGTGGCTCGCCGTCGCCGTACGGGTCAGCCTGCGGCTCGCCGTCGCCGTACGGGTCAGCCTGCGGCTCCGCCTCACCCTCCTGCGGCTCTGCCTCACCCTCCTGCGGCTCTGCCTCGCCGTACGGATCCCTCGACGCCTCGGCCTCAGCGTACGGCTCCTCCGCCTGCGCCTCGCCCTCGCCGTACTGCTCGCCCTGTCCCTCGGCCGCCGCTGACGACTCCGCATACATGCCCGCCTGCTCCGCCCTCTGCGCCTTGATGACCGCCACTTGCTTCCGCGCAAGGTAGCCGCGCATGTGCGCCTGCACCAGCACCGCCGCCTCATTGGCCATCTCGTCCGTCACACCCGGCGGCAAGTCCAACCCTAGAGCACCGGCGCTGCCGCTGGGCTCCGGCTCGGGCTCAGCCTCCGGCTCAGCCTCAGCCTCCGGCTCAGCCTCAGCCTCCGGCTCAGCCTCAGCCTCCGGCTCAGCCTCAGCTTCCGCCTCCGGCTCAGCTTCCGGCTCAGCTTCCGCCTCCGGCTCAGCCTCCTGTTCCTGCTGCTGCTCCTCCTCCTGTTCTTGCTGCTCCGGCTCCTCCTCCTCATGTGGCGCCTCGGAGCGCATGACCGCCACCTCCTTGCGAGCCTGGTAGCCGCGGAAGGCGGCCTGGACCAGCGTCGCAGCGTCCTCCAGAGACTGCCTCTCCTCTGCACCCATGCCGTCGATGTCCGGCACGGACTCGTCGGCCGCCTGGCCGCCCGCGGACTCCTCGATGACGAGCGACTGGGACGCCTGCGCCGAGGGTGGCCGCCCAGCGGCCGACGACGGCCTCCCGGAGGCCGACGTGGGTCGGCCCCCAGTGGACGACGGCCGACCTGATGTCGGCCGCGCGGACGACGGCCGGGAGCCAGGGCCTGGTGGTGGTGTAGGCAT
Source organism: Yamagishiella unicocca (assembly GCA_003116995.1). Taxonomy (NCBI): domain Eukaryota; kingdom Viridiplantae; phylum Chlorophyta; class Chlorophyceae; order Chlamydomonadales; family Volvocaceae; genus Yamagishiella; species Yamagishiella unicocca. The sequence continues at coordinate 292,182 of BDSL01000050.1, forward strand.
CCGCGCAGCTGCCGGCGCCTCCGGCTGCACAGGGGGTGGGGTGTACTCAGGCTGCGGCGGCGGCGGCGCGGCGGCGGCCGGCGGCGGCGGAGCCACGTAGGCGAGGGGCTGAGGCGCGTCTGGTCCCGCAACTGGCCGCGCGTTTGCGAATTCGGCTTCGTCGTCCTCGTCGTCGCCCATGAGCGCGGGGTCCCACTCGTCGGGCAGGAGCACCTTTGGCTTGTTGGGGTTGTTCTGCAGCAGGTAGCCGGCCACGAAGGTGATGGCCTCGAACTTGTCCGCCGAGGGCTTCTCGCGAGCCAGGGCCGCCAGGGCCTTGGTAAGCGCGGGCTGCATGTGGAGGGTGATGTACTCGGCGGCCGCGGCGGGCTCGGTGACGGGGTCCGGGGACAGGGCCGGGAAGTAGAACTTGATCTCGCGGGCCGCGGCGGCGGGTGAGTCGCTGCCATGGCTGGCGTTTTGGGTTCCATCGGTCCCGTACAGGGCTCGGAGGCTGTGGGCGGGGAGGAGGAGAGGGGTTGGCAAGAGGGGTGGGAGGGCAGGGGGAGAGGGACGGAGGGCGGGTAAGCGGGGTGGGAGGGGTGGGAGGGGAGGAGCGGAAGAAGCGAGCGGGAGGCGTGGTGGAGGCGGGCGGGGGTGGTAGCGGAAGGATTAAGGAGGACAGTGGTGCGTTGTGGTGGGGCGACGGTGCTGGAGGTGGTGGTTGTGTTTGTGATAGGGTTGGCGGTGGTCGGCGGTGTGATCGGCAGCGAGCAAGCGGGGCCCCATTGTGCGGTGTGGGTCTTCGCGCCTCTCCCTCCAACTAGTGCGACTAGCTGGTCGTGACACCGAGCTGAGGAAGTGGTGGCTGCCGGGTGGCGCACCGTTGTGTACGACCCGGAGGGTGCGTACTAAGGCCGGATGGTGGGGAGTTGCGGTCCCCGCACATGCGCCGGGCCCTTATGTTGGTCCTGTTTACGGATGTACATCGGCACTTCATACCGTATCCGCTGGGTGGACTGAGCCACTAACGCGTGCAGGCCAGCGTGAACTCCAGCCGCGGCCCTTTTATGTATTTCGATGCGTCGCAGACCACTCTGCTTGCGCAATGCGCTTAGACTGGTGCTAGCACTGGTGCGCTCAGAACGCGAGCGGCGATGTGTGCAATCGTGGCAGCCGACTCCCAACACACAGTGCCGACTGGGTGCGTGCCTATGGCGTAAGTGTTTGGGTCGAGACTAAAAGCCGCCAGCCACTGACAAAAAAAGCTGGCCTGTGCCTCCGTTGACGGAAAACACACGTTGCTGTTTAGGTTCTTTGTCCGCCAGCTCTAACCCCCCATACCCAACACGCGGTGCAAATCCGTCATTGATGGACGTGGCTGCCACAGATGACCAGAAGCAGGTCCTTCTCACCATTTGGGCTGCTCAGCACGCGCTTTGAAGACGTTGGTTGGGCCCATGAGGGCGCGCCAAGCAAGAATGGCACCAGGCTTGGCCAGCACCAGCGCCCAGATTGGCCCGCTCGTCATGAAGCTGACGAGCTTAGGAAAGAATTCTTTACCGTAATGCTCGCCATAGAACTCCTCGGCGCGGACACGCGTGAGCTGCAAAGACGCGCAAGCCGCGGGGCGTCAGACACAGCACTATCCATAATTGACAACAACTACTACCTATTCCGCAAGCGTTAGAAGGAAAGGCTACTTTGAGGCCTGTTGCCTAACTACCTAATGTGCATGTTTTACTGCACATTAGCGCGTCCCTGCATGTCTCCCCGTCGACAAGGTAATCTTAGAAGCTATGATGTTTACCTGCATCTTCTGCTTCGCGATAATCGTGAAGCCATTCAGCTCTATGAGCTGCATAATCTCCTGCGCCTTGCCCGCCCGAACGGCATCGGGCTTGATAAGAGCGAGTGTTTTTTCTACTTCTGACATGGTGGAAGTTTGTTATAAAGGAAAGTCGAAAAGTCTCGCGAGGTGCGCCTAGCGCCCAATATCCCGTAATGAATAGTCGTGGCACAACGTACAGGTGATAGTACAGATAATTTGGACGCTGTAAGGGAAAGCTGGTAACAGGTTGGCAGCCCGCGGAGTGATCGAAGTCCTTGCGAACATGCCGTGCAATTTGAACCCCTTCCTGGACCTAAATAGAATCTGAAGCGTCGAAACCGGTCAGACCGTAGAAGGACCGTCTAGTAATCTGAATGTGTCTGTGAAAGGGGTTATACACGAGACATAACTTCTACTTCCGACGTTTTCCAACTTAGCATTGTCATTGAAATCCCTATGCCAATTAGCTGCCCCAATTATTGCCGTAGGTAGCTGGTAGCTGAAGAATGGGAAAGAATGACTTCTTGACACCGAAAGCGGTAGGTCTTGGAGTCTGTGACTGGTGCCAATTGCGATGGTTGGCTGTCCTACTTTACGGCGAAGGCTTGAAACGGCGGCTAGAAGCCTTTATATGGATGTTGGGTGCTGATGACGATGGCGATGACCTCCGTGCTTGTAGATTGCAAATCGCATCAAGTCGAAAGGTCTGCAAAAGCTTCGCTGGTATTGTCAGCTCTGCCAAAAGCAGTGTCGCGATGAGAACGGCTTCAAATGCCACCAGTCGAGCGAAGGCCACAAGCGCCAGATGGATCTCTTCGGCATGAACGCCAACCGCGTTGTTGAGGGCTACTCGGAGGAGTTTGAGGAATCCTTCATGGAGCACTTGCGTCGCGCGTAAGCCGAAAGAAAGCAAGGGGCTTCGCTAGAATGCAGTCCTGGGGGGGGGTCCTGTCCGCGGACTGCGCAACCTGCATAGATTGGCTGCGCGTCACCACCGCCTTCGCACCATCCTCCCCCGCTCGTCCGCCCCCTTTGCAGCCACCCCTTCTCCCGCGTGCTCGCCAAAAACGTGTACAACGAGTACATCACGGACCGCCACCACGTGCACATGAACTCCACTCGCTGGCTCACGCTCACCGAGTTCGTCAAGCACCTAGGGCGCAGCGGTGGGTCACTCCAGGGCCCACACAGCTTGAGCACCGACCACTCCTACCAGGCCCCCCGGGGGCCCCTTATGACCAGGCAGCCGACCCACATGGATTCCGGCGCCCGTGTCGGCCCCAGCGCCCGGGCGCTGGCGCCGGCGTCCGCGGCGGGCAGTGTATGCCAGGATGCATGGGAGCGGGGGTGCCGCCGGTTGTTGCCGGCGTCCGCACCGGGCGCTGCGCAATCCAGCCCCCCCAGCATCTCCCAGGGGAGATAAGGCCCTGGAGCCTTCCTGACTCTCCCCTCGCCTAACCGGGCTCCAGGGGGGTATGGAGGAAAGCCCGTGGGTCGGCACTGGCTGGGAAACCGATTAGGAAGACGTTGGGCACACACGGGGGGCAGGAGGGGGGTGGAGGAGAGCCCGTGGACTAGGAAGCCGACAGATGGGGGGTGGGGATGGGGTGCTGCAATGCCGCCAAGTAATTGCTGGCGGTTGCGGCGGGTCGTCGCATACACGGCTGCGGCGGGTCGTTGCGTACACGGCTGCGGCGGGTCGTTGCGTACACGGCTGCGGCGGGTCGTTGCGTACGCGGTTGCGGCGGGTCGTTGCGTACACGGCTGCGGCGGGTCGTTGCGTACACGGCTGCGGCGGGTCGTTGCGTACACGGCTGCGGCGGGTCGTCGCATACACGGCTGCGGCGGGTCGTTGCGTACACGCAAGGATTGAATGGCTCCAGGGGCTCGTTGCCGCGGCTCCCTGGCGTCACCGTGGCGACCACTCGTGCCCTCACCCCACCCGCCGCCACCCGCGCGTCAAATACACATCCCCACGCTGCCCACCCCATGACGCCTCCACACACCTCGCCCCTCACCCCGGGCACAGGCCAATGCAAGGTGGATGAGACGGAGAAGGGCTGGTACATCACGCTCATACACAAGGTGTGGGGGTATGGTATATCCGCGAATCCACGGCCGGGGAGGGGTTGAGACCTGGTTACACGACAACAGGAGACGGAGGGCAGGACCTAGAGATGGAGGGGCAAGTCACTAGCAGGCCGCCCTGGTGGTGGTGGCGGAGGCGGGGAAGGGGCGGAGGCGGGGAAGGGGCGGAGGCGGGGAAGGGGCGGAGGCGGGGAAGGGGCGGAGGCGGGGAAGGGGCGGAGGCGGGGAAGGGGCGGAGGCGGGGAAGGGGCGGAGGCGGGGAAGGGGCGGAGGCGGGGAAGGGGCGGAGGCGGGGAAGGGGCGGAGGCGGGGAAGGGGCGGAGGCGGGGAAGGGGCGGAGGCGGGGAAGGGGCGGAGGCGGGGAAGGGGCGGAGGCGGGGAAGGCGGAGGCAGGCGGGCAGACATGGATTCGAAGTGTGTTTTGAGGGACCTTGCGCCCAAAGGGGGGAGCAACCCCACAGCCAAGCCACCAGGCAGTGCCTCCATCGATAGCCACATGCCATTGCTCCCGCGCCGCACTGCCGCTGATGTCATCGCCCTACCGTTGGACATCGCTGCCTGCCGTTGGATCCCGCTGCCTGCCGTTGGATCCCGCTGCCTGCCGTTGGACCCCGCTGCCTGCCGTTGGGTCTCACCGCCCGCCTTCGGATCTCGCCGCAGGACCCCAAGATGCAGATGGAGGAGGAGCGGCGCAACAAGCGGTCGGAGGTGGAGCGGGAGGGGGAGGAGCGGCACATGGCGGCGCTGCAGGAGCAGGTGAGGGGGGGGGCAGGGGAGGGGGCAGGGAAGGGGACAGGGGAGGGGTACTTGGGAAGGAAAGGGTACGGTACAGGGTACGATACAGGGTACGGCACATGGTACGGCACATGGTACGGTACAGGGGAAGGTACAGGGGAAGGTACAGGGAAAGGTACAGGGTACGGTATAGGGTACGGTACAGTGGAAGGTACTGGGAAGGGACCAGGGGTGGGACCTGGGGTGGGACCAGGGGTGGGACCAGGCAAGGGGACAGGGGAGGGGAGAGGCGAGGAGACAGGGCAAAAGGACACCCTTACTCGACATGGAAAGTGTATCTGGCGCATAGGCTTTGGACAGGGAAGGGGACGCGGGAGGGACCAGGGGAGGGGCACGGTACAGGGGAGGGACCAGGGGAGGGGCACGGTACAGGGGAGGGACCAGGGGAGGGGCACGCGACGGGGTGCACAGAGGGGCAGCGTAGGCAGTGGACGACGGCATGGAGGCTGGACGGGTGGAAGGCAGAGGAAGAAGGGAGGCTGCATGAGGAAGGAGGGAGGGGGGGGCGCCTGGACGGCGTGCTGAGCCTTCGGAGGGGTCGCATGGGGCTGTGCCCGCCTCGCTCGTGTTAGCCATGCGGCTGCAGCCGCAGCACCAGCAGCAGCCGCTTCGACGGGGGCCTTATGGACCTCCCCCCCTCCTTCCACGGGTCTCCCTCGAACGGCAATCGAACCCCCCTTCGCCGCCGCTTACGCGCGCACCCAGATTGAGCGCGCCAAGCGGGCCCGGTTGGAGAAGGGCGAGCTGAGCGACGAGGAGCTGGATGAGGAGGCGCACCAGCTGCAGCGGGACGAGAACGAGGTGAGGGGAGGGTCGAGGAAGACCCGTGGATGCCAGAAAAAAACCGTTTAGGACAGACGTTTTGAGATGCATGCTGGAGAACTGGGTTGGGGATACAAAAGCCGGAGGTCGTAAGGTGGCCTTTGGCGGCTAAGCTAAATCGGCTACGGCGAAACGACAGGAGGGGAGGGAGGTTATTATGTCCGCGAATAATCCACGGCCGACAAATCCCGAAGGGCGATGGAGGTGGTGGTCCAGAAAGGGGGGGAGAGGGGCCGAGGTGACGACTGGGAGCCGACGGAGGAGGCAAGCGGGCGTCATCAAGCTGGAGGAATGTTATGAGCACGGTTGACGTCCACGAGGGGTTATGGGGTTACAATTAAAGACCCGGTAACGCGACTGGGGTTACGGGGCGGGTGAATCAGTGGACGGCTCGAGTGGGGGGGGTCCAGTGGACGGCTCGAGTGGGGGGGGTCCAGGTACAACCTACGAGTCGGCTGTGCGGGTGGTTGGGGTCAGGATTGGGCGCGCGGCCACCAGATCGCGAGGGAGGGGCGCTGGCTCCGGACAACGTTATCGGTGGCTGCGAGGGTCGAACAGGAGACCCACCAACGTCGAAGCGTCGATTCTTGCAGGGTATGATGTGTCCCCCCAAGTAGGGGGCACGTACGGGACGCGCTGCAGCCGGCCGGGCCCGACCCAAACAAATCTCGCTGACACATCGGGCCCCCTCCCCTTTGCAGGCCCCCATCAAGATCAGCCTGGCGGCTGGGCAGCGGGCGGCGGCGGCGGGCGGCACGGGGCCGTCAGCGGCCGCGGCGGGGGCAGCGGCGACGCCAGGGTTGGCGCGGATAGCTCGGGCGCCGGCGGCCGCCGCCGGCGGCGTCTTCGGCGACGACGATGGTAGGCGGTTTCGGAGCAGGGTGCGGTTCGGTCCGTGTCGGACCGCTTGGCTACAGCTTCAACCCCGGCCGGCAGCCTCGTGCCAGTCTACGTCCCGGCATCAGCCCTGCCCTGTTATCTTCTTTGTCGTGTGCCCGATGGGGCCGGACCCTCTGGTATACGACATCGACAGCTAGCGCCACCGCCTCCTACCCCTAGAAAAAACCGAGTTTCCGTCTTGGGAATGCACCGGCTGACGCTGTGACGGCCCGGCGGGGCCCCTGTCTGCTGTGTGCTGTGTGCTGCGGCTGCAGAGGGGGAAGCGGGCGGCCGGGGTGGCCCAGCGGGTCCCAGCGGCGGAGGCCACAAGCGGAGCAAGCTGGATGAGCTGATGCAGGTGCGGGCAACGGGAGGGGACGGAACGGGCGCCTGATTGGTGGCTGCGGGCGGTGGGAAAGGGCTCCAGGGGGGGAGGGTTGGATCGGAGAGGCGGCCGGCGTGTGGAGGCACTGCAGGGGGAATTGCAGGGGAAAACCGTGTACGAAAGAAAAACCCGGCTTGGGGGGTTTTGGGGGGGGGAGGTGTCTGCCGGGGGGACGGGTTGGCGGGGTGAGACACAAGATGAGAAACACACACACACACACAAAACACACGGAAACGGGCGGGAGGGGGGAAAGCAGGAGAGGAAAGGTCCTGCTCCTGGTCAGGTGCCCTCGGGTCCACCACAGCCGCGAGGGCACGAGGTTGCCGTCTTGGCACCCGGGGCACCACCCTCCGTCGGCAGAATGCGTAGGCCGACCCGCCAGCCAGCCGCGCTTCGCCCCCCCCTCGCCCTCTGCCTGCCTTGTTCCGCCCCCACCCTCTCTCTGCCTCCCGCACTCTTCCGACTCATGTGTCCGGACTTCCTTCTTCGGACTCTGTCTTCAAAATCCAGTCCTCGGATTCGTTGGCCGAAGTCCCGTCCTCGGGCTGCACGTCACTCGCGGCGGCGGGTGGGCGTTTTCACCCGTGAATCCCCCGCCCCGCCGGTGTTTTCCTGCATCCACTTGTCTCCCTCAAAGCCCCCCTCCCCGTGCACCTGCACCCCCACCCCTCGCTATGGGGCTATGAGGCTATGCACACGCTACATTTCCCCAGTCGCGTTACCGGTTCTATTATTGTCCCTCAAAGCCCCGCCCCCGTATACCTGCACCCCCACCCCTCGGCAGTCCGAGCTGCGCGCTAAGGCCAATGCGGCTGCGTCGTCATCAGCGCCGGACGGGGGCCGACGGTTGGACTACTGGTGAGTGGCGGGGAGGCGACAGGGGGGAAGCGACAGGGGGGAAGCGACAGGGGGGAAGCGACAGGGGGGAAGCGACAGGGGGGAGCAACTAGGGGGGAGCAACTAGTGGCGGGTGGCGAGGAGACCGGTGGAAACGGCGTAGGAAACGGAGGAGGCGGAAGTTACTGGCTCAAAGCACTAGCAAGGCCAATGGCAAAGTTGCTGTACGAGGCATGGGGATCAGGGGGAGCGGCCTGGAAGCTATCACCGGGGAGCCTTGCAGCACAAGGCGGCATGGGGCCGGCGCCATGGCGTGGGATAGGACCTAGTGATTGGGGGGGAGAGTGCTGCTCGGGATGGGTCCGGGACGTCGCCCGGGACGATGGAACCCTTTTTCCAGCCGCCACCGCCTACCACCTGAGCCTGCCACCCCTGCCTAACGCCGCACCTATCACTGCCTCCCGGCCTCACCGAATCAACCATTTCCCCGCCCATCGCGCAGGCTGGCCCCGAACATAGTCGTCAAGGTAATGGCGAAAGAGCTCCGAGACCACGGGTATTACAAGCAAAAGGTGCGCGGAGGCGGGAGGGCGGGGATTGCGGAGGGGGCCCACGGACTCATCCGTCGCAACGCAATACACACTGATCAAAACCAAACCGCCTTCCGACTGCTTAACTTCCTTCCCCTACTAGACCCAAAACACCTTCCCTTCCCCTCCCGTCCTCTCCTCTACTCTATTCACGCCACCGGGTCAACTCGCAAATTCCCCCTCCCCTCCCCTGCCCTACCCTCCCTCCCCAACCGGGCTTTCCTCACAAACCCTCCCCTCCCCTCCCCAACACGGCCAGGGTGTTGTGGAGCGCGTCCTCGATCGATACGTGGGCGAGGTGGCGATGCTGCAGGACGGCACGGTGGTGCGGGTGGACCAGGCGCACCTGGAGACCGTCATTCCGTCGCCGGGGGGTGCCGTACTGGTGGTCAACGGGGGGCTGCGGGGCAGCAGGTGCGGTCGCCGGGGGCGAGGATGAGGGGGGTGGGTGCGGCGGTAGTGGGGAGCAGGGGGGTGTATAAAAACCGTTTTACGCAACGGGACAGGATAGGTGGCGCATGGTCGTCGGACACCAATTTTGTGGGCGCATGCTGGAGCACTGGAACTGACTACCGGCAAACCTGTGGAGGCGGCCTGTCGGAGCAGGGGGGGTGCGGAGCAGGGGGGGTGGGGCCGGTCGGTTGACACGAGGCGGGGGGTTGCGAGGAAGACCCGTGGATGCGAGAAACACGGGGCGGGGCGGGGCGGGTCTGACACACAGGTATTGGTGTTACTATTCGCAGGCTTGCAGGGGGTGCTTGGGGGGCTGTGAGTCCCTCGCTCCGCGCCTGCCGCAGCTTTCCCTCGTACAGTGGCCGACAGGGCTCCCTGCCCCTTCCCTGCTGCCCCTTCCCTGCTGCCCCTTGCCTGCTGCCCCTTCCCTGCTGCCACCTTCCCTGCTGCCCCTTCCCTGCTGCCCCTTCCCTGCTGCCACCTTCCCTGCTGCACCTTCCCTGCTGCCAATTCCCTGCTGCCACCTTCCCTGCCCCGGCCCTGCTCCACCTTCCCTGCCCCGCTGCCCCCACCCTGCTCCTTCCGTTCCCCGCTGCCGGCCCGCAGAGGCACGCTGCTGGCCATCGACACAGCCAAGTTCCAGGCCAAGGTGGGCGGTGCGATTGGTGTCGAGTTGGGAGGAAGCCCGTGGACTAGGAAGCCGGTTGTCACGTCCGGGGGGTTGCAAACAAGAACCGGTTACTCGACATGGTTCGGGGGGTTGCAGACAAGAACCGGTTACTCGACATGGTTCGGAGGGTGCAGAAAAGAACCGGTTACTCGACATGGCAAGTTATTTGGGGGCTGCAGAAAAGAACCGGTTACTCGACATAGTTCGGGGGGGCGCAGAAAAGAACCGGTTACTCGACATGGTTCGGGGGGTGCAGAAAAGAACCGGTTACTCGACATGGCAAGTTATGTCAGGGGGTATGGCAGATGGCATCGGCCGGTGACGTCGCAGCATTCAGCGCGCTGGGGCAGGGGGTGGCGAGGAGACCCGGTTACACGACATAGGGGACTGGGGCGTGGGGGCGGGTGGTGGCAAATGGAGAAGGGGGTCGACAGAGCGACCGACAAGGCCAGCCACCTGATGCAAGAGGACAATGAGGAATGACAGATACAGCGCTGCTCTCACGTTTGTTGCCCCCGCCCCCCGTGTCCGAAGGCTATGCACCCACTAAACTTCCCCAGTCGCGTTACCGGTTCTTTTATTGTAGCCCCCTAATCTCCCGTCTGGAGCAAAGCTGGGCCCCCATGGCCCGCCCCCCCGTTATGGCGGGGCTCCGGGTACCGTATAGCTTGCCCCCGCCCCCACGATCCCCCCAATCCATCCGCCAGCCACCGTAAACTTCTGCTGAGGAACCCCGCCAGCCACCGTAAACCACACGGCAACGCGAACCGCTGCGCATCCTAGCATTGAGCTAGGGCAATACGGCGCCGGGCAGGGCTGCGTAGCAGGCTGACCTCAATGATTTGCGGAGTTGCTGGAACCCCACCGAGCAGTCCCACCTCATAGGAACCCCACCTCCTGACCCTCAAACCCAAACCGCCGTGCTCACGCAGGTGAAGCTGGTGGACGGGCCCTCCAGGGGAAAGGAGGTGTGGCTGGAGTACGAAGACGTGTGCAAGCTGGACTCCGCCAGCGGTGGGGGCGGAGGAGGAGGAGGGGGGGGAGGTGGCAGCAGGAAGTGAGGGGGCGGACCCCCCCCTGGGGGGGGGTCCTTGGGGCTGTGCGGATATAGGAAGTACGGCAGCGTGTACGGGCGAGGACCCACGGAAGTCGGGGTGCTGGCCGCTTTGGGGTCCGGGCGGCTGAGAATGGAAGAGGAGGGGCTGAGTGCAGCATGGCACCCAAGCTGTAACTCCTGACATGTTACGACGTCCGTTCCTCCGTCCGTCTCTCCCTCCCTCCCTCCGTCCCGCCATCTTGCGACCCGGCACGCACGGAGGAGTGCGGCCGGCGAGAGGTACCGGAATTCCAGCCACGGTTATTGAGCTTAGGTGTGATTCCGCCTTCCCGAGCAGCTGCGCCCTAGAACGAAGGGGGGTTACAATGTAAGAACCGGCAACGCGACTGGGGAAATGGAACGAAGGGGGGGGCGCTAAGGCCAAGAATGCCACGTCCGCTTCTCGTCGCACCACGGGCCCACCGCAGGAGGAAAGGCAGCGGCCGTCCTACTGCCACTTCACGGGGCCCGCCTCGGGGTCCTCACCCTCGCTTGGTGAGGCCCAGGAAATTGTCCGACTACGTTTTCTGTTGTAACGGTTACAGTGGGTTCCAGACGTTTTAGTGTGTGCCCCGGAGCTGCCGACCCCAAATGACCCTCGGAGCGAGGCCTGTCTGGCTGCGAACCGACAGGAACCGAGACCTTCATAAGCGGGTCGTGCCGCTCTTCACAGGTCTTGACACCCGTGGACACGCGACCTGCCCGGCTCCGCATACCTGCTCATGCTCACGCAAAGAAAGCAGCCGAGGGAAACGAGGCGTGCGGCCGCAATCGCATAGACGCGTCTTCGCAGCTCGGATAGCCAGCTTTGGTGCGCGGGCGACAACAGTCCACTGTCTCAATGCCGTCTGTGGGCGGCATCTGGTTGCGCTTATCCGGGGTCCCAACGTCCAAGGGACAGGGTTGGATGCGGCGACCGGGGAACCTGCTGCAGACTGTGGGGAGTCGCGGCGCGCTACGGTATCCTTTCCTACGGCGTGGTCCACTCTCTTTGTCCCGCGGAGCGCAGCGCAGCGTCTGCTAGCCGCTTGCGCCGTTCGTGTGCTGTTGCGGGCCTGTTTGTCATCCTCGTGTTCAGTCCCTGCGCTCTGGATCACGCTTTGCCTCCTGGCCATCTATGCACCCAAACTTCGCCAGCTAAAGACGAAGGCGGCGGAAACTAACCCAGGAAGCAAGGGTCGGCCGCTTGCGTAGCTGTAGAACGCAAGCACCGACAGAGATCATGCTACCACGTGCTACTCTACGCCAGGCGCCGCGCATGAGTGCAGGGGGGGGGGTGGCGCGTGCGGGCGGGTATGAGGGGGAAAACCCGTTGGGGGGAGGGGTTGCAACACAGCGGCAGGTCAAGCTAATCCCGGGTACAGTAGTCGGGGATGAGAGGGGGAGTCGGATATCCAGAAACGTAGGCAGACGCATGCGCGAAAGCGGGCCCGGCATTCCCAAGGGGGCTGTACTCGCGGCGAGCAGGGGCGAGCATGGCTGACCTCCGCAAAAGCGTCATATCAGAGCAGACAGGAAACCCAACCTCCTCCCTACCCTCATTGTAAGCTGTGCGTTTCAGCAAAACAAGCATTTCATCTTCAACGGTGCAAGGTGCACCTGCGTGATGCTACATGCGCGATGCGACAAGGCGTGACTCACATATTTCGCACATGAGATGGCCCCCTGGCCCGGCAGGCATCGTGGAAGCATCAACCTACAGCAGGCTCCAGACCGAAAAGGCAGAGCCATCGGGCGCATCGTTCGACATTGAAAGAGACAAAGACGAGAGGGAAACCCGGCGGCTCCGTAAAAACAAGCCGAATAATAGTAATCTATTAATAATATCTAATAGTGAGAGGTTGCTGACAACTGTTGCGTAGTGTTGATTACCGAGTTGCGGTATTGCCGCATGCATGCAGGTGAATGCGTGCCCGTGCTTGACTTGCCTTTTCCAGGAGCTCGGGATGCCGGCCCTTGTTGGCGCTCTGTTGGCTTCCCTGATGATGTAGAAGTCGTTACAGTGTCCTTGTGATAGTAGAAGTCGTTACAGTGGGCCTCGAGACCTTAAAAGGTAGGAACCATCGGGGGCATCGCCTGCCACTGGGAGAGCCAAAGAGAGCAAGGAAACCCGATGGTTCCGACAAAGGCAAACCACCCAGACGCCTCACAACCGAGAGCCCAGAGGGGACAGCAAGGCACCACTACACAGGGGGAGTTTGCGCTGATGGCTCCCATGCACGTGGCCACCTGCATTCGAAGCAGACGCCTCGGGGGCACAACCGGCCAACCCTGGCCAACCTTCCCCACCTTAAAATTCCGGAAAACGTTCCATTTGGGCCGACGCCCAAGGGAGGTGGAATAAACGAATCGACCTCACCGGCAGCCTCTAGATAAAGACAGATCTGCGACACGCCCGAACGGCTGAGGCCCGGCGCAACTTCTGGTGGTTTGCCGTACCTCCGTCGGCTGATTGTCCTTCTTCCCGCATCTCTTTAAGCGTCAGCTGAGGCGGCTGATGACTCAACCTTACGGTCTGGGGCCCACTGTATCGGTTACTGCTACCAGCTGCTACTCGTGAAGTACGTGTGTACCCTGGCGTTTTGGTGGTTACCTCCTGGGGACTGGAAATCATAATCACGTTCTTCATTTTCAAACCCGAAGCCATTTAACCCATAGTACCAAGGGGCCGCTGACCGATACAGGTTCAAGCGACTAAAAACTCGGTGCTCAACTGCCCATGCCAGGATCCGTGACGAGAGTCACCTCGTGCCTCCGTGGGCAAGAGGTTGAGGGCAAAGCAATTCATGGAAGCACAGTTGCCCCAAGGGCTGCAGTTGCCCGGGCAATCTGTTAATGTGTTAAGAGGAGAGCAGAAGATAAATAACAATGGAAGGGAAGCGGTCCATCTTGTGCTCCGAATTTACGCAGCTCGTTGTGAAAAGCACCTAGGCTGCAGCCGCCTCCGTTTGTTTGCGTTTGCGCCCATCGCCCAACCGGCCCGAGTCCCCGTGATACGCCCACAACACGCACAGTCACGTGATGTATTGAAGAATAAAGCGAAGAAATGCATATCGCATTACGGTGCGTAAGTGTCGCGAACGCGCGATGTCGCGAACGCGCGATGACAGTTGCAAGAACCCCAGCATCACCCACGGCCCAGCCAAGAAGGCAGAGGCAATGCATGCGGTGCTCGAGGCAAAGAAAAGATTTATCGGTGTTGTTGGTCGCGGGCTGCGGGCTGTTGCTTCACGATCGGACTGTCATGTCGCGCATCATCCGTTAAGGCCGACGGGACGGGACCCGCGACCCACGGCAGGCACATAAAAGCGACTACGGGCCTTAATCCTACATCAGGTTTCAAAACTGTAGTTCAACAAAGGACTATCACCATAAGCGAACGCACAACATACGCGCAATCCTTTAGGCGCCAACCTTATTCAGCTAGTCGCCGCGCGTGCGAGCGGTCAGCCGTCTGGTCCTCTAGTCGAGGCGGTCTCTAGTTTACCTCAGAAGGTTTCCAGGTTACTCTCAAGGAAGATCCAAGCGCTCAGCTGCGCAGCCGAGACGTCCAAGGACCAAGCGGCGGGACCGAAACGTCGTGTCCGTCAGCTATCTCGAAATTCCTTTCACCGCTCCTTACGCTCGCGGCCGCCCCATGACCATGACGGTATCTTCCAAGATCAGCGGCGGAGATGTGGAGGGTGAGGACTACGATTGCGCAGCGCTCGAGTCGTCGCTGTCTTCGGTTCTCGCCTTCCTCGACCCCACCATGCGTGAGCCGCCGCGCGCCACGGACTCGCGCAAACCTCGTGATCCTCACGAAGGCGTCCAAGCCGAATCGCGCGACGCTGGACGGGACCAAGAACTGGGTGCCAAGGAAGCGCCCGAGGCCGCGCTGCTCTCCTCTGGTGCTCCCGCGCTCCCAGGCTCGCCCTCCGGACCCGTTGCCCAGCAAAATGGCAGCAGCGTGAGCGCGTCTGAACCGGCGACCGGCAACGAAAACGCCAACCTTGGCCAAGCCGCCGAGGAGCGCGGTACCGCGGCCCAGCCGCAGCACCAGCAGCCGCAGCAGCAGCAGAGCTCGACCGAGGAACAGGCCGCTTCCGAACAGTGCCGCACAGCCTCCTCAGTCTCAAGCGACGGCGCCGGCAGCAACAGCGCGAGCAACGTTGTTCCGGACCTGGGATTCCGCGTGGCCGATACATGCCGCGCAATTGTGAGGGTAAGTGAGCTGAAAGGGGCCTGGCTGCTGGGTCAGCTGGCTGCTGCTGGGTCGGCTGGCTGGCTGGTTGGCTGTTTTCTACAGCGGAATTTGACATTTCTTTGGCATCTGACTCGCCTCGCCTCGCCCGCTTCGACATGATTCGCTAGTGCAGAAACCGCTGGGTCTCCGCATTTTGTCTCTTCTCCCTCTCCGCCTCCTCCTCCGCCTCAGCTCCCTCCTATTCCTGTTCGTCCCCTTGTGCCGCGCGACCGCGCCCAGAGACACCCTCTGCCGATCGATATTAATCTCTGCAGGTTCTGCACCTTCCCCACGGCGTCTGAACAGCAACTAAACCCTCCCCTCCCTTGCCCTCCCGCCCTTCCGACCGTTGTCGTACTTGGACAGGACATGCTCCGTGAGGTGCTGCTGGCGTCGCTGCCGCTCCAGGTAGGCGGCGGTTGGGTTGACTTTTGCCTGGCCGTGGCGTTGACTTTCGCCTGGCCTCGGCGTTGACCTTTGCCTAGCGTTGGCGTTGACTCTTTGGCTGGCCTCGGCTGAAAGCTCTGCAGTGGTAGACTTTGCGGGTCGCGAATTGCGATGCAGAGGCCGAACCCGACGCCAGTGTTACACATAGTGTCCGTGACAGTTGAAGCCTGCTGTTGGGCCGAAGCCTGCTTTGATAGTCCTACACCGTCCGAGAACCCCCGAAAGGGCCTTATCACACCAGCATCTCGCCATCCGCCGCCGGCTGCTGCCCGCCTCGCCTGACACCCTGTGTGTTTTGGCGCCCCCCCCCCGCACTGAAGGCTATGCACCAACTACATTACCCCAGTCGAGTTACCGGTTCTTATACATGTAACCCCCGCACTATCCACTACAGGATGCTGCCGATGTGCTGTTCAAGGTGGATGGTCACAACGGCTGGCAAGAGATCCGGGCCACAGCCACCTCCCTCATCGCGGCTGGGCTTGGCGGAGGCGGCGACCACGCGGTGGCCAGCGCCGGCGGCGACGCCGCCGCCGCCACCGCCGTCGCGCCGCTACCGCCACCGTACCGCGGCAGCGCCAGCCTGCCGACTACCCCCGCCAGGCGCATGCCAGGCGCGCCTTCAGTCGGCGCTCTCTCACCGCCGCCGCCGCCGCCGCCGCCACCGCCGCCGCCACCGGCGCAGGAGCAGCAGCCGCAGCACCAGCAGCGGTCGTCGGTGTACGACATCAGCATGGACGCCGCGACGGGCGGCGCAGCCGCCGCCTCCACCCTTTCGTACGCGGCCCCCGCGCCGCTGACTCCGGCGCGCTCCGCCCCTGGAGCCATCCCGGTGGACGTCGTATTCTCTCACGGCAGCCCCAACCACGAAGCCCCGGCCGCCGCCGCTGGCGCCGCCGCTGGCGTCGGATCCGGCCCTGGCGGCGTCGCCGCCGACGTGCGCGGTGGCGGCTCGTCTTCCCTGCTGCTCAGCCTCCTGCAGCAGCACCCCAACCTGATGGACTGCCTGCAGCACAACCCGCACCTGTTGAACTCCATCATCAACATGTCGGGAGGCAGCGGCATGATAATGCAGGAGGGCTTCGCCGCCGCCGCCGCCGCCGCCAGCTCCCCGCCCGGCAGCGGCCCCGCCGGCCTGCCCGCGTACGACGACGGCGGCGGCTTTGGCTGCATGATGGCGTCGCTGCCGCCGCCGATGGGCAGCCCCGCCGCCAGCGGCGTACGGTCGCCGCCGTCGCTGGCGTCGCCGCCGCACGGCGGCGGCGGCGGCGGCATGGGGATCTGGGGAAGCCCGATCCCGACCCACGGGTCGCCCTTCCACGGCACTGGCCCGTTCGGCAGCCCGCAGTCCCATGGGTCGGCCGGCAGCGGCCTGGAGGCGTTCCACGCGCTGATGGGCGGCGGCCCCGGCGGCCCCGGCGGCCCGGGTGGCGCCGGCGGCATGCTGCTGCAGGGCAGTGATCCCACAGCTGCGGGCTACAGCTGCAAGACATTTGACGAGCTGAGCCCTGCCGTACGCGACAAGATCCAGAGCGTGCTGGACACGTGCACCCCACACATTCGGGTGAGTGCACGTGCACGTGACGTTCCATGTACGGCACCGGCTGCTGGATTCAGGGTTTGGGAATGGAGTGGAGGGATCCAGGGGTTGGGTTTTGAAGGCGAGAACCTTCAAAAGACGCGGTGCTTGGGAACCCAAGCACGCCGTCTGATCTCATCTATCTCTTTCCTCCTCACCTTGTTCCCTGCCCCCTCATCCACGACTCATCCAGGCCGAGCACTTTGACGCGGGAGTGCGTCACTGGCTGCTGCAGCTGCAGCTGCTGTTCGGTGAGCTGTGCGCGGTGTCCGCACTGCACGCCATCGAGACCGCCGCCAACCTGGAGGTGTGTGCCTGGGTCGGTGGGTCGGTGGGTCGATGGGTCGGTCGGGACGCCAGAGAGCAGCCCGCCGAAGGCCATCCCTCCCTGGAGCCACCAGGCGGGCGGGGTGCATGGCTAATTGTGCGCGAATGTGTGTATCCTGTTTGGAGGGCCCTGTCACGAGTCAGTCAGGAGTCCTGGGAATGGACGAGCTTCCAGACGCATGGGACTCATCCGCGCTTTCCCCCCCCTCCTTTCGCTTCGAATCCAACCAGGGTGTTCGCCGCATGAAGGCCTTCATCACCACGCGCCTGATCGACCACTACGAGCAGATGGTGTGGGCGCAAGGTGAGGCGGACGCGCGTCCGGGTGGGGGCTCCGTTCCACTATGTGTGTGTATGTGTGTATGTGTGTATGTTTTTACCCCATGATTTCGATGCGGGGTGGCTGCTCCCGCCTGTACGGGTAGGATGTTTCCACCGAGCCCCCCCCCCTAAATACGGCACATTCTCCCTGAACACCTCTTCGTCCCCCTCTTCCCCCTCCTCCCCCACCCCACCCCCCAGACCCCCAGGGTTACGCCATGCGGAAGCTCACCCCCGACCTCATCGCCGTCCTGGAGGATCTGGTGCACAGCGACAAGGGGCTCAGGTGGGTGCCAGGGCCGGCCGTCGGGTGCTTGGCTGTCGGGTAGTTGGCTGCTCGTTGGAGTTAGGGAGTTGGTGGCAGTTGACAGTTGGCCGTTGGTCGTCGTGTCATTGGGATCTGGCGCGTTTGCTGGTGGCGGATGGATCCGGCCCGCACGCGTTTTGGGTTCCTTTGGAAGAAATTACCACTACGCCCGCCAGTTTTTAACTAACAGGATTTACCAAGGAAGAAGGCGGGTTGGGCATCCCGGCTTTTAGTCGACAGGAGCGCTTGTTTCCGTATCCCCTCGGGTTTCCTCCTTTGCCGTTCTTTTATGTAAACCCCCTCCCCGCCATTCTCCCCACCCACTCTCCGTCCCTTCCTGTCTCCAGGTGGACTCACTTCGACCCCAAGGTCCTCGACACGATCCGCGAGATCCGCACGCCAGATGCCGTACGCACCCGGCTGTCCAAACTGTGCGCCCAGGAGCTCAACGGCGTACAGAACGTGCCCGCGTACCTTTACACGCTGCTGTCCAAGCGCGGCAAGACCGCCAAGCAAGCCGCCGCGCAGAAGCAAATGCAGGAGCTGACCCTACGGCTGGCGGCGGCGCAGAGCGTCGGCGGCGGCGGCCTGGGCGGGCTGGGCGGGCTCGGCATGGGCCTGGGCGGCCACGGCGCGGGCGCGCCATACGGTGCCGGCGGGCCGTACGGCGGGCCGTACGGCGGCGGAGCCGGAGCTGGCGGTTACGGCGCGCTGGGCGGTTACAGCGGAATGTTCGGCATGTGATGATGGGAGGAGGTGTCGCAAGGCTTGGATTTGGTTTGTGAGAAAAACATGTACGATGGTGGGACGAGAAATGATTCGTACGACAATTGTACGGATGGCAGCGAGCAGGCGTTGCGCCGGCCCAGGGTGCGGCATTAAGGAGCAGGAGAGAGCAGCGCGTGCGTTCGCAGCGTTCCCTTGCACGAGCCGTGACGGACGGTGACGGGCGCGCAAGGCGGGGAGGACCACCGGGGCTGCGCGTGCGGGCGCTCTTTCGCTCTTTCGTCCCCTTTTCGTGCAGCAGTGGCGGCGGCGGCGACGGCAGTTGAAGACTGTTCGTACACGACCCTGGTGGCGCCCCTGCCGCCAGGATAAAGGTTGCTGTATCGTTTTGAGGTGGAAAAAAACCGGGGAGGTGGGGGAGGCGAGAGTGACTGTGGGTGAGCCATTGGGGCGCGTGAGGGGGGTGTATAAAACGCAACGTGGCGGGGGGGTGCAAGCAGCGACACCAGGACTGGGTGTTAGTTGCCGCAATCTTCATTTGAGGGGGTCACATAACAGTACGACGGTTGGGTACTTGGTTGGTTAGTTGGTTGGTTGGTTGTGGTCACGTTTACGCATGCAGCGACGATCGCTCAATTAGGACACTGATACTCCCTAGGGCAGGCCAGGACCGCATGGACTCGTGCGCTGCCAGATGCAGCTTGCATTCGTGTTTGCATCGTGCTTTAAACCTTTCGGGCGACTTTATACGGGGGACTAGCGGAACGGGCGATGCTAGGACGGGGACTTAAAACGAGCAGAGCTCGTGAGGGGCTGGCAGCGCCTCGGCTGTGCCGTTGGTACGGCAGGTGAGACCTCAGATCTGTCATACCGTGCGTCGCCCACCAACGCGCGAGGGTTGGGGTGGGGGGTGGGGGTGGGGAAGGGCAGTCGACGCATCACGGGCACATACGAGCCATTAGTAAGGCGTACGTATGGTCGGACGGCAGGGGCATTAGTAGTAGTAACCACCACCATCAGATCCGTAGCCACCGGGTCGCAGCGCTGTTTTTACCGGTAGTCGTTTTGGTCGTGTTCGTGTGGCCAGCCCATTTTAGCTGTTTACAAGGACGCCGCATTCTTTCCTGTGGCTTGACCATTTTAGCTGTTAGGGAACGCCCGCATTCTTTTCCTGTCTTCTTAGCGCGGCGCTGTCGACCCTCCACTCCACGCATATAAGGCCCTTTTGTGCAACCCCAGGAGGGGAGGGGAGAGAGGTCCAGGAGGGGAGAGCGCTCCTGGTGGCCACATGTTGCACACGTGGGATTGGTGGGTCGTACTTATCGGCTCGTCGAGTCGTACAAGTACGACACGACGGTTGCAACGATCACGTGACCCTCCCATAAACGTCCCCCGGGTCTGCGGGCGAGTTGGGTTGTTGCTGGTGAGGAGAGAGGTTGTGCGCAGGCGGTCATTGCCGCGGGACATTGGGAGACCTTTTCGGCCGGTCGGCATGTGCCGTACCTCCCCCGTCCGCGTCGTTGTAGTCGTTGCCAACTGAAGCGGTTGCGCCAACAACGTCGAGTCGAATAACCCTGCGGGGGGTTGCTTTCCATTTGCCGACCAATGGGGAGTTCAATTTGTGGGCGGTGTTCTTTTCCGCGCCAACACCACCCGATGTGGGTATCTCTTCTCTCTACAGGTCTGCGCCCTTCATGGGGGGTTTCTAAGAGATAGTTGCGCGTTTGCGTAGGTTCGTTTGCGTCGTACGCCAGCCTCGTTGGGCGTGCGTGTGTGCGCGACAAATGGAGGCGTGTGTACAACAAGAGGTACTACAACACATGTGTACGACAAGTGGCACCAAAACACGTGTGTACGACATCATTGCAGCATGACCAAGCCGTTTACATCGACCCTTGGCAAGGCAAACATGAGACAAGAGAATCTGCCGGGGCTGAGACTCTGTAATTCAAATCGCATCCACTTGAGTCGTGTGAAGATGAGTCCGTCCATTTCTACCTAATCCATGTACGCGCCGCCGACCCCCACGGGTCCGCAACAAGGCGAGAGGTGCTTGTCGAGCTCGCTACCGGTCGTGCGGCAGATGGAAACGCGCCGTAGCAGCACCCACCAACGCAACCCGGAAACTTGAGGAGCACCCAATCCATACGCCTGCGTCACCCACGCGCTCCAATCCACACGCCTGCGTCACCCACGGGGCCCGCGGCCACCGCGGCGCCCTTCCCGCCGCCACCGCCGCGTGTAAAACACATCCTCAGCCACGTCGTGCAAACGATCAGGGCGATCACGCCACATCCGACAGCAAGCGGAAAGCAACCGCCACTACGTGGCGCCGGTGCTGCTGCTCCTCCATTCTTGCGCCAGAGGCGCTCCTCATTCTTGCGCCAGAGGCAGCTGCCCCGCGACCACGACCGGCGTGCCGCCCTCTCCGTGCTCTACTCCTCATCCGCCACCCCGGCCCCACTCCACGCCCTCCCGCCTCCCGCAACAACTGCCGGGCGTGCGTCGTCTGCGACCCGCAGCGCCTGTGTTCGGGTGGGTTCCCTGCAACATTACCCTCCCCGCAACCGGCCGCCTGCCCTGCGCTAACACCCCGGCTGCGTGCGCTAACACCCCGGCTGCATGCGCTCCGTCGCCCTCGCTGCACATCCTGCGCAGACCAAAACACCCCCCCAACATACACACACACATCCACCACCCCACTGCTCCGATGTGAACCCTTCCCCTCGGTCCCCTCAATGCCCCACCGGCTCGCCCGCCCCCCCACCGTTGGCCACAGGCCCCCACCCATCCAGGGTTTCCTCACCACTACCCCGCCCCACCCAGGTGCTGCTGCTGCTCTACATGATGGGCAGCGCTGCCGTGCCCAGGCGCTCCGCCAGGGCCACGTGCGCCCGCAGCAGGTCGGACAGGTAGGTGACGATCATCGAGTCCTGAGCGCGAGGACGAGGAGGAGGACGATAAGGGGTAAAGACGAAAAGGGGTGAAGACGACAAGGGGTGGGACGATAAGGGGTGGGACGATCAGGGGTAGAGACGATAAGGGGTGGGACGATCAGGGGTAGAGACGACAAGAGGTGAAGACGACAAGGGGTGAGTACAAAGGCTCAAGACAAGGGGTCAGAACAAGTACGGGATGGGTCCGGTCCGGTTATGCCATCTTGGGTCAGCTTTGCAGCCAACTGCAGGGTCCCGCTGCATCAATTGTAGCCTAGGCATCACCGGTTGCGCTCCTGAAGGATAGTGTCCACCTTTCCGGCGTCTCTCCTGCCGCCCCCGCCAGCCGGTTCCCCCCCGCCATTGCCATGCGACTGCCGGGGGGCCCCGACCCGTCTCGCGCGGGTTTTAGAATCCCGCGCGGTGCCGTACGGCTCTCGCCCGACAACAACATCCGCTGATCCGCGCCCTCCCGCACTTGCCCTTGCCGCTCCTCCCTTCACCCGATATATACCTTTCGATATCCCTCCCTTCACCTGATACATACGTCTTGATATGCCTCCCTTCACGTGATACATCCTTTTCGACATGCCTCCCTACATACTTTTGATATCCCTCCCTTCACCCGATACATCCCTTCGATACACCTGTCTTCACCAGATACATATTCCCCGCGGCCGACTGCTTCGGGAACAAGATGCGAGGTTTCCGGCACCCAATCTGTACATATTCGACGGGGTTTCGGAGCAGCGAGTTCTGTACGTATTCTACGGGGTTTCGGAGCAGCGAGTTCCGCACCTGCACGCTCTCGTTGAAGAGGCGCTCGAAATCTGGGCGAGCCAGGTGCGGCACCATCGCAAGAGTATCCGCCAGGTACCGGCCGATGGCGGGGTCTTTGGTGGTCTTCCCGGACTGCGGGGCAGCGGGAGGGGCGGGGGGCCGTGAAGACCCGGTTACACGACATAGTGCGTCTGGAGGGGGAGGGGGTTGGGAAGCGGGGGGGAGTGCTGCTCCCTGCGAGCCAGACTGCGGGGCAGCGGGAGGGCTGGGGGGCCGAGAAGACCCGGTTACAGGACATAGTGCGTTTGGAGGTTGGAAACTAGGCTGGCGCATGGGTGGTGGAGGTGGGGCTTGGGGCAGCATCATGGAGGGCGCGAGCGGAGCGCGAGCGGCGAGGGGAGTCAGGATAGGGCTCAGTGTGTAGGGGTTCTGCCGGGGTGCCGAAGCACACCCGCATCAAGAACCCACGTCAAGAAGCCGCGTCAAGAAATGTCTGGAAGTTCCTAGAAGCAGACGCAACCCCCTGCCACTGAGCTGGACCCCTGCACCTCCACCCTGTGAACAGCCAGCCAGCTGGCTCCCTCCGCATCACCTCCGCACCCTTTAACACACCTGTGTTGAAAAGGGTCTGCCCATTCTAGCCCCCTCGTGTCCCTCCGACCCCCTTCACCCCCTCCCCCCCGATCCACATACGTACAACATGCTCGGGAGCAAACCGTTAGCGAGCCAAACCGTCTGTCTGAGACGCAGACAGCCAATGGTGGACCATGGACCCCTGACTGCGACCCACCCAATACAAGCCGCAGGGTAGTGCAGAAGAGACGCCAGCCACCCGTGCCCACTGCTGTGCTGCCGCAACGGCCGAGTTTGCTTATACCCGAGCACACGGACCCCCGCACAATGAGGAGGATCATCCCGCAACCCAGCACACCGGCTGTCCTACCCAAAACCGCGCCTCGCCGTCCCACGCGCCGCCCACCCCGGCACAATTTCAGCGAAGACCCGCGGTGGACACATTTCTGCCGATGCGTACACGCGATGAGGTGAGATGAGCATGGGCATTTAGTGAGACTTGTTCAGACAACAGAGCGGTAACTTTCTGCGCATCACCGTCGCCGCACGGCTCAAACACTGGCGATCGCTCCGGGGGGCCTACAGAAAAGAACCGGATACTCGACGGTTCCGGGTGTGTGTGGAATGACCGGATACCAGCTTTGGGCTGCCCTGGCGGGGACAAGACATCCCACTCTGCTCTCCGATGGACGAAATTTCGCCCCTCACAGTCCCAACCGAGGTGGCCCAAGCCAGATGGCCCAACCCAGATGGCCCAACCCAGATGGCCCAAGCCAGATGACCCAACCCAGATGGCCCAACCCAGATGACCCATTCTGCACCCACCACGACGCTCTCCACGTAAGTCGAAGCGCGCGCCACCAGTTCCGCTAGGCGGCTCATGGACGCCGCCAGGGTCTCCGTCTCGTCGGTGAACGACTTGTTGGCTGCCTCCTTCTTGTTCTCCGGGCTGGGGTCGTTAAACCCCGTGAGCATCAGCTCGGCTAGCAGGGCGGAAGTGGAGCAAGGCAGGATACTGGGTCGGCGGCCAGGGACGGCACGGAAGAGGCTCCAGGGGGCGCAGGGGCGTAGGCACGTTCGCGCCGTCAGCCTGCCGCACGCCCAGGCCTACCTCAGGGCGGTGGCCAGCCTTAGACTGAGGGTGCCGATGCATGGGTCTAGACGGGAGCAAGGGGTGCCACCAACCAACAACATGGCCGTAGGCTCAAACCTACTGCTTTCCTGCCCGCACACCCGCCGAGGCCCCCGACATCATTTCGCCAACCCACCTCCAACGCGCTCAATGTCACCAAAGATCGTGTCGCAGGGAATTTCCACAAACTCCGTGGCCAGGACCTTGTCGCCCAGGGCCAGTGTGCGCGACGTGTACGCCTGGACGCTGAACTTCTCGTCTTTGAGCGTCGTATCGACGACCATGTGCACCTGAAGTCATTATTGCGTATATCATATTCAGCCGCTGCTTGCCGAGAACAACCCCGCTCCTCTCGCTGGGAGTGTCAATTGCCAGCCGCCAACTCACTGGGTGTGTGGACTCCTTGCTGTAAAACTCCTGGATCAGCGCATCGCTGTTGTAGAGCTCAGAACCGGTAGCAAACCTACGAGACGGTGCGCGTGAGACTCCCTGTTCTGCTTGCTTGGCGCGCAAAGGCACTTGCTGCCGCCGCGCTTACCAGCCCACAATGGCCTCGTGCGGGGCCACTTTTTGATGCAGATCAAACATCGTCTTGTGATGGACAACATCCACCATGACTTGCTCCGAGCTCTCGTTGTGCGGCACCACATAGCAGTTCTTCACCTCGATCACATTGTCAACGACAACGCCTAGTAGAGTGCCGATCACGCGGTCTTGGTGTTCCTTTCGCCTCGTGTAGGCATCGCAAATTGCAAAGAGGACTACCGGGTGAACCTTGACGGAAACACTGCTGGCGCTGGGCAAGAGCACTGTCGCTGCCATCGCGCAAGCCTGGGTTAAGCAACTCGGTTATGGGATCAATTGTGATAGTAATGTGCCGTCATATGTGGAAATGAGGAATGGCAGAAATGCACGTAGTCAAAGCGCGGCGGCGCCTGTGTGCCGTACACTTTGGGGCAGCCTGCATACTCCTGCCATAATAGCCTGCGTGAAGATGAAAATAAACGTTAATTATGGGTACATAGTAGCTTACCTAAATGAGCCTGGGAAGTAATCACGACCGCGGCTCGCTCGAAAGGCAAAAAGCAAAGAGTTCGGACGACAAAGTATATCGAAAGCATACGTTCGGAATCCTTACTATAGTGGCTGCGATTGCGTGGATTCGTAGTGTCCGGCTATGTCGCAAGTACCTAGGCCAAGGTGCCGGTACTCCTGGAAGCCCGGGGTCCCGGCTCATGCCAACGGGCAACTAGGCTCTTTGCCGCTGGCAGCTTTGGGGCGCTTTGGGCCCGAGGGGGCCGAGCGTCCTTATGTGGCACTTAAGGCGTTTCACATGGCAGCAACCGCCCTCAACCGCCAGCGCTCTCACAACCCTGGGCGCGCCCTGTGAAAATCCTTGAGGTGCTGTACTAAAACCCAGCGCAGTCAGTCAATCCCCTCTCATGGTATGTGTCTCGTTGCTTGGGGATCCAAGCTGCCCCCAGGGTCCACCTAGGTCCCCCCTGTGCTGGTTCGTACAGGTTCGTATCGACGGACAGAACACATGTCGATATCCCCGGTAGCCCTCACTGGCCCTCGCTGGCCTGGCTGGAATGATTTATCCAAAGTCCCCTGGGAGCTGCATCCCGCTTGTTGTTTTCGCCTTCTAGGGACTTGTCGATCCACTTTAGCTCCGACAGGGCTAAAAAGATGGGTTTTCCGGGGGTTGCCGTACTTCACCCTCTCCCTACCTGCATTGTTTATTATCGCCCCGGTGGGGCTCTAGCAGAGTGTGTAACGGAGTCTTTGCAGAAAACCATGGTTTTCCTTGTAAAGTCGGAAAACCGATACGTTTTCCCACACGTAGCAGCCTGCTGATACGGTCCATGACCAAGGGGCAAACCATTCCCCGCCTTTACTAGCTACTTGTAGCTTCCACATTTCACAGAGGACGTCTTCTTGGCAGAGCCCTAGCGATGCTGTGACGGCGCATGGTTAAAGGCACGTTAAGGTCGTGCTGGGGTCGAGCTGGGTCGAGTGTGATCCATATACTTGTTTGGCGGGGAAGGCTTGGGGCAACCGATGGAGGCGACCAGGCATTCGCCAGCATACGTGTGTAGTGATGCATGTCAAGGAAGTAGTTCATGATATCGTCATCACGGCTGCTTGTTCTGTAAGGCACAGGAAGGCACAGACGAAAACTCACTAGCACACGGGGTGTCCCTTTGCAAGTGCGACCTTTCTTCGTGAACAAGTGCAAAGCTTCCCCTTCACCGTAACACATCGTAACACGCCCATTACAGCTGTGAACTCATATGTGCTGTGCAAGGCATTATAGCTGTGAACTCATATGTGCTGTGCAACGCAGAACAAATACCAGTCGAGCTCCCCCCCAGGGCGCGTCAGTTTACTGCGCCAGTTTTATATAGGAGCTTTGGGGTAACATGGGGACTTTTGCGTAGCCGTAACGGCTGTCAGGACCAGCGCCCAACCAGGACACAGAGCAGGCATAGTCTTGGTAGCCTTGGGGTCAAGGCGGAGCTGTGAGGGGGGGCTGGGACGCTTTAGAAATTCGCTTAAGCATGCCTGCTAGAACCGTAATGGAAATGCAGGCCCTGAGCCGAGAGGCGCCCAACGTCCCGAAAACGGGTGAGCACAAGCTGCCGGTTGCCGACAAAAAATGCTCGAGGTTCAAGTGTGCAGCAAATGTGCGGTAGCAACTAAAGAAACCATGAAGCACAATAACCGCGGATAAAACTGGTAGAAATCTAACGCCTTCGCGGGGGTGGACTGGCGCCGTTGTTCAAGGTCACTTGTCCTTCAAGTCATCGATAGCATCTTACCAGGAAGAAGCATGTAGCCGTCATGCAGCTCATGCATGTCACAAACTGCGTTGTGGAACTGAGACCCATCGTTCATGTTACAATGCTGCATCGGGTGCCTCTCGTACGGCGCCCGCAGTTGGCGCTCTAGGCAGCTTTCATTTTACACAACCCCAATACTTACACCTATACTCATATAGACGTGCACGTTTACGGCAGTACCTATTGTTTCAGTCTGAACGCTCTCTCCCGCTCTCATAGTAGGGCCCCAAGCTTGGGTGCCAAGCGCCCAGCGTCTAGCAGCCGGGAGGCTGATCTCAGCATATTGAGCATAGCAAGCTGGAACGCTGGCGGCCTGAACAGCCGGCGCAAGAATGAAGGGCATACGAGAGGTTGGTGCGAAAGGGTTGAGGGACGGGCTGTACCCCTGCATACTAGCGGCGCGGCTGAGGGCCTCAGCGCGTTGGCCTTCCGCTTCAATGTGTGTTTGGCCGTCGGCATGGCGGCGAGCTGCGGGGCGGCGCAGGGTTGTGGGCCTACCGACACACACCGGCGGTCATGATGCCTCTTCCCCCTATCGCGTCTGTTGCCAGCGGCAAGTAGGGACCCCGCACCCTGCAACACACCTCCGTACTATCCATATAGGATGTTGCGATGTATCGGCCGGTTTTGTGGGACGGCCCTGCGGTGTTCGTTGTTGAGTCACACGCCATTTCCCCGAGGCCGCATCCTGGCAAGGGCCGGGGTGCGGCTGCGACCCGAACCCGACGCGCCAACAACCCTCCCTAGTCACGGTTGTACCATGCCCGCAAATCTTTTGGTATTTGAGGATCGACCTTACGCGCTTGAGCGTGGCGGCACATGTCGCGCGGTACCAAGCAGCGGTACTGTCTGTGCGCAACCGCGGCACTTACAAGCCATGCAGTTCAGCAATTTCCCGCGTTGTTGACTTGTGTCAACACGATGTAGGTTAGGACTCAGCCGGCGGGGAAGTTTGTGGCAGACCTGGCACAACCCTTATTTTCGACAACGCTTGCGAATAGGCTCGGACTGCCGCTCTTGAAACTGCGGCGCAAGCACGGGCGGCACACGCTTTTTAACTACTGATCTATCCAACATACAGCATATTAGCATTATCGGTGATGTATTATTTCACCTTCCACTTGGCGCTTACGCCAACACGGCCCCGACGTCAGACAACCGTCACAAGCACTCTACACCACACCGTACTTCCTTCATAGCCTTAACTTTGAAACAACGAGTTGCAGAAGCGCGATCGGGCGCTACTGTCGGCCTAGCTGTGATTCTCACCCGCGACGCGACGCCGTACAATTTGGATCTATGCCGTACTGTCGTCTACCCCCACCCCTTAGATACCATGGCCCCGCACTGCCGTTGATGGGCGCTCGCAATCTCGCCCATTGGCGAAGAGCTCAAAAGTCCCCGCCGCCCTCTGGGCGGTTTGACACGGGTGGTCTGGGCCCTGACGTGGCCTGCCGTACGGCTACAGCTTACTCGTGACCTGACCCACATCCCGCCTTCGACCCGTGCCCACGTCGCATCACCAGGTGTACACCACCGAGCAGCTGTACGAGCAGCTCCGGCCTCGGCTGTCCGTGTCTGACGGATGGCTGTCGCAGCATCACCCGGGGCTGCTGCGGGCGGCGGACGCGATGGTTGAGGCGCTGCAGAAGAAAGAATCGTACGGCGGCGGGGTTGCGCAGGTACGACATGCGTACGGCCGGCCGTCGGAACGCGGGCGTGCCAGGTCGAGTCGCAGAGTGCGACTGTGACGCAACCTCCCATGCCTTGACGGTCACGAAGCGAGCGGTCAACGATACATGCCCCAGCCAGGAGGGGTCCCTCCCCCCCCGCCTGTGAAATGATGAGACTGCTTGCTCCGAGCAGACGCGGCGGCATCCGTTGGCGCCAACTGACCTTGTGCCGTACGGCTGCCGTGCTTGCCGTGCTGTCGTACTCCATCAACCGCAGCGCGCGGTTCACCTGGCGGCGCACCTCAAGAGCACGGACCCTATGCTGGCGGACTGGCTGGAACGCCAGGCGGCCACAGCTGGAGCGGCTGGGGTTCCCGGGGGCCCTGGGGGGCAGGCTCGCGGCGGCAACCGTGACGCCGCCAACAAGGCCAAGAAGGCCGGCGAGGGAGGCAAGTCGGACGCAGCCAACTCAGACACGGACCCGGTTGCGGGGGAGAAAGGCGCCAGCCCCGAGAAGAGCGCTGCCTCTGCCAGTACGGCACTGGAGTACCTGACCACGACGTTTGGTGAGTGGAGCAGAGGGAGGGGGAGGGCGGGAGGGAGGGGGACGTGCGTTTGGACCCCAACCGTCGCCCCACCAACGGCCCCAACCAACCATCAACCCCCGCTGGGCCTCTTCGACTCATGCCGCAACTGCCACAACTGCCGCACCCATCCGCTGCCATCACCTGCCGCACCTCACTCACACCGGCCACCACCCACCCACCACATCGACCCAACGGCCTTTGCTTCACCCGGACTCCCGAACTAACCAAACCAGCGCCTCGACCGTCTCTGCGTCACCAACTGCCAACCGCCGCACCCACCCCAACCGCCAACCGCTGCCCTCTCCAGCCCACCTTCGCGAGCAGCGCACCCTGGTGATGGGCGATAAGAAGGACCGGCTGTTGAAGGAGGTCGCGGGGCTGAGGCAGCTGCGGACGGGCAGCATCAACGTGCTGCGCGGGGCGAATAGCTCCGAAACCACCATGGCGCAGATGCTGGCGGCGCTGAAGGCGGCGGACGCGGACGAGCACGGCGGCGCGGCGCAGCCAATGGAGGTCGACGGCGCGGCGGCGGCGGCGGCGGCGGGTGGCAGCGGCGCCAAGCGGGAGGGCGGCAGCGGCGCGGCGGCTGGCAAGGGAGCTCTGGACAACCTCACCTGCATTGTGTGGGAGGACTGGCGGGTGCGCGGGGCTGGGTGGGGTGGAGTCGAGGGTGGGGCTGGGTCGGGTGGAGCCAAGGGTGGGGGGCGGAACGGGGTAGGGGTATTGCGGGGAGCATGGCACTGAAGAGACGGGCCGGGGGAGGGCTGTTGATGCCTACTGTCTAAAGCGGCGCAGCGACGGGGAACCGAAAAGGGCGCCGTGACAGGCTCGCAATACACACCCACCCCCTGGTTCCCCCGGCGCCAAGTCTCTCCGTCCTACCTTACCCGTCCCGACCCGACCCGCCCGCCCCCCACCCCCCGAACCCCGCAGGTTCCGGAGCGCCTCGATGCGCTGCTCCGGTCCGGTGACACGGCGTGTGTGTATGTGGAGGTGCACTGCAGGTGGGGTGAGGGGCCGGGGGACAGGGGGGCGACGTTGCGCATGGAGGGGGAGACAGAGGTAGCGAGGAAGCCGGTGGAAACGGCAGCGGAGGCATGGGGGGGATTAGGGAAGTGTGCTGGTCGCAACGACGGATGTGGCCGGTACCGTACGAGTGCACCACCACCACCACCACCACCACCACCGCCACCATCTTGTCCGGTTGCGCCTACATATCCGTCCCCTACATTTGCGGTCCCCCCTACATATCCTTTTGGCATCAACCCAACAACACACGTCGCCTGCCTGCCTGACTGACTCGGCCCGTTTCCCTTTGTTTCGCTCCAGGGATGGCCCCGAGGACACCCGCTTGGCCATGCGGCTGAGTACCTTCGTGTCCCTGGCGCTGTGCAACCAGCGGCTCATAGGTGGGGCGTGAGAGGAGACCCGTGGGTCGGCACAGCTGGGGGCGCCGCGGGGAGGGGGCGGCAGGGACGAAGCGGGGCTTGGTAGGAACGCGTCCCAACCCCGCCCCAGCCTCTCCTCCCCCTCCCCCTCCCCCTCCCCCTCCCCGTTTCGCTTGTATGTACCAATTCAGTTCTCCCTAATCGGTTTTTTCTTTTCACTGCCTGCGTCATGCCCCCCGCACCTCCCGTTCCCCCACAGCCGAGTTGTACCAGGATATGTTCATCACCCCTCAGCGAGCAGCCGCCGCCCGGCCGCAGCGCAAGCGCCAGCGGACCGCCGCCGAGGAGACGGTGCAGACGCTGGACGAGTCCCCCGACTCCCTCGACTTCGTGGACTTTGTGGAGGCGCTGCACCGCCGGATGCCGCTGCGGTGCGGCTGGATGTACGCCAACGCCATCATGCCGTCGGCGGTGGAGTGGGACAGGGTGTTTGGGCGCAAGGTGGGCCCTGTCCGGGGGGGTGGGTTTAGGGTTTCGAGGAAGACCCGGTCGGGTGGGTGGGTGGGAGCGGGGGGGAGAGAGGGGACGTGCGGTGAGGGTAAGGTTAGGCACAGCCGCGGAGGCTGGGATGGACGAGGGTGGGGGGGGGTTGGCGGGTAGGGGCGGGTAGGGGCGGGGCGGGTAGGGGGGGGTCGCGGCGGCGAGGTCGTTGTGGACGGCGTACCCGGTTGGGCGGTTCACCGCCTCTTGAAAGGAAGGTCCCATTAGTAAGCATTAGTCACTTCATGCGTATGTACGACATGCCGTTTCCCGCTTTCGGCCCCCCGCCAGGCCGGTCGCCTCAGCGGGCTGTACGACGGCGGCCCCGAGCTGGACGCCCTGGGTCGCGCCTGCCTGGCGTTCCACCACACCCGCCACGAGTCACCGGTTCTGGACGTGCACATGCTGGCCTCGCACCTGCGGCAGCAGCAGCAACAACAACAGCAGCAGCAGGACGGGGAGGTGCCCTCTGCAGGTGCCTCACCACCGCCCGAGGCCTCCCAGCAGCTGCAGCTGCAACAGCAACAGCAAACCAACAGCAGCTGGCCTCTCCACGCGGTCCAGCTGGCGGCGACGTCAGCGACGTCGTCGTTGGCGGTGCCGGCGGCGGCGGCGGCTGGCGCCGCCGCCGCCGCCGCCAGCGTCGAGCCGGCGCATCCGCACGACGGCGGCCACCTTCGAGCGCCGGTTACTAGCACGAGCACTAGTACGACAAGCGGTGGCGGCGGCGCCGGCCACTCGGCGGCGCCGCTGCCGGCGGACGTCGACGGCGGCGGCGCCGTCAGCGCCCCAGTGGCGGCGGTTGGCTCCGGCCGCGCCGATAGCGGCGCCAGCGGCCACGGTTGCGGCGGCTGCTCGTCGGCCGGCGCGGCCGGCGACGGCGCGGTGAGTGGGTCGGCGGCTGAGTGCGACATTGCGACCCGTGGGTCGGCCGCGACGCGGTCGCTCATCTTGCAACGGCCCGGCGAGAACGGCCGCGGGCTGGATTTGGGTCACCTCAGCTGTTGTTGCATACCGGCCGCGCCCCTTTCTGACGACTTCCTGGGTGAGCTGATTCGCCAGACGACGGCGGGGCAGGCGGCGGCGGAGGTGGCGGCGGCGGCCGCCGCCGCCGCGGCCCTCAGGGCTAGCAAGTGCGCCGCCGCCGCCGCCGTCAGCGGCGCCAAGTGCCAGGGCACGTGCGCGGTGGAGGCCGCTGTCGCAGCGGCTGCCGCCGCCGCCGCCACGGCGGCTGCCGCCGCCGTGTACGTGTCCCTTGTGGAAGATGAAGAGGCGGAGGAGCTCTTTGAGGCTGTGAACGAGGAGCTGATGGCGGTGGAGGAGGCGGCGGAGGAGGCGGAACGGGAGCTGCCGGAGGTCAAGCTCGAGTCGGAGGGCGGCGGCGCCGCCGCCGCCGCCGCCGCCGCTACCGCGGCGCCTGCTGGCGGCGCCGCAGGCCGCGGGGCGCTCCACTTGAAAGGCGCCTTCTCCCACCGCATGCAGCTGCTGCCCGGCGTCTTCTTCCCCTACTACATCGGCAGCCAGGCCTTCACAAACACGGCGGTGAGCATTTCTTTCAGCAGGAGAAGGGGTGCCCGCGCGTATGGGGCGCCAAGGGGGAAGGAAATTATGTGAGGGGGGGGAAGGGGGGCCGGCGACCGGGTTCCACGACATGGGAGACCGGGTTACACGACATTGGAAGTGCAGTGTGTGGAAGGGAGGGGTAGGGGATGCCTGGGGGCTTAGGTTGTGCACGCTGCAGGTTTTGGTCTTCGGTCGCGCGCCACGCATGCCTCGCTTTACCTTGTCGCCCTGCCACCACCACCACCTGCACCGCCTGCTCGGAACCCGCGCCTCTCAACTTTTGCTCCCCCCTTCACCTCCCCCCGCCTCTCCCACTCCACTCCGTCGCCCTCCCAGTGGCACGTGGAAGACTTCCTGCTGCAGTCCATCAACCTGATGCTGGTGGGGCGGCCCAAGGCCTGGTGGTGGGTGCCGCGGGACAAGGAGATGGTGTTCCGGGAGTACCTGGAGGACCAGTGGGACACCGAGGAGTGAGTATTGGGGGAGAAGGGGAGGGGAAGGGGGGGCGGAAGGTAAGGGGAAGGGGGAGAAGGGGAAGGAGAAGGCCAGGGGGAGGAGAAGGGGAGAAGGCCAGGGGGGGGAGAAGGGGAGGGGGAGGTGAAGGGGAGGGGGAGGAGAAGGCGAGGGGGAGGAGAAGGTGAGAGGGAGGGGGAGGAGATAGAAACAGGGACATAGGAGTGAGGGGAGCAGGTAGTGGGATGCGGCGGGGGGCTCTAGGAGTGAAAGGGGAGGTAAGGAGTGAGGGGGAAGGTAAGGAGTGAGGGGGGAGGTAAGGAGTGAGGGGGGAGGCTGCATCCGAGCGGGCCGGTACGGTTTGGGTGTGCGGCAGGGAGGGGTATGGCGTGTTTTGAGAGGTTGGGATCAGGGTTGCTGCAGAGGCAAGGGGGGGGAAGCTCGCGACAGGAGTGGTGTGGGATGGATGAAAGGTAATGGCGAGGTAGTGGCAGCGATAGCCTCGTCCCGTAGGAGTGGTTGGCCGAGCCCCGCACCAATTGGGTATAGCGCTCCCTTCCCTACCCGCTTCCCGCTCCGACTCACCCCAGAGTCCGCAACTCGTTTCCGCGCCCCTCTCCCACAACCAACCCCGCCATTCCCCCGCTCTGCTGCCTCGCTCTCTCTCTCCCTCCAGCATCTACACCAAGTCGGTGCCGCTGGCCTCGGTGCCGCTGGAGAAGCTGGTCAAGATGGGAATCAGACGCAGCGTGCAGCTGCCGGGAGCCATCTTCATAACCAGCCCAGGTGGGTCGGGCGAGAGAGGGGGAGAGAGGGGGCAGAGAGGGGGCGACAGAAGGGGGAGAGAGGGTCCAGGGGTCCAGACAGGGGGAGGGAGCGTGAAGGCCGGGACTCCCCCCCCCCCGGGACGAGACTCGACCTCCGGATTTCTTAACCTAAACAACCAAGTCGTCCAGCATGCAACTCCGCCCGCCCGCCCGGCCCCCTCCCCCCCCACACACGGGCCTCCTCGCATAACCCTCACCCCTTCCGGCCCCCTCCCGCCCCCCTCCACAACCGCAGGCTACGCCTTCCACACGACGCTGTCCTCGGGTTGGTCCATGGCGGACTCCGCCAACTTCATGGCCAACGTGGTGGGCAAGGTGAGGGGAGCGGAGGCGGGGAGGAGGGGCGGCAGGGTGCCCTGGCAGCTGGTTTCGGGGCTAGGAAGGGGCGAGGCATGCAGTCCACCATTGCGGGCCGGCAGGAGCGGACTCTCCGGGTAACACAGGCAGCGGGGACAAACGCGCCCCCTCCTTGCAACACACCACCACCACAGCCGTGTCCCCGTCCCTGTCCTGTCGTACGTCGGTTCCCCATCCCCTGCCTGTCGTACGTCGGCGGTTCCCCCTGCAGGACATGCACGTGCTGGAAGACGAGCGGCCGCTGGAGCAGTACCCGGAGGCGGAGGGGCGCACCAGCACCGGCGAGTGGGTCCGCTTCACCATGCGGCGGATCGAGGAGCTGCGCGCGCACAACAACCCAGCATACACGCCGCGGCCTCTGCAGCGGCCGCGCTTGGAGGCGGCGGCGCGCCGGGCGGCGGCCGCCGCCGCCGCCGCGGCCGCGGCCGCAGAAGTCAAGGCGGAGACGAAGGAGGAGGAGGAGGAGGATCCTCTCGTCGCTGTGCCGGCGTCTGCGGTCAAGAGTAAGAGCAAGGTGGAGGACAGCCCGCAGCAGCAGCAGCGGCAGCGGAGGCAGGAGGAGCGGAGGCGAGAGTCGGGGCCGTCGCGGCCGTCGCGGCAGCAGTCGACGCCGGTGGCACAGCGAGGGGCTGCGGCGACTGAGACGAGAGGTGGCGCGGCGGCGGAGCGGCAACGGCAGCAGCAGCAGCTGCTGCCGGAGCAGCCCGCGCGGGCGGACGGTCAGGGTGACGCTGCGGGGGCTGGGGGGCTGCTGCCGCAGGGCGCGGGGGGGCTGGAGGTGGGGGTGGAGGTGCAGATGGTGGCGCAGCCGCAGCAGCAGCCGCAGCAGCAGCCGCAGCAGCAGCCGCAACAGGAGCAGGAGGGGCAGGAGGCGCGGCATCAAGGGCAGGACCAAGGACAGGAGCAGGACGCGCGGCGGCAGGAGGGCGAGCGGGGGCTTGCGCTGGTGAAGGCGGAAGCGGCGGAGGGGGAGGCGGAGGCCATGGGGGTTGTGGCGCTGGAGGTGCAGCGGCGTGTGGAGGTGGTTTGAGCGGGGCGCAGGCCGGCTGACCGGCCAGCTGGCTGGCTGGCTGGCTGGCTGGCCGGCTGGCTGGCTGGCTGGCTGGCTGGCTGGCTGGCTGGCTGGCCTGTATGTTTTGTATCTCTACTACTCAGGCAGGGCCAGTCCATCCTGGTGCCTAGGTTTGGGGCTCCGGCGCTTGGATCGGCGTCTGCCCCGTGGGGGGCCAATTTAAAATTTAAACGGCCAATCTAGATACGGCCATTCTACGGCCGTTCTACGGCCTTTCTACGGCCATTGTACAGGACAGGGACGTGACATGACATAGCGCATGACGGTACTCGATTGGAAACATGACGGGCCTTATGACACGCGAGAGGCACGAGGTTTGTGGCCCTACCCGGGTGGAGCCGCCGCTCTGTCGGCTGACTTTGCAAATCATTGCGCCGCCCGGCCTTTGACCCGGGGTCGGTGGCGGGGGCAGGTCGGTGGCGAGGCCAGGTCTGCGGGCCGCAGACATTGTGGCGTGCGATGCGGGGCGCGCGCGTTTGCTCGGCGTTTTCTCGGTTGGCGGCTGTGCGGATGGATGTGGAGGGCTGAGAAATGCCCTGCGGGTGCGCATGCGCACACCGCCAAAGTATCTGCGCAGGGGTGGGGCGAGGAGATCCTGGTGTGCGGGAGGGGGAGAGAGGGAGGGGCTGTCTGCGGCAGCGTAGGCGGAGGGAGCAAAAGGGAAAGCCGGGAAGGACCCGGGCGGGAATGGGCGGGCGGCAGCGCAAGGCCAGCTGGGCCAGCGGGCTCTCGGAGGGGCCAGGCGAGGCGAGGCTGAGCAGCGGCCGGATGTAGGTCTCGGGTAGGGTATGAACGACGGGTTGTGAACACTGCCCTGGACGTACGACATGTACGGCGGCGATGCTCTTGCGGATGGGACGGGTCCGCCAGGGCCGGCCAGCAGGCCGTTTGTCGTTGGGCCCTGCCGGAAGGTGACTCGACAACCGACAACCGACGGTTCCAACCTTCCCCAAATTCGTTGGGGAGCTAAACAGCTAATAATTTGGGTTGGGGGTTGAGACGAAACCCGTAGGCAAGCACTGGCTTGCATTGGGGTTGGGATGGGGTGGACTGGGCATTGATGGGAATACACAAGGAGGAGAAGGGAACCGGCTACCTACCCCCCCCTTCCCGCTACCTACCCCCGCCTCCCTTTGACTGGGGGCGTCAACTGAACTACCGCTAGACGTACAATGGCGGTGGCACGAGGTGATGCTGCGGCTGCGTGAGGCAGGGAATCTGTGCGCGCGCGCGCAACTGCTGCGCAGGCCCCTGCAATCAAGGCGTGGCGTGTAGATGCGGAGTGGATGTGGTTGGCGTGTAGGATTGGGGGCGGAGGCGCCCCGCGGGGGCGGGCCGAGCTGGGCGGCTCCTAGGGCGCCCCTCGTGCCGCTGTCCACCCCAACAGGGATGATGTTGGCGGAATGGCGGGCCCGCTGTCGGGGGCATTGCGCGCGGTGGTCTGTACGACCTTGTCAGTGTGGCCTGTACGACCTTGTCAGTGTGGCCTGTACGACCTTGTCAATGTGCTGGGGTGTTAAGTAACTAACTAACTAACTGCGAGCGCTATGTAGGCCGGTGTGGGGCCGGGGGGTTGGGGGAAGGGGGGGGCCTAATATAGGTCGGGACTGCGGCGCCTGGCAAAGCATCGGCAGGGGAGGTTGAAGGCGCGGGATTGTGCGAGGAGGGTGTGTGTGTGTGATGGGCGGGACGAGGATCGGCGCGTACGACAATGGGCGATACGAATGCTCAAAGGTGGACGCTGTAAAAACGACCGCTGGCTGGATGGCGGTTGCAGGGCCGCTGGGCCCTGGACAAGAGGGCGGTGCTGCGGGCTGCCGCCGGTTTGGGACGGCCGCGCGCGGCGATCCCGGGCGGGAACGGAAAAGAAGAGGAAGAGATTTGGGTTTCCCTGTTGGAAGCGGAACGTGAAAGCGCCGGCAGAGTGACTCAGCCAGGTAGTGATGCCCAAACAGCAGCGACAAGCTTGGAAAAAATATAAGCAAGATGCACTCGCCTTGACTGGGTGACGTGACAGAGACGATCCCTGCTGCCACTGGACGGGCGCGGCGCCGGGCGTGATTAAGGCAACGAAGCATTTCCTGGGGCCGGGGGGGGGCAGGGCACCGCTTCCAAGCTAAGCTGAGCGGCCAAGCGGCTCCAAGCTGGTGCTAGCGGCCAGACGAGTTGTCCGGGTCGGGCTGTGTGGAGTGAAGAGGTGCCCGTGCGCGGGGCTCTTCTTCTTTGGGGGGCCGGGGGGGTAATGAGAAGAAACTGGATAGGAAACCGATTACTACATACCGGTAGCAGGAGGAGGGTACGAGAAGAAACCCGTGGGTCGGCAATCGATAGAAAACCCGATCAGGAAGCCGTTTGGTACACGCGCTTGGAGGTGCATGCTGGAGGACAAGGTTTAGGTAACGAAATCCGGAGGTCGAGTTTCTACCCCGGCTGCTATGCTGTGCTCAGAACGAACGGAAACAAGGACTTCGCGCGGTATAGGGAAACATTTTGAGGGCCCCGGTTGTGGGTACATGGTGGAGAACTTCGTGTGGTGGCTCGACATGCTAGAGCGAGACTCGTCTCGTCGAAGCCCAAACCCGCCCGAGTAGGAGGGTGGGTGGGTGCGGTGGGGGGATAGCGTGAAGCGGGGGGGTGGTCCCCTCCAAGGGGCCACCCTCCTCAAGCGCACGCGCGGGAGCCGGAGCCCGGCCCGCTTCCACGACTGGAGTCATCGCGGTGTACTAGCTCGTCCATTAGTATGCATGCGGCGCACATATGCTGCCACGCCCATTCCAGGTGTGCGATTCGGTGTGCTAAGATGTACAGTGTGGACTTCGAGCGCCGACATGTCACCCGGGAACAGCCTCATATAACGGTAATTACGTTCTTCTTGATAATTCTTTACAGCAAACAGACAGCTAAGCTATAGCGCGCCTCGCATGACCGCGTCCTCCAGCTCTTTCAGGAGGCGCCGGCAGGCGATCGAGCAACGTCCAGCCAAAACGATCGCGCCTGGCCTGGGCTTGCAATTCCATTCCACTATATCTATGCACAACGCAATTTTTAGAAGTCTGCAACACCCGTTGCATCTGCTCTATTAAATGAGGCCGCCCTGGCGCCAGCTAACTCCCTCTTCCCATTTCCTTCCTTCTGCATGTTCATCTGACCCGGCCCACCCCTGGACCACTAGCAGCGAGCGGCGCGTCATCGGCCACCACCACCACCACTAGAGGAACCGGGCACAACGCCACCCCCTCCTTACTGCACACGAAGATATACGACACACGCATGCAAACACACGAACGGTAGTGCTGCGCAAATGAGCGCACACGAAGAATCCAACAACATCCCCCCCCCCCTCACCACCATCACAGGTGTTAGTAAGCTCTTGCAGACACACGCTAGCGACGAAATCGACGAGCTGGTGCATCACCGTCTTGGACCGGTCCGTCTACGAATCGAAGAACGAAAACCGTTGTAACCGGTAACAACCCCAACTACCAACAACGAGTCAAACCTCCACGAGTCCCTTTCTTTGCTCCGGGCGGGCGGGGCCGCCGGTCCTGCGCGGGCAGCAGCCCGAGCGGCTCTGTGCCCGAGCGGCAAGAGGCGCGGGGCTCGCTGCCCGCTCGTCGACGGGCAGGAACGTAAATCAATTATGGCGATTGTTTCAGCGCACGTCACGAAAAAACGTGTCATCAAAGCCTCGCATGTTTCCGAAAATAATGTTTCATCGAAGCCTCGCATACGTTGACACCCACATGTGCAGCAATCTCTTAATCTCTTGTTGTAACGGTAATAAGACACCGTTACAACAACAACCAGCGCAGAGCCGCAGCCACGACCA
Organism: Yamagishiella unicocca; assembly: GCA_003116995.1. Classification (NCBI taxonomy): domain Eukaryota; kingdom Viridiplantae; phylum Chlorophyta; class Chlorophyceae; order Chlamydomonadales; family Volvocaceae; genus Yamagishiella; species Yamagishiella unicocca. Next base: position 331,092 of record BDSL01000050.1, read on the forward strand.
CCCGTACCACCCTAATCGCCAGCGCACCGTAAAACCCTGTCCACGTCAGCTGCGCTACGACACCACAGGACACCTCAGCACGCGTGTGGTGTGTCTCTTTAGTCGGCGGTGGCGACAGGTACGGCAAGTACCTGCACTGCGACGGGGGCGTGTTGGCTAAACGCCTGGGCCGCTGTGCCGCTATGCACTCTTCTATAACCTGCAGCGCTCGTCTCTCCCGTCTCCCGTCTACATCTACGTCTCCGACCACTTCACAGCCCCAGCGCTCGCGTCGTTGCCGTCACGCTGCCCTGCGCCGTCCTCCCCCCCTCCAGGGAGGGCCGCCCCGTCGCCCGCCCCATCGGGCCCCCCCCTGACGCCCGGCCCTACATCCCCTGCTGCCTCAGCCGCCTCGCCGCCAGCAGCCGCCGGCTCCTCCTTGAAGGCCTCCGGTTCCGGAGCTTGCAGCTTGACGGCTTCCGGTTCCGGAGCTTGCAGTTTGACGGCCTCCGGTTCCGGAGCTTGCAGCTTGACGGCCTCCGGTTCCGGAGCTTGCAGCTCAAACAGCGGATTCGGCACGTCTATCGTACCCCCGGGCTGCAGCTCGCCCCCGTCACTGCTCCTAGGCGGCGGCGGCGGAGGTGCAGCAGCAGCAGCCGCAGCCCCTACCGCAACCATCACATCCCCGTCCTCTTCGGGGCCGCGCGGGGGCGGCGGCGGCGGCGGCGACGGCGACGGCGGCAGCGCGTCCACCGTCACCGACACCGCCGTGCCTGCCGCCGCCGCCGCTGACGGGTCCATGTCGATGACGTGCGGGGGACCGAAGGCATCCAGCTCGCCCGCCGCCGGCGACCACCGCCGCCGCCGGTAGTGCACCACCACCGACACCGTGATCAGCAGCACCAGCGTAAAGCCGACGACGAAGCACACGATGATCGCGATCTGTCGAAGGCAACAGGCCGCGGCGCCGGAAGCGCGCCGGACACCGGTTTGGCATCGCGAACAGCAGCTAGTCAGTTTATTTCTCCATTCATTTGTTAGTTTGTTTATTGGTTTGTTGGTTGCAGCGCGGGAAGGAAAGTAATATCAACAGCCTGGCACGCAGGGAAAACTGGAAAGCAGGAGCGAAGGGCAATTATGACCCGGCAGCACATGTTGCGTGCGCTGCCGTGCGCCCCCTTCGCGCGATCGCTTGCTTACCTGGCTGTTCGACAGGGCGTTGCCGTTTTGCTGCACGTCGGGACTCCCGCTGCCGCGGCTGTCGCTCTCCTGCAACGAGCCAGTCGGCGACGGCGTGCTGGGCAGCACCTCCTCCGCAGTGCCTACAGGCGCCGTCGCACCTGGCGCAAAGGCGCCGTCCACGATGGCCACACCCTCATCGCAGCCCTCCCGAGACACCAGCTGCATCACGCACGTGTCGGGGGCCTGGTCCGTCAGCGCGCCCTGCGCGCAGATCTCCGCCAGCGACAGCACGCTGGGCAGGCTGAACACCAGGGACAGCCGGGACGAGGCGCCGGCCCGGATGGCGCCGCGCGGCAGCGTGAGCGCGCCGCCGCGGACGAACAGCCCCAGCGGCGACTTGAACGTGTTAGCGGTGGGCGAAGCCGATGCGGCCTGCAGCTGCGCAGCCGCGGTTTCGGAGAGAAGCAGCCGCAGGAAGAGGGGCTGCGGAAGGTCGGCGAGCCACTCGGCGCAGCTGCCGCCGCCGCCGCCGGCGGCGGCTGCGGTGGCGGCGGCGGCTCGGAGGCGAACCGATACGATGGTGCCGTTCGCGCTGGCAACGTAGGAGCGCTTCACGGTGGCCTGCAAGCAGCCCTCCGAGCCGAAGAGCGGAAGCTCGCCCACGGGTAACGCCACGGGACCAAGGCCGGCGGAGCAGGCAGAGGCGCCGACGGCGAGGGCTTGGCTGCCGGGACCGGTGAGGTCCGAGGGCAAGGACGTGGAGGCGATTTCGGAGGAGCCCCACACGGCGACGCTGGCGCCAGCGCCGAGGCTGCTGGAGGGCGCTTGGGCGAGGCGTCGCCGCCGCTGGCTGAGGCGGTGGCGGGCTCCCCCCTCCTCCTGGGGGAGCCCCCCTTCCGCACTGCTCGTCCGAGGCCACGTGAGGGTGTACATCACGGACGAGCCGGCCGCGACGGTGTCCACGATCGTGACGGTCGGCAGCGGCGCCTGGGTGTACGGAATCGCCTGTACGACCGCCGTGACGCCGTCCTCCGAGGTGCGGGCGGCGGCGACGCCGCCGACGTCGACGTCGGCGGCGAGCAGCGCCGCGTCGACGACGAGGCTCCAGCCGAACACCGCCGCGCCCGACTCCGACGCGCTGACCAAGTACGACACGGTCACCTGGGTCGCGGTTTCGGAGCTGTCGTACACGGACATGTCGTAGCCGGTGGAGGCCCAGGGCACGACGTCTTCGGGTACGGGCACGGGAATGGACGCGCCGGACGGCAGGGCGCTGGGCACTGGGGGCCTGGGCGTGGGAAGGGGAGGCTGGGCGGGGGGCTGTGCCGGGCGGTAGGCTGGGGGTTGGAAGGGGAAGGTCGGCTTCGGGCGCGAAGGTGGTGAGTGGCTTGGTTGTCCGTATGTGGGTGTGGGGGCGGGTGGCCGATCCTTGGAGGGGGCGATCGGCGGTGCGGCTTCGGGGCTCGGTACCGCTGGTGGGGACGGGCGGGTGGGCGGGGGCGGGGGCGAGGGCTCCAGTCGTGGGCTGGGCGGCAGCGGTTTCGGTGGCGTCGGTTGCGGGCTGGGCGGTGGCGGATTCGGTGGCGTCCGTTGCGGGCTGGGCGGCGGCGGTTGTGGTGGTGTCGGTTGCGGGCTGGGCGGCGGCGGATTCGGTGGCGGCGGTTGCGGGCTGGGCGGCGGCGGTTGTGGTGGTGTCGGTTGCGGGCTGGGCGGCGGCGACATCGCCGGCTCCAGTTGTGGGCTGGGCAGCGGCGGGGCGCCAGGCTGGGCGCCAGGAGGTGAGGGAGCTTCGATCGGTGGGTTGGACGGTTGGGGCGACAGCGGTGGTGGACTGGGCAAAGTTCGCGATGGTGCGTTGGGACTGGGCGGACTGAGCTCCAGGGAAGGCGGCGACGAGGGCAGGGGAGCCAATGGACTTTCGCCTGGCTGAGGGGGGGGCGGGGAGGGGGTCTCCGGGGGGTTTAGGGGCACCCCCGGAGGGGGGGTGCTCGAGGGCGACTCTGTCGGTTGGTCGGGGCTGCCGACTGGTTGCTGGGGAGTGGAAGGAGAAGGCGGGGGTCGAACTGGGGTCCAAGCGCTGGGCTGCAGGGGAGCAGAAGGGGACCCGTCGGCGGTGGGCTGCGCGGGTGAGCTGGTGGGCCCGGGTAGGATGGCGCTGGGGCTGGGGCTGGGCGGTTGGGAGGGCGGGGACGGCGGGGCATGCATGGTATCAGGGCTGGAGCCCTGGCCGCTGGCAGGTGGCTGATGAGGGGGGGACGTGGAGGGCACTGGGGGCCGCGAGGAGAGAGGCGGAGGATAGCTGGGCGGAGGGGCATTCAAGCCGGGTGGGCGTCGGGGGCCTTCTACAGGACCCGGTAGGCTTGGGCTGGCTTGTGGATGCTGGGGGGGTGAAGAGGTAGGTCCGGGTAGGGTAGGGCTGGATTCCGGCTGCTGGGGGGTTGAAGGGGTAGGTCCGGGTAGGGTAGGGCTGGATTCCGGCTGCTGGGGGGGTGAAGGGGCAGGTCCGGGTAGGGTAGGGCTGGACTCCGGCTGCTGGGGCGGTGAAGGGGTAGGTCCGGGTAGGGTAGGGCTGGATTCCGGCTGCTGGGGGGATGAAGAGGTAGGTCCGGGTAGGGTAGGGCTGGATTCCGGCTGCTGGGGGGATGAAGGGGTAGGTCCGGGTAGGGTAGGGCTGGATTCCGGCTGCTGGGGGGGTGAAGGGGTAGGTCCGGGTAGGGTAGGGCTGGATTCCGGCTGCTGGGGGGTTGAAGGGGTAGGTCCGGGTAGGGTAGGGCTGGATTCCGGCTGCTGGGGGGGTGAAGGGGCAGGTCCGGGTAGGGTAGGGCTGGATTCCGGCTGCTGGGGGGCCAAAGGGCTCAGTTGCTGTGGCGATGAAGGGGGGTTCTTGAGCGGACTCGGCGCCTTTGAAGGCTTCGGTGGAGGCCGAGGTGGCCGAGGTGGGCGGTACGGTGGCGGTGATGGCAACAACGGCAGTAATGGCAGTGACGGCGGGAAAGGCTTGGGGAAAGGCGGGGGCTTCTTTGGGCTTGGAGGCTTCCTTGGGCTTGGTGGTTTCTTAGCCGCACTCGGCGGGCTACTGCCTGGCTGCTGGGTAGGCGACGGTGATGGTGCAGTGGGGCTGGTAGCGGTACCAGGACCTGGTGTGGGAAGGGCAGGACTGTCCGGCCGCCCGGAAGGGGGAGATGGCCGTGGTGGTGACGGTGATCGCCGAGGGGGCGGGCGACGGCCAGTCGGGGTACTAAGCGGCATTGGAGGTTGGCTAGTGGCAGGGGGACTAGGGGAAGCGCCTGGGAGTTGTGATGGAGGAGGCAGCACCGCTGGTGGCAAGGGAGGAGTCGATGGTGACTGGCCGGATGGTGAAGGGGATGGGCTGTCCACACCTGGGCTTGAGCCTGGCTGGCCCGATGGTGAAGGGGATGGGCTGTCCACACCTGGGCTAGAGCCTGGCTGGCCCGATGGTGAGGGTGAAGGGGATGGGCTGTCCACACCTGGGCTAGAGCCTGGCTGGCCGGATGGTGAAGGAGATGGGCTGTCCACACCTGGGCTAGAGCCTGGCTGGCCCGATGGTGAGGGTGAAGGGGTTGGGCTGTCCACACCTGGGCTAGAGCCTGGCTGGCCTGATGGTGAAGGAGATGGGCTGTCCACACCTGGGCTTGAGCCTGGCTGGCCCGATGGTGAGGGTGAAGGGGATGGGCTGTCCACACCTGGGCTAGAGCCTGGCTGGCCGGATGGTGAAGGAGATGGGCTGTCCACACCTGGGCTAGAGCCTGACTGGCCTGATGGTGAAGGGGATGGGTTGTCCACACCTGGGCTAGAGCCTGGCTGGCCTGATGGTGAAGGAGATGGGCTGTCCACACCTGGGCTAGAGCCTGGCTGGCCCGATGGTGAGGGTGAAGGGGATGGGCTGTCCACACCTGGGCTTGAGCCTGGCTGGCCTGATGGTGAAGGAGATGGGCTGTCCACACCTGGGCTAGAGCCTGGCTGGCCCGATGGTGAGGGTGAAGGGGATGGGCTGTCCACACCTGGGCTGGAACCTGGCTGGCCCGATGGTGAAGGGGATGGGCTGTCCACACCTGGGCTAGAGCCTGGCTGGCTGGATGGTGAAGGGGATGGGCTGTCCACACCTGGGCTTGAGCCTGGCTGGCCTGATGGTGAAGGAGATGGGCTGTCCACACCTGGGCTTGAGCCTGGCTGGCCCGATGGTGAGGGTGAAGGGGATGGGCTGTCCACACCTGGGCTTGAGCCTGGCTGGCCCGATGGTGAAGGGGATGGGCTGTCCACACCTGGGCTTGAGCCTGGCTGGCCCGATGGTGAGGGTGAAGGGGATGGGCTGTCCACACCTGGGCTTGAGCCTGGCTGGCCCGATGGTGAGGGTGAAGGGGATGGGCTGTCCACACCTGGGCTTGAACCTGGCTGGCCCGATGGTGAGGGTGAAGGGGATGGGCTGTCCACACCTGGGCTGGAACCTGGCTGGCCGGATGGTGAAGGGGATGGGCTGTCCACACCTGGGCTAGAGCCTGGTTGGCCCGATGGTGAAGGGGATGGGCTGTCCACACCTGGGCTAGAGCCTGGCTGGCCGGATGGTGAAGGGGATGGGCTGTCCACAACTGGGCTAGGGCCTGGCTGGCCTGATGGTGAAGGGGATGGGCTGTCCACACCTGGGCTTAAGCCTGGCTGGCCTGAAGGAGATGGGCTGTCCACACCTGGGCTAGAGCCTGGCTGGCCCGATGGTGAAGGAGATGGGCTGTCCACACCTGGGCTAGGGCCTGGCTGGCCTGATGGTGAAGGAGACGGGCTGTGCACACCTGGGCTTGAGCCTGGCTGGCCCGATGGTGAAGGAGATGGGCTAGCTTCACCTGGGCTAGGGCCTGGCTGGCCTGATGGTGAAGGAGATGGGCTGTCCATACCTGGGCTTGAGCCTGGCTGGCCCGATGGTGAGGGTGAAGGGGATGGGCTGTCCACACCTGGGCTGGAACCTGGCTGGCCTGATGGTGAAGGAGATGGGCTGTCCACACCTGGGCTTGAGCCTGGCTGGCCCGATGGTGAAGGGGATGGGCTGTCCACACCTGGGCTAGAGCCTGGCTGGCCCGATGGTGAGGGTGAAGGGGATGGGCTGTCCACACCTGGGCTGGAACCTGGCTGGCCCGATGGTGAAGGAGATGGGCTGTCCACACCTGGGCTAGAGCCTGGCTGGCCCGATAGTGAAGGGGATGGGCTGTCCACACCTGGGCTTGAGCCTGGCTGGCCCGATGGTGAAGGAGATGGGCTAGCTTCACCAGGGCTAGGGCCTGGCTGGCCTGATGGTGAAGGAGATGGGCTGTCCATACCTGGGCTTGAGCCTGGCTGGCCCGATAGTGAGGGTGAAGGAGATGGGCTGTCCACACCTGGGCTTGAGCCTGGCTGGCTGGATGGTGAAGGGGATGGGCTGTCCACACCTGGGCTTGAGCCTGGCTGGCCTGATGGTGAAGGAGATGGGCTGTCCACACCTGGGCTGGAACCTGGCTGGCCCGATGGTGAGGGTGAAGGGGATGGGCTGTCCACACCTGGGCTTGAGCCTGGCTGGCCCGATGGTGAGGGTGAAGGGGATGGGCTGTCCACACCTGGGCTTGAGCCTGGCTGGCCCGATGGTGAAGGGGATGGGCTGTCCACACCTGGGCTTGAGCCTGGCTGGCCCGATGGTGAGGGTGAAGGGGATGGGCTGTCCACACCTGGGCTTGAGCCTGGCTGGCCCGATGGTGAGGGTGAAGGGGATGGGCTGTCCACACCTGGGCTTGAACCTGGCTGGCCCGATGGTGAGGGTGAAGGGGATGGGCTGTCCACACCTGGGCTGGAACCTGGCTGGCCGGATGGTGAAGGGGATGGGCTGTCCACACCTGGGCTAGAGCCTATCTGGCCGGATGGTGAAGGGGATGGGCTGTCCACAACTGGGCTAGGGCCTGGCTGGCCTGATGGTGAAGGGGATGGGCTGTCCACACCTGGGCTTGAGCCTGGCTGGCCTGAAGGAGATGGGCTGTCCACACCTGGGCTAGAGCCTGGCTGGCCCGATGGTGAAGGAGATGGGCTAGCCACACCTGGGCTAGGGCCTGGCTGGCCTGATGGTGAAGGAGACGGGCTGTGCACACCTGGGCTTGAGCCTGGCTGGCCCGATGGTGAAGGAGATGGGCTAGCTTCACCTGGGCTAGGGCCTGGCTGGCCTGATGGTGAAGGAGATGGGCTGTCCATACCTGGGCTTGAGCCTGGCTGGCCCGATGGTGAGGGTGAAGGAGATGGGCTGTCCACACCTGGGCTTGAGCCTGGCTGGCCCGATGGTGAGGGTGAAGGGGATGGGCTGTCCACACCTGGGCTGGAACCTGGCTGGCCTGATGGTGAAGGAGATGGGCTGTCCACACCTGGGCTTGAGCCTGGCTGGCCCGATGGTGAAGGGGATGGGCTGTCCACACCTGGGCTAGAGCCTGGCTGGCCCGATGGTGAGGGTGAAGGGGATGGGCTGTCCACACCTGGGCTGGAACCTGGCTGGCCCGATGGTGAAGGAGATGGGCTGTCCACACCTGGGCTAGAGCCTGGCTGGCCCGATGGTGAAGGGGATGGGCTGTCCACACCTGGGCTTGAGCCTGGCTGGCCCGATGGTGAAGGAGATGGGCTAGCTTCACCTGGGCTAGGGCCTGGCTGGCCTGATGGTGAAGGAGATGGGCTGTCCATACCTGGGCTTGAGCCTGGCTGACCCGATGGTGAGGGTGAAGGAGATGGGCTGTCCACACCTGGGCTTGAGCCTGGCTGGCCCGATGGTGAGGGTGAAGGGGATGGGCTGTCCACACCTGGGCTGGAACCTGGCTGGCCTGATGGTGAAGGAGATGGGCTGTCCACACCTGGGCTTGAGCCTGGCTGGCCCGATGGTGAGGGTGAAGGGGATGGGCTGTCCACACCTGGGCTGGAACCTGGCTGGCCCGATGGTGAAGGAGATGGGCTGTCCACACCTGGGCTAGAGCCTGGCTGGCCCGATGGTGAAGGGGATGGGCTGTCCACACCTGGGCTTGAGCCTGGCTGGCCCGATGGTGAAGGAGATGGGCTAGCTTCACCTGGGCTAGGGCCTGGCTGGCCTGATGGTGAAGGAGATGGGCTGTCCATACCTGGGCTTGAGCCTGGCTGGCCCGATGGTGAGGGTGAAGGAGATGGGCTGTCCACACCTGGGCTTGAGCCTGGCTGGCCCGATGGTGAGGGTGAAGGGGATGGGCTGTCCACACCTGGGCTGGAACCTGGCTGGCCTGATGGTGAAGGAGATGGGCTGTCCACACCTGGGCTTGAGCCTGGCTGGCCCGATGGCGAAGGAGATGGGCTGTCCACACCTGGGCTTGAGCCTGGCTGGCCCGATGGTGAAGGGGATGGGCTGTCCACACCTGGGCTTGAGCCTGGCTGGCCCGATGGTGAGGGTGAAGGGGATGGGCTGTCCACACCTGGGCTGGAACCTGGCTGGCCCGATGGTGAGGATGAAGGGGTTGGGCTGTCCACACCTGGGCTTGAGCCTGGCTGGCCCGATGGCGAAGGGGATGGGCTGTCCACACCTGGGCTTGAGCCTGGCTGGCCCGATGGCGATGGTGAAGGGGATGGGCTGTCCACACCTGGGCTTGAGCCTGGCTGTCCGGATGGTGAAGGATATGGGCTGTCCACACCTGGGCTTGAGCCTGGCTGGCCCGATGGTGAAGGAGATGGGCTGTCCATACCTGGGCTTGAGCCTGGCTGGCCCGATGGTGAGGGTGAAGGAGATGGGCTGTCCACACCTGGGCTTGAGCCTGGCTGGCCCGATGGTGAGGGTGAAGGGGATGGGCTGTCCACTCCTGGGCTAGAGCCTGGCTGGCCTGATGGTGAAGGAGATGGGCTGTCCACACCTGGGCTGGAACCTGGCTGGCCTGATGGTGAAGGGGATGGGCTGTCCACACCTGGGCTTGAGCCTGGCTGGCCCGATGGTGAAGGGGATGGGCTGTCCACACCTGGGCTAGAGCCTGGCTGGCCCGATGGTGAGGGTGAAGGGGATGGGCTGTCCACACCTGGGCTAGAGCCTGGCTGGCCTGATGTTGAGGGTGAAGGGGATGGGCTGTCCACACCTGGGCTAGAGCCTGGCTGGCCTGATGGTGAAGGGGATGGGCTGTCCATACCTGGGCTTGAACCTGGCTGGCCCGATGGTGAGGGTGAAGGGGATGGGCTGTCCACACCTGGGCTTGAGCCTGGCTGCCCCGATGGTGAAGGAGATGGGCTGTCCACACCTGGGCTTGAGCCTGGCTGGCCGGATGGTGAAGGAGATGGGCTGTCCACACCTGGACTTGAGCCTGGCTGGCCCGATGGTGACGGTGAAGGGGATGGGCTGTCCACACCTGGGCTTGAGCCTGGCTGGCCGGATGGTGAAGGAGATGGGCTGTCCACACCTGGGCTAGAGCCTGGCTGGCCGGATGGCGAGGGTGAAGGGGATGGGCTGTCCACACCTGGGTTTGAGCCTGGCTGGCCCGATGGTGAAGGAGATGGGCTGTCCACACCTGGGGTAGAGCCTGGCTGGCCGGATGGTGAGGGTGAAGGGGATGGGCTGTCCACACCTGGGCTTGAGCCTGGCTGGCCCGATGGCGAAGGAGATGGGCTGTCCACACCTGGGCTTGAGCCTGGCTGGCCTGATGGTGAGGGTGAAGGGGATGGGCTGTCCACACCTGGGCTAGAGCCTGGCTGGCCTGATGGTGACGGTGATGGAGATGGGCTGTCCACACCTGGGCTAGAGCCTGGCTGGCCGGATGGCGAGGGTGAAGGGGATGGGCTGTCCACACCTGGGCTAGAGCCTGGCTGGCCGGATGGTGAGGGTGAAGGGGATGGGCTGTCCACACCTGGGCTAGAGCCTGGCTGGCCGGATGGCGAGGGTGAAGGGGATGGGCTGTCCACACCTGGGCTTGAGCCCGGCTGGCCGGATGGTGAGGGTGAAGTTGATGGGCTGTCCACACCTGGGCTAGAGCCTGGCTGGCCCGATGGTGAGGGTGAAGGGGATGGGCTGTCCACACCTGGGCTTGAGCCTGGCTGGCCCGATGGTGAAGGAGATGGGCTGTCCACACCTGGGCTGGAACCTGGCTGGCCCGATGGCGAAGGGGATGGGCTGTCCACACCTGGGCTGGAACCTGGCTGGCCTGATGGTGAAGGAGATGGGCTGTCCACACCTGGGCTGGAACCTGGCTGGCCTGATGGTGAAGGAGATGGGCTGTCCACACCTGGGCTTGAGCCTGGCTGGCCTGATGGTGAAGGAGATGGGCTAGCCACACCTGGGCTTGAGCCTGGCTGGTTGGCTTCACTGGGTGAGGGACTCGGCACTTCAGGGCCAGAGCCTGGTGGTTGGAAGGGGTAGGCCGGTGGGCTGAACGCTTCTGGTCCTGGCTGGTCTGGAGCCGGAGGTGGTGGGCTTGGGACATAGGGGCCCGAGCTTGGCGGATACGCTGGGGACGGTGTTATGGGTACTCCGGGGTTCAGCCCTGGCTCGTTGCTGGGCGACGGTGATGGGCTCGACACCTCTGGACCCATACCCGGGGGATTTGCGGGGCGTGGGGATGGGCTTGGCACACCAGGGCTGGAGTCTGGCTGGTTGGATGGCGGAGGAGACGGGCTGATCACGCCCGGGCTGCTCGGAGGGGGGTCTGAGGGTGAAGCTGATGCCGGCACCGGCATGGCTGCTGGGCTGCGACCGGGCTGCAGACTGGGTGCAGGTGACGGATAAGGAAGGCCGGGAGATGTTCCGGCCGGCATGGGAGGCACTGGGTTGCTGCCAGGCTCGCGAGGGGGTGTTGGGTTTGGTGGCGGCGGCGCCGGTGGCGGCGGTAAAATCGGCGACGCCGGGGGGCTCGGAGCTGGAGGTGGTGGTTTCGGAGGCCCACGTGCTTCCGGCGGCAGATCCATGCCACCCAGCAGGCAGCAGTCGCCCGCGGGAGGCAGCCCTGAGTTGAAGACTGCGAACTTGCAGTTGGCCTCGCTGTAGCAGAGCTGCCCAATGGTGGCGCAGGGGAAGCCTAGCTGCAGGCAGACCTCCGACCCAACTGCCACGGAGGCGTTCCACTCGAGGTTTGAGATCTTGAGCAGCGCGGAGGGGCCGAGGTCCGTGATCCACTGCCACGCCTTGCCACTGCGACCGTTGATGCTCACGCCGCGAACGGATCCAGCGCATAGGGGATCTGCAGGGGGGCCAGAGGCGGGTCGGTGGGTCGGTGGCCGCACAAGGCGCATGCGTCACGCGCTGTACTGGGCTTGGCGCCGGCTGGTCGGTCCGCAGCTCGTGGCCATGTTATGCTGCTCCGTGCCCACCCGAACCGAACCCCTGTTCGAGCCCACGCGCGAGTCCCCCCAGTAGACCCTTGTGCAGGGGCCAGCAGCCACCGCTGAGCTACCCTAGCGTGGTTGATGTACACCTAGGCCCCGTCACAGGGTGCTGACCCATGGGGGCAGCAAATCCTCAAGAAGCCTAGCGACAGCCCCTGGGCCCCCCTCACGCCGTGGATTCGCGGATTCTCTTATCAAACCCCCTCACCCGAGTCCAGCTCCAGCTTGTGCAGGTCGACTGTCATCGACTCGCAGCAGCTCCGAGAGCGGGTTTCGTTGCGTATGCCATCACACGAGCGGACCTGCTCCACCCGGAAGCAGCTGCGAATGGTGCCGTCTCTCTGGGGATGGGGGGGCGGCGAGAGGACCCGGTTGGGGGGGGGGGAGGCAACCGCCGAACACCAGCCATGGGGGGGGGGCAAAGCAAGGGGCCCAAGCTTGGGGCCACGGGGTTACTTGCTAAACTCCAAACTCCAGCCCATGCCCGGCGAACCTCGCACTCCCGCACAATCCATGCCCAAGTGGCGGCTTGGAACCCCCCTCAAGTCCACCACTACTAGCAGTCGCGAACACCCTGTCCGCCGCCCTGCACGTACCAACACTCTTGTGCTATTAAACACCAAATCGTACGGGTTGTTGGAGATGCCGCGACCGCATCGGCAGTACGGGAACTGTGCTCGGCTGCAACAGGGGAGAGAGAACATGTGCCCAGGGAGCATGGTGGCAGGCGCGGGGGAGGGGGTGGTGAGAATACCCGGTTACACGACATAGGGCGCGGCGGCGGGGGTGGCGAGAATACCCGGTTACACGAAATAGGAGACGGGAGGACGGAAAGTAGCCGGCGAATAGTTTTTGCACGCGCGCGGGTGGGTATGCGAGGAAACCCGCAGGTCGGCACTGACGACTGAAGACCGAAACCGATTGTGACGCGCGCGGGAGGGGGAAGGGCGTGGGCAGTGAGAGGCGCGCTTGGCACGAGAGGTCTTGGGGAATGGGAACCGGCTGGAGGGTCATTCGGGTGCAAGTGGTAGCTGCATGGAGGCGACATGGGCGCAGGAACAGTCCGCTATAAGGCCCACTGCACTTGCAGGGGCCTATGGCCGGTAAGTCGTAACCGTCTGGTCTGCGCATGGACGTCTGGTGTAACAGCCACATGAAGGCAATCAGCCCTCTCAGGCGGCGCACTGCGCTCCTTTTGGCGTTGTCGCTCATCCATTAAACGCACCTGACCAGGGCCGCGGAGTCGTAATCCCAGTCATAATTGATGTAATCTTCGGCGTTGATCTCTCCTTGGCCCACCGCAAGGGCAGCTAGGCCTGCAGGAGTGCGCGAACGTATGGGCAGGAGAGAAAACCGCCAATTATAAAAGCGAGGTCGGGAAGTGACACGGCAGGCCGGGACAGCCACAGCATCGCAAGGGCCAGTACATAAACTTATGGTGTAAGCGATGCAAACATGTAAGCGGCAGAGCTCGTCGTACGACGGACCGAGTCGCTAACCTGCAAGCAGCGCCAGCAGTCGCGCCCCAACGGCCGCCCAACGGCCCTTTGGACCACGCCGCTGGCGCATACAGCTTGATTCCTGCGTGTTAAAAGATGTGGGCGCGTTAGACCGTTCGATACTGGAGTATCGGCTGTCGTCAACGCGAGGCCAAATCCGATGCGCAGTTCACTGGGCAGTGAACGCCTGTAGTGACCCAGATATGCTGCATATTCGGTATGGTGCGATTACAGCGTAATCACATATGCTGTTCTCGCACAGCAACATTTGGTGCTGTTGCTGCTAGACCGGGGCAGTTAGTGTTGCACGATTGGCGGCAACCGACACCCAACTTGACCAGTCTACATGAAAGTGGTGTAGTCTAAAGAAATCCCTATCAATATCCACACGGAGACAATTTTGGCGTTGCTCAGGGTTGACGCGCTGACGGTCCACGAGCCCACAGAATAACGCAGTCTCACCATTGACCGAGGAAACAGGATTAGCAGTGGTACCACATCGCGAACGTAATCGAATTACACTGGTAAGGGATGTCGCCACGAGAATGCTCTTGCAAATGAGGAACTGCCGAACCGTAGTGGCGGGCGGGAGCAAAGTCACTCTCCTATACGCGGTGTGCTAAAGTCAAATTACCATGCAACGACAGCAGCAATATAATTCATCTAGTCAGTATGGTAACACCAGCAAGCATGCAAGCTTGTCCAGAACGTTGCGCACAGGTATACGGCAAGCGCGGTTCGTACACTGCGCAAACACAAGCAAAGTACTACAGGTATACCTATGACCTCTTTTAGTATGCAATACACTTCAACTCAAATGAAGCATCGCTGCCACCTTTGGTCCGGAGTTCGGGAGGGCACTACGTAGCGCGGGACCTAGGCTCACCTGAGCCGGCAGGCGGTGTGTCAGCGAAAAAAGATATACAAATCACACATGACCTCAACTGAAACGGCTGAACACGTGAGGTCAAGTGCACATCCGCTACTGCGTATGGACAGGCTGCCGTTCGGCGTCCATGCGCACATAGTCGCCGGCCACTCCTTCAGAAGATTACGACAGGCACCCCCCGGAACACTGCCAACAGCACAAGCGTGAAGAGATGATGCGAAGCCCTCGTAAAAGATTTAAACGAAGATGGAAAGCGCAAATGCAGATACTAACCGTCGACACTAGTCATGCGTAGAGAGTTATTTTTACCACCATCTCGGCAGCGCAATTAAAACGCACCGCAGAAAGACTTGCGTCCAGTTGAAATAAGGGCTGCATCCGCCCACATTTCAATCTGATATCTTTTATGTCGCCTGCTCCCTGTCCTAATTTGCCTGTGTCCCCTGCCCGATGTTCCAAGTTCCAAGCTACCGGTGATAACCGGCAACCATCCATGCGGCATGCTCATCTGCGCAGCGCAGCGCATTTTCGCACAAACTGCCCCTATTCGGCGCCCTGACCCCCCGCTCCCGTTGACAACAACTGAACACCTCGAAACACCCCCCGCCACGCCTCGTATCTCCCGACACGCAATGCTCAAGCCCTAAGGGCGTTCCAAAATGCCCCAACGCAGTGCAACACGTGCATCCCCACAGAAGAATGGCTACCTACTTCGCCTAAAGCACTGGCACGAATCGGCAACACCCCTGCCGCGACTCCAAGAACGGAGCCGTAATGCGGCTTGTGTAATACGTGCGGCTCCACCTGCCCCTTCCCAGATTGGCGGCTCCACCTGCCCCTTCCCAGATTGGGTGGCTCCACCTGCCCCTTCCCCCAAATCCGCTGCGTCCCAAGAAACCCAAACAATACGCGCCGTGTCCATCAAACCCAAACAATACGCGCCGTGTCCATCACAGACACGACCTGGCTGCCTACAACAAACACACACACGAACTTCACAAGGCAGCCGGGGACCAGGTCCCATGAATCCTAAAACACCGCACGCTCACGCCTGAGATACACACCAAAACAGACAAGCACACGAGAAACCGATCATAATGTCGGGCGTCACAAACACACACAAACACACATAATAAGTACACACAAACACACACAAACACACACACACACATAATAAGTACACACAAACACACACAAACACACACACACACACACATCACGGCAGCCTTGGCCGCTCGCTTGGCCCACAGTCAAGGTCAACACCGCATCACTTCCTCGGTCCGCAAATCCGGCACGGCGGCGCAGCGAGGGACGGGGCTCAGCCCAGGGCGCGCTGCGGGCTGCGCTGCGCTGCGACAGCAGGTGGGCCCGCGCGAGTACCGGTATTGCGCTCTGCTGGTTGGGACAAACGCCCAGGTGGCTGGAACAAACGCCCAGGTGGTTGGAACAAACGCCCAGGTGGTTGGAACAAACGCCCAGGTGGTTGGAACAAACGCCCAGGTGGTTGGAACAAACGCCCAGCGGGTGAGTATTACGCTCAGCTGGTTGGAACAAACGCCCAGGTGGCCGGGCCCTGCTGGTCGGCTGTCGCCGCCAGCAGGTCCGCGCTCGTCTGCTGCAGCAGCACCGGCCTGGGGCTCCGCGCCTCCGGCAGGTCAATGTACGGCGCTCCGGCCGCGACCGCCTGGTGGGACTCCACGACCGCGCCGCGCGGCTGCTTTCCCCCGGCGCTGCTGCCGCGAGAGGCGCCCATTGGCGCCGAGGACGACACCGCGCCGGCGGCAGGCGGCGGCATGTAACCGTGCCCGGCGGCGTCGGCCGTCGCCAGCACGTTGTATGACACCGTCTGGCCGGCGCCGCCCTCGCTGTCGGCGTGGCTCATGGTGAACTTCCGGCGCCGGTGCACGAAGAGCGCTACGACGATGATGATGAGAACAACGAAGCCCACCACAAGGCACACCACCAGCGCAATGTGGCCGTGGCTGAGGCCGCCGCCGCCGCCGCCGTCGCCGTCGCCTGGCGAGCTGACGTCGGGGGACTGCGGCGCGGGCGGGATGGGCGGGCTGGTCCACGGGTCCACGATGGGCGTGCCGCCGATCGGCACGTTCTCGCCGCCCACCACCTTTGCGAGACCGGACTGGCACATCGCCTCCGCCAGCAGCTGCAGCACGCAGGTGTCCGGCAGCTGGTCCTCCAGCGCGCCCTGCTGGCACACGTCGTTGACGGCGGCAGCGCCCGGCACGGCCAGGTCGAACACGAACAGCGTGCCGTCGCTCACTCGGAAGGGAACGACCAGGGAATCGCCCTGGAAGAAGAAGGCGGCGGCGGGGGAATACCCGGCCTGCTGCACCGCAGCGACGGCGGCCGCGCCCGCAAGGCGCACCGCCACGAACGCCGGCGACGCCAGGCCGGCAAGCCAGTCGCCGCAGCCGGCCGCGGCGGAGGCGTTGCCGTACAACTCCACGGTGATCGCCGTACGGTTGGTCGCGGCAGAGTACGACTTGCGCAGCGCGGTGGAGACGCAGGCGCCGGCGCCGATGAGGGGCGAGGCGGGCGGCTTCGGAGCGCACTGAGCGGCGCCGGACGCGAGGGCGGCGCTGCCGGGTCCGGACAGGTCCGAGGGCAGCGTGGTGCTGGCTCGGAAGGTGTCGGACCATACCAACGTCGCCAGGTCGTACCCTCGCTGCGGCGGCGGCGGCGACTGCGGCTCCTGCCGCAGCTGCCTGCTGCGCAGCCGGCGCGTCGACGCCGCCGGCGCGGCGGCCGTCCGCGTCTTCCGAAACGTCAGCTCGTACAGCACCACCGAGCCGCCCGTGATCTCGTCCAGGAACGTGAGCGTCGGTACGGCGGGCTCCGTGTTCGGGATGACCTGTACGGCAGTGGTGCTGCCGTCGCCTGCGGTCTTGGTGGCGGTGACGCTGGCGACGTCGAGGTCGTCGCCGATGACCGCGGGGTCGAGGTTGATCTGCCAGCCGCGCAGCCCGGGGGCGAGGCTAGGCACACCGATAAGGTACGTCACCTTGTAGTGGGTGGCGTTGTCCTGCGAGTCGTACGTCGACATGTCGTACCCGGTGGATGTCCACAGTACGACGGCCTCGGGGATGTCGAAGGGCGGGAAGGGCGGCGGCGACGGCGGCGGCGGCGACGCCGGCGCTGATGGTGGGGATGGCGGCGGTGGCGGTGACGCTGGCTCTGCCTCCTGTGGGGGCGACGGGGGTCGCAACCCGCCAGATGGCATCAACGGGATCGACGGTGGCGATTGTTGCGGGTAGGATGGCGGCGGCGGAGGGAGCATGGAATGAGGATACGACGGCCCTGGTGGCGGCGACGGCGGCGGGTGGCCGTACGTGGGTACGGGAGCCTGCGGCGGCGGCGGCGAGCGGCCGTACGCGGGTACGGGAGCCTGCGGCGGCGGAGACGGCGGGTGGCCGTACATGGGTACGGGAGTCTGCGGCGGCGGTGATGGCGGCTGCGGCGGCTGGCCATACGACGGTACTGGGATCGGCGGTGGTAGCGGCGGATACGCTGGCGATGGCGGTGGCACGAGCTCGGCCGGAGGCATAGGTGGCGAGGTGGCGCCATACGGGGGGGCAGGAGTTGTGGGTGGGGCCGGCTGGGTGGGATATCTGGGCGGTGAGGAGTGGCCAGGATGTGCCGGCGGAGGAAGCGGGGGTTCGATCACTGGTGGGGGCTGGGTGACGTGAGGTGAAGGCGGCTGGAGCGGTCCGAGCGAGGGTGACGGCGAGGGCGGGGGTGAGGCCGATGAGGAGGGTGGCATCGGATAAGAAGGCGGTATTCGTGGAGGCGGTTGCGCCAGCGGCGCCGTAGGGGGTGAAGCTGGCGGCGGGATGAAGGACAGGGGGATATCCCGAGAAGGGTCCGGCGGGGGTGGAGAGGGTGGCGTGGGATTCGGCGGCGTTGACGGAGATGGTTGTGCAGGCGATAACGTCGGCGGTGACGTCGGCGGCGCCGCTGGCGGTGCCGTTGGCGGTGCCGTTGGCGGTGCCGTTGGCGGTGCCGTTGGCGGTGCCGTTGGAGGCGCTGTCGGCGGCGCTGTCGGCGGTGCCGTTGGCGGTGCCGTTGGCGGTGCCGTTGGCGGTGCCGTTGGCGGTGCCGTTGGCGGTGCCGTTGGCGGTGCCGTTGGCTGTGCCGTTGGCGGTGTCGTTGGCGGTGCCGTTGGCGGTGATGTCGGCGGCTCCGTCGGTGGTGACGCTGGCGGCGGGATGAAGGCCAGAGGGATATCCCGAGACGGGTCCGGCGGAGTCGGAGAGGGTGGCATTGGATGAGGCGGCGGCGCCATCGGAGACGACATTGGTGACGGATGAGGAGGAGGAGGGCGACTGAATGATGGCAAAATACCAGGCGGGTCCGGATGGAATGGGGGCTGCGGCGCAGGCGGTAGTACGCTTGGCGACGGCGTCGGCGCGCTGCCGTACGGCGGTGGCGGCGGCGATGCCGGCTGGCCGTATGGCGGTGCATTCGACGGCGGCGGGGGCGAATCCGCGTAGGACGGAGGCTGCGGCGCAGGCGAGAGGACGCTTGGCGACGGCGTCGGCGAACTGCCGTACGGTGGTGGCGGCGGCGATGCCTGCTGGCCGTATGGCGGTGCATTCGACGGCGGCGGGGGCGAATCCGCGTAGGACGGAGGCTGCGGCGCAGGCGGGAGGACGCTTGGCGACGGCGTCGGCGAGCTGCCGTATGGTGGTGGCGGCGGCGATGCCTGCTGGCCGTATGGTGGTGCATTCGATGGCGGTGGGGGCGAATCCGCGTAGGACGGAGGCTGCGGCGCGGGCGGGAGGACGCTTGGCGACGGCGTCGGCGAGCTGCCGTACGGTGGTGGCGGCGGCGATGCCGGCTGGCCGTATGGCGGTGCATTCGACGGCGGCGGGGGCGAATCCGCGTAGGACGGAGGCTGCGGCGCGGGTGGGAGGACGCTTGGCGACGGCGTCGGCGAGCTGCCATATGGCGGTGGCGGTGGCGATGCCGGCTTGCCATATGGCGGTGCATTCGACGGCGGCGGGGGCGAATCCGCGTAGGACGGAGGCTGCGGCGTAGGCGGGAGGACGCTTGGCGACGGCGTCGGCGAGCTGCCGTACGGCGGTGGCGGCGGCGATGCCTGCTGGCCATATGGCGGTGCATTCGACGGCGGCGGGGGCGAATCCGCGTAGGACGGAGGCTGCGGCGCAGGCGGGAGGACGCTTGGCGACGGCGTCGGCGAGCTGCCGTATGGTGGTGGCGGCGGCGATGCCTGCTGGCCGTATGGTGGTGCATTCGATGGCGGTGGGGGCGAATCCGCGTAGGACGGAGGCTGCGGCGCGGGCGGGAGGACGCTTGGCGACGGCGTCGGCGAGCTGCCATATGGTGGTGGCGGCGGCGATGCCGGCTGGCCGTATGGCGGTGCATTCGACGGCGGCGGGGGCGAATCCGCGTAGGACGGAGGCTGCGGCGCGGGTGGGAGGATTCTTGGCGACGGCGTCGGCGAGCTGCCATATGGCGGTGGCGGTGGCGATGCCGGCTGGCCATATGGCGGTGCATTCGACGGCGGCGGGGGCGAATCCGAGTAGGACGGAGGCTGCGGCGTAGGCGGGAGGACGCTTGGCGACGGCGTCGGCGAGCTGCCATATGGCGGTGGCGGTGGCGATGCCGGCTTGCCGTATGGCGGTGCATTCGACGGCGGCGGGGGCGAATCCGCGTAGGACGGAGGCTGCGGCGGAGGCGGGAGGACGCTTGGCGACGGCGTCGGCGAGCTGCCGTACGGCGGTGGCGGCGGCGATGCCGGCTGGCCGTATGGCGGTGCATTCGACGGCGGCGGGGGCGAATCCGCGTAGGACGGAGGCTGCGGCGCAGGCGGGAGGACGCTTGGCGACGGCGTCGGCGAGCTGCCGTACGGTGGTGGCGGCGGCGATGCCGGCTGGCCGTATGGCGGTGCATTCGACGGCGGCGGGGGCGAATCCGCGTAGGACGGAGGCTGCGGCGCAGGCGGGACGACGCTTGGCGACGGCGTCGGCGAGCTGCCGTACGGCGGTGGCGGCGGCGATGCCTGCTGGCCGTATGGCGGTGCATTCGACGGCGGCGGGGGCGAATCCGCGTAGGACGGAGGCTGCGGCGCAGGCGGGAGGACGCTTGGCGACGGCGTCGGCGAGCTGCCGTACGGTGGTGGCGGCGGCGATGCCTGCTGGCCGTATGGCGGTGCATTTGACGGCGGCGGGGGCGAATCCGCGTAGGACGGAGGCTGCGGCGCAGGCGGGAGGACGCTTGGCGACGGCGTCGGCGAGCTTCCGTACGGCGGTGGCGGCGGCGATGCCTGCTGGCCGTATGGTGGTGCATTCGACGGCGGTGGGGGCGGCGATGCCGGCTGGCCGTATGGCGGTGCATTCGACGGCGGCGGGGGCGAATCCGCGTAGGACGGAGGCTGCGGAGCAGGCGGTAGGACGCTTGGCGACGGCGTCGGCGAGCTGCCATACGGTGGTGGCGGCGGCGACGCCTGCTGGCCGTATGGCGGTGCATTCGACGGCGGCGGGGGCGAATCCGCGTAGGACGGAGGCTGCGGCGCGGGTGGGAGGACGCTTGGCGATGGCGTCGGCGAACTGCCGTACGGTGGTGGCGGTGGCGATGCCGGCTGGCCATATGGCGGTGCATTCGACGGCGGTGGGGGCGAATCCGCGTAGGACGGAGGCTGCGGCACAGGCGGTTGGACGCTTGGCGACGGCGTCGGCGAGCTGCTGTACGGTGGTGGCGGCGGCGATGCCTGCTGGCCGTATGGCGGTGCATTCGACGGCGGCGGGGGCGAATCCGCGTAGGACGGAGGCTGCGGTGTAGGCGGGAGGACGCTTGGCGATGGCGTCGGCGAGCTGCCGTACGGCGGTGGCGGCGGCGATGCCTGCTGGCCGTATGGCGGTGCATTCGACGGCGGCGGGGGCGAATCCGCGTAGGACGGAGGCTGCGGCGCAGGCGGGAGGACGCTTGGCGACGGCGTCGGCGAGCTGCCGTACGGCGGTGGCGGCGGCGATGCCTGCTGGCCGTATGGTGGTGCATTCGACGGCGGTGGGGGCGGCGATGCCGGCTGGCCGTATGGCGGTGCATTCGACGGCGGCGGGGGCGAATCCGCGTAGGACGGAGGCTGCGGAGCAGGCGGGAGGACGCTTGGCGACGGCGTCGGCGAGCTGCCATACGGTGGTGGCGGCGGCGACGCCTGCTGGCCGTATGGCGGTGCATTCGACGGCGGCGGGGGCGAATCCGCGTAGGACGGAGGCTGCGGCGCGGGTGGGAGGACGCTTGGCGATGGCGTCGGCGAACTGCCGTACGGTGGTGGCGGCGGCGATGCCGGCTGGCCATATGGCGGTGCATTCGACGGCGGTGGGGGCGAATCCGCGTAGGACGGAGGCTGCGGCACAGGCGGTTGGACGCTTGGCGACGGCGTCGGCGAGCTGCTGTACGGTGGTGGCGGCGGCGATGCCTGCTGGCCGTATGGCGGTGCATTCGACGGCGGCGGGGGCGAATCCGCGTAGGACGGAGGCTGCGGCGTAGGCGGGAGGACGCTTGGCGATGGCGTCGGCGAGCTGCCGTACGGCGGTGGCGGCGGCGATGCCTGCTGGCCGTATGGCGGTGCATTCGACGGCGGCGGGGGCGAATCCGCGTAGGACGGAGGCTGCGGCGCAGGCGGGAGGACGCTTGGCGACGGCCTCGGCGAGCTGCCGTACGGCGGTGGCGGCGGCGATGCCTGCTGGCCGTATGGCGGTCCATTCGACGGCGGCGGGGGCGAATCCGCGTAGGACGGAGGCTGCGGCGCAGGCGGGAGGACGCTTGGCGACGGCGTCGGCGAGCTGCCGTACGGTGGTGGCGGCGGCGATGCCTGCTGGCCGTATGGCGGTGCATTCGACGGCGGCGGGGGCGAATCCGCGTAGGACGGAGGCTGCGGCGCAGGCGGGAGGACGCTTGGCGACGGCGTCGGCGAGCTTCCGTACGGCGGTGGCGGCGGCGATGCCCGCTGGCCGTATGGTGGTGCATTCGACGGCGGCGGGGGCGAATCCGCGTAGGACGGAGGCTGCGGAGCAGGCGGGAGGACGCTTGGCGACGGCGTCGGCGAGCTGCCATACGGTGGTGGCGGCGGCGACGCCTGCTGGCCGTATGGCGGTGCATTCGACGGCGGCGGGGGCGAATCCGCGTAGGACGGAGGCTGCGGCGCAGGCGGGAGGACGCTTGGCGACGGCCTCGGCGAGCTGCCGTACGGCGGTGGCGGCGGCGATGCCTGCTGGCCGTATGGCGGTGCATTCGACGGCGGCGGGGGCGAATCCGCGTAGGATGGAGGCTGCGGCGCAGGCGGTAGGACGCTTGGCGACGGCGTCGGCGAGCTGCCATACGGTGGTGGCGGCGGCGATGCCGGCTGGCCATATGGCGGTGCATTCGACGGCGGCGGGGGCGAATCCGCGTAGCACGGAGGCTGCGGCGCAGGCGGTAGGACGCTTGGCGACGGCGTCGGCGAGCTGCCGTACGGTGGTGGCGGCGGCGATGCCGGCTGGCCGTATGGCGGTGCATTCGACGGCGGCGGGGGCGAATCCGCGTAGGACGGAGGCTGCGGCGCAGGCGGGAGGACGCTTGGCGACGGCCTCGGCGAGCTGCCGTACGGCGGTGGCGGCGGCGATGCCTGCTGGCCGTATGGCGGTGCATTCGACGGCGGCGGGGGCGAATCCGCGTAGGATGGAGGCTGCGGCGCAGGCGGTAGGACGCTTGGCGACGGCGTCGGCGAGCTGCCATACGGTGGTGGCGGCGGCGATGCCGGCTGGCCATATGGCGGTGCATTCGACGGCGGCGGGGGCGAATCCGCGTAGGACGGAGGCTGCGGCGCAGGCGGTAGGACGCTTGGCGACGGCGTCGGCGAGCTGCCGTACGGTGGTGGCGGCGGCGATGCCGGCTGGCCGTATGGCGGTGCATTCGACGGCGGCGGGGGCGAATCCGCGTAGGACGGAGGCTGCGGCGCAGGCGGGAGGACGCTTGGCGACGGCCTCGGCGAGCTGCCGTACGGCGGTGGCGGCGGCGATGCCTGCTGGCCGTATGGCGGTGCATTCGACGGCGGCGGGGGCGAATCCGCGTAGGACGGAGGCTGCGGCGCAGGCGGTAGGACGCTTGGCGACGGCGTCGGCGAGCTGCCATACGGTGGTGGCGGCGGCGATGCCGGCTGGCCATATGGCGGTGCATTCAACGGCGGCGGGGGCGAATCCGCGTAGGACGGAGGCTGCGGCGCAGGCGGTAGGACGCTTGGCGACGGCGTCGGCGAGCTGCCGTACGGTGGTGGCGGCGGCGATGCCGGCTGGCCGTATGGCGGTGCATTCGACGGCGGCGGGGGCGAATCCGCGTAGGACGGAGGCTGCGGCGCGGGTGGGAGGACGCTTGGCGACGGCGTCGGCGAGCTGCCATACGGCGGTGGTGGCGGCGATGCCGGCTGGCCGTATGGCGGTGCATTCGACGGCGGCGGGGGCGAATCCGCGTAGGATGGAGGCTGCGGCGTAGGTGGGAGGACGCTTGGCGACGGCGTCGGCGAGCTGCCGTATGGCGGTGGCGGCAGCGATGCCGGCTGGCCGTATGGTGGTGCATTCGATGGCGGTGGCGGCGAATCCGCGTAGGACGGAGGCTGCGGCGCAGGCGGTAGGACGCTTGGCGACGGCGTCGGCGAGCTGCCATACGGCGGTGGCGGCGGCGATGCCGGCTGGCCGTATGGCGGTGCATTCGATGGCGGTGGCGGCGAATCCGCGTAGGACGGAGGCTGCGGCGCAGGCGGTAGGACGCTTGGCGACGGCATCGGCGAGCTGCCGTACGGTGGTGGTGGCGGCGATGCCGGCTGGCCGTATGGCGGTGCATTCGACGGCGGCGGGGGCGAATCCGCGTAGGACGGAGGCTGCGGCGCGGGTGGGAGGACGCTTGGCGACGGCGTCGGCGAGCTGCCATACGGCGGTGGCGGCGGCGATGCCTGCTGGCCGTATGGCGGTGCATTCGATGGCGGTGGCGGCGAATCCGCGTAGGACGGAGGCTGCGGCGCAGGCGGTAGGACGCTTGGCGACGGCGTCGGCGAGCTGCCGTACGGTGGTGGCGGCGGCGATGCCGGCTGGCCGTATGGCGGTGCACTCGATGGCGGTGGCGGCGGTGATGCCGGCTGGCCGTATGGCGGTGCATTCGATGGCGGTGGCGGCGAATCCGCGTAGGACGGAGGCTGCGGCGCAGGCGGTAGGACGCTTGGCGACGGCGTCGGCGAGCTGCTGTACGGTGGTGGCGGCGGCGATGCCTGCTGGCCGTATGGCGGTGCATTCGATGGCGGCGGGGGCGAATCCGCATAGGAAGGAGGCTGCGGCGCGGGTGGGAGGACGCTTGGCGACGGCGTCGGCGAGCTGCCATACGGCGGTGGTGGCGGCGATGCCGGCTGGCCGTATGGCGGTGCATTCGACGGCGGCGGGGGCGAATCCGCGTAGGATGGAGGCTGCGGCGTAGGTGGGAGGACGCTTGGCGACGGCGTCGGCGAGCTGCCATATGGCGGTGGCGGCAGCGATGCCGGCTGGCCGTATGGTGGTGCATTCGATGGCGGTGGCGGCGAATCCGCGTAGGACGGAGGCTGCGGCGCAGGCGGTAGGACGCTTGGCGACGGCGTCGGCGAGCTGCCATACGGCGGTGGCGGCGGCGATGCCGGCTGGCCGTATGGCGGTGCATTCGATGGCGGTGGCGACGAATCCGCGTAGGACGGAGGCTGCGGCGCAGGCGGTAGGACGCTTGGCGACGGCGTCGGCGAGCTGCCGTACGGTGGTGGCGGTGGCGATGCCGGCTGGCCGTATGGCGGTGCATTCGACGGCGGCGGGGGCGAATCCGAGTAGGACGGAGGCTGCGGCGCGGGTGGGAGGCCGCTTGGCGACGGCATCGGCGAGCTGCCATACGGCGGTGGCGGCGGCGATGCCTGCTGGCCGTATGGCGGTGCATTCGATGGCGGTGGCGGCGAATCCGCGTAGGACGGAGGCTGCGGCGCAGGCGGTAGGACGCTTGGCGACGGCGTCGGCGAGCTGCCATACGGTGGTGGCGGCGGCGATGCCGGCTGGCCGTATGGCGGTGCATTCGACGGCGGCGGGGGCGAATCCGCGTAGGACGGAGGCTGCGGCGCGGGTGGGAGGACGCTTGGCGACGGCGTCGGCGAGCTGCCGTACGGCGGTGGCGGCGGCGATGCCGGCTGGCCGTATGGCGGTGCATTCGACGGCGGCGGGGGCGAATCCGCGTAGGACGGAGGCTGCGGCGTAGGCGGTAGGACGCTTGGCGACGGCGTCGGCGAGCTGCCGTACGGCGGTGGCGGCGGCGATGCCTGCTGGCCGTATGGCGGTGCATTCAACGGCGGCGGGGGCGAACCCGCGTAGGACGGAGGCTGCGGCGTAGGCGGTAGGACGCTTGGCGACGGCGTCGGCGAGCTGCCGTACGGCGGTGGCGGCGGCGATGCCGGCTGGCCATATGGCGGTGCATTCGACGGCGGCGGGGGCGAATCCGTGTAGGACGGAGGCTGCGGCGCAGGCGGTAGGACGCTTGGCGACGGCGGCGGCGAGCTACCGTACGGCGGCGGCGGCGGCGATGCCGGCTGGCCGTATGGCGGTGCATTCGACGGCGGCGGGGGCGAATCCGCGTAGGACGGAGGCTGCGGCGCAGGCGGTACGACGCTTGGCGAAGGCGTCGGCGAGCTGCCATACGGCGGTGGCGGCGGCGATGCCTGCTGGCCGTATGGCGGTGCACTCGATGGCGGTGGCGGCGGTGATGCCGGCTGGCCGTATGGCGGTGCATTCGATGGCGGCGGGGGCAAATCTGCGTAGGACGGAGGCTGCGGCATAGGCGGGAGGACGCTTGGCGACGGCGTCGGCGAGCTGCCATATGGCGGTGGCGGCGGCGATGCCGGCTGGCCGTATGGCGGTGCATTCGACGGCGGCGGGGGCGAATCCACGTAGGACGGAGGCTGTGGAGCAGGCGGTAGGACGCTTGGAGATGGCGTCGGCGAGCTGCCGTACGGCGGTGGCGGCGGCGACGCCTGCTGGCCGTATGGCGGTGCATTCGACGGCGGAGGGGGCGAATCCGCGTAGGACGGAGGCTGCGGCGCGGGTGGGAGGACGCTTGGCGACGGCGTCGGCGAGCTACCATACGGCGGTGGCGGCGGCGATGCCTGCTGGCCATATGGCGGTGCATTCAACGGCGGCGGGCGCGAATCCGCGTAGGACGGAGGCTGCGGCACAGGCGGTAGGACGCTTGGCGACGGCGTCGGCGAGCTGCCGTACGGCGGTGGCGGCGGCGATGCCGGCTGGCCGTATGGCGGTGCATTCGATGGCGGTGGGGGCGAATCCACGTAGGACGGAGGCTGCGGCGCGGGTGGGAGGACGCTTGGCGACGGCGTCGGCGAGCTGCCATACGGCGGTGGCGGCGGCGATGCCTGCTGACCGTATGGCGGTGCATTCAACGGCGGCGGGGGCGAATCCGCGTAGGACGGAGGCTGCGGCGCAGGCGGTAGGACGCTTGGCGACGGCGTCGGCGAGCTGCCGTACGTCGGTGGCGGCGGCGATGCCGGCTGGCCGTATGGCGGTGGCGGCGGCGATGCCGGCTGGCCGTATGGCGGTGCACTCGATGGCGATGGGGGCGAATCCACGTAGGACGGAGGCTGCGGCGCGGGTGGGAGGACGCTTGGCGATGGCGTCGGCGAGCTGCCGTACGGCGGTGGCGGCGGCGATGCCTGCTGACCGTATGGCGGTGCATTCAACGGCGGCGGGGGCGAATCCGCGTAGGACGGAGGCTGCGGCGCAGGCGGTAGGACGCTTGGCGACGGCGTCGGCGAGCTGCCGTACGGCGGTGGCGGCGGCGATGCCGGCTGGCCGTATGGCGGTGCATTCGATGGCGGTGGGGGCGAATCCGCGTAGGACGGAGGCTGCGGCGCGGGTGGGAGGACGCTTGGCGACGGCGTCGGCGAGCTGCCGTACGGCGGTGGCGGCGGCGATGCCTGCTGACCGTATGGCGGTGCATTCAACGGCGGCGGGGGCGAATCCGCGTAGGACGGAGGCTGCGGCGCAGGCGGTAGGACGCTTGGCGACGGCGTCGGCGAGCTGCCGTACGGCGGTGGCGGCGGCGATGCCGGCTGGCCGTATGGCGGTGCATTCGATGGCGGTGGGGGCGAATCCACGTAGGACGGAGGCTGCGGCGCGGGTGGGAGGACGCTTGGCGACGGCGTCGGCGAGCTGCCGTATGGCGGTGGCGGCGGCGATGCCTGCTGACCGTATGGCGGTGCATTCAACGGCGGCGGCGGCGAATCCGCGTAGGACGGAGGCTGCGGAGCAGGCGGGAGGACGCTTGGCGACGGCGTCGGCGAGCTGCCGTACGGCGGTGGCGGCGGCGATGCCGGCTGGCCGTATGGCGGTGCATTCGATGGCGGTGGGGGCGAATCCACGTAGGACGGAGGCTGCGGCGCGGGAGGGAGGACGCTTGGAGATGGCGTCGGCGAGCTGCCGTACGGCGGTGGCGGCGGCGATGCCGGCTGGCCGTATGGCGGTGCATTCGATGGCGGTGGGGGCGAATCCACGTAGGACGGAGGCTGCGGCGCGGGTGGGAGGACGCTTGGCGACGGTGCCCTTGGTACTGAAGCCGGTTGAGGAGAAGGAGGGCGGTTTTCTGATGGGATAATTCCGTCAGGCGGATCCATCGTGCTTGGAGAAGGGTACGGCGGGTTGCCTGGGTAGCCGGGTGGCGGCGCCAAGGGAATGGAGGGGCTTGACGGCCGTGACGGGTAGGCAGGTGGATACGACGGCGGTGGGCTGTCAACCACCTCTGGCGGGTCGTTCGGTGGCGGCAAGGCCGGCGGCGGTAAGGCTGGCGGCGGTGAGCCTGGCGAAGGTCGCGGTGTTGGTGGCGGCCGTGGCGGCTTCGGCGGCCGCGGCGGGCGGCTGAGTGGCGGGCTTGGAGGGCTTGGTGGCGCAGGTGGCGGTAGCGGAGGGCTTGGCGGCGGCGGCGGCGGCGGCAGAAGTGGCGGGTTGCCTGGGTAGCCGGGTGGCGGCGCCAGGGGAATGGAGGGGCTTGATGGCGGCGGCGGGTAGGCAGGTGGATACGACGGCGGTGGGCTGTCAACCACCTCTGGCGGGTCGTTCGGTGGCGGCAAGGCCGGCGGCGGTAAGGCTGGCGGCGGTGAGCCTGGCGAAGGTCGCGGTGTTGGTGGCGGCCGTGGCGGCTTCGGCGGCCGCGGCGGGCGGCTGAGCGGCGGGCTTGGAGGGCTTGGTGGCGCAGGTGGCGGTAGCGGAGGGCTTGGCGGCGGCGGCGGCGGCAGGAGTGGCGGGTTGCCTGGGTAGCCAGGTGGCGGCGCCAGGGGAATGGAGGGGCTTGACGGCGGCGGCGGGTAGGCAGGTGGATACGACGGCGGTGGGCTGTCAACCACCTCTGGCGGGTCGTTCGGTGGCGGCAAGGCCGGCGGCGGTAAGGCTGGCGGCGGTGAGCCTGGCGAAGGTCGCGGTGTTGGTGGCGGCCGTGGCGGCTTCGGCGGCCGCGGCGGGCGGCTGAGTGGCGGGCTTGGAGGGCTTGGTGGCGCAGGTGGCGGTAGCGGAGGGCTTGGCGGCGGCGGCGGCGGCGGCAGAAGTGGCGGGTTGCCTGGGTAGCCGGGTGGCGGCGCCAGGGGAATGGAGGGGCTTGATGGCGGCGGCGGGTAGGCAGGTGGATACGACGGCGGTGGGCTGTCAACCACCTCTGGCGGGTCGTTCGGTGGCGGCAAGGCCGGCGGCGGTAAGGCTGGCGGCGGTGAGCCTGGCGAAGGTCGCGGTGTTGGTGGCGGCCGTGGCGGCTTCGGCGGCCGCGGCGGGCGGCTGAGCGGCGGGCTTGGAGGGCTTGGTGGCGCAGGTGGCGGTAGCGGAGGGCTTGGCGGCGGCGGCGGCGGCGGCAGGAGTGGCGGGTTGCCTGGGTAGCCAGGTGGCGGCGCCAGGGGAATGGAGGGGCTTGACGGCGGCGGCGGGTAGGCAGGTGGATACGACGGCGGTGGGCTGTCAACCACCTCTGGCGGGTCGTTCGGTGGCGGCAAGGCCGGCGGCGGTAAGGCTGGCGGCGGTGAGCCTGGCGAAGGTCGCGGTGTTGGTGGCGGCCGTGGCGGCTTCGGCGGCCGCGGCGGGCGGCTGAGTGGCGGGCTTGGAGGGCTTGGTGGCGCAGGTGGCGGTAGCGGAGGGCTTGGCGGCGGCGGTGGCGGCGGCGGAAGTGGCGGGTTGCCTGGGTAGCCAGGTGGCGGCGCCAGGGGAATGGAGGGGCTTGATGGCGGTGACGGGTAGGCAGGTGGATACGACGGCGGTGGGCTGTCAACCACCTCTGGCGGGTCGTTCGGTGGCGGCAAGCTCGGCGGCGGTAAGGCTGGCGGCGGTGAGCCTGGCGAAGGTCGCAGTGTTGGTGGCGGCCGTGGCGGCTTCGGCGGCCGCGGCGGGCGGCTGAGCGGCGGGCTTGGAGGGCTTGGAGGGCTTGGTGGCGCAGGTGGCGGTAGTGGAGGGCTTGGCGGCGGCGGCGGTGGCGGCAGAAGTGGCGGGTTGCCTGGGTAGCCGGGTGGCGGCGCCAGGGGAATGGAGGGGCTTGATGGCGGCGGCGGGTAGGCAGGTGGATACGACGGCGGTGGGCTGTCAACCACCTCTGGCGGGTCGTTCGGTGGCGGCAAGGCCGGCGGCGGTAAGGCTGGCGGCGGTGAACCTGGCGAAGGTCGCGGTGTTGGTGGCGGCCGTGGCGGCTTCGGCGGCCGCGGCGGGCGGCTGAGCGGCGGGCTTGGAGGGCTTGGTGGCGCAGGTGGCGGTAGCGGAGGGCTTGGCGGCGGCGGCGGCGGCAGAAGTGGCGGGTTGCCTGGGTAGCCGGGTGGCGGCGCCAGGGGAATGGAGGGGCTTGACGGCGGCGGCGGGTAGGCAGGTGGATACGACGGCGGTGGGCTGTCAACCACCTCTGGCGGGTCGTTCGGTGGCGGCAAGGCCGGCGGCGGTAAGGCTGGCGGCGGTGAGCCTGGCGAAGGTCGCGGTGTTGGTGGCGGCCGTGGCGGCTTCGGCGGCCGCGGCGGGCGGCTGAGCGGCGGGCTTGGAGGGCTTGGTGGCGCAGGTGGCGGTAGCGGAGGGCTTGGCGGCGGCGGCGGCGGCGGCAGGAGTGGCGGGTTGCCTGGGTAGCCAGGTGGCGGCGCCAGGGGAATGGAGGGGCTTGACGGCGGCGGCGGGTAGGCAGGTGGATACGACGGCGGTGGGCTGTCAACCACCTCTGGCGGGTCGTTCGGTGGCGGCAAGGCCGGCGGCGGTAAGGCTGGCGGCGGTGAGCCTGGCGAAGGTCGCGGTGTTGGTGGCGGCCGTGGCGGCTTCGGCGGCCGCGGCGGGCGGCTGAGTGGCGGGCTTGGAGGGCTTGGTGGCGCAGGTGGCGGTAGCGGAGGGCTTGGCGGCGGCGGTGGCGGCGGCGGAAGTGGCGGGTTGCCTGGGTAGCCAGGTGGCGGCGCCAGGGGAATGGAGGGGCTTGATGGCGGTGACGGGTAGGCAGGTGGATACGACGGCGGTGGGCTGTCAACCACCTCTGGCGGGTCGTTCGGTGGCGGCAAGCTCGGCGGCGGTAAGGCTGGCGGCGGTGAGCCTGGCGAAGGTCGCAGTGTTGGTGGCGGCCGTGGCGGCTTCGGCGGCCGCGGCGGGCGGCTGAGCGGCGGGCTTGGAGGGCTTGGAGGGCTTGGTGGCGCAGGTGGCGGTAGTGGAGGGCTTGGCGGCGGCGGCGGTGGCGGCAGAAGTGGCGGGTTGCCTGGGTAGCCGGGTGGCGGCGCCAGGGGAATGGAGGGGCTTGATGGCGGCGGCGGGTAGGCAGGTGGATACGACGGCGGTGGGCTGTCAACCACCTCTGGCGGGTCGTTCGGTGGCGGCAAGGCCGGCGGCGGTAAGGCTGGCGGCGGTGAACCTGGCGAAGGTCGCGGTGTTGGTGGCGGCCGTGGCGGCTTCGGCGGCCGCGGCGGGCGGCTGAGCGGCGGGCTTGGAGGGCTTGGTGGCGCAGGTGGCGGTAGCGGAGGGCTTGGCGGCGGCGGCGGCGGCGGCGGAAGTGGCGGGTTGCCTGGGTAGCCAGGTGGCGGCGCCAGGGGAATGGAGGGGCTTGATGGCGGTGACGGGTAGGCAGGTGGGTACGACGGCGGTGGGCTGTCAACCACCTCTGGCGGGTCGTTCGGTGGCGGCAAGCTCGGCGGCGGTAAGGCTGGCGGCGGTGAGCCTGGCGAAGGTCGCGGTGTTGGTGGCGGCCGTGGCGGCTTCGGCGGCCGCGGCGGGCGGCTGAGCGGCGGGCTTGGAGGGCTTGGAGGGCTTGGTGGCGCAGGTGGCGGTAGCGGAGGGCTTGGCGGCGGCGGCGGCGGCGGCAGAAGTGGCGGGTTGCCTGGGTAGCCAGGTGGCGGCGCCAGGGGAATGGAGGGGCTTGATGGCGGCGGCGGGTAGGCAGGTGGATACGACGGCGGTGGGCTGTCAACCACCTCTGGCGGGTCGTTCGGTGGCGGCAAGGCCGGCGGCGGTAAGGCTGGCGGCGGTGAACCTGGCGAAGGTCGCGGTGTTGGTGGCGGCCGTGGCGGCTTCGGCGGCCGCGGCGGGCGGCTGAGCGGCGGGCTTGGAGGGCTTGGTGGCGCAGGTGGCGGTAGCGGAGGGCTTGGCGGCGGCGGCGGCGGCAGAAGTGGCGGGTTGCCTGGGTAGCCGGGTGGCGGCGCCAGGGGAATGGAGGGGCTTGACGGCGGCGGCGGGTAGGCAGGTGGATACGACGGCGGTGGGCTGTCAACCACCTCTGGCGGGTCGTTCGGTGGCGGCAAGGCCGGCGGCGGTAAGGCTGGCGGCGGTGAGCCTGGAGAAGGTCGCGGTGTTGGTGGCGGCCGTGGCGGCTTCGGCGGCCGCGGCGGGCGGCTGAGTGGCGGGCTTGGAGGGCTTGGTGGCGCAGGTGGCGGTAGCGGAGGGCTTGGCGGCGGCGGTGGCGGCGGCGGAAGTGGCGGGTTGCCTGGGTAGCCAGGTGGCGGCGCCAGGGGAATGGAGGGGCTTGACGGCGGCGGCGGGTAGGCAGGTGGATACGACGGCGGTGGGCTGTCAACCACCTCTGGCGGGTCGTTCGGTGGCGGCAAGCTCGGCGGCGGTAAGGCTGGCGGCGGTGAGCCTGGAGAAGGTCGCGGTGTTGGTGGCGGCCGTGGCGGCTTCGGCGGCCGCGGCGGGCGGCTGAGCGGCGGGCTTGGAGGGCTTGGTGGCGCAGGTGGCGGTAGCGGAGGGCTTGGCGGCGGCGGCGGCGGCGGCAGAAGTGGCGGGTTGCCTGGGTAGCCGGGTGGCGGCGCCAGGGGAATGGAGGGGCTTGACGGCGGCGGCGGGTAGGCAGGTGGATACGACGGCGGTGGGCTGTCAACCACCTCTGGCGGGTCGTTCGGTGGCGGCAAGGCCGGCGGCGGTAAGGCTGGCGGCGGTGAGCCTGGAGAAGGTCGCGGTGTTGGTGGCGGCCGTGGCGGCTTCGGCGGCCGCGGCGGGCGGCTGAGTGGCGGGCTTGGAGGGCTTGGTGGCGCAGGTGGCGGTAGCGGAGGGCTTGGCGGCGGCGGTGGCGGCGGCGGAAGTGGCGGGTTGCCTGGGTAGCCAGGTGGCGGCGCCAAGGGAATGGAGGGGCTTGACGGCGGTGACGGGTAGGCAGGTGGGTACGACGGCGGTGGGCTGTCAACCACCTCTGACGGGTCGTTCGGTGGCGGCAAGGCCGGCGGCGGTAAGGCTGGCGGCGGCGAGCCTGGAGAAGGTCGCGGTGTTGGTGGCGGCCGTGGCGGCTTCGGCGGCCGCGGCGGGCGGCTGAGCGGCGGGCTTGGAGGGCTTGGTGGCGCAGGTGGCGGTAGCGGAGGGCTTGGCGGCGGCGGTGGCGGTGGCGGAAGTGGCGGGTTGCCTGGGTAGCCAGGTGGCGGCGCCAAGGGAATGGAGGGGCTTGACGGCGGTGACGGGTAGGCAGGTGGGTACGACGGCGGTGGGCTGTCAACCACCTCTGGCGGGTCGTTCGGTGGCGGCAAGGCCGGCGGCGGTAAGGCTGGTGGCGGTGAGCCTGGAGAAGGTCGCGGTGTTGGTGGCGGCCGTGGCGGCTTCGGCGGCCGCGGCGGGCGGCTGAGCGGCGGGCTTGGAGGGCT
This sequence comes from Yamagishiella unicocca, assembly GCA_003116995.1. Taxonomy (NCBI): domain Eukaryota; kingdom Viridiplantae; phylum Chlorophyta; class Chlorophyceae; order Chlamydomonadales; family Volvocaceae; genus Yamagishiella; species Yamagishiella unicocca. Next base: position 364,099 of record BDSL01000050.1, read on the forward strand.
TGGTGGCGCAGGTGGCGGTAGCGGAGGGCTTGGCGGCGGCGGCGGCGGCGGCAGAAGTGGCGGGTTGCCTGGGTAGCCAGGTGGCGGCGCCAGGGGAATGGAGGGGCTTGACGGCGGCGGCGGATAGGCAGGTGGATACGACGGCGGTGGGCTGTCAACCACCTCTGGCGGGTCGTTCGGTGGCGGCAAGGCCGGCGGCGGTAAGGCTGGCGGCGGTGAGCCTGGCGAAGGTCGCGGTGTTGGTGGCGGCCGTGGCGGCTTCGGCGGCCGCGGCGGGCGGCTGAGCGGCGGGCTTGGAGGGCTTGGTGGCGCAGGTGGCGGTAGCGGAGGGCTTGGCGGCGGCGGTGGCGGCGGCGGAAGTGGCGGGTTGCCTGGGTAGCCAGGTGGCGGCGCCAGGGGAATGGAGGGGCTTGACGGCGGTGACGGGTAGGCAGGTGGGTACGACGGCGGTGGGCTGTCAACCACCTCTGGCGGGTCGTTCGGTGGCGGCAAGGCCGGCGGCGGTAAGGCTGGCGGCGGTGAGCCTGGCGAAGGTCGCGGTGTTGGTGGCGGCCGTGGCGGCTTCGGCGGCCGCGGCGGGCGGCTGAGCGGCGGGCTTGGAGGGCTTGGTGGCGCAGGTGGCGGTAGCGGAGGGCTTGGCGGCGGCGGCGGCGGCGGCAGAAGTGGCGGGTTGCCTGGGTAGCCAGGTGGCGGCGCCAGGGGAATGGAGGGGCTTGACGGCGGCGGCGGATAGGCAGGTGGATACGACGGCGGTGGGCTGTCAACCACCTCTGGCGGGTCGTTCGGTGGCGGCAAGGCCGGCGGCGGTAAGGCTGGCGGCGGTGAGCCTGGCGAAGGTCGCGGTGTTGGTGGCGGCCGTGGCGGCTTCGGCGGCCGCGGCGGGCGGCTGAGCGGCGGGCTTGGAGGGCTTGGTGGCGCAGGTGGCGGTAGCGGAGGGCTTGGCGGCGGCGGTGGCGGTGGCGGAAGTGGCGGGTTGCCTGGGTAGCCAGGTGGCGGCGCCAGGGGAATGGAGGGGCTTGACGGCGGTGACGGGTAGGCAGGTGGGTACGACGGCGGTGGGCTGTCAACCACCTCTGGCGGGTCGTTCGGTGGCGGCAAGGCCGGCGGCGGTAAGGCTGGCGGCGGTGAGCCTGGCGAAGGTCGCGGTGTTGGTGGCGGCCGTGGCGGCTTCGGCGGCCGCGGCGGGCGGCTGAGCGGCGGGCTTGGAGGGCTTGGTGGCGCAGGTGGCGGTAGCGGAGGGCTTGGCGGCGGCGGCGGCGGCGGCAGAAGTGGCGGGTTGCCTGGGTAGCCAGGTGGCGGCGCCAGGGGAATGGAGGGGCTTGACGGCGGCGGCGGGTAGGCAGGTGGATACGACGGCGGTGGGCTGTCAACCACCTCTGGCGGGTCGTTCGGTGGCGGCAAGGCCGGCGGCGGTAAGGCTGGCGGCGGTGAGCCTGGCGAAGGTCGCGGTGTTGGTGGCGGCCGTGGCGGCTTCGGCGGCCGCGGCGGGCGGCTGAGCGGCGGGCTTGGAGGGCTTGGTGGCGCAGGTGGCGGTAGCGGAGGGCTTGGCGGCGGCGGTGGCGGTGGCGGAAGTGGCGGGTTGCCTGGGTAGCCAGGTGGCGGCGCCAGGGGAATGGAGGGGCTTGACGGCGGTGACGGGTAGGCAGGTGGGTACGACGGCGGTGGGCTGTCAACCACCTCTGGCGGGTCGTTCGGTGGCGGCAAGGCCGGCGGCGGTAAGGCTGGCGGCGGTGAGCCTGGCGAAGGTCGCGGTGTTGGTGGCGGCCGTGGCGGCTTCGGCGGCCGCGGCGGGCGGCTGAGCGGCGGGCTTGGAGGGCTTGGTGGCGCAGGTGGCGGTAGCGGAGGGCTTGGCGGCGGCGGTGGCGGCGGCGAAAGTGGCGGGTTGCCTGGGTAGCCGGGTGGCGGCGCCAGGGGAATGGAGGGGCTTGATGGCGGCGGCGGGTAGGCAGGTGGGTACGACGGAGGCGAGGCCGGCGGCGGGGGCCTCATCCTTGGTGGATGCAGGGCCGGCGGCTGCGGCGAAGGAGGGCGGCTTTCGGATGGTAGGATGCCGTCCGGTGGATCCGCGATGGGGCTTGGAGGCCTTGGTGGAGAGCGCGGCTTTGGAGGGCGCCTCAGCGGCGGGCTCTGAGGGCTTGGAGGGCTTGGTGGTGTTGGCGGAACGTGCGGGTTACTGGGAGGTGGTGCGAATGGAGGCGAGGGGCTTGCGGGGGGCGAAGGGTTCGATGGTGGGTATGCTGGGGGGAACGGGTGGTCTGGTGGGTGCGCCGGCGGCGGGCTGGTAACCAACTCTGGTGGACCGGGTGAGGGGCTCGGCGGCGGCGAGGCCGGCGGCGATGAAGTGGGGTTAGGGCTGGGCGGGGGCTGCGGAGGCTTGGGCTCGGGGCTGGGCGGCGGTGGCGAAGGAGGCTGAGGGCTCGGAGGCAGTGGTGGAGGACTGGGAGGGGGCTGTGGAGGCCTGGGCTCGGGGCTGGGCGGTGGTGGCGAGAGCGGCTGAGGGCTCGGCGGCGCTGGGGAAGGGTTGGATGGTGGCAATGACGGCGGCGGGTATCCTGGTGGCGAGGGGCTGCTCGGTGGAAAGAACGGATTCGGCGCTGGACTTGGGGTTGGAGACGGCGGCATTGGGGAAGGCCGTGGTGGCGGCGGCGGCATGCGAGGCGGCTTGGGCTCGGGGCTGGGAGGTGGTGGCGAGAGCGGCTGAGGGCTTGGAGGCAGTGGTGGGGGACTGGGAGGGGGCTGCGGAGGCTCGGGCTCGGGGCTGGGCGGTGGCGGCGAGAGCGGCTGAGGGCTCGGAGGCAGTGGTGGGGGATTGGGAGGGGGCTGTGGAGGCTTGGGCTCGGGGCTGGGCGGTGGTGGCGAGAGCGGCTGAGGGCTCGGCGGCGCTGGGGAAGGGTTGGGTGGCGGCAATGACGGCGGCGGGTATCCTGGTGGCGAGGGGCTGTTCGGTGGAAAGAACGGATTCGGCGGTGGGCTTGGGGTTGGAGACGGCGGCATTGGGGAAGGCCGTGGCGGCGGCGGCGGCGTGGGAGGCGGGTTGGGCTCGGGGCTGGGCGGTGGTGGCGAAACCGGCTGAGGGCTCGGAGGCAGTGGTGGGGGACTGGGAGGGGGCTGTGGAGGCTTGGGCTCGGGGCTGGGAGGCGGTGGCGAAACCGGCTGAGGGCTCGGAGGCAGTGGTTGGGGACTGGGAGGGGGCTGTGGAGGCCTGGGCTCGGGGCTGGGCGGTGGTGGCGAGAGCGGCTGAGGGCTCGGCGGCGCTGGGGAAGGGTTGGGTGGCGGCAATGACGGCGGCGGGTATCCTGGTGGCGAGGGGCTGTTCGGTGGAAAGAACGGATTCGGCGGTGGGCTTGGGGTTGGAGACGGCGGCATTGGGGAAGGCCGTGGCGGCGGCGGCGGCGTGGGAGGCGGGTTGGGCTCGGGGCTGGGCGGTGGTGGCGAAACCGGCTGAGGGCTCGGAGGCAGTGGTGGGGGACTGGGAGGGGGCTGTGGAGGCTTGGGCTCGGGGCTGGGAGGCGGTGGCGAAAGCGGCTGAGGGCTCGGAGGCAGTGGTGGGGGACTGGGAGGGGGCTGTGGAGGCTTGGGCTCGGGGCTGGGAGGCGGTGGCGAAACCGGCTGAGGGCTCGGAGGCAGTGGTTGGGGACTGGGAGGGGGCTGTGGAGGCTTGGGCTCGGGGCTGGGCGGTGGTGGCGAAACCGGCTGAGGGCTGGGTGGGGGACTGGGCGGTGGTGATGACGGCGGTGGATACCCTGGTGGGGGTGGGGACGACGGCTCCGGAGCAGGGCTTGGGGCTGGAGGTGGTGGTGATGGGGAGGGTGGTGGAGAGCGTGGAGGGGAGCGTGGTTTCGGAGGCGGCCGCGGATTCTTAGGCGGTGGAGACAACGACAGCGGCGGCGACGCCTTTGGTGGCGGCAGGAACGGCGGTGATGGGCTGAGGGGAGCCGGCAGCGGCGGCGAAAGGATCGGCGACGGCGGCATCGGCGACGTGGGAGGCGCCATCGGTGGCGGCGACGGCGTCGGTGATGGGGGCGCGTTAGGCGGGGGGGATGACGGTGGTGGAACAGATGGCGGATCAACAGGTGGTGGCGGCGACGGTGACGGAGGTGGCGGCCCAGGCGGAGGTGGCGGCGCCGGTTCTGGGCTCGGGACGGGCGGCAGCGGTGGCGCCGGCAGCGGCGGCTGAGCATTGGGCGGGGGTCGTGACGGCGGCGGCCTTGGTGCCATGGGCGATATGGGCGGAAGGCTGGGTGGCGGTAGCACCGGGGGTTCGGGCCTCGGGGGGCTTGGGCTCGTTCCGCTTGGAGGAGAGGCGGGTGCCGGAAAGAGCGGCGGTGATGGGGCCTGCGGCGACGGCGAAGCGGGTGGAGTCGCCGGGCTTGGGAGCACGGGCGGTGGCGGGGATGGAGATGGGGACGACGCCGGAGGGGAGCGAGGCGGGGGTCGCGATTTGGGAGGCGGCCTCGGCGGGTTGGGTGGCTTCGGCGGCGCCGACAGAGGAGCTGGCGGCGGGGTAGGGGGCCTCGGCGGCGGCGATGCGGCGGGCTTCGGGGGAGGTTTTGGAGCCCTGGGAACCTTCGGGAATTTAGGCGGGGGACGAGGGTTTGGTGGAGACTTTGGGGACTTCCTAGGAGATGGCGGTAGCGGGGCCGGCGGGGGCGGCGGGCCGGCAGAGGCAGGCGGCGCGTCCGGTGTTGGTTGCGGTGGTGTTTGGGGTTCGGTTGGTGAAGGTTGGGATGGGGACGGCGCAGGGCTGGGCGTAGAGGGTGAGGGCGGGGGGGGCTGGGCGGCGGCAGCTGTGGCGGCGAGGGCGGCGGAGGGCTGGGCGGCGGCAGCTGTGGCGGCGAGGGCGGCGGAGGGCTGGGCGGCGGTAGCTGTGGCGGCGAGGGCGGCGGGGGGCTGGGCGGCGGTAGCTGTGGCGGCGAGGGCGGCGGAGGGCTGGGCGGCGGTAGCTGTGGCGGTAAGGGAGGCGGAGGAAGAGGCGAGGGCGCCGGAGGATGCGGCGAGGGAGGCGGAGGACGCGGCGAGGGAGGCGGAGGATGCGGCAACGGCACGGACGGTGATGAAGGGGCGCTTGGAGGCGGGGGGTTGGGAGAAGGCCGTGGCGATGGAGGTGGGCTCTGGAAGCCGGACGGAGCTAGCGGCGAGCTTGGCGGCGGCGGCTGCGAGGGAGCCTCCAGTGGCGTTGACCCCGGCTGGGGGCTCGGCGGCGGCGGCGACGGCGGCACGGGGCTCGGCGGCGGCGGCGAGGGCGGGATGGGGCTCGGTGGCGGGGGCGAAGGGGGGATGGGGCTTGGTGGGGGTGGACTCGGGGTAGAGCTTCGCCTGGCGGCGGCGGGGGATTAGCCTCCGGTGGCCGCGTCGATGGGGTGCTAGGTGGCGGAGATGGCGGCGGCGAGTGAGATGCTGGCGGAGATGGGGGGCTGGTTGGCGGAGGTGGCGGCGGCGAGTGAGATGCTGGCGGAGGTGGGTTATTCTTCGGAGGTGGCACACCCAGCTGGGGGCTGGGTGGTGGTGGTGGTGGCGGCGGCGGCGGCGGCGACTGCGCCCTAGGCGGCGGTGAGGGATCCGTCCGGGGTGGCGGTGGCGGTGGCGACACCGGCTGACGGCTGGCTGGAGGCGGTGACCGCACCCGCGGCGATGGCGGCGAGCGCGCTTGCGGTGGCGGCGACGGGTCCTCCACTGCTGGCGGCGATCCTGGCGGAGGACTGGCTGGCGGCGGCGACGGCGGCAGCGACGGCGGCGGCGGCGATCGATTCTCCTCTGCTGGCGGCGATCCTGGCGGAGGACTGGCTGGCGGCGGCGACGGCGGCAGCGACGGCGGCGGCGGCGATCGATTCTCCTCTGCTGGCGGCGAACCTGGCGGAGGACTGGCTGGCGGCGGCGGCGAGGGATTTTCCTCTGCTGGCGGCGATCCTGGTTGGCGGCTGACTGGCGGCGGCGACCGCACCCGCGGTGATGGGGGCGACCGTGCCCGTGGCGGCGGCGGGGAATCTCCCTCCGGTGGTGGTGGTGGTGAAGACTCTTGCGGAGGATTTGCTGGCGGCGGCGGGGAATTTCCCTCCGGTGGTGGTGGTGGTGGTGGTGGTGACGACTCTTGCGGAGGATTTGCTGGCGGCGGGGGCGGCGGCGGCGGCGGCGAGCGAGCTGCTGGCGGCGGCGGGCTGTCCGCCTGAGGTGGCGACGCCGGCGGGGGGCTGGCTGGCAGCGGCGACGATGGCGCTCGCGGCAGTGGCGGCGGCGAGGGATCCCCCAGTGGCGTTGACCCCGGCTGGGGACTCGGCGGCGGCGGCGACGGCGGCAGGGGGCTCGGCGGCGGAGGCGAGGGCGGAATGGGGCTCGGTGGCGGGGGCGAAGGGGGGATGGGGCTTGGTGGTGGGGGGCTCGGCGGCAGAAGCTCGTCGGATCGGCCCAGTGGGTCTTCCTCCTGATTTGCTGAAGTCAGCGGTGTTGTGAGGGTACGCGGAGACGGCGGCGAGTTACCTTTCGGTAGCGGCTGTGCCGGCGGCGGCGCTTTTGGGTTGGGACTTTGCGGGGGTGAGGCCGGTGGGGGGTCGACGGGCAGGCGGCCCGGCGGCCCGAGCGCCGCCTGTGTCCCGCCGACGGGTGGTGCAGTGACTGGAGACGGCGACGAGATCTCTCGCGGCAGTGGCGGCGGCGGTGGCGGCGTCGTCGCGCCCATCGGTGGGCCCAATTCCAAGTCCCCAAACATACAACAGTACGACCCGTCGACCGGTAACCCCGAGTTTGACCACACGGAGAACCTGCAATGGGGGGGTGGAAGGGACGGAGGAGCGGCCGCGATGTTGGGCCCTTGCACCCCCCCAGCGCATCCCCCCACAAGGGAACTACATACACCCCGTTGACCCGGTACGACATGACCCGGTACGACATGACACGGGTGGTACGACATGACACGGATGGTACGACACGGGGCGGCGCTGCGCATGGTGTTCAGCTGCGATCCGGCTTCGTCCGTACTGCGTACTGCAAAGTACCGTGCAGTGTGGGGCCGCGGCGACCCCGTACCGCGTACACGGCAGGCGGGTACTTCGCGGCATATGTATGCCGTAGATACGTCAGCGCCCCAACGGGGCGCGTTACGTTGGGATCAATACCAACCGCCCGTTCACCGCCCGACCAAGATGACGCGACCGTACGAGTCGCAGAGTACGGCAGCCCGCAAACGCCGTACTCCTCACCGTCAAGCCATCCCAAAGGGTGCCCCAAGCCCGCCCTTTCACAGGGCGCCCCTCACGGACAGGGACCTCTCCCGCCCCCCGCTGCCGTAATCGAGCGACCCTCGCCACCTGGTCCAGGATTCTAGCCGTGCCCGCACCGGAGGGGCTCCACCAGCGACGCAACGAACCCTACGCGTCGCACGCGTCCCGTACTTCTCCCCTTCGCCTCCCCCCTCCCCTCCCCAAAACACACGCACACACACATACACAAACACACACACACACACACGCGCGACCCCTGTACGACACCGTTTTCAGTTGGCCCCCCTCCCTCCGTTAGCCTGGCCCGAGCCCAGCCCCCCAGGCGGCCTCGCACCCCCTGACCTGCCAGACGGCTCGTTGTAGAAGAGCTGCTCCAGGGAGGGACAGGGGCCGCCCAGCCTGAGGCAGAACTCCGTCTGCAGAGCCTGCGAAAGGGGGGGTGGGAGGGGGGAGGCGACGCGCCGGAACGCAGCCAGCCGAATGGAGGCCTGGGGGAAGCGTGTTTTGGTCCATACATGCCCTCATTCCACAGGCGTGTTCTTCCCCAAATCCAAGTAAAGCAAACAAGCCCTCCAACCATCAAACGCAGGCCGATCGAATCCATACGATGCCGTCTGGCCGATTCGCCCCCTCAGAGGGACCGTTCCGCTCCCTTGACCCGCCGACTACTGGTGTGGGGCTTTGGCCATCATCCGCCGTATGGGCCAGAGGCTGGCTGGAGGTGGAATCCAGGCCGCTAGGTCCCGTCCGCTCCGAAACCTGCCGTACAGTAGACACTAGTGCCGTACAGTACATACCTGCGTGTTGCTGAGGTTGAGGCCTGTCTGCTTGAGCACAGCGGAGGGTCCCGCCTTCGTCACCCACGTCCACTCGTTGCCCGGCGCGCCGTTGGTGGCGCTGCTGAGGACGCTGCCCTGGCATTGCGGATCTGAAAACGCACGCGCACCGCAGCAGTCGCAGCAGCGGGGTCGTCAGTAGCAGCAGCAGAAACACCAGCAGCATTAGCAGCAGCGGGGTCAGTAGCAGCAGCAGAAACACCAGCAGCAGTAGCAGTAACAGCAGCAGCAGCAGCAGGGCCAGCGCCAGCAATAGATAGGCGGGAGGGTTTGCCGTAAAGGCCTTGAAGCTCAGGCCTACAAAGCTGGCTCAGCTGGCCCAGCGACTGGCCCAGCGACTGGCCCAGCGACTGGCCCAGCGACTGACCCAGGCGGTAGTCAGGTCCATTGCCTAAGATGCGAGTACTTCCTAGACCGTGTACCGGTATCGACCCCACACAGCCGGCCCTGCCCTGCGGGACCCTGCGGGGCCAGCAGCACTGGCGGGAAGTGCCCTTTGGACCGGCAGGCCACCCCACAGGCAGCACGACACCGGGGGTGTGCCCCCCCCCCCACAGTCGAGTTACCGGTTTTTTACTTATAACCCCCACAGGCAGGCCACGTTGTGGGGATGGTGTCACCCCCACCGATATACCGGTATCTTCATCGCCCTTGGTTTGTCGGCCATGGATTCGCGGATACCATTATCTACTCTGAACGACAGCAGGCAGCACAGCACTGGGGGGGTGTCCCGCGGCCCGGTAATGCCTTCCTGCACGCCCTCTTTGGGCCCCAGACCCAACCCCGTGTTCGTTCGTTCACCCCCTAGGCTCCTCTTTACGCCGCATGAGGGAGGCCATAAAACCCTAAACCCGAGGGTCAACTCTGAAGGTCGGCCGGCCTCACCTATCTCCAGGTATATCTTGTGGACACCTCGGAGCACCTCCCGGCAGCACAGCCCCGGTCTCGCCTCTAGGCCGTCGCAGGATCTGGAGGAGGTTAATCGGAGGCACACCTCCAACGTGCCATCGCCCTGCAGCCCGGATGGTGAGGTAGCGGGCAGGGAGCGGGCGCAGGTTTGGGTGGGGATGGGTTTGACAGTTTGAATGCATCACAACAAGCGGCCATGAAATGTTAAGCTGTGTTCCGGTGGCGCTGGCCGGGCCACCCAAACCTCAAGTGCTGCAGCCGACCCCACAGGTATCCTCTGACACCCCCTTTCCCCAGTTCTCCAGCATGCATCTCAAATCGTCTGTTCTAAACGGTTTCTTCTCGCATCCACGGGTCTTCCTCGAACCCCACAACCAAACTGCGGCAACCCAGTCTTGCAAGCGCAAAAATGCAAGCCAGCGCGCAACCACCTGCCATTCCGACCTGACCCAGGCTACATAAGGACCTTGGAGTATCCCCATTGAGTAGCGACGCCAAGATAACCTCCGAACCCTTCTCGCATCGTAACCCGGAAAACCCTACACCCCTTCCGAACCCTTTTCACAGTGTAACCCCAATCCCCAAGTCCGGCTCACCATCGGCGTCTTGCGGCTTATAGTGAGGCCGTACGGATTACTAATCGTGCCCTTAGCACAGCGGCCGTACGGGAACGCCGGGTGGCTGCGGCAGTGGGCGCATCGAGTGGCAGTTGGCGGCAGCAGGGAGGGTTTGGGTCCCATTGGGGGAGGGGGATGTGCAACGAGGAGGGGCTGCGCGGGTTTGGGGTCCCATTTGGGGGGTTTCGGGGAAGACCCGTGGGGGGTTTGAAGAGAATCCGTGGGGGGGTGGGGGTCTAAGGCAATCCGCGAACCCACGGCCGGCAAACCAAGGGCATTGGCGGAGGGGGGGGTGCGATGAGGAGGGGCTGCGAGGGTGTCTCAGGAGAGGCAGGCGCGAGGAGGTCAGTGCTCGCATGGCGCCCTTCCGTCAGGGGCCAGAATGAGTGCGTCGAGTCCCGATCGTGCGTTAGACCGCCATAACGGCAGGTGTTGGGCGTGTGGGTCGCCGCTGAGGAGGACGCTCCGAAAGCAAGCCACCCCATTCCTCCGGCCTCAACAGGCACAGTGCGCTCCGGTCGTGATGGCCCAAATTAGACCACAGGTGACAAAGCGCGCCTGGCTGGCGGCCTGCCCCGGGCTCTCTAGACCGAACGGTCGTGTGCCATCAGGCGTTGCGCCGATGTACCGTTCCGGCAACACGGCAGGGTTGGGCGTTTCCTGAGATGAGGAGACGCCCTGCTGGAAGGTGGCGTGGTGCTGGTGGCTGGTGCTGCGCGCTCCCGGCTCCAGGGGGGGACCTCCATATAGCGGCGCGCCGCCCCTGCCTTGTTGGCTCCACAGCTGAGTGCAACCCCCCGCAACAACGTCGCAACGTTCCGCTCCAGCGGCCGGTAGGCCATAGTGGGGCCCGGTCATGGCGGTAGCTTAGGGAACCGATCCCCTGTGCGGCGCGGCCGCATAGTCGCGCCGTGAATACCCCCTATTAAATACCCAGATAACCTGTTCCAAGCCGGAGAAAGTGCATATCCCAATCCACTCCTCTAAGCGCCCCGCAGTAGTCTATCCCGTCTACAGATGATGTGATGCACAGAGACGGCAGCAAGCGTGATTGGTTGGGAGCAGGAGGCCGTACCTTTCTCCCTGCAGATCCCTCCTGTCCTGGCCAGCCCAGTCCTGACCGCCGCCGGCCTCCGCGCCCGCAACAGCGAGGGATCCCACCGCTGTTGCTGCTGCGGCTGCTGCTGCTGCCGCCGCCCGATCGTCAGTATGGCCATCGTACGCCGCTTCCGAGCCTTGCGCGCTGCCTGCGCATCGGAACCATGCGGGCGGGGAGGGGCGGGGGCCGACATTCACGTGGCTGTTGGGGTTGAGGCCGGGGGCGCAGGTCGGGTTGGAAGCACGCAGCGGGGTCGGTTGGAAGCACGCAGAACAGCCGGTGGAAGGAACATAGAATGTTGGAGGTCGGAAGCGGAGAGGGGGAAGGGGAAGGTCCGGGAACAGCAGCTGCACGACAGAGCAACCCGCGGGGCGGAACTGGGGTTGGGACCATCGGAACCATGCGGGCGGCGTGGCGCGACGGCAGCGGACGAAATGGCGCCGCGGGCATCGCGCTGGCTGACCGTTGTTGGTTGAATGGGTTGTGGCTGACGCGCCGCCGGAAGTCTCGTACGCAGGGCGTACGGCATGGAAGGTGGTCCATCCGGTGCTGCGTCTCGACGGTGTTGTATTGGCGCGGAACCCCAACACAAATTCAACCAACCGAACGGCGGTTAGGTGCAGGGACTCCCGCGAGGAATGATGGCCTCATCCGTCGTCTGTCCACTGCCACGGCCTGCGTTGACCGTGACCGTGTGCCCGTGTTGACCGTGTGCCCGTGTTGACCGTGTGCCCGTGTTGACCGTGTGCCCGTGTTGACTGTGTGCCCGAGCACCCCCCCCTGCTCGGCCAGTCGTGCGCCCGGGGCACCCCCACACGCCTTCTCGGAGGGCTTCGCAGTGCACGAGCTAGTATAGTTTTTGAGCAGCCTCCATCCCTCAGATCACCCCAACCCTTTCCCGCTCATACGCGGCCAAACAGTAAACCGATTTCTTTCGTCCAAGCCGCAGCCGCCAATAACACGACTGCAATGTTGTTCCGCCCTTGCCGCAAATAGTTCAAATGACAGGGGGAGCCCCCGCATGCGTGGGCTACCCTTGCAGCGATCCAGCATGCATCCGAGCTGTCGGGGGATGCTAGCCAACTCATTAACGGTCCTGACCTGCCCTCACGTTCCAAGCAGCAAGCCCAGCGCGTTGGCCCATTGCTTTCCAGGCCTTTGACTCGCGCCCTTTTTGCACCCTCCCGTTTGGCTCTCCCCTGCGCTGCTCCTAGTTCTCACACATCTCATCACACATGTGTAACCTCCGCGTCGATAGCACCCACTTTGGGATGATGCATTGACGTGGCTTTGCAGCCGCAACGCACACCCTTGCGTTGCTGTGAAGCGTCACGCAACTGGCATAGTGTCCCAGCCCCCAGGGACAAAACCCGTTTCATGTGCAGGTATTTCACATGCTTTCTAACATTATCCATTTGACACGGACCGAGATTCAGGGCTGGTCATAACACAACAAATGAAGCGCGTGGCCATTGCTGAGAAACTGGGCATCAACTCAACACAACACAACACAACAACACTTTACAGGTCTAGTGGAAAGTATAGAATTGATCTTAAATATATGTATGTTGAACACGTCTTGCATAATAATGAACTTATCACGCACTGACGGCTTACCCGTCAGGTTTAAGGTAAGGGCAAGTAGCTCCACCACTACCAGCGTTTTCGCCACCCGCCACATGGCTGCTTTATATCCTTCGTTGGTCATTGTAAACACCAGCGACGGGTGCAAGCCGGAAGTCGCCGTCGCCAGACACAAGTAGACTCGCCTTCTCACGGCAACTCGACATTGCTGGGCTGTGTGCTCTGAAGACGAAGTTTTTGCAGCATTATATAAGGAAGAAGAATGTCCAACTTATCTCGGAGGCTTGCGAAAACGCGGGGTCGACTATCCAGGGTGTTGCGTCTTTCTTTGAGTTAGCTAAACAGATTACCAGCTACCAAGATGTAGGAATGGCAGTGCTGGCTCTGGGAAACAGTGTCGTCGTTGCAGACGTCTCTGTCTGCTTAAAGACGATGCCTGGACGGCAGACACCCTAATTGAATCTACCCGCCGGCTGCCGAGCGGACAGCATTCGCTGTGGACTAAACAGCAAGGTGTGATGCACAGACTATTGCACAGGAGCCCGCCCACCGGGAGGACTGCTGATGGTACGGAAAAGTCGAATCGGCCTTAAACTACTAGTCCTTCATCTGTTACTGTCGTTAGAGAATAAATAAGTTAAGCTGTGTCCTAACATTCAATGGTAAAAGCTTACCCTAGTTATGGTAAAGAACCTTGGTCACAAAAGTCGAGCTTTTGTGGAACATATTCAGTGCTACAATCCACGCACGATGTTCATCATTATGCACATCAACAGGTTACAGGCTCGACCGGTTTAGGATCCTGACAATTGTTTCCTTGCCCACCGCGAGGCGTCGAAGCCCGCCAGCCGAGTTTCTTCGCGCTGTCCGTTCAGGGCTTAAACATAGTACACATAAATGCATGAATTATGTAAAGATATCGTGTGAACTCCAGCAGCGGTAACAGAGGATGGACAGCAGCGAGCATACTGCGGTACGGCGTTGTACACATCAGTCATGCTTGTAGCCTTTGGCCAGGGAATCCCTGGCAGGGATCAACGAAACCTGCTATCAATACGTCGTTATAAGCTATCGCTATGGTTAGATGTTAATGCAGAAGAGAAGGTACGTCCGGGTACGTGCGTCAAGGTGGTGATTGTCGCGGTACCAATTTATTCTTGCCTAGAACATCAGTGGTGGACCATGCACATCAAAAGTGTTATCTAGAAGGCATGTAGCGGACACATGTACCACGCGACACGGGACTGCACATGAAACGCTCGTTTTGAAACCGAGCTCCAGAAACACCTGCTCTTCGGCTTGTCTATTGCAGCGATTGATAATACAATCATTTGCCGGCCACGAGAGGCTTCCGTACACACACTTCGTTGTTCTGTTGAACCCAAACCAAACATGTTTTACGGCGGTCTCGCTCCATGGCTAAAATCGAATTTGCAGCCCGAAGAACGATCGGTGCCACTGTGGGTCAGGAAAGGGTGCGATCGAACTGCAATGCATTGCGTGCGGTACCGCGTATGTCATCCGCCCCTGCTGCCGCAGTGACCCCAAGAAGATACGAACCCGAACATAACTAATGCTGTTGGCGAACCCACCGGCAAAACACGCGAGCGAGCAACCCAGGGTGGCGACGAAAATGCAGCAGCAACAGTCAGGCTGGCGGCGGCTTGAGCTTCCGGTTTCCAGGACACCTTGATCCACTCGATCTCGGATCTGCGCTTCTTGTCCGCAGTAGTTACAACTATCGCATTCCCTAATACGCGCCCCCCCTCTTACACACATTGGGGCATTGGGTTGGCATGTTTTTAATCTTTTTGGAGTGAATCACCACACTCCATGCACCAGCAGCCAGCCAGCTGGCAGGTAATCATTTGGGCCAGATGCAGCGGCGCCGTGGATTGGGTCACTAAAGCAAAATCACGTTGATGGTGAGAGGTTACAATGTCCTCAAGGTAGCCCGGGCGAACCCAGGAAAACAAGAGGGGCCCATGCCGGGCCTCACGTTATTTTACTTGTCCGATTCGTGCGTGGGAGTCCAGGTGCATGACGTGCTGGCACGTGAGTTTTCCTACCTGTACTTTGCGAGGCAGGCCCTTGTTTATTTGGTAGTTGGAGGTAGGCAGGCGGGCTTCGCCACGCACATCAACAGCCTTGTTCCGCAGTGCATGGATAGGCCAGCGATGCTCTTGGCATAGCTAGTGTAAGGAGCACTCAGGGGCAAGGGCTGTCAGCACCTCCCCTTCAGCCCTTCTACTGGAGCCTCGAGTGCATTAGGCAGACGGGTAATCACTCTCCCAGATCTACCTGCAGTCAAAACAAATCGTTCATCAATACGGTGTTTCCTACATGTCCTGCCTGCCTCGGTGGTTTCATTGAGATTCCCTTGATGCCGCGGCCGTCTCACACACGCAAATGCGAACGCGTTTGGCAATTTTGGGCCTACTCTGGCAGATGCTTCGGAAACGGATGCCCACGTTCCGATCACAATTGCTTTTGCCCCGTCCAAGTTGAAGCTTGGAAGGTAGGAGGGCCCGCCAGTACCACGTACTAATCAACGTGTGGAACGGTCGATAGTCGGCCTCAATTAATGCTCATATTATTTTATTTTGAGTACGTTGTAGGATTGGCTTATGGCAGAAGCTGAAAGCCCCGTCGGCCTGCGGCGCCTGCGGCGGGCGGGCGAGCGGGTTTATCGGTTATTTCGAAAAACGCAAGCTGAGGCTTTGACGTACAAGTCATGCTTGCTCGGAAGGGCTGTAAAAGATATTGGCTGGAGAGGTTGGATACATTACGGTGGCGTGACTTGTTGGCATGGAGCCTATGTCTGGAGCAGCTGCGATGCGCTTGCCAGCACGGCAACCTCGGCCGCTGAACATCGGTCATCGGCAATCACGATCTGCATGCTTGCGTGTGATAAGCAGTGATACGTGTCCCATGAAAGTTTTGCCTGTTCCCTTCCGCAACCGTACTGCGGGGGGAGGGCGGGGGCTACTGGAAAGGGCCCGTCGTACATCCTTAAGTCTGTGCAAGCCGGCATCCATACGTTATAAGGTTTATCATTAAGCATTTGCGAGTTGGACTTCGCGGCGGGTGCAGGTACGCCGGTACTTCCGTGTACGTCTCTACGGAGTTCACAAAAGTCGATGATGTAAGATGGTGTCATCGGCCATATGCAATTGCATCGGCGCGCAAAATCAGCATGGAGTTTTATCAATGCATTTACGGCTGACTTTAAGCGACTGTCCTTGCAGCGAACCCTAGCTGATCAACTTGTGTTTCACCGGCGTGATGCCTGCATCCACTTGCATGCTGGTATGAAAGCAATTTAATTTTCTACATCGACCATTACTTTTCCTAACCGTGATGTGCAATTGACGCTCAAGTTAAGTATTCGTATATTACCCAGAACTTGCGAAATCAAGGTGTCAATTTGCTTCAAAGCAGCATATATTGTAGTCTTTAACAGCCAGGTTCATGCAAACGCGGGAATCTTGGGAACCTGGCTATCTGGACTGGCAGGCTCTGGCCTAATAGCGTCGTTCTTTATTCACCTCTGGACAAATCTATTGGCCAGGACTGAGTCATACTAGGCGAAATTCAGCATCGGGGTCCCTTTTCCCATAGTGCCTACATCACATTGACCTTGGAACCCAACCCTATCCCTACACTCCGCCGTGCGCACAAGCTACCACGGCGTTACGTTTCCTGCAATTCTACACACCTGCGCAACCGCACATCCTACAGACCCACCGCTCCCTGGAGACACGCGCCTGCCTGCTAACGGCATGTTTGCCTTACTTGCTTGGTAAGCATGCTTCGAAATCCGTGAGGAACTTACCTGGCTTCCTCTTCGCGCCCCCTCCGTCCGCCGTCGATCCCACAACACCCCTGTCTGCCGAACCTGGAGCTGGAACCCGCTGTGACGTGCACTGTCTAGTACCTGCCGGAATCCGTGCATGCGCGTGTAGGCAGCTCGTTTTTTACTTACTCCACGGCTCGCCGCGCGTGCCTGCACGCTCCTACCAGACAGTTCAATCGTTTCATTATATGCCCGCCCTAGACTCAACACGGGACGTAAACGTTCTTAGATAGAGCCACGGCCGCCATGGCCGGCGGCTGTTGGGGCCACAGATAGAGTGCGCCCCTAGCCTTGGCCCGGCCCTGCAAGATCGAGTGCAAGTAACTACCTGGAGAGCGAAGGGAATCCGACCATAGACCCGTCAAATGCTTGACCAAGTACGGCACATACAGCACAGTACGGCATGGTTGGATACTACCTGCATTATCGCTTTAGAAGCGCCTCCTGACCGAACGCTTCGCGGGGATATGGGCAGGACCAGGGAGGGCCCTACGTCTGTAACATGCTCATGCTCACTATCTGCTGCACTGGCTGCCTTGACACGGCTTGGATCGTGCCTTGGTGTGCTGTGGCACGTGCAAGGGCAGCAGACCGAGCAAGCGGCAGACAGACAGACAGGCAGACGGACAGGCTAGCGTGTGAACCAAAGCTATTAAGCAAGGAGGCACGGTGGGTGCGCGTGTATTATGTGATGCAGTACTGCGGACCCGAGTAGCTGTACGGCACGCAGCAGCTACAGGGAGGGCGGACATACAGGACAGCATTCCGGGTGCGACGGACGGACCAGAACCCTAACCCCGGGCACATCGCCTGACACTGAAGGAAACAAAAGAGACAGACACCCAACTGTACCGCAACTAACAAAGGCAGACCACCACGACACTAGCCCTCTAACAATTACAACAACCATGATCCGAGAAGCAGCCAACAGCAGCCCAGAGGCAAAAACAGCAGCAACAGCCATCGCCTCAGGGGGAATTTGCGCTATAGGCTCCCCTATCAGGAACGGTTACAGTGGGTTCCATGGTGTACGAAGTACGTGATGAATGCCTGTGCTGTAACGTGAGTAGTAATAAACGGTTAAACACAGCGGGCCCCGGACCGTAAGAAAGAGCGTGCCGCCGATCGGGCGAATCAGCTAACCTAACACGAAAAGAAACGCAGGAAGCTAAGACGAAAACCAATTCGATCGACCGAGATGCGATCGCTCTGTGTCGCTACTACGGAACTACCCGCTGGGCGATTGAAGAGTAGAGGACATGCCACAGCCGTTGACGCGAGGGCACGCTGGCCTCGGGATGTGCGCTCACGCAAGAGGTGAAGACGTGCAAACAACAAGCTTGATGATGCAGGGTTTTGGTGACGGATGGTGTGCGAAGATACGGCTGGTGCGGTTAGGCTGTCTTGCTGCTTGGCGCGCGCGCGCATGTTTGGATCGAGGGCGCATCCGAAGCATCTCATGCTTGAGGAGGGAACCCGGGACCAGGAATGGGTGGGGCGGGGTGGGTGGGGAGAAGGTGGATAGGCGACGTGTCGGGGGATGGGCGGGTGAGAGACCGAAACCCATGGCTGCTCTCCTGAACACGACTTGCTGTCGCTAGTCGAGAGCCCTTGAGGCCCCTGCCAAGCATCTACGCAGCACTGCCCGTCTGCTAACACACGGCCAAATACGGTAAGAATGCTGTATAAGCTTGCCAATTTCACTGTCTCTTGTCTCTAAATGACGGGTACGACCCTGCACGACAGTAAAAGCGCGATGCTCATGCCATAGCACAGCGCTTCACTGCGGATCGCTCTGCGACAGCCACCTCACGATTCTGGAATGATGGACGATATTCAGGCACGCCTGACCTCGCTGTTGGCAGCGCATGGCTTCGACTTGGTTGCACCCTTCACGGTGCAGGCCTACAACGCTTGCCGCGCAAGCGGAGTGCCAGAGCTACCCACTTTCGGCAGAGAACAAACCTTAGCATTTGTGGTTGGGAATACCAAGGCCTTGTGGCGGTGCTTCGTGAGCTACCTGGCGCGACACCCTGAGAAAATGGCGTCTGAGTCGCCGCTCGACGGTTACGCGCGCGATTGCATCCAAGCTGCAGTTACGGAAGTGTGTACGAGTTTGAGCTTGAGAAGCGAGCTTCGGTTGAGCTTCGACACTTCACGCGAAGGCTTCGTTGATATGTTGCGCGCCGCACGCGTTTCGGGCTTGGCTTTCCTCGACGACGAGCTGCATCTCTGTGTGCACCCAATATATGGGCCCTGGATTGCGCTTCGTGCGGTGGTGGTAGTTGATGCGCTTGCTAACGCAGCACGGTTGGTTGAGCCAATCTCCCACCCCTTCCCCGAGGTCCGGCCCATTGTGCGTGCCGCGCTTGACGAAATGCGGGCTGCAGGCGCCATGGACGATTGGAAGGGACAATGGCGCGCATGGGCAAACCTGCGTGCGCTCGCCGGAAGCGCTGCAAGCCCCGAGTGTGCATACGATGCGAGCCAGATAGAGTACCACTATTCCCAGTCTCGCGCGGCACTGGAGGCCTGTGTCGAGGAGCACATGGGCGTTAACACTGGAGAGGATGGTGCTGGGCAGGAATAATGGGCATATGCGGTGGGCGGTGGCTTAGTTGGGAACATCGGGCTGAGCTGCATTGAGGAACTATTTTACGCATGTGGCCGGCTAGTCACCTGAGGAAAGGGTAAGAGATTAGGTAGCTTTCAATTTGCCGGCTCGAAGTTTACGGTGTTTCTTATTTCGACACTCTTTTGCGCGGGACAGGGCCCCTATCTGCCGAATTCAAGCTGTGCTTGTTTTGCGCCCATATTTTCCATGTTTCCATAATCATTGTCAGGGCACCTGACTTCGCGCATGTTGCAATGGCATAGAGAGGGGCTCGAAGCGTGATGCACGTCTAGCTTGGCGCTTCGACGCCACCAACTCCTGCGTAAGCGAGTTGTCCGTATTTTTAAGTTTGCGACTTTAATTTCCTCGAAAGAAATATGGCTTCGGTAAGCCCAGTGGCGTCCGTTTCCGATGGCGCCGCGTCGCCCTCCACACAGCTGCGGCAAGCAGCTATGCAGGGCAACACCACCATGCTTTCCCAGCTCCTAGCGCAGCACCCCACGCACGTCGATGGCGCCTCCAACTCCGCGGGTCAGGCGCCGCTGCTCGTCGCGGCATTGCTTGGCCAGCAACACGTCGTGGAGCTGCTTCTCAGCGCCGGCGCCAACCCAAATCGGCGTGGTAAGCGCCAGGAGACAGCGTTGATGCTCGCGGCGCAGCGCGGCCACGTTGACGTGATGCGGGTGCTGCTCACACGCGGCGCGAGCGCAACCACCGTCGACCAGCGCGGCTGGACCGCGCTCCACTTCGGCGCGTTCTCAGGCCAGGCCACCTCCGTAAGGGCGCTGCTCGCCTCCGGCGCCGCGCCCAAAGCAACCCTGCTGGAGCTGCGCACCGGCAAGGGCGAGACGGCACTGGCGCTGGCGGCGTTTGGCCGCAAGGACGACGCCTGCCGCGCCATGATGCAGGTCGGCGCCAAGCCCGCCAGCATCGACGACGCCGGCGACCGCGCCTACGCCCAAAAGCTGTACGACGCCATGCGCCCCGCCGGCGCCGGCGGCGACAACGACGGCGCCTCCGCCAAGGGAAGCACCGTCAGCAGCCACGGCCTCAGCACCCTTACGCCGCCGGTGAAGCGGCCTGGCGCCGCCACCCTGGGCGGGCGGAGGCCCGCCGCCGGTGTGGGTCGGACCCCGCTGCTGACGGACCTGGGAGCCCCCGGCCAGCCCCTCGACTCCCCGGGTGTCAGCCCCTCGGCTCGCCCCGCCATCCAGTTCTCGGGCACCAACTCGGAGTTCGAGAGGTGAGGAAGGCGCGAGCGCGCGGCGGCGGGCGCGCGCGCGCGTGAAAGGGCGCCGTCGTACGATGCCGTACAACGCCGTGCCGTACGGTGCTCTCTTTTCTCCCCACGGAATGGCTCGAAATTTCGAGCGAACGCGAGGAGCCGACCCGGCCTCCCCACTTGTGGATCGGACATGGGAGGAAATAGAGGGTTACGCTGGAGGGGGGTGGCAGTGGGTTACGCTGGCGGGGGCTGGCGGGAGGTAGAAATGTCGCAGGCGGGCACGCGCGGTCGGGCGTGGTGGGGGTTCGAGGGAAACCCGTGGATGTCCAAAAAAATTGTTTGAAACAGAAGTTTTGAGATGCATGCGGGAGAACTGGGTTGGGGATACGAAAGCCGAAGGTCGTAATATGACCTTTGGCGTGGTCGGGGTTGATAAGAGAATCCGTAGAAACGATACACGTGAAATTCCGTAGTCAAGCTACGTACCTATTTTTACTTGTTAAATAAGTCGCTTTACGTAGTAATTAAGGGATGGGTTGGTGCGCGCGCGTCGGCAGTAGGGGGTCCTCTCCCAGGCCGTCCCCGACCGGCTGTGACGCGGCTGCGAACCCACACGATACTCGGAGGGGGGAGGGAAGTCATTTGTACGGCGCCGGCTCACAGGAAACATACGGCACCGCGTACGGCGCTCCATCGGGGCCCCCTATTTGACCCAAATGTCGTGACAGGGCGCAGATGGCGCGGTTGTGGAGGACCGTGTGGAATAGGCCCTCGGGCACCGCCAGCGCTGGCGGCGAATGACGCCTGACTGGCGCTGGGAAGGCCTCACCGCCGACGACCTAAAACCCAAAACCCAGAGCACGCCCGCACGGAACAACCACGCCATGACGCGCGCGCTATGCCGTCTTCCCCCTCTTCCCCCCCCCCTCCCACACACACACATTGGGCTTCCTTCGGTAACTATTGGCGCCTCGCCCTGCCTCCGGATTCCTTGGTCTCATCGCGCTCAGTCTCCTTCGCGGCTCAGCTCAGCATACTTAAAACACACATACACACACATACACACACGCCCACACACACACACACGCGCGCACACACACACACCGTAGCCCTCCCGTCCGGCTCTGACCCACACCTCCCGGCCCCCCCATGACCCGTACGACCCGTACGACGACCCGAAACCCCAGGCTCATCACCCCGCAGCACTCGGAGGCTGCGGCCGGTGGCGCGGTGGTGGCGCGGAAGGGGCGCAGCGGGTCGCTGGCTGCTGCCGCCGCCGCCGCCGGCCGGAACGACTCGGAGGGCGGCCTCAGCCCCAAGCCGCCAGCGGGAAGCTCCTGGAGCCTCCACGAGCTAAACTACAAGGGCACGCCGCTGCTGCACCACCGATCTACGGGCCTTATCTTCACGTCTGTGCCAGAGGACAGGTGAGCTGGCGTCCGGGTGATGATTTAGGGGGACCAGAAGGCCCGGTTACACGACATAGCGTGGAAGGGGGGGTTCGAGGGAAACCCGTGGAAGGGGGGGGTTCGAGGGAAACCCGTGGAAGGGGGGGGGGGGCGGCAGAAATTAGTCGGTTGATGAATTTAGTTGGTTGATGAAATTAGTTGGTTGATGGAATTAGCCGGTTGATGATTAGTTTTCGTACACGCGGGTGTGAGTGTGCGTGCCTGAGACCTTGGGTTGACTATCGGGACACCTCCCGGGTGGGTGCGGCCCGGCGACGTCTTGCCTGATGAGGCAACGAACGCAAACTAGTCTGCCTTGGCATTTTTGGCCCCTTGGCTTGTGGGAGCTTGAGGGGGCTGGACTTATCAAACTAGTCTGCCTTGGCATTTGAGGCTCATATCGGAGGACTTGGCTTGAGGTAGGGGCCTGGACTTGGTGGAGCGAGACGCGTCGAAGCCCGGCCCCGTCCCAGCCCGCAATTGTACATTACGACGGTTCCTATTTTCCGAATAACGTGGGAGCCACCTGGGAGCCACCTGGCTAGAGCGCTCAGGCCGGTTAGCGACGTCCGTCAGCGCGAGGCATGCGGACGGGTGGGCCCACCGTGCCGGGCGGTGGGGCGGTGGGGCGGTGAGAGGGTTAGGGAGGGAGTCTGCGGAAACGACAGAGAGAAACTAATCGTGGGAGAGGGAGAGTGACGGGGCGGGGGGGAGGGGAAGTGCGCGTAAATCAGCCGAGCATCACGGGCGCGATCCTTGCTGCAGATGTGGGTCGGTGGGGTCGGTGGGGTGGGTGCGATGCCGGTTATCGGAACGTAGAAAGGTCAACGCAGGAAGGACAATCCCCCCAACCGCCTCCAGGGCGCCCTGCCGTACACCTCCATCCACTGCCCTCCCTGCGCCCTGTCGTACAACTCCACCCCAAATCCCTTCCCCCTCCCCCTCCCCCCGCCACCTCCGTCGCCGTGCAGCTTCCCGCACCTTGTGGGCCTTATGGTGAGCGACAAGCCCCGGTGGCTGGGCCCCTCGGACCTGCCCCTCCTGGAGTCCACGGCCCAGGTAAGGATGGGATTGGGGCAGCGCCGAAACACACACACACATACACACACCTACTGTGTTTGGTATGAGGTAGGGGGGATCCCCCGCACCCGCCCTACTGTGTTTGGTATGGGGTAGGGGTTTGATAAGAGAATCCGCGAATCCACGGCCGACAAACCGAGGGCGGTGAAGGGGGAATCCCCCACACCCGCGGGGTAGGGGGAATCCCCCGCACCCTCGGGACACCCCCCTGTCAGCCCCATGAAATCTCCTTCCAGCTGCGCTGCCGGCCTGCCGGCCGCCCCCAACCCCCCGCGCCGCAGCCCGCACATCCCCCCTCCCTGGCGCCCCCAGTGCCGACCCACGGGTCTCCTCTCACGCATACCCTCCCTGGCGCGCCCCCCAGGTGTCTGAGGCCCTGGCCGCCACAGTGCCTGTGGCCCGGCTGCTGCTCAAGCGGCTGGGCGTGGTTCCGGAGCCGGTGCTGCGGCTGTGCGTCGTACTGGGAATACACGACGTGAGTGGGGGAAGGTTGCGGCGGCGCCACCAGAACAACCCACCAGAACAATTGCAACCACCACCACCACCACCACAACTTCCACAACCACCACCACAACCACCGCCAACGGAAACGCACCCGCCACCACCACACCGTGCCTGCGGCCCGCCATGGCGACCTGCAGTCCGCGACCCGGGCGTCTGCGCACTTGGGCCCCCCAGACGTCTGTCCTAAACGGTTCTCCTTCCGTACACGGTTCTTCCTTGCAATCCACCACCCTCACCCCACCCCGCCCATCCGCTCGCCCCGCCCACCCACTCGCCGTCTCGCCCCCTGCCCCCCAGGTTTCGGAGCTGCGGGATCTGATCCTCCTGGAGCCGGGCACCCCCTCCTACGACTCCGCCTGGGCGGCCGCCGACATGCCCAGCAGCCACGTCAACCAGCTGCGGCCCCTGCTGCGGTCGGAGCTGCTCAAGGGGGCGCAACTGAGCGACAACGGATCGTGGCCAACAGACGCCGACTCACCCTCCGGACGCAACCCGGCGCCCGGCGGGGTCGTGGGCCCCGATGACGACTCGGTGGCAGCTGCCGGTGGGTGCGGGTTGCAGCAACCCCGGGATGGGGGCGGGGGACTGGGGCGGGGGCTCGGGGGGGGGGGCGGACTGGGGATATGGCTCGGGGGGCCGGACTGGCGCTGGGGTGGATAAAAAAAACCCTCTCGAGGCCCTCAGGGCCAGAGGGAGCCCCCTAAACCCTAAACCCTGGCCGCCGGGGGCAAGTTGGAAATCCGGCCGGTAGCGTTACCCACCACCCCGCGCTCACACTCGTCCCGTCCGGTCCTCCGTTGCGCGCACCTCCATTTTCTCTCCCCGCTCGTCGTGCAATCCGCGGCTTGTGCCTCCTTCCCCCTGCCCCTTCCTCCTCCCCCTCCCCCTCCGCCCTTTTGCAACCCCCCTTCCCCTCCCCCTCCCCCTCTCCTCTCCCCCCTTCTCCCGCCACCTCCAGGTGACCTGCCTGTGGACCTGGCGGATCAGGCCCTGGTGCAGCACCTCCTGGAGCGTTACGGCCTGGCCAAGATGATGGTGCAGGTGGGCGGGTTTGTACGGCGGGGCGTAGGGGCTGGATCCTACCGCCGTAGGGGCTGGATCCAAACTGGCGGAATGCGATGGGGGCCCCCCTCCAGCGGAGGGTGCAAGCCGCGGGCTTGGACGAGCACGCTTGCGGCGCCACGTTGCCCAAACAGGCAAGGCCGCTGGCCGGCCCTTCACCCCCTCCCGCGTCCCTGCACCCCGGCCCGCCTGCCTCATCCCCTCCCGCCGCCCTCATTCCTCAACCCAAAACCCGTCGTACAATCTGTACGGCACAGGTTGCTGAGCTGCAGATCACGGGGGCATCCGACCTGACCTACCTGGCGCACCCCGGGTGGGCGGAGACCGGTGCCCCGCTGGGTTCGTGGGAGGCCGGTCGCCTGGCCCGGATGCTCCGAGACCTGCCGGGGCTGTTGGCCAAGCACTCCAAGGCGCGGGACAAGGCGGAGACGCAGGTGGGGGCGCGGAGGGGGGTGTGTGGCGTGTGTGTATGTACCGTATGTGCTGTATGTGCCGTACGTACCGTATGTACCGTATGTTGAAGTACCGTGTGTATGTACCGTATGTTGATGTGCCATAGCGTTGGTGTACCGTATGTTGATGTACCATATGTTGATGTACCGCATGTTGGTGTACCTGAAGCTCACCAGGAACTCACCCACCCCCTCTAAAACACATAATACACACACATAATACACACACATAGCAAAAACCCATAGCAAAAACACATATAATACACGCACATAGCAAAAACACATATAATACACGCACACGCACGCCGTGCCACGCAGGCCGCCCTGGGCCCAGCGCTGGAGGCGATCAAGCGCGAGCAGCGGCTGGAGGCCCTGGCGCGCCCGACCCGCGGCTCGCTCGTCACGTACGACGACCTGGACGGCGGCGCCCGGCCCGGCGCGCGCAGCGCCGGCCGGCGGCCCGTGCGAGTGGCCGTCGTACTGCAGGACGACAACGGCAGCGGCGGCGAGGGCCCCGGCAAGTTCGTCGTGCGTGACGTCGAGTCCGACCGCGTGCTCCACATGCTTGTGGGGCACATCCGACGCGTCCGTGCCTCCGACGCAGCCAAGCTGGTCCGCCCCGACTACGCCCCCCCCACCTCCGCCGGCGTGCCCGTCACGCCGCTGTCCGCCGCGCCGGGGCTGCTGGTGACCCGCGGGTCATCCTGGGGCCGCGGTGAGGAGTACGACGTGTACGGCGAGGGCATCGTGGGCGAGCTGCTGGGGCCGGAGGAGGAGCCGGAGGAGGAGGAGCCGGGTGCAGGCAAGCCGAGGTACCGGAGGTACCCGGCGGAGCCGGCGCCGGCGCCGGAGGGCCGGGAGGCGGTTCCGGAGCCGGAGGAGGAGGCGGTTCCGGAGCAGGAGGAGGAGCAGGGGCCTCGGCTGGCGGGCCGTTGGCGCGTGCGGTGGCCTGATGGCCAGGTTTACGGCTACTCGGTGGGGTACTGCGGCGTCTTCGAGCTGTCGTTCTTGGGGCTGCACTGGCGCTCGGGTGAGTGGGGGAGAGGGGGGGAGACAGGGGGGGAGAGGGGGAGAAGGGTGGGAAAAAAACCCGGAAGTTGCATTTTCGTTTTATCAGGGGACGGAGGGGTGTACGATAGCAAGGTGAGAGGGGACCGCCGAAAAGCGCCGTAACTCCCTACACGTGCATCTGCGCCCGCGTGCGCAACTGCAACTGCTACTGCTACTGCTACTGCTAGTGCTACTGCTCCTCCTGCTGCTGTCGCTGTACTTGCATTCATTGACACCACCGCTCCTACTACTGCTGCTGCTGCTGCTGCTGCTACTGCCGCCCCCAGGTGCCCCCGTGCTAGACGCCCACCGTGGCCTCCTGGTTCCTCCGGGGGAGTTGGCGGTTGTTCCGGTGGCGAGGGGACCCACGTGGGCCGAGCCCACGGACGACGGCTTGCCAGGTACGGTGATGGGTTGGGGCAGTTGGGACGGTTGGACGGTTGCATCATTGGTGCTGCTGAGTGGAAGGGCCGGGACGGCTGGGAGGGCTGGGTGCGCGGGGGCTGGTGGGTGGGTGACCGTTTGTAGTTGCGGTTGGTTATGCGCTCGCCGTACTGCTGCCGTGCGGATGCCGTCATAGCCCGGCGGCGTTGCCCACTCGATCACAACGAACTGTTGGTTGGTCCCGCACCACCAGTCGACCTCACAACCGCCGGGTATGTGTCGCTGGGGTCACCTAGTAACTTCCCAGAGGATGACGCGTCCGACGCGTTCCCCTCACTCTACTCAAACCCCCCCCCCCACCAATTCGGCATCAAACGAAACCCCAGACCCACACCCTCCCACACTCTCCCACACACACCCACTCCCCCAATCCCCACCCCTTGCAACTCCCCACCTTTCTCCAGGCACCCCCGGCGCCGCCCTGCTCGACCGCACCACCCCCTCCCTGTCAGTGGACTGGCTCCGAGACCTGCACAGGCCCAGCGCCTACCACCCAGATCCCGCCAACGGCGCCTACCCTGTCGTACACGCCATGTTGTCAGGACAGCCGGTGACGCTGTTCACGGCGCGCCAGGGCGCTCGAGTGGAGCTGGCGGGTGTGAGTTACCCGGGGTTTGAACAGACGACTGGTTGGTGCTCTGTTGGTGCTCTGTTTAGTTGTTAGTCTGTCTAGGGGCGGGTGTCCTTGTGAGGCGCGAGCTCCGGGTAAAGGGGTTAATCAGGGTTTTAAGGTTTTGCTTGTGTGTGTGTGTGGCGGGGCGGAAGGGGGGATTGCAAGGAAAACCCGTATACGAAAGAGAAAAAAGTTTAGAAGGGGGGGCCAAGGAGTGTTGGGACTGGGCAGTGCAAACGTATCCTTTGAAGTCCGGGAGCCAGAAGCTACAAACAACGCACAATGGGAGAAAGCACCCAGGCACCCAGCTGCAGCTGAGACCACAGCAGCCTGGCTACAGCAGCAGCAGCGGCAGCAGCAGCGGCAGCAGCAGCGGCAGCAGCAGCGGCAGCAGCAGCGGCAGCAGCAGCGGCAGCAGCAGCGGCAGCAGCAGCGGCAGCAGCAGCGGCAGCAGCAGCGACGAAGCCGCTTTTTCATGCAACAGCAGTGGCCGCCTAACCGGGACCCCACGTGGTCCTCTTCCCGTTGCGAACCGAACACCCTGCTTCGTCCCCCCACCCGCCTCTCCTGGCTTGTTCCTCGTTGGGCGGTTCGCCGCTTCACTCTCTTTCCCCCTCACCCTCCCCCTCCCGCCCCCGCCGCCGCAGACGCGCCTGCCGCTCGCAATGGCCGGTGGCGCCAGCCTCTCCGGCGACCACTTCTACCACAAGTTCTACCAGTCCTGGAACGCCCCCTCCCAGGAGTCGGTGGGACCCGGTGTGCTGCTGGCACCGCTGCGGCTGGAACAGGGTGAGTGAAGGGGGAAGGGGGAAGGGAGCGAGGAGGGACGCCCAAACCGGCCCCAGAAACCCACATCAACCCACAGATGGATGGGCACAGCCTTAACTAACTCAGGTTGTGCCTAGTCCCCCCGCTTCCCCCGCCCTCTGCGCCCCGCTTCCCCCCGGGTTTGGACGTTTGAAACCCCATCTCCACCTGCCCACGGGGTTGTGTATTTCCCCGCGGCCTCCCCCCCCGCCAACACCTCTATTTCCCCGCGGCCTCCCCCCCCGCCAACACCTCTATTTCCCCGCGGCCTCCCCCCCCGCCAACACCCCGCGGCCTCCCCCCCGCCAACACCTCAGACGGCCTGGTGGCGGTGTGGCTGGTCTCCTGGCCGAATGCCGGTCGCCAGGAGGCCCGCGTGGGTTCGATCCCCGGCTCCTGCGACCTGGTGTTCGCGCCGCTGTCGGACACGCCGCACGCCAAGAACCGCCTGCCGCACGAGCACTGGCACCATCAGGTGGGGAGGGGGTGCCAGGGTGTGTGTGGGGGGGCCGAGACGACTCGGTTGGTGGAAGGGGGGCGAGGAAACCCAGTTACACGACATAGGAAATGCCAGTGGGGGGGAAGGGTGGCACAAAAAGGGGAGACGGGCGAGGGGGGAGGTTTGATGAGCCCCGACTCCCCCTGGCCGCCGCCGCCGCCGCCGTACCGCCCCCTGAGTTTGTGTGTTCCCTCCCCGTTCGTACCTGCCGTACGCTGTCGTACATGGTCGTATACACACACCCCGGACCCCAGGCCGCCGAGGGCCGGCTGGTGCGCATCAATCCCGCCCAGCTGGCACTTCAGCCCGGCGCCTTGGGCGGCCCGTTGCGCACCAACGGTCGCGATGTTGGCGTGGTGGTTCGAGACATGGGACCCGGCGTGCACTGCGGCCTGCTGGTACGACAGCTCGCCGGCGCGTCGTCGTACTGGTACGACGAGGACGTGCTGCTGCCGCTGACGGCGGTTGAGATCCGGCGGCTGCCGCCGGCGCTGGCGGCGGCGCTGGCCGTGGGCAACGGCGCGGTGCCGGTGATGGACTGTACGGCGATGCCGGGCATGCTCGTACGGCGCTGCTACGACGATGGATCCACGCTCAAGTGCAGCACCAAGGAGCAGCAGGTGTGTCGGCGCGGATGGCGTGTGCGTGTGTGTGTGTACGGGCTTTGCAACCTCCTCCCCCGGGGGGGGGGGGGAAAGCGCCTCTCGGGGCTGGAGGGTGTGTACGGGGTTCCCGGTGTACGGCGGTTCGCGTTAGGTGGGGAGGCATTACCTCCCAAACGCCCGAGCGCGGTTGCAGCCATTTGCCTCGATGCACCGTATATCCGATTGCGACAACCGCTAATCGCCTTGGTACTAATCAACCAACCAACCCATTAATACTCTAGTGAACTAATCAACTTGGTTCGTTAAATAATTTAACGAACCAACGGACCAACTAACGAACCAACTAACCGCGCCCAACAGGTCGGCGTGCTGGTCGCGCCCGTGTCCGCCAGCCACTGGCTCGTCCGCTGGGTCGACGGCGCCTCGGCGGTGTACCACGTGGGCGCGGGGGGCAAGTTCCAGCTGTCGTACGTGTGCGAGCACCCGCAGGCCGGCGCGCCGCTGGCCATGCCTCGCTCGCTGGACTCGCGGGTGCTGGCGGAGACGGCGGTGGCGCCCGGCTTCGACTGCTGCAAGCCCGTCGCCGCCGACCCGGCCGAGTGCGACGTGGTGCTGGTGGGCGGGCCGGCGCTGCAGGTGCGTCTCATTCCGTCGGTCGTATACGACACACGCCGTATGTCGTACGGTATGTCGTACGGGCGGCGCGCTGTGCTGTCTCGCCGGCGGCCCCCCTCTTTTTTTGGTGGCGGTGCGCCGTCCTGCACCTTTTCTCCCCACCCCTGGAGCTCCTCCAAGGCTCACCTCACCGGCCGTACTGCCCCTCCCCCGCTCCCCCTTCTGTGCGCTGTTCTAGAACCTTCTCCCTGCGCGGCATCTTCTCCTCTCTTGATTCCTCTTCCGTCGTGTCCGATGACGGTTTGCTCGCCACCCCCCCTCCAGCTACACTTCCCATGTCGAGTTAACGGTTCTTTTCTGTTACCCCCTCCCACCCCCCCAACCCTCCAGCTTCACTTCCCATGTCGAGTTACCGGTTCTTGTGTGTAACCCCCCCTCCAGCTACACTTCCTATGTCGAGTTACCGGTTCTTGTGTGTAACCCCCCCCTCCAGCTACACTTCCCATGTCGAGTTACCGGTTCTTGTGTGTAACCCCCCCCTTCCTCCCCCCCGTGTGTATGCGCGACTCAGGTAGAGGAGGAGGACAAGCCGCGGCTGTTGGCGCTGGAGCGGATGCCGGTGACGATGGGGCCCGCCGCCACTCAGTTCCGCTACAGCGCCGGTGCGGGAGGGGGGGGCGCGCGGGTTTGCGGGGTCTGGCCGTGGTCTGGGGTGGGGCGCCAAGTAGGGAGACAACCGGTGAAGTTGCGATGTCGAAACATACAGGACGAGAGGCACTCGCACGTCTGTCCCCTCCACCTGCGCCTTGGTTCATTCGTTGCTGGTTTGAGCCGTTTGATGCTTACCGCACGTATCTGACGCTGCCTTCGTTCCGTCCTCACCGCCGCCGCTCTGGGCGCTCCCCCCCCCTCGCCCCCAACTACAATTCCCATGTCGAGTCAACGGTTCTTTTATGCAACCCCTCGGCCGAACTACCGGTATCCTGTCCCTGTCGTGCTAACGGTTTTCATGCCACCCCCGCCCCCAACGCCCATTTCCTCTCACACCCCGATGCCGCCTAACTCCCCCCCCCACGCCGGCCAGCTACACTTCCCATGTCGAGTTACCGGTTCTTTTCTGTTAACCCCTCCCGCCCCCAACGCCGGCACGCCCCCACCCCCCAGGCGGGCTCTTCCGCTTGTTCGAGCTGTCGCATGCCGCCGTGCCCGGCCAGCCCGTCACCGTCTTCACCGCCAAGCAGGGCCTGAGGGTGATGCTGCACCCCACAGCACCGGGCGGCGGCGAGGAGGCGGCAGCGGCGGCGGCGGGCGGTGTTCCCCAGCCAGCCGGCACGATGACGCGGCCCATCCGCCTCGGATCAAAGGTGCGTCATCGGGGCTTAAGCAGTTGTAGCAGTTGTAGCAGTTGCAGCAGTTGCAGCAGTTGTTGCAGTTGTAGCAGTTGTAGCAGTTGTAGCACTTGCAGCACTTGTTGGCGAGGAGCCAGGGGCGCGTTCGTTCGGGGGCCCGCGAACGGAGGGGGTGGGTGGGTAGGATCATAGGATGTACGGCACAGGATGTCGTGATGCTGGCTGCACCAGGACCTCGGGCGCCCCCCCTCCACCCATCCCCCCGGGCCGCCGCCCCTTCAAACCCCTCTCATACCCCTTTATCCCCCTAAACCCCTAAACCCCTAAACCCTAAACCCTAAACCCTAAAAACCTAAACCCTCAGGTCGCGGGCCGCTCCGTGAGTCCGGTCTCGGCCGCCCGCCGCGTCCGCGGTGTCAACCGGGTTCGCCGCGGCGCCGGCGGCGACACCTCCCACGACTCCGACCCCCCCCAGGAGGTGGACCGCTCCACCGTCATGTGGGAGGTGGCTTGGGACAGCGGCACCGTGTCCTCCTACCTGGTGGGGGTGTCCCCAGCGGTGACTGCGCTGGTGGTGGCGCCGCAGCCGGGCTTCAGGTGAGTGGTGGGGGTCGGAGGGGGTCGGAGGGGGGGAGGCGGGGGCGGAGGGGGGATGGAGGGGGGTCGGAGGGTGTGCTTGTTGGTTTACCGCTCAGCCGTCGAAACCCCACAAGGAGAAGTGAACACAGCGAACGGTGGTCCGGGCGGTCCGGTGTAGGTCGTGTGATGATTACGGGGTTACAGCGAAGGGTGTATGTGCGTGTATGTACGTGTGGGTGTGTGTATGCGTGTGTATATGTGTCGCGACTTGCGGGTGGGGCGGGGAGCTGGGTTAGGGTTTTTGTTCCCCGCTCCACTCACCGCTTGCCCTCCCCCTCCCCTCCTCCCCCCAAAACACACACACAGGGTCCCCTCCGCGGCAACCCCCCGTGACACCCCGGACCGCCACTTGCGCATACACGACCCGGTGATGCACCTGCCGCTGCGGGGACTGCAGGTGAGAGGGGCGGGAGGGGCGACCGCTTCTGCCGCTGATACACTGCCGCCGCCGCTGCTGCTACCGCCGCCGCCGCTGCCGTCCCTGATGCGCTGCCGCCGCCGCTACTTCGCCGCCGCTACCGCTGCTGCTGCCACACGCGCCTCCCCTCTGCCTCGCATCCCCCTGCTCCGCCCTCCTCCTCCTCCCAGGCTTCACCGCCCTCCTCCCCGATCTCATCACCCCACCGCCACCGTCCTCCCCCGCCTACCCCCCGCCGGCCAGTTCCCCCCCTCCATCTCCCATGTCCCGTGTAACCGGGCCTTCTCCAACCCCCCGCCCCCCCCAACCCCCATGCTCCATTCATCAGGTCCTGGATGACCACATCTACAGCCTCGCCTCCAACCTGGACACCGCCGTGTGCGCAATCAACGCCACCACCCAGCGCCTGGCAGCCGTCTGGATGTCCGCGGCCGCCTGCGAGCCGGCGGCGCCGTATCGCGCGGTGGCCCAGAGGACCCCCATGCACGCCGACGCGCTGCTGCTGGCTGTGGGGCCGGCGGGCAAGAGGGACGGACCCGTGGGTCACCTGGACCCGGAGGAGGCGCAGGATCTGCTGGGCGCGTGTAATGCGGAGGATGGGGAGCTGGCGGCGGCGGCGGTGGCGCTGGAGGTGGGGGGGGGGGGACGGAGGGGCGGATCGGGAGGTCCAGGGGGGGCGGGGCGGTGGCGCTCAAGGGGAGGGGCAAAGGAAACTGATGGGCTGAAGAGAGAAAGCCGTAGACGAAAAATGGTTATTGAGCGCGCGTTTGTAGCTAGGGTTTTAGGGTTTTTTAGGGTTTTTACACACACCCCTTCGGGTCTTCCTCGAAAGCCCCCCCTTCGCGGATTCTCATACACCCCCCCCCCTTTTCTTCTCAGGCGGCCCTCCGCGGCGTGAACCACATGGACTTGGAGGCGCAGCGGGCGGCGGAAAAGGCCTCCCTGGAGCGCCAGTGGCAGCAGGACGGGGACAGCCGGGGGGCTACCGAGGACGGCACCCCGCCCGGCCAGTACGGCACGAGAACCCCGGTTAGCAACTACCTCAACCGCTGGCTGCTGACGGGGGTGTCGTACGAGGACGCGGCGGCGGACGCCGCCGTGGGCTTGGCGGTGATGGCAGGCGGCGACGACGAGGGGGAGCAGGTGGGTGGGGCGGGGAGTGGGGGGGAAGGGGTGTAAAGTGAATCCGCGAATCCACGGTTGGGAAAGGGGGTGGGGGGCGTGGAAGCGGCATAGGGGTAGGAGGAAGCGGAAACCAGAGGGGTGGAGGGAGGTCTGGGGGGGGGGTTGTCGCGAGAGACCGTGACCGGCCCTCACCTGCTTCTATCCTCCATCCTCAGCACTACCACCACCAATCAACCATCCTTCCCACCACCGCGATCCCCACCACCACCGTCCCCACCACCACCGTCCCCACCACCACCGTCCCCACCACCACCGTCCCCACCACCACCGTCCCCACCACCACCGTCCCCACCACCGGGTCTCCCTCAAACCACCACCGTCCTCGTGCTCACTGCCTCACTCCTCATGTGGTGCCGCCCGCGCAGGTGGTGGTCACCGGCCCCTGCAGCAGCCGGGTGACGGCCGCGGTGGAGAGATTCAACACGGCGCTCAAGGCGGCGCAGGCGGCGCTCGACAGCGCCGCCGGGGGTTCTTTAAAGTGAGCGCGTGGAGAGCGTGCGGGAAAGGGGGAGGGGGAGGGGGAGAGGGGGAGGGGGAGGGGGGCACGTGGAGGAGGAAAAGGAAGTGAGGTGCGGCTAGGGTTTCAGAGGCTCATAGCTGCTCCTTTCAGTGCCGACGTACGGCTTTCCTCTTATAACCCCCGCGCAACCCAACCCTGAATCCACCTCCCCTCCGCCAGCCCCCAACCCCACCCGCACCCCACCCTCCGCTTCCCATGTCATGTAGCCGGGTTTCCTTTCCTCACCACTACTCCACCCCCAACCCGGTAGTCAGTTCCAGTGCTCCAGCATGCGCCCACAAAATTGGTGTCCGACGACCATGCGCCAACTATCCTGTCCCGTTGCGTAGGACGGTTTTTATACACCCCCACCCCCACCCCTCCCAACCACCACCCCGCAGGTACCAAGTGACGGTGCTGGCACGCCCCCCTGGAGCCGCCATGCCGCTGAGTCAGCTCCAGCTGTCCCAGCCCAAGCTCTCCGAAACCGACTCCCTGCTCGTCCAGGAGATGCTGGAGACCTTCCACTCCTTCACCCTGGGACTGGTGGTGACGGCGCCCTCCGCGGACGGCGGCGAGGAGCTGGCGCCGCTGGGGCCCCTAGCTGTGGCGGCCCTGGATCTCGCGCCCGAGGTTCGAGCCGCCACCGTGCGCGCGCACGTCGTGATGAGCGAGTACGCCGGGGCGCAGGCGGCGGAGTGGCGGCGGCAGATCCGCGTGATGTACGACAAGGGCGACGCCGCCGCCGCGCGCGCCGCCGCCGGCGGCGCCGGCGGCGATGGTGATGATGGCGCGAGTGACGTGGCTAGCAGCGAGATCGTCGGCTTGGCGGACCCGGCGGAGGGCACGCGGCGGGGGCACTACAACGGCCTGTCGCTCACGACGGCCAGGTGGGGATTTGAACCGGGGTTCTGTGCGTGTGTGTGGGGGGGGGGACGGCGTGTGTGTAGGGGGGGGCGCTGCGGACCCGGCCGTGGAAACGCGCCGCCAGAGAAACTGATTGTGTGGAAGTGTCCTGGTGTGCGAACGTCCTGATCGCTTCTCCCTTGGCCTTGCCACACCGCCAGGAGCGGGCTGGACCTGGCTCCTCTACCCGCTCAGAAGTCCACATCCACACACACACACACACACACACACACACACCCGCACACCCTCTCACCCTCTTGCCTCACCCCTACCCCTACCCCTACGCACCCCCACCCCAGCCCCCCGCTGTTGGCGGCCCAGGGCGGCGTCAGCGTGGGCGACCAAGAGGGCCTGGTGGAGGCCAGCGAGGTGCGTCCGAAGGGGGAGGGTTGTTTAGCCACTAAGCCACGTGCATTGTCTGTGTGTGTTTTTAGCTCCAACCATGACATACCCTCCCATCACCCCCAATCCCCCCAATCCCTCCAACCCACGCTCACGCACACGCACACGCTTCTCACGGCCCCTCATCGCTGCATCGCGGCCACGAAACCCAACCCAACCCAACCCTCCCCTCCCCCTTCCTCTTCCCCGCCCCCCCGCCCCCCCCCCAACCCAGAACGCCACCGGCCTCACCCCGAGTGAGGTGGCAGCTCGCTTCAACGACTCGCTGTTGCAGCTGTGGCGGGCCGCGGGTCAGGCCAACAACTGCGGCGGCAGCGCAAACGTGTCGGACGCGGTGGTCAAGATCTACACCTACCTGCACGAACAGGTGGGTGCGTGGCATGAAAACCGGTTACACGACATGCGGCGGGAGGGGGGTGGCGGGAAGACCGGGTCACACGACACAAGGAAACGGGGGAGAGAAGCTATAGCCGGCGAATGAACAGGTTTCGGACACGAACAAGTGGTGTGGTGTGTTTGGGGGGACGGTGTGCGGAGTGCAGCCAGGAGGCGGGGGGGAGGGTGGGAGCTGTGTCTGTGGGCAGGCTTCCGTTTGTCAACTGCCTGGCGGCGTACGGCACTCGGCCCAACCTTTCGACCTTCCAACCTCCAACGTGCAAGCCCCATTCAATCTCCAACCGCCATGAACCTCCAACCTCCAACCTCCAACCCAATGCGGGCGCGCCAACCAATATAATAACAACCCGATACACGTACCGCAGGTGGCCAAGGCGGTTGCGGCGTACGGCATCACCTTCATGGGCCAGGACGCGGGGAACATGAGGCGGGAGGTGGTGGCGGCGGCGCAGCAGGCGGCGGCGGCGGCGGAGGGGCTGCGAGCCATCAAGGCGCCCGCGTCCTGGGCGGTGGCCGGGGAGGAGGAGGCGGAGGCGGCGGGCAGTCTAGCCGCCGTGTCAGCGAAGCTCAAGGAGGGCGTGACGCTGGTGCGTCCAGTGGGAGGGGGGCGGTGGGGGGAGGTTTTAGGGTTTTAGGGTTTTCGCCCAGTGGGAGGGGGGCAGGGGGGGAGGTTTTGAGGAAGACCCGTGGATGCGAGAAAAACACCCGTTTAGAACAGACGTTTTAAGATACACGCTGGGGAACTGGGGTGAGGATACAAAAGACGGTGTCCATATGTCGACCTTCGGCGGCTAAGCGAAATCGGCGGCGGCTAGACGAAAGGAATCTAGGGGAGGGGGTGTGTATTGTCGAAGGGGGTTTGAAGAGAAAGGAAATCTAGGGTTGGCCTTTGGGCTAGGAGGGAGAAGAGCAGAGGGGGCAAACCACCAATACCACCACCACCCCCTTTATCTCCTTCCGTTCACAACGCAATCAGCAACCCTCCCGCCACTTCCCCCTCCCCTCACATCACCCCTCCCGCCGCCTCATCTTTTTCTTTTATAACCCCGACCTTACTCTCCTCCGCCACCTCACCCCTTTCACTTTATAACCCCCCACCTCACCACCACCCCCCGCCATCCACGGGTTTCCCTCGAACCCCGCCACCTCACCCCTTTCACTTTATAACCCGCCTCCTCACCCCCCCCCGCCACCTCTCCCCAGATCCGTAAGGTCGTCCAGAGCGCCGTTACCCTGGCAGCTGACGTACTGGTGGCGGCTTCGGAGGCGGCCGAGGCGGCGGACGAGCAGGGCAGGAAGGGCCTGGCAGCTACCTCGGAGGAGCTGCTGCAGGTGGGGAGAGAGGGGCGGGGGTTACAGAAACGGACAGGTTACTCGACACGGGAAGTGTAGCTGGTGCATAGGGGCCTGGTGCATGCGCCTCTTGACCGCCTCCGGCGCACGTGTGGTCACATCTCCGGCGCATGTGCGGTCACATCTCCGGCGCATGTGCGGCCACATCTCCGGCGCATGTGCGGTCACATGTGCTTCGCTGACCTCTGCCGACAGGACGCCGGCGCCGCGGCCGCCGTCGTCACCGCCGCGCGCTGGGCGGCCGCCGCCACCGCCGGCACCGCCGCCGCCGCGGGCGCCGCCGCCGACGCCGCCGCCGCCGTCGTCGCGCTGGTGTCTGAGATGGCCGAGGACGGCGGCGCCGCCGCCAAGCCCGTCGTGGAACAGGCCATCGCTGCCGCCGCTTCGCTGGCGGCGCTGGTCCGTACGACGGCGGCGGCGGCGAAGGAGCAGAAGGGCAGCGCGCTGATGATGATGCAGGAGCGGATGGACGCGGCGACGGCTGTGTCGCGGGCGCTGGCGCAACGCGCGGCCGACCTGGAGCGCCAGGTTTCGGAGCAGGCGGCGCTGCTGGCGGCGGGCGGCGGCAGCGACCAGCTGCTGGCCAAGCTCAAGGCGGAGGTGGAGACGGCGCATGACTGCGCCAGAAAGGTGAGTGCGCGGTTGTGGCGGCGGTTGTGGTGGCGGTTGTGGCGGCGGTTGCGATGGTGGTGGCGATGGTGAATAGGGGTTTTAGGTTTTGCGGCAAGGAACCAAAAAGCACTGGTTGTGAGGATGGGAAGTGCAATCAACCACATGCGACCAACCCACACGAGCCCAAAGGGGGGGGAGACCCACGCACCGCTATACTCCCACGGGGCAACGGCCAACCGGCTCGCCCGGAACCCATCCAACCGCGCCACAATCAACTTAATCAACTCAACCAACCAACCGAAGCAACCATCTATCAACCGTCAAAACCAACCAACCAACCAACCAACCAACCAACCAACCAACCAACCAACCAACGAGCAAACAAACAACCCACGCAACTGCCGCAGGCCGAGGAGTCCGTCAAGGAGGCGTCATCCGTGCGCGAGGCGGCCCTGGAGGAGAGCGAGGAGGTGGACCGGGTGGCGGAGGAGGCGCTGGAGCGGGCGCTGGAGGCGGCGTACGAGGCGGCAGGGGTGCAGGTGTCCCAGGTGTCGCTGCTGGTGGCCAGGGCGGAGGAGGCGTTCAAGGAGCCGGCAGCCGCGCTGGCGGTTCTGGAGCAGGCTTGGACGGCGCTGGAGTTCGCCCTCAAGGTGCGGGTTGGGGCCACCCCCCTCCCACCACACACACTCACACACATATCCCTTCGTCTCCTATGTCATGTCACCGGGACTTGTACCCCCACCCACGATGGGTGGGAGGGGAAGGAGGAGGAGGCGTGGCAGGCTTCAGGATGCAAAATGGGCGAGAGTGGGAAACCCCTGGAACCTCGCTCCCGCACTACCCCTCCCCCTCCCCCTCCTCGCTCCCTCCCTCTCCTCCTCCCCTCCCCCTCCTCCTCCCCTCCCCCTCCTCCTCCCCTCCCCCTCGAACTCCCCTCCCCCTCGAACTCCCCTCCCCCTCAAACTCCCCTCCCCCTCCTCCTCCCCTCCCCCTCAAACTCCCCGGGTCCTCATCCTCAAAGGCGACAACCCCCCAACTCTAAACCCTACCCCCCCCCCCCGGCCCCCCCACCAGATCAACTCCTCCTCTGTCCCCAGCTCGGCCTACGAGGACATTGCGGCCAAGGCCGCCGAGCTCTGCGGCGCGGTCGTGAACGACGTGGGCAAGGCAGCTGAGGAGCTTGCTCAGAGCCCCAAGGACCCGGACAGGGTCAGCCCCAAGCAGCGGTGCGTGGGTGTGCGTGCGTTGATGTGACCTCTCCCAAGCTTGCTCCGAAACCGCAGGGGGAAAGAAGTGTCGGAGTGGGGTGCGCGTGCGGGGAGGCGGTATGAGGTATGGGGGGAGGCGGTTTGAGGGGTGCTGGGGGCGGGTATGAGGGGTGGGGGAAGGCGGTATGAGGCGTGCTGGGGGCGTGGAATCGTGGAACCCACCACCCAACCCCTAACCCACCACCCAACCCCTAACCCACCTCCCAACCCCTAACCCACCTCCTAAAACCCATAACCGCCCCATAACTTCCTAACCCCGCCCCCCCCCGACCAACGGGTTTCCTCCCATCCCCCCCCCGCCCCCGGCCCCCGTGCAGGAACCTGAGTACGTCGGCGGCGCTGCTCCGCCAGCTACGCTCTCTGGCCCTGCGCCGCCCCGGCCTCTCCCTGCCCCCCACCGCCTCCGCCTCCCTGGCGCGTGCCGCGGTGATGGCCGCCCGCGTGTGCGCAGAGGTAGCAGCATACTCCGCGCAGCTGACCTCGGAGGGGCTCTCCAAGGCCAAGTGAGTGTGCGCCGTACGGTGTACGACGTCATGCAAAGTAACGCGTGCGTTTGCGAGCCCGTGTCGTACGTCTGTACGGCGGAGGCGGGGGCGGGGGCCGCGGTGGTGGCGGCGCGGGGGTGGGTGAGTGGGGTTGGGGGGCGAGTATTGGGGCGGAGGGGTCCGGCTTTTGCCAGTTTTTTGCTGAGGCCGTGTGAAGCACACACGCCCAGCTCGCCACGTTCTACGCGCACACGCCAATACACATGATTACCCCATCACCGCCGCGGCCGCCCCCTTGCCCCCCTTCCTTAGGATGGGCGCCATGACGCGCGAGGGCTGCGAGGTGGCGTCGCGACTGCAGTACGAGGTGATGGAGCTGACGCAGGCGGCCGAGGACCTGGCCATGGTGGCGGCTGGTGAGTGGGGGTCCGGGGGATGAAGAGGGGGGAAGAGGGGGGAAGGCAAGCGGATCGATCGTTGGGTTTCCTCCCCACCTGGTTTGGTGATGATGTCGTACACGGCGCGGTTGGAGGCGTCGCCTGGAACACTGCCCGTTATGTTTCACACGCGAATGGAGGGTGATGTAATGAGGAGGTGCTGGGGAGGTGTTGAGGAGGTGTGCACCGATTACTGCTAACAGCATTAGTGTTCGTCCCTGCGTGGACCGTGTTTGGGAGGACGCCAGGTTTTCCAGGGTGGGTGACAGGTTGTCCAGGGAGGGTGACGCCCCACTGACGGACGCACCCACCCACCCGTATTTCCCTCGAACCCACCCACCCGTATTATGCAACAACAACCAAACTTTTGGAGGCCGATAATCATGTCGACACCCTGGTCCACATCGAGATGTGAGAGCAGACCAGGGTTCTCCTCTCCTCTTTGTGTTTTATTGATTGGATCCACGAGGTCCTTTTTTCCCCTTACCCCCAATCCCCCCTCACCCGTCGGTTTGTCTTGCAATTTCCTCTTATCCTCTTACAGTATCCCTGTCGAACATACCAAAACTGATGACGGGGTAATCGATACACAATTGCACCTGCCCGCTGCCTCACCTTGACCCTCCCCTCACACCCCATCCCCTCAACCCCCTCAACCTAAAACCCTTCCCCGCCCCCCTCCCCGCCCATTTCACAGGCTCCCCCGAAGCCTCCCGTGCCCAGGGTTTCGTAACCGACCTGACTAAGCAAATGGACGAAATGGATCTGGATCTCGCGAAGGTGCGCATGTGGCCGCTGTGTTGCCGCCTGCCAGGAGCCTGCCGCGCCAACCCTTACCCGGCCAACTGCAAACGGCCACAACCGCAAAAAATCTGAAATAACCGCAATCATCAACTGAAAACCCCTAACCGCCAACCCCCGCGCGCGCAGCTCGAAAAGTACCTCCCCGAGCACGAGGTGTGGCGCCAGGTGGCGGTGGCGATGGCGCTCCAGAACCTGAGCCAGGGTTTTAAGAGGCTGCCACAGGTGTGTGTGTGTGGGGGGGGGTGGCGTGTGTGTATGGCGTTGGTGGGGGGATGAGACGAAACCCGTAGGTCGGCGCCCAAGATGGGGGGAGGGGCTCGTTGGGAGGAGGCGGGGCCCACCCTTAAAACGTTTTTGATAAACATGTGTGTTTTAAAAACACACATGGACGTGCGAGGTCCCACCTCCACCGACACCATGTACGACGTCGTTCGTACGACGCCAAACAGCTGCTTTCTGTTGTCCGACACGGCAGGCGCTGGACGCCGCGGGCGCGGCGCTGGATAAGGCCCGCAACGCCGCCACTGCTGGGGGGCCTTCGGACGCCGACGAGGGTGAGGAGGCGCCCGCCACCCCGGGCGGGGGCGACGACGAAGTGGATAAGGCCCGGCAGGCCTGCGACAAGGTGTTCCAGTCGGTTGTGGAGGGCGAGCGCGAGCTGCGGCGGGCGGTGATGGTGGGGAGGTCGCTGGTGTGCCGCCCCTGGAGCGGTGGCGGCGGCGGTAGCGGCGAGGTGAAGGACGGTGAGGAGGCTCTGGCCAAGTGGGCGCTGGCGGCGTCCACGGCTCTGGGCACGGCGGCACAGGGGCTGACGGGCGCCATGATGTCGAGGACGGTGCAGGTGCGTACGACGGTACGGCGGTACGACGGTACGGCAACCGGCATGGGGGCCGGGCTAGAGGGTTGTGGGGTGTATTGGGGTGGGTTTGGGTGGGGGGCCCAGGGGGAGAGACGTTGCGGCTGCTGGGGGGGTTCCCCTCCTTTGGGGCGATCCCTCTGCCCTGGTCGCTGCTGCTGCTACTGCTACTACTACTGCTGCCGCCCACCCACCCTTTCCCTGCACCCATCCAACCCCCCTTCCGCGGCCCGGTCCCCGCCCCTGCCGCTGCCCGTGTTTCCCCCCTCCCCCCCCCGGTTTCCCCCCTCCCCCCAGTCTGTCACCCAGCTGATGCGGCTCAACAGCGCTGTGGGGGGGGTGGAGGAGGCGCTGCGGCTGCTGGCTGACGGACTGGGACTGCCCCCCGGCAGCGACGCAGCCAGCTCCGTCGCTATGCAGCTCAAGACGACACGGGGGCAGCGGGAGGCGACGCTGGAGGAGGTAAGGCCCACGGCCACGCCGCGCTGTCGTACACAAAAATACCCACATCCCCCACCCCCCCCCGCCACGTCCCCCCAGCGCCACGTCCTGCGTACGCGGGTCTTCCTTGCACCCCCCCCCCCACACCCCCAGATGTTGCTCTGTCCTATAAACGGTTCTTTTTCTTTCGTACACGGGTTTGGTTTTCCTTGCACCCCCCCCCCCACCCCCGCCCCCGCCACGTGCCCCAGGCGGCGAAGGAGTACGGCGGCGCTGGCGCGGCGCTGCGCGCTTACCTGGATCCAGTGGGAGCCATCCTGGCGGCGGCGGCGCTGGACGGCGGCGACGATGAGAACGCCGTCGGCGCCGCCGGCGTGGGTCGCTCTCGCCGCAGCGCCGGCAGCTCCGCCCAGATTGTGTTCCGGCCGGTGTTCGAGCAGACGGCACGCGATCCAGGGCAGGGCCAGGGGCAGAGCCAGATCCACTTCTACGTCCGGGTGCTGCTCAAGGCAAGTGCTGGGGGGGGGATGGGAGGGGGGGTTGATAAGAGAATCCGCGAATCCACGGCCGACAAACCGAGGGCGGTGAAGGGCGGGGGGTAGGGTTTTAGGGTATTAGGGGACCCTGCCTGGCGTGGGCTGGGGGATATTTTCCCCTTTCGTTTCGAGATCGAGAAAATTATGATATTATGTCCTATTTTGCCGCGGCAGCTATGCTTGGACCCGTGGACTGAAGCCTCGTGGCGGTTAGGAGTTGCGGGTCGCTGCCGCTGCGGAGCCGGCGCCTGTGTGGCTGTCGTCAGTGCGGCGGGCCGCTACCCTTCCCCACTCGGTTTCCGCCCCACCCCCATGTGTTTTTCTTACCCCCCCCCCCCGCCCCCCCGCCCCCCCCCCTTCCCCCGGCTCTACGCGCAGAACCCGGGTCGCCGAGCCTCTGCCCCCCCCCGAGAGGTGGATGACGTACTATCCCGCCCCGCCATCCGGGCCCTCACCGAGCCACTGGAGAACCTCGTCGATGTCGTCAGTGAGTGGCGAGACCGGGGGGCGGGGGCGGGTTATGTGTTTTACGGCGGGGGGGGGTTGGGGGGGTTTGGGTTTTTTCGGGGGGGGGGGGGCGCCCAGGGGGCCAAGGGGGTTTTGAGTTCGGGGAAGGGAGCCCCCCTTCCGCCGCCAACCCCCAACCACCCCCAACCACCCTCAACCACCCCCAACCCCCAACCACCCGCAGATGACGTCCTGTCCAACGCGCAGCTCTCCCTGCGCGATATGGTTTCGGAGGCCGACCTGCTGGCGCCCCTGCTGGGCCTCACCAGCGGCTCCACGCTGCTGCGCGGCTCGCGGAACGGACCCGCGGGTCTGTCGGTTGGCGCGGGCCGTTACGGCCCGCACGTGGAGGCCCTCGTGCGGGCCAACTTGCGCCAGGCCGCCCGCCACTCGACAATCGAGCAGGCCTACCGGGCGCTGGTGGCGGCGCTGGTTGAGGGTCTGCAGGTAGGAGGCCAGGGCGCCAGGGCGCCAGGGCGCCAGGGGGGCAGGGGGGCAGGGGGGCAGGGGGGCAGGGCGGCAGGGGGGCAGGGCGGCAGGGGGGCAGGGCGGCAGGGGGGCAGGGCGGCAGGGCGGCAGGGGGGCAGGGCGGCAGGGGGGCAGGGCGGCAGGGGGGCAGGGCGGCAGGGGGGCAGGGCGGCAGGGCGGCAGGGCGGCAGGGCGGCAGCGGTCGAGCTGCAATTGCACGTGTCTGTCGTACGAGTAAGCCAGGGGGCCGCGTCGTCATCACGTGCGCCCATTCACCCGTACTGTGCGCCCAATCACCCGTACTGTTCACGTTGCGGCCCGGCCAGCACACCCCAACCCGGCTCCCAGCGAGATGCTGGGGGTCGCACGTGCCGTAACTCGTCTCGGCAGCTACTAATTGACTTGCAACTGCTCTCCTTTAACCACCACAACCACTTTAACCACCTCAATCAAACGCATCCCAACGCGCGCACCCGGCCCCCCCCTCGCAGGACGCCGCCGCACGGTTGGGCGAGCAGTTGGAGCCCGTGCCGGTGCCGTACCAGGCCCGGCGGGAGGTGCAAGAACGGAACGAAGAGCTGCTGAGGCAGGCGATGGCGGTGCGTCGGGGTGTGTGGGGTGGGGGGGGGGATCGAGGAAGACCCGTGGATGCGAGAAAAGCCGTTTAGAACGGACGTTTTCTAGATGCATGCTGGAGAGCTTGGGTGAGGAAAAGACGGAGGTCGTATGTCGACCTTCGGCGGCTAAGTTAAATCGGCGGCGGCTAGATTAAACGAAAGTGAGGAGCCCGCGTGACGCAAGGAAACATTTCGCTACACCGGTTGGTTTTGGGCGCTAGCTGGAGGACTGGGGAAGGACGCGAGCGATGGGAGAGCGGACAGCGTGGCAAGGCCCCGACTCGCCCGAATACCGACCATAACGTTGCGGACGACGTGAAGAAACCAGAAATGTGTGTGTTGTGGGGGGAGAAGGGGGGGTACAGAAAAAAACCGGTTACTTGACGATGTGTTGGGGGGGATGTGGGGGATGTGACGGTGTGGCGGGGTGGGTTCGAGGGAAACCCGTGGATGTCCGAAAAAACCGTTTGAAACAGAAGTTTTGAGATGCATGCTGGAGAACTGGGTTGGGGATACGAAAGCCGAAGGCCGAAAGCCGAACTGGGTGGGGGATACGAGGTATGCGGGGGTGTCGGTTGAGATGTAGCTGCCGTTACGTTGGAGCTGCAGTACGAAGTGTACAACCCCGCCTTACTACCGTAGCTCGGCACGCGCGTGTCGCACCCCTCCCCACTCCCCACCCACCCGCGTTGCCTATGCCCTCGGGTTTCCTATACACGGTGGTGATACCGGGTCTTCTTGGCCACCCCTCCGGTTGTTCGCCCTTTAACACTAACACACACACACATCCCCGGTTACCATCTATGTCACAGTTACCTTCCAATTCCCCAGATCTTCCGTCCACTCGCCGACCATATCTCTTCTGGGATCCCCATCGTCATCGCCCTTGGTTGGTCGGCCTCCGAAACCATCGCGGATGGTTTATTTAATACCCCCCCCGGGCCCCCCCTGCATTGATGCGCAGGATGCGACGACCGAGGAGCGTCCGCCGCCGCAAGACGAAACGACCCATGTGGCAGAGTCCCCGCCCCCGACAGAACCACCCGGTGGGGAGGAGCCCGCCGCCCCCGACAGCCGCAAAACCCCGCCGCCGCCACCCGACCTCACGCCAACGCCGCCGTCCGAGCGGCCATCCCCAGGAGACGCCTCGTCACCTCGATCGCCCCGCATAGTAAGCCGCAGCAGCGGCAGCGCCGCAGCGGCTTCGTCGTCCCGGCAGTCCCGTGGGTCGGTGCCGGACGCCGCAGAGGTACCGGCGGCGGATCCCTCCAGCAACGATGAAAGCGATTTGTCACTGGGCGACAGCAGCGATGCCAGCGGC
The DNA here is from genome assembly GCA_003116995.1 of Yamagishiella unicocca. Lineage (NCBI taxonomy): Eukaryota > Viridiplantae > Chlorophyta > Chlorophyceae > Chlamydomonadales > Volvocaceae > Yamagishiella > Yamagishiella unicocca. The sequence goes on from BDSL01000050.1 coordinate 408,731, forward strand.
GGCGGCGGCGGTGGTAGTGACCGCGCCGCATCGGTTTCTGTCAAGAGCAGCGATGGCGGCGGCGGCGGCGGTGGCGGCGGCGGCCGTGGTGGGGGTGGTGGCAGTGTCCGGGCGCCATCGGTTTCTGTCAAGAGCAGCGGCGGCGGTGGTGGTGGCGGCGGCGGCAGTGAAACCGAGGAGGTAGCGAAACCGCCGGCGGAGGTGGCGGATGAGGCGGCGGCAGCTAAGTTGGCCCTACAGCAGCAGCAACAGCTATTGCAGGAGCAGCTAGTGAAGCAGCAGCTAGAGCAGCAGCTAGTGAAGCAGCAGCTAGAGCAGCAGCTAGTGCAACAGCAGCTAGAGCAGCAGCTAGTGCAGCAGCAGCAGCAGCATGAGCTAGAGCTGCAGCAGCAGCAGCGTGAGCTACAGCTGCAGCAGCAGCAGCAGCAGCAGCAGCTACAGCTGCAGCAGCAGCAGCTTGAGTTACAGCTGCAGCAGCAGCAGCGTGAGCTACAGTTGCAGCAGCAGCAGCAGCTACAGCAGCAGCTACAGCAGCAGCAGCAGCAGCAGCTACAGCAGCAGCTGCTACAGCAGCAGCTTGTGCAAACGCTCGCATCAGCTATAGACCGTCCTGCTCCGACCCCAGTACGTGACTACCCGCCGAGGCGGCCGTGGCCCTTTAGGGGTGGCAAACCAGTCAGCACGACGCACTGCAAACGCTCAAAATCCATACATGGTTGCCGGTTCGGTTCGAACTGCTGGTTCTGGCATGTGGAGGACGGCCGGCCCGAAGACTACGTCATGTAGGCTGGTGTACGACACTGATATGAGGGGTGCACGTGAGTGGGATGTGATGGGGACTGGCGTTGGGGGGGGGCGGCTTCGCACTCTGCGGGGGTCGTATGGTCCAGGGAAAGGGCCCGGGCAGCTTCCTGGCCGAGGCCTCGGACCTTCGCCGTCCAATTTGGGACGGCAGTTTGCGCCCAGCGCCGGTGGTGGTGTGTATTTGCTGGGGGAGGGGGGAGGGGGCGGGGCGTTTCAGGCGGTGTGTTTCGTCGGCCGCGGCGTTGCAGGCGGTGTGTGCTTCGTTTCGGAGGATGTTGCCTTGTCACGTGTCGTGTCGTGTGCGTCGTGTGTTTCGTGCCCAGCACCTCCCCCCTTGAAGACTGCGTGCTTTTGTGAGTGTGCGATTATACCTCCGGCAACAATACCGCGACTCGCGACCCCAGAGCCGACCCACGGGTCCCCCAATTCGCGGTGGCAGGGTGGTGCAACTGGTTGACACCCTGTCGCGTCGCATGGGGCGGCAGGCTGGCGCACTAGGGGTGGGGGCGGGTCTGCGTGGTTTTCCCAGACTCGACTCGCTCGTGTGACTTGGCTCGGGATGCGTGCGCTGAAGGCCAGCCTACCGCCGCCGCCGTCGTGCCGTACAGCCGTACGATTGTGTGTGTGGAAGCAACCGCGCGGGCACGTCGCCCGCGTCCACGCGTGCGGTTGGCAGGCGGCGGCGGGGCGCCCTAGCTGTTTGTGACTATCGTACGCCAATTGATCGGCCAACTGTACGGCCAACTGTACGGCCAACTGTACGGCCAATTGTAAGGCCGACTGTACGGCCAATCTGTACGGCCTCATGTCGGCGGACTTTGTGTGTATGTATCGACCTGCGGGCTGTGGCCTCCCCTTTCCCTCCGCCACCAGTGCCTCCGTCCGTTACCCCTTCCCTCCGGCACGCCAGCCGGGGACGGTCCGGACGGTCCGGGCGGCTGGACGTATGGGGCCGGGTAATATTGAAGTCCTCGGGGGCCTTATGACTCCGCGGGCGCCGCGAGGGCGTAGAAAAGCGCGATGATTGTGTCAGTCAGTTACTATTCCTGACGTGTGTGTCATACTGTTGTCGTACTTTTAACCGCACTAGAGCCCACTGCTGTCCTGGCGTTTCGTAGCACTGCTCTCCGCTTGTGGTGAGCTGCCGCCACTGGGAGTTGGCACGCGGTTGTTGGTGTCACGCCCCTCGGCGTCCTGGGGGGGCGGAACCTGACCCAGGGGAACAAATAATTAGTTATTAGTTACTTTGTGGTGGGGGCTGGAAAAAAAGGCAGCAATTTGCTGCTGCACTGTAATTGCCACAAACAGCTGCTGCTACCGCACTGCCACTACTGCTGCTACTGCTGCTACTGCTGCTACTGCTGCTACTGCTGCTACTGCTGCTACTGCTGCTACTGCCGCTACTGCTGCGGGGAGCACGCTTGGGAGGTGCGGTCCCAGGACAGGAAGGCCTACCTGACACCACAGCAGGGAGCAGGCGCGCGGCGTCCTAGCTGCGACATCTGCGGCTGCCCGGATGAGTCATCCATGTCGATGACAAGGAGAAGCGGCTGGCGCGGTGTGCGGTGCGTGTGTGAGGAAAGCCCGTGTACGAAGCAAAATCGTTTAGGGATAGACGTTTCGAGATGCATGCGGGAGAACTTGGGTGAGTAGACTAAAGTCGGCGGTCGTAGGTCGACCTTCGGCGTCTTAGCGAAATCGGCGGCGGCATCTAGGCTAACGGAAGCGAGGACCCCACGTGGCACCAGGAGAGAGTGTGGGGGGAAGGGGGGGCAAGGAAGGTGGCTTACAGGTGGCTCGCCCATGTCTGGTTTCGGAGCCAGTCAACCTGGTCAACCACCAGACCGTGCATTACACCTCCTAGAGAGCTAAGGCCCACCGACCGCGCTGTGATCCACAACGTTAAGACAGAGCCAATCTCTCCGACACACCGTACCGGCAGACCGACCCATGGGCCGCCCAGAACCACAACTTTCACGAGCCACGAGCGGCACGTGACAAGCCACCAATGCCCTATATGGGTTTCAAAACGCCCGTCGGTGGGCACCACTCGCATCCGCTCACCCCTCCCGCAAATCCCCGGCAGCGTCGCTACCCCCGGTGCTCGTAACCGCCGCCGCCAGCACCCCCGCCTGCATTGCCAGCACCGCCGCCGCCAGAACCGCCGCCAGAACCGCCGCCAGCACCGCCACCGCCGCCGCCAGCACCGCCGCTATCGCTGCCGCCAGCACCGCCACCGCCGCCGCCGCCAGCACCGCCGCCGCCAGCACCGCCGCCGTCATCGCCGCCGCCGCCAGCACCGCCGCCGCCTCCTGGCCCCAACGGGTGCACCGCGAGCAGCAGGCGATTCTCGCCCGTCACCTCGGGCCCTATGTACGACACCAGCTCTGCGCTCCGGAACCGCCGCCGCAGCCACTCCAGCCTGCCCGCCTCGATGAGCTGCTTGCACTGCTGCCCCACAGCCATCCGCCTGGCCCTGGGCAGCCGAGCCGCCGGGTTGAAGGGCGGCGGCGACTGGGAGGTGGGGGTGGGGGTGGCGGCGGGGGCTGCCTCCGTCACCACCACCACCACCCTGCCCTCCTGACCAGGCTCCAATCCTCGATCACGATGCTGCTGCTGCTGCTGCTGCTGCAGGTGCAGCTGCTCCTGCTGCTCCTGCTGCCGCTCCTCCAGGTGCTCTCCTTCCTTTTCCCGTACCTGCACCGGTACCTGCACCGGCTGTGTTGCGGTCCTTCTTGCTGCCGTCGCTGCAACCTCGCTTCCACCAGCAGCCCCCTCATTCTCGCCGCCGCCGCCGCCGCCGCCACTCGCCTGGCCGCCGGTGCCCCCCCGCTCCTCGCCGTCCTCCCCCTCCCCCTCCTCTGCGCGGTCGCCGCCCTCCTCGCCGCCGCCCTCCTCCTCCTCGCCGCCCCTGCCGGGCGACCGCTGTCCGCCGTCCTCCGCCCCACCCGCCCCGGTGGCACCGGCGGGGCTGTCGTGGCCACATAGGGCCCAGCCTGGATCGGGCAGGTAGGAGACACGGGCAGGCAGAGGTTTTTATGCGGCGAACCCGCAAAGGTAAAGGAGAAGCACACCAGAGGGAGACAGGCGTGGAGTTTGCGTCGAGGGGGAGGGGGCCCTCAGGCCACCGCTGCGGGTGTGCCATACATGTAGTGGCGCTGCCTTCCCCCCCTGAGTGCCAGGACACCCCTCCCAACGCCCGCACTCTCAAACCCCACTCCCCGGGCCAGGGTTTTCTCCCGGGTATCCTCCCCGGGCTTCCTCCCCGGGTTTCCTGCCCGGGTTTCCTGCCCGGGTTTCCTCTCACACTCCCCCGGGTTTCCTCCCACACTCCTCCGGGTTTCCTCTCACACTTCCCCCGGCCCGGCGGAGGGCACCACGGGTTTCCCCCTCCCCCCCGCCGAGAGTAACTGGTCCTTTCCTGTCAAATCCCCGCGTGGGGTTTTCCCCCGCAACCCCCCTCCCCCCCCGCCGAGAGTAACTGGTTCTTCCCTGTCAATCCCCGCGTGGGTTTTTCCCCCGCAACTCCCCTCCCCCCCGGGGGTGCCTCACCCGTCATCCAGCTGATCATCTCAAACTCGTGTGCGCTGAACCCCAGCCGCCGAAACAGCGGCTTCCCCACGTAGGCCTTCCAGCCGCAGCGGTGGTGGCAGCACGGAGCGATTGCAAGACCGAGAAACACTGCACCGCCGCCGCCAGTGGAGCTGCAGCCGCCTCCGCCGCCACCGCTGCTGCCACCACCGCCGCTGCCACAGCTGCCATTGCCGACGCCGCCCGGATCCACCAAGCGGCCGTCGGCGCTGGGCGAGCCCTTACCGGCCTCGTCGGAGGCGCCTGGGGGCCAGGGAGGGGAGGGGAGGGAGAGGATGGACCAAAGCCTGCCAGCTGTCTGATCCGTGACTTCGAATCCCGGACGGCTGACTCACGCACTTGCAATCACGTACGGCTGACTCACGAACGTGCAGTCACGTCAGCCACGTCAGCAATTCACGCCACGAAGAAAACCCACCAAGTGCATCGCGGGGCCGACCTACCCCTCCACGCGCTGCCACCGCGCTTCACCCCCCCGCCCCGCCCCTCCCCACACATACACAAACACACACGCACACGCACACCCCCACACACACATACACACAGCATATTTAAAACACACATACACACACACGCACACACACACGCGCACACACATACACACCTGCGTCTCTGTCTCGCCCGCTCTTGCTCTCCCGCCGTTGCTCCCGCAGCTCCCCACAGGTGCCGCCCTCGACACCGGCCTGCCGCGGGCCCGCCGACACCGCATCCCCCTCCGGAGCCGGACCGGCCCGCCGCGGGCGCTTCCCCGACCTCGCCTCCTCCACACCGACTACTGCAGCGGTGGCGCTGCTGGTGGCGGCGGCCGTGGCGGCGGCGGCCGTGGCGGCGGCGGCGGCGGAAGTGCGCTTGGCGTCGTACGGCAGCAGGCAGGCCCGCAGGCCGTAGTCCGTGGCGGCGCCGCACAGGTGTTTGGCCACAGCGACCCATGGGTCGCCGGCTGAGGCGGCGGTTACCTCGGGGGTGGCCGCGGGGACGTAGTCCTGCGCGCGAGCGAGGGAGGTTGGTGGTTGGTGTGGCGGTTGGTGGTTGGCGTGGTTGGCGTGGTTGGCGTGGTTGGCGTGGTTGGCGTGGTGGTTGGTGGCGTGGTGGGAGTGATGTAGTAAAGTGAAGTGTTTGGCAGGGTGTTCGGAGTGGTGTGGCTCCAGGGTTAGGCTGCTTGACGGCGGGGATTGCAGCTGCCAAGGCAGGAAAAGGATGGGTTCGATTCCCGCCATCAGCGATTGACGGGATTGGGCGGTGCAACGGCAGAAGGTGAAGTCGCTTGCCCTAAAACCCTAAACCCTAACGAAGCTGGAGAGCGCAGGCAGGGAGGCACGGCCAGGAAGGCAGAGCGAATTCGGCACCGTACGGCGGCTAGGTCATTCGTACGGCACCCCCCACCCTACCGTGTGCCGTACCCTACCTTGAGGTCGATGCGATGGCGGTTGAAGACGATGTGGCGCAGATGGCGGTCGGCCTGCGGGTCGGGGGGAGAGAGGGAGGGGGAGGAGGGTTTACGTTTCACGGGGCAGAGGGCAGACGGCAACGAACCCGAACCCCAAGCCCCAAACGCCAAACCCTCGTCCCCATCCCCTTCCCCCGTCTCCCCGTATATCCGTCCTCCCCTTTCCTGCCTCCGCCTCTTTCGCCGCGCCGCTGGGGCCTCTTCGTTGCTTTGACCCCTGTCCACCCGCTCCGCGCCTGGATGTTGTTCCTAACGCCCCCTGCTGCCCCTTGCCCGCATGCTTCGCGTCGACCGCCTTCCCCACCCGCTCTGGGCCCTGGCCAGGTGAGTTCCGCCGCTGGGTTGGGCCTCTGTTCTGGTAGTTTTTTGCTAGTCGTTGCGTTCTTGTCTGCGGGCGTCGGGACCTGCGTCTGGGCTTTCGCGTCCCCCATGGCGGCGCGGCGCGGCTTCGGCCTCCTCTCCTGGACGACCGCGGACCTTCTCTGGTAATGACCGGCTTCCTCACGCATCTGGTCGGTATTCGGGCGGGTCGGGACTGGGACTCCGACTAGGACTGGGACTGGGACCGGACCGCGATGTCCGCTCTCCCATAGCGCACCAACTCCCACAGTTCTCCTGCTAGCGCCCAAAACCGGTTCTGCGAAAAGTTTACGTGCGTCGCGCGGGGTCCTCGCTTCCTTTCGTCTCGCCGTAGCCGATATAGCTTAGCCGCCAAAGGTCATATTACGACCTTCGGCTTTCGTATCCCCAACCCAGTTCTCCCGCATGCATCTCAAAACTTCTGTTTTAAACGATTTTTTCGGACATCCACGGGTTTCCCTCGAACCCCCCACCTTGGAACGTTTCCTTGTTTTCCTCGGGGCTTTCCTTCCGTCCCTCTCTCTCTCTGTGTCGCCCCACGGGTTCCCTCCCCACACTCCACTTATGTCACAAACGGTGTTTTTCCTCGCATACGTGTTTCCCCCTCCACCCCCCTACCCTCCACCCCCCTACCTTGAGCTTCATGCCCGCCTGTATGTCAGTCGCCACCAGCCTCTCCACTCCGCAGCAGGCCGCCAGGGTGCCCCCCAGGTAGCCCTTGCCGGCACCCAGCTCCACCACCGTCACACGGGAGCCGCCCTGGGAGAGACAGCGGAGGGGGTGGAGGGGGCTTCGAGGCAGACCCGTGGATGCGAGAAAAACCGTTTAGAACAGCTAAACCGTTTGGGGGAGGAGGGGGAGAGGGGGCCGGGGGGGGCGGGAGGGGAGCATCACTACCACAGCAAAGAGAACACACAAACACACACGCACACACACAACTATTGGCGCCCCGCACTGACTCCGGATTCCTTGGTCTCCTCGCGCTACGTCTACTTCGCGGCTCAGCTCAGCATTTATAAAACACACACTCACAGCGCAGCATATATAAAACACACACACTCGTATCTGGGACAGGTTCACACAGGTGGTGGTTGCACTGCGGCCGCGATGTGGTTGTGAGGGCACCGAGTGACGGTCCAAGGGGGGGGGCGGGGCGGGGCAGGGGGGGGGCAGGGAGACGAGATGAGACCAGCTGACCAGGCGCGAACTAGTTCCAAGTAAGACCGCTGGGAAGTGTGAGACCGCTGGGAAGTGTGAGACCGCTGGGAAGTGTGAGACCGCTGGGAAGTGTGAGACCGCTGGGAAGTGTGAGACCGCTGGGAAGTGTGAGACCGCTGGGAAGTGTGAGACTGCTGGGAAGTGTGAGACCGCTGGCAGGTGTGAGACCGCTGGGAAGTGTGAGACCGCTGGGAAGTGTGAGACGGCTGGGAAGTGTGAGACCGCTGGGAAGTGTGAGACCGCTGGCAGGTGTGAGACCGCTGGGAAGTGTGAGACCGCTGGCAGGTGTGAGACCGCTGGGAAGTGTGAGACCGCTGGGAGGTGTGAGACCGCTGGGAAGTGTGAGACCGCTGGGAAGTGTGAGACCGCTGGGAAGTGTGAGACGGCTGGGAAGTGTGAGACCGCTGGGAAGTGTGAGACCGCTGGCAGGTGTGAGACCGCTGGGAAGTGTGAGACCGCTGGCAGGTGTGAGACCGCTGGGAAGTGTGAGACCGCGAGGCGACAAGTCGTCCATACCAGCAAGCATCCAGATGGTTCCCAAACACGCATGAACGGCATAAACACGCATTCCCAAACACGCATGAACGGCAGACGTCGCATTCCCAAACACGCATGAACGGCAGACGTCGCGGTGCATAAATGATGTTGAAAGGTTTCTGCGGAGTGAGTAACATCGCGGAGCATCTAGATCATCACGCGCACTACTGCAGGCACCAAAAGGCGCTGCACGTGATACCTTTCTGACGTGGCAGCACGTAGGACGAGAACCCATGATCGACCCAGAGCAAAACACTTCAGGCCGCGCTGTATGGTTTGCGCTTTTTCCTCGACCCAAAGCAAAACACTTCAGGCCGCGCTGTATGGTTTGAGCTTTTCCGCGCCAGTGTATGTCCGGTGCGCAATTGGTTCCGTTCGCGGGTTGGGCGTTGCGGTTGTGGTCGCGATATGGCAGTTGCGGATCGCGGTCACGGTTGGCAGTCACGGTTGTGATCGCGGTCGTGGTTTGCGCTGCGCTGCGCGGCCCCCCACCTGGGGTCCCGCAGCCACCAGCCCCACTCGCTGCATGTTGCCTGAACAGGCGCGGCGGAGGTGGAGGGGGGAGGCAGGGAGCGAGGCAGGGAGGCATGCGTGTCGGCGGAGGGGCGGGGGCTGAGGCCGGGGTAGGGCGTGTGTGTATGTGTACGTGTCTGTGTGTGGGGGGGGGTTGATGGGGGGAGGAGATTGTGTGTAGGGGGACCCGGGAGGGGAGGGGAACGACAAAGGGCCATGGGGCAGGGGAACCATCCTCTCACAACCCCGGACCCTCCCCTGGACCCCCCCTGGACCTTCCCCCTCCCGGGCCCTTCCCCAGGACCCCCCCCTGGACCCTCCCCCTCCACCCACCCACCCACCCACCCACCCACCCACCCACCCACCCACCCACCCACCTATTATGGACGCCTGCTGCAGCCCGTGTTTGAGGTCGAAGGGCCGCTGCTGCGACGGCGCCGCCAGCATCCGCTCGCACTCCGGGGGGCGCAGTACGGCAGCGGGGGGCGGGGCACCGCTGCAGGCGGCGGTGTAGGCGGACTCCACCTGTGGGGGTGGGGGTGGGCGAGGAGTACGGCGGTGTTACAGTTGCACGAGCGACGTAGGAAGCGGAGGGTGAGGGTGGCGAGAAGACCCGGTTACACGACATAGGAGACGGAGGACAGAAACCAGCCGGCGAATGGTTTTCGGGCACGCGTCTGAGTGTGCTTGCCGGAGAGCTTCAGGGCGGGTAGCAAAGGGGGTTACAATTAAGGGGGGGTAGCAAAGGGGGGGTGAGTTGTGAGGAAAACCCGTGTACGAGGAAGCTGAGTCGGAGACTGATTCCCGGATTGGGGGTCGGAGAGATACGACCCGGTGGAAACGACAAAGGAGGACGGGCATGAAGGGCGGAGGAGGAGGTCCGGGTGGTGGTTGTGGTGGACTCCAGCTGAGGCCCACCAGGCGGCGGTGGAGGGAGGGGCCATGCGGCCTCCACTCCAGGGTATGAGGACCACTCCAGGGTAGGCGGATCCCATCCGGCCGAACCCACCGGGCGAAGGGCCGGGCGTCGGAGGCTTCTCGGAGGCGGGGTGCCTCCCACCACCCAACGTCGAACCACCCCCCCCAGGCTCGACCCAGGCCTCTCGCCAGACGCTGCGGGCTGCCCTCCCTACCTCCAGGCTAGGCCCCCCCTCCCCCGGGGGGTTGCAAGGAAAACCCCATGTACGAAGGAGACCCCCCCCGGGGGGGCCTAGCCGGGTCTGTACGCCATACCCCGCCCCCCGCGCAGCCCCCTCCCCTCAGCTGTCTAAAAACGGTTTCCCTTTCGTACACGGGTCTTCCTTTTGGGCCCCCGTCAGATGGGCGGCGGCACCACCAGCCATAGCCGCCCAGACTCCAGGGGGGGGGGACCTCCTCCGCTGCCGCAATCTGAGCTCCATCCCCTAGATAGCCCCACGTCAATCCCCAGCTCCCAAACGTTTCCTGGTCAGGTTTTCTTATCTCTCAAGTGCCACCTCCCTACGGGTGGTTTCGTTTCCTCGCGCTCTCCCCCCTCCTCGTCGGCCGTGGATTCGCGGATTATCTCTTACCCCCGCCCTCCCAGCTACACTTCCCACGCCGAGCAACCGGTTAATTTCTGCACTTCCCCCCCTCCTCCCCCGGGAGTTTCCTCACAAACCCCCCCTCCTCCTCCTCCCCCGGGAGTTTCCTCACAAACCCCCCCTCCTCCCCCGCCTTCCCGCCCTACCCTCTCCAGCAGCTGCAGGAAGGCCGCCTCACCCAGGCCACGGGCTAGAGCCGCCCGCTGCGCCGCCCTGCCCTTCTGGAAGGGACCCAGCGCTGGGACCAGGGCGGACCCGCCTGCAGGCCCCCACCGCACCTCGGCCCCAGCCCCGCCGGCGGCGGCGGCGGCGGCGGCAGCGGCGGCGGGGGATACCCCGGCCCCGCCGGTGGGGGCGGCGGCGGCGGCGGAGGCAGCGGCAGCGGCGGCGGCAGCGGAGGCGGGTACGACAGGTACGACAGGTGTGGCGGGATGGGGCTGCTGGATTGCACCGGGAGCATCCGTCAGTGCGCCGGATCCGATGTTGGGTTTCGCCGCTGCTGTCGCTGCTGTCGCTACTGCCGCTGCCGCCGCTGCAGCTACGGCGGCCGCTACTGCTGGCTGCTGCGGCGGTGGAAACTGCGGCTCAGGCGGCTGTGGGGCCGAGGGGGGCTGCGGGACCGAGGGTGGGGCGGAGGGTGGTGGCAGCTCGGGTTCACTGTCGCTGCCGGCGTTGATGTCTGGAGAGTAGTGCGGCTGCGCCTGCGGAGGGGAGGGAGTGGGTGGGGGGAGGAGCGGGTTGCGAAGGGGGAGAGGAGGGGGTTGGGAAGGGGGAGAGGAGGGGGTTGGGAATCGGGGGAGGGGGGGACCGGCTGCGAGAGGAGGGAGCAGGAGGCCGCAGTATGGGACGCCAGCTCATCCACGGTGTCGGGCGGGTCGGGCGGCTACATGGACCACATGCTCACGTTAGCCTGTGGTGGCAGCTGGTGTTTTCGATTCGGGGGTGAAACGTTGAATACGCGCGCGGCCTGACGCCCCGGGAGGCCGCAAACAACGCATCGATGTTCAGTTTGCCTGAGGTCGCGAAAAAGAGGTGGGGCGCTGGCGGCTGCCGGCCAAAAACCCTTAGCCAACCCCACCCCCGCAACACAATCCCGCAGCTCACCCGCTCTCTTGTTGCCAGCGCCAACGCAGGACACTTTTTGGAGATGTGCGCAGCTAGCTCGGACGCCAGCACGGTGTGGCTAGGGTCCAGCGGGCACGGGAGCCGTTTCGCCGCCGCCGTCGCACAAGCGCCAGGCCCAGCATCCTCGGCGACAACGGTGTGCAAATGATTGCCGCAATAGCGGTGCCCTGGAGCGGCCAATGACCTGCAAAACCTGGCTTTTTTGCCCGCAAGGAAGAAGTTGCACCTGCCTTGCTCAGGGTTTTCGTGCGGCTGCAGTGACGCCTTTGGGGCACCTGACGCATTCATTCGATTTGGGATAACGTGCCGTATTTGATACACTTAATCAGCGACAAGGAATTAAGCGGCAATGCTGATTCGACCGCTACGACGCAATGCGTTTGTCGTACAGCAATTTATTGCCAACCACGGTCTCTGTCTACCCGGGAACATAATTCTTGTTATAGGGAGTGCACGCAGGCCAACATTCTGGCTGCGTCGCCGTCGTCACCGTCAGTTAGTTCTGTGCTAAGCCTTTTTGCAACGTGACTCGCATTGTGGCGCCTTTTCACTTCGCACGCCAGCCCTGAGAGTACCTTGAATTTGCTGCACAAAGTCTGACGTGCAAACTGTAGCGAACCGAGCAAGAAAGACTCAAGAGGGCTTCGTAAGGAGCGTGCGCTTGCAGGACCTGCAAGGCCTGTAAGAATAGTAGCAGGTTGCGATGCTGGTACAACTCGGTGTTACCTTTGTGAATATTGTCTGCTGAAGAGACGGGGCTCACCTTCGGTAAGTTCACGCCCCATGCTGACGGTGGACACGGGAAGGCGCGCGACTCCAATTGCCATCCTTGACACGTGACATTTGCAATTGCCTAACAATTTTCGTGCACATAACTAGCTTCATTATGTGAATCCTGGTGTTGATAGAGGGCAGCGAGGCCCCAAAACCAGAAATGTCGAGGATATGGCGCGTCCAGACAAATTGCTCGTAATGTCAACCCCACAGGTTGCTCCAGCTGATGGATGCGGGTTCACGTTTTGTGCTTGGTGCTTGGGCTCCTCTACCGTCGCACGTCGTCACGAAGGACCGCGTCCAAACAAGTGCAGTCAGCAAAGCAGTTGGTGACAGTCGACCTCAGCAGATAACATCGAAACCGGTCTTAGTTAGCCAGCATCAAAGGGCAGCCTGTATGCGCGGGCCTGGCCGGCCAATTGACCCGACGAAGGGCGCCATCGATTGCCCGCGCAGCGCGACTAAAGCTGGCAGCAGCAGCGATGATACATCAGTGGAGACTGGGTCACGTAGTGGCCTGGCCAGGACCTCGACAGGGAGACGGCCCCACTCTAGCGCGCCGCTTAGCCCACCGCAAAGTGCAGTGCCTGCGGAGCTGCCCACGGTTGCCGAGGTCCTACGAACCGCGAAGATGTTCCTCCAGCCAACGCATGCTGTGGAACGGCAGGTAAGGGCAGTCGGTTGCCCTGTGCAAGTTGATGGAGTAACGACCCCTTTTTCGTCGCAGCCTGCGGCGCTCGCTCGTCGCCAGCGGCACGTATAACATTCCATGCCCTTCGTTCCTTACCGGCGATCTTTTGCGTCTTTCACGTCTGCTTTGCAACACTTTCCCCACAAACTTTCGCAGTTTTACGCGGACTGCTATCGGGCTTGCCAAGTCATGCCAACGAGTCGCCCCGCTAGCGATGGCCTCTTGCTGCCCTATTTGAGCGCCGTGCCCGAAGTGGCCCTTCGGCTCAGCTGCCTCGGCCACCGGGTAGTAGTTCGCCGCGTGGTTGACTCGAAACAGTACTGGTCAAAGTCCATGACCAATCTATTCTGCTACTGCGTGCTCCCGGGAACCGGGATCGGCTACGTGCTGGACCCCGGCTTCAAGGAGCGCTTCCGAGCGGGACGCATGTCTGACCGATACAGGTACACACCTGCACCAGCCAAACAGGCCGGGTCGATATCGTGCGCAGGCGCAATGCTGCAGCCGCCCCTTCGTGCGGACGGCATCCACATGCCCTTGATTCTCATCTCCCCGCCCGTGCCCGCCCCCGCCCTGCCTCCCCCCTCGCCCGTGTGGTTTTTAAACATGTTTCCTTCGTGCAAACTTTGGTTTTCCTTGCAACCCCCCTGCCCGCCCCTGCCCACCCGCCCTAACTGACTTCCCCCAACCGCTTCACAGGGACATTTGGGAGTGCCTTCCGCCGCTGTTCGTGGGCCCGCCGGCCAAGCTGGTGCAGCTGGTCCAGACGCTGTGCTCGGAGCTGCAGGCGTCCTTCGAGAGCAGCAACCGCCAGATGCCCCCCTGGCGCACCTTCAACTGCACCATCAACCGCTGGATGTCGCCGGTGTTCCGCGACCTGCCTGTGCCGCTGCGGAGAGCGACCGCCGCCGCCGCCAACAGCATCGCCAGCGGCGCCGGTGGCGGCAGCGGCGGCGGGGCTGCCCCGACAGCCGCGGGGACATCGGGCAGCGCGGGTATGATCCCGGCCGCGGAGGCTCAAGCCTTCCTCAGGACGTGCGAGCAGATGCTTGCCGGCACGGCCGGCGCCCGGACAGCCACAGCCACAGCGCCGTCGTCTTGCCGGCAGGATGTCGCTGCTGCCGCCCTTGGGCCGGTGCGGGCGGCAGCTGAGCCGGACCCGGACTCCCCCGAGCGTCCAGGGCCTGCCGACGGAGCCACGGCGGCGGCCGGTGGTGCGGGTCCCGCATCTCCTCCTCCTCGCGCTGACAGTCATCGGACGCAGCAGCATACCGACACCACCGGATGCGGGCGAAGGACGGAGCCGCCGGCCCCGCATTGGGGCTACACGGACCAGGGTGTTGTTGAGGGAGGGACCGCAGGGAGGCGGCCGTTGCGGACAATGTCGGGGTTCGAGCCGCCGCCGCCGCCGCCGCAGCAGCGGGCGGGGTTCGAGCCGCAGCAGCAGCAGCAGCGGGCAGGGTTCGAGCCGCCGCCGCCGCCGCAGCAGCAGCGGGCGGGGTTCGAGCCGCCGCAGCAGCAGCGGGCGGGGTTCGAGCCGCCGGAGCAGCAGCAGCAGGCGGGGTTCGAGCCGCCAGAGCAGCAGCAGCAGGCGGGGTTCGAGCCGCCACATCAGCAGCAGGCGGAGGGGCAGGAGGTCTCGGGGCGCGTGGGCGACGGCGCAGCGGTGGCGGCGGGAGCGCTGGAAGTGGCAGCTGGGGAGGCAGCGGCGGAGGGGCAGTGCCTTGCGGCGAGCAGACTGGCCAGCTGGGGACGGCCGCCGCACCCGCCCGCTGACGTGCTGGTCGCCTCGTTGCACTTGAGGGCTGAAGAGGGGGGTTCGCGGGCTGAGGCGGTTGTGGGTGGAGGGTCGGCGACGGTCGCACGAGGACCCGCCGGTCTGTTGTCACGGTCCTTGCGTCCGCAGTCGACGGCGCTGCAGCAGCAGCGGTAGCAGGCATGTGCGCTTGGGCGGCGTCACCGCGGCAGCAGCAGCTGCAGTAGCTGTAGCAGCATCGGGCGCAGTTGCGCAGGGTCCGTCCCCTGCTAATCCTCCTAGTAGGATGGAGCCCTGCAGCAGCTGGCTGGGTGTCGCCATGCTCACACGTGTTTCGGACAACCCCTCTTCATACTCGTCGATCCCATCGGCGATTAATTTTTTGAATCCTGGTCCGCATGTGCCGGCATGCGGCTCTTGAGTCCCAGCTCGCATGCGGCTCTGAGTCCCAGAACTCAAGCGGACAGGCGTCCTTGCCTCTCCGCCCGCAAGATGTCATTGTTGCTGTTTTTGTTGTTTGTGCCTTGCGCTGTGCAGCGCGCCGCACCGTTTGGCTCCGTACGGACGTACATACCGAAATTCGGGAACTGTGATGATAGCAGTCGTGCAGCTGGGATTGGCCGCCGTGTGAGGAGGGAGTAGACCGTAGGCTTTCCGCGTGTTTTTTGTCTGTCTGCTTCGGTGCAAGGAGAGGCTGCAAGGAGAGGTCGACGTCGGTTCGGTTCGGGAGGGCTAAGGAAAAGCTCATTGCGTCGGAAGGGCATCCGGCGATTGACTCAGCCGCTGCCCTGTTGCGTGGCTTCTTGGGGCGCGCCTCCTCCTCATGCGATCGGACGTCCGCACCACGTTGTAGGCATGCGCATTTCTCTTAGCGTTCTTTTGCAGGGGCATTGTAGGGCGCAGGCGGCGGGCCGGGGCGGGGCCCACCATGCTGTGCCTCTGCTCCGTGTTAGCCCAGTTGACCAGTTTTCCTCGACGACACAATCATCACCGGTTTTCCCTGTGCTTACAAGGTTCGTTGTCTTCTATTGGGTGCCAGAACTGCAGCCCGCGGGGGTGCTTAGGGTGGTGAGGGTGAGGGTGCTCGTAGTGTGCTGCGGGAATCCAGGCTTTATGGCGAGGGGGTGCCGTGTTGGCGGCGCCCCGGCGGCGCCGGACCGGTCTGGTCGGCCGTTCATGCTTGCTGGTCGGCCGTTCGTGCTTGCTGGTCGGGCGTTCGTGCTTTTCGCGGACCACCACCGCGGCGCAGTCCGGGAGAACACCCAAGCGCCGGGCGCTGCCGCTGCTGCCGCCAACGTTGCTGCCTTGGCACTTGGCGCTGCTGCTGCCGCTTTGTCACTTGCCGCTGCTGCTGCTGCTGCCGCTTTGTCACTTGGCACTTGGCGCTGCTGCTGCTGCCGCTTTGTCACTTGGCATTGCTGCTGGCGGCGTTGTGGAGTGGAAGCGAGAGCTGAGGGGCGGCGATGAAGCCGGCGTGGCCCGTTTGACGAGTCGTTGAGGCGTGAGGACGGCATGCCTCCTCTTCGGCTGTGCTGTGGATGGTGGAGCGGTGCGGGTTCTCTCCCCCCCCCCCGGTGGTCTCACACCACCCCCCGGTGGTGTTGGGGGGGGGGAGGGAAGAAGCCCGAGGTGGGGAGGCGAAGGCGGTGGGTGGGTGCTATTGGACGAAGCGCGCGGTGGAAGGCCGGGACGCCTGGGCTGGAGGAGTGGAGTGCGCGGGATCGCTTAGGCAGCGGCAGCAGCGGCGGATCACTGAGTGCGCAGCAGCTGCAACAGCTGCAACAAGTAGCATTGCGCGTTGCTTTTGGACGGCGCTGGGATGTGTCGCTGGGCGTTGTTAAGTAACCCATGCACATGCAGGCGATATTGTGCGGTAAGGTGCTGGTGGTGGTGGTGATGATGGTGCTGGTAGGTGGTGAGTTTTGTCTCTTGATCTGAGCTGTTGGGAAAGCGGAAGGGAGGGTGTGAGAGGGAGCCCTCCCGTAGGGGGGGGGAGGGGGGGAGGGATAGACGGAGAGGTCGCGAACTTGCATGCATCGCATTCAGTGCTCGGGGACGGTCGCAGGCCAGGGAGGGAGGGAGTGCTGTTCTGATGTGTAGTGGATTGGTCGGGTGGAAGGAAGGGAGTTTCGTGCGGCTGCATGTTACGCTGCGCGCCCCCAGCTGTGCGGTCGCGCTGTCGGAGCTGCCTCCTGTGGGGCCTCACGGATGGAAGCAGGCCGCCACCGCTGGAAGCAGGCTGTCCGGCGGCCCGGGGTGGCGCACGGGCGTGCGTCAGGATTTGAGGAGTGTGCCCGCGCACGCCACCCCCGTGTGTACTGGTACTGTGGCAAACGTTCCCGCATGCCTTATATGTGAGAGGGTAGTTGTTGTCTTTGTTGTCTTTGTTAGGCCCTGGAAAACGGTTGTTAGGCCCGATCAGGCCGGGGTTGTTAGGCCCTGGAAAACACGGTCTATCAGCCGGGGCCCAGGAATCTGCTGCTGCTCTGCTGCTGCATCTTAGGCGCCGATCTCTATCAGCCGGGGCCCAGAAAAGGAAGTGGCGGTAGCTATTATTACCAAATTTAAAAATAATGTGTGGTATGGTAATGATGGGTGCGGCAGTCGCGCTCATAACATTTGGCTTTTACATCCCGTTTTAGACACTGCCGGCGGGCTTGGCGCTCTCGGCCTGTCGCCCAAGCAACAAATGTTAACTCTTGATCGGCTCTGCATTTTGTTCCGCTGCGCGGTCGCGGGGAGGCTATTCTCCTCCTCGTTGTGTCGCCTGTACGACACCGGGTCCCGGCGGCTCCGGAGCTGCTGGCTGCGAAGGGGGGTGTCGCCCTCGCCCTCTCGCCGCAGCTCCTTAGCTTCGACGGGGGCCCGCAGCTCGTCACAGGCTCTCAGTCCGAGACAGTACCGGGCCGGCTTCGGGTGGGGGCTTTTGGGGCACTGGGTTGCCGTTTAATAACTATACGACATTACTTAGCGGCCTTTGAATGGCAGGTGCAGTTGTGTTCAAACGTATGTCGTACTATGCGCGCGCGTGGGTTGGGGTGGGTGAGGATGTCCTCCCCCCCCCTTTCGCCGCTCGGCGCATGTTTTCATGATTCCTGCACGCTAAGGCCACGGGCTGGACCTTGACTATCTCTTTATAGTCATAAGTAGTCTCTTAACACGTTAGCAATCTAATTTCGGACATCATTGGGTCGGACACTGGTGGTGAATGCAATCAAGTGCCAGGGAGAGCAGAAGCGCAAGTGGTGGCGCTGTGGATTCGGCCTTCTGGTCTGGGATGATGTGGTGCGTCGGTGGTGGGGCGGGTTTAGCGTTATCGAAATCGGTTTTAACGGATGCCATTTTCATTTTCTTGCGCGTGTCGAAGGACTCGTGTACGATGGGAGGGTCAGGCGTATGGTACAAATGGTATGGCACTGCAAAGCTGTCCAATCTCGACGGCTGGAAAAGCCCGTGGTTTTTTTTGTTAACATACTTCCGCTACGTCCGTGGCTTCGATTCGCTTTTTTACAGCAGGGCGATCAGGCTGTGCTCGACAAGTGCGGTTCACCAAATCATCGAACCCGTAATAGTGGATGAAGATAACAGCACACGGAACATACGCTTGCTTGCACCGGCTCCTCCGTACGCTGACCAACGCTTGAATCGCTCTGTCGGCGCAGCGAACGACTGCGAGGCGCTCGAGTTGTCCTTGACCGCCGACGTGTGCACCTCCATTCAATGAGCACCCTCACATCAACGAGCACCGCGACACACACCGAGCTGTCACCAAATTAAACTTTATAACACCGCGCGAGGTCCTACTACTGCAATCAACACCAAATCACACGAGCCGCACCAGGAGCAAATAAATATGTATCCTAAATAATGTTACAAAGGCCGCGGTGCAGCCCACAACCCGCCAAAAGCTCGCACGTGCCCGGACCCGGCGCCACTGCCGCGCCGCTGCTACTGCCGCCGCCGCCCTGCCAAACTCCCCCGGTGGGCCGTCTACACCACGCCATGCAAGCGGGGCGAGTGGGCGGGAGGGTGGAGGCAACACATGTGTATGGGTTTCGTCGTGTGTTTGCGTGCGTGTGTGTACGTGGGTGCGATCGACAAGAGCGCGGCCGCGACGGCGGCGACGACAGCAACACCACCAGCGGGCAAGGGGGTGACGGCACGGCGCGAGTGCGGTACGACACCTGCAGCAGCCCCCCCGCAATGGTGGGTCCAACGGGCGGGCAGCAGCAGCAGCAGCAGCTGCTGCTGCCCACGCATTTGCAAGGCCGGCGCTATGCGCGCTGTGCTTCCAAATGTCGGGACGCGAGCCTCCGAGCAACATCAGCGCGCCGCCCATACATGCCAGGAACCGGCGCACACCTACCCGCCGCTCAACGGTTTTCACGCCACCCCAGCCCCACCGCAGCCTCCCCGGCACCCCCCGCCCGCGGCGGCGCCAATCTGGCGCGGCCGCATCACACCGCCCGTCGATTGCCTCGCACGGTGAAGGGACATGCGGCGTGGTGGTTGGGCCCGCAACGGGTACGGCACCAACGCCCAACCGAACCCAACCGTCATCAAACAACATACAGTCAAATATACTGGTACTGGTACTCGGCTGGCAGCCGCGCAGCGAACGTGTCAATCCTGTACGACACCGCCGGCCGAGGCCGTACGAGGTATCCCCTCCTGGGGACCTGCGTTGCGGAGCGTTCCACGTTGCGCCCTGGAAGCCCTCCCTGGAGGCGTTGCGCAGGTCGCATTGCCCTTTTTACAGCCCTCTCTGGAGCCGCCCGCTCTTCCTCCAAAGGCAGCTCCTGCCTCGGCTCAGGTGGGTCAGCAGCAACGCCGTCCCCCCCTCCCGAGGCGCTCCAAACCCTCCTCCCCTAAAACACACACATGCACCCCCCCGGGGTCCGCACGAAACAGCAATCGCCGGCGGCAGCCGCTGCCTGTTGTGCCCCGGTGGGAGGATGGGAGGGGAGGGGAGGGGGAGGAGGAGGAGCAACAACAGCGTGTACAAATATCCGTCCCGCGCTCGATTTTCTCTCTCTCGCTCTCTTTACTTTTTCTTCGTCGTCTTTGAATCTTCTTCATCTTGTACAACCCCCCCTCCACCACCACCACCGTGTATGCAACATGCGGCGAACAAGCAACGTACTCGATGCCGGTCCCGTCCGCCTTTATATAACAACCAGCAGGCGCGCGCACCAGCGACACCACCGCCACCAACTACCGCCGCCTCCGCCTCGAGCAGCCGCCTCCAACGTGTTCAGGCGACTGCGCCATATAACCACCATAACCGCCGAATAACCACCATAACCGCCGAGCCAGCCGCGGGCGCTACGGGGCCGTACTTTGCCGGTCATTCCTGCGTGCCACTCCCACGTGGCAGCAACGCCCGCTGCGCCGTACGCAACCACCACAACCACCACCACAATGATGACAACAACCGCCTCACTCGTCGTCCGAGTGGAGGCAGGTATCGTTCTGGAGGGCGATGATCGTGTTCTCCTCCACCACCTCGGGCTCCTTCTGCTGCTGCGCAACAACCATGGGCGTCGCCGCCGCAGCGGCAGCGGCGGCGGGAGCGGCGGCGGCGGCAGCGGCGGCGGCGGCGGGCGCCACCGGCGGCTTGCTCAACTGCCCCAACGGCGCCGATCCGCTGCTGCTGCTGCCGCTGACCACCGGCGCAATAGGCGCTGGGGCCGATGCCATCGATGACAATGACGACGACGACGACGGCGACGACGGCAGCGCCACTGGGTCGATCCTGAGCAGCTCCTCAATCTCTGGATGGAGCTTGGCGCCCGCCGCCACCGACGCCCGAAGCGCGTCCGCGATCTCTGGGTGCAGCTGCCCGCTGGACAGGACCGCCATGCTCGACAGCATCTGCGCCACCTCGGGCGTCAACGCCGACGGCGACGAGCGAATCAACGGCAGCATCTCAGCAACCTCGGGGTGCAGAGGCGGCGCCGGCGGCGGCGTAGCCGCCGCCGCCGCCGGCTGCGCCGGCGCAGCCGGCAGGCTCGAGGGTGGCACGTACGTTGGCGAGATGATGCCTGTCATCACACTGTCAGGGATGCCGCCGCCGCCGCCGGACGCAACGCCGCCGCCTTCGTCGTCGTCGTCGCCGTGCACCTGCGCCTCCACCTCCAGCCGGAGCCGCCAGTTGGGGGGCGTGGGCTGCGGCGGCAGCACCGACTTCTTGGCGCGACGCACCTTGGCGCGGGCGGCCGCGTCGTCCTCGTCGGCGCTGCGAACGCGCGCGACGCCGCCGCCGCTGCCCCCGGGGGAGCTGCCGCCGGAGGAGGTGGCGGACTGACGCGCGGCGGCGCTGCCGTCGGCGATGGCGTCTTCGGTGCTCCAAAGCGACGCCTGCGAGCGGGGGGTGGGGGGAAGGGCCAGGCGGTGCGGTGTGGGTTTCGAGGAAGACCCGTGGATGCCCGAAAAAATCCGTTTAGAACAGGCGTTTTGAGATGCATGCTGGAGAACTGGGTTGGGGATACTAAAGCCGAAGGTGGGTGTGGGTGGGATGTGGGTGGAGTCGTGTGGGGAAACTTGCAAGCGGGGAACGCCAGGCGGTGGGGTGGGGTTGCAAGGAAAATGCTGGGCGGTGGGGTGGGGTGGGGTGGGTAAAGGTTGGGGTGGGGGAAACGAGGTAGACGGGCTGCAAGTGTGAGGCGGACGGCCACGCACCAGGTGGGCTACATAGCCAGGTGCGTGCACAGAGGCTGCGGGAGGACTCAAGCCCTAAAAGGCTAAAACCCTAAACCCGGCCCCGGTCCCATATCCCATCTCGCCTACCAGCCCCATATCCTTGCCGGGCGGCATAAGGGCATTGGGCCAGCCGGTAGGCCGCATATCCCTGCCCGCCGCCCCATATCACGTATGCCGCCCACCGGCCCGGCCCCATAGTTGCGTGCTGAGTGGCCCCGAGAGCGACGGTCGCCGAGTGCCTCCCCCAGCCCCCCTGTCCAGACCTGCGCCCCCCCCCTCCCCCCTCCCAACCCAAGAGCTATGCACCAACTACATTACCCCAGTCGAGTTACCGGTTTTTTACCTGTAACCCCCCTCCCAACCCCCCCTCCCAGCCCTACCTGCAGCGTCTCCAGCTGCAGCAGCTTGTTGTCCTCAGCCACCTGCTTGAGGTCCTCAATGAACTCGGTGGCGAGCTGGGCCCGGATCTGGGGGGAGGGAGGGGCGGGGGAGGGAGGGGAGGGGGGGGGGCAGCGACGGACAGGGCTCGGCAGGAGCCGGATGGACGCAGCGCTAGGACGGAAAGAAAGGTGGCCACCTCGGGAGTCATACGAGTGCCACGCAATGTGTGTTTTGTACGAGTGCCACGCAATGTGTGTTTTGTACGAGTGCCACGCAATGTGTGTTTTATACGACCGATCTTTACGCAGGCTCCCGTCCTCAGCTGGTGGAGTGAACCACGGGCACATGGTGAGCTGGCATCCCACATTCACCATCCACACCACCTCCACACCACACGCCGGAACCTCCCACGCGCTGCCAAGCCGTCGCCCCACCCGCCTCCGACAAGGCCCTGCCCTCTTGCAACCCCTCCCCCCCCGCCCAGAACAGCCAACCCTGCCTGTCTCCCGGCCCCCATCTGCACGTCCCGGCCCCCGTCCCTCACATCAGTAGGGTTGCACCTTCAACCCAGCCCGGACTCTGGCAAAATACAACCATCACCAGCAGCGCCCTTCGCCGTCTCCCCCAAAACTACTGTACCCCACGTCGCTCCCCGGACCCCACCCCACCCTGCGCGCGCTGCCCGCTCCTCCTCACCTCCATGATACGCTGCGCTATGCTGCGTGGGTCGACGTCGCTGCCCGAGCAGTTGTGGAACACCGGGTCGCGACCCTGAAGAGGCGGGGGGGGAGGCGGCGGGGGAGGGAGAGATGGTGGGAGAGGTGGGAGGGGAGGCGGCGGGGGAGTGAAGAGAGGTGGGGGAGGGGGATGAGAGGCGTGAGGAGGGGGTGGATTGCAAGGAAGACCCGTGGAGGGGTCCGGGGGGGTGAGGGTCGGGAGAGGAGGGGGGGGGGATGAAGAGGGGGATAGAAGGCGGGGGGGGGTACGAGGAGACCCGTGGGTCGGCACTGGAAAGTAAAGCCGAGTAGGAAACGTTTGGTAGTGCACGTTTGGAATTGAGGTCAGTGCTTGCACGATTGGCTCGAGCCCGCACCTAGCTCCAGCGTGTAATTGAACGGCGCAGCAAAATCACCACAAGCAACATCACCAAGGAAACATCAAATAAAATGGCATCCTCCTCAAAAAAATGCGTTTAATTCTACCCGGAAACGGATGGGTTTATGGATCCGGATCCAAACCCGGCGGACAACTCACGATCCATTCCACTACCCGTATTGGGTATTGCGGCCCATGCACCCCGAGTCAACGATCCATATTCCGGTTCCGCCCTCCCCACTCGCCCACACTGCACCCCCTCCCCCTCAGCTACACACCAACTACATTACCCCAGTCGAGTTACCGGTTCTTTACTTGTAACCCCCCTCAGCTCGAGCATGAGCCGACTGGGGGCCCGCTCCTACTCCTGCCGCGGACACCACCTCAACAGGGTCCCCGGTCCCCGAGCCCCGCCCGCATCCAGGAATGCAGCTGCTCCCACAAACAATTTGTGTCCAAGTCTGGAGTCCGTCCTCATATCTCCGCCGCGCACGGCTCTCCGCCGAGCACGCCTCTGGACCCCTCATCCCTCCGCCGAGCACGGCTCCACCTAAACCCGTCATAGCCCCCTCGCCCTGATTCAGCCAACCTAAATAAGTAGGAACGTATAACCGAGCGGCAGTCCCACGGCGCTCCCAAGAAAGCTGGACCCGACTAAGGGCCCCACCACCCCCATCGCCTGTCGGCCCCCCCCCAGCATGCGCGCACAAAATTGGTATCCGACGACCATGCGCCAACTATCCTGTCCCGTTGCGTAAAACAGTTTTTAAACACCCACCCCCCAAAACACGTACACACAGGGGTTTTCCTCCCAACCACGCACCCCTCCATCACCCGTCGATACTGTGATAGGATCCTGATACAGAACACCTAGTGCCCCACCGCAGGATGTGTGGTGTGGCTTTGGCGTGTGTTCGGGTGTGTGCTGTGGGGTGTGTTTTGGGGATTGTGGGTGACTCACCAACGGCATCGCTTCCTCGATGGGCATGGCGAGCAGCGTCCGCAGGAATGTGTCCCCGCTGACGTCGTCCCAGTTGCCGTCCTGAAGCGGCGCGGGGAGGGGAGGCAGGGGAGGAGCAGGTCCAGGGAGGCCAGGGAGGCAAGCAGCCGTGGGGGGGAGTGGAGCGACCGTTAGTCGGTTTATTGGTTGGTTCGTTGGGACGGCGCGAGCGAGTCCGTCCCGTCTGTCCATTCCCTGGAGCTAGCTCCAGACAGCTGGGCGTCGTGGCGGCCTTTGGCTGCGCCTCTCCCCGGTCCCCGAAAGGTCGACCTCCGACTTACAATTTCCTCACCCAAGTTCTGCAGCGTGCATCCCGAAACACCTGTCCTAAACGGTTTTTCTCGCATCCACGGGTCTTCCTCGCAACCCCCCAGGAAAGGCTCGAGGCGAGGTTTGCGGAGAGCGGGGCTCATGGAGCAGCGTTGCTGCTGTGGTTGCTGTGGGTGCTCGTCTTTGCCTCAGTACGAGAGACGGTGTGCGAGAGACGACTGAGGAGCCTCCAAGCGGCGCCGAGTAACCCCCCGGTGTGCGAATGTGCGCATGCTGGGATGTGGGGGAGAGGGGGGGGAGGGGGGACCAGGGCCTTACCCGCGGGATGGGGTTGGCCGCAATGAAGCGGTTGACCCAGTGATGGATGTTGTGGTTGGTCTCGATCAAGTAGTAGGCAAGCGTCTTGGCGGCCCTGCACAAGGCGGCGACGGGATTAGGGTTCATGGCAGCCAAGGTGGAGACGCGGCGGGGCGCGAAGCAAGGGCCGGGGGAGGAAGGGGGGCGGCCGGATGCAGCCAGCTTGTCGCGCCTTACTGCGCGTTTCGGAAACGCGAGCAGCGGGCCCCGACCGCACAACTACCGAGGCCAGAAAATTCGAAGTCTGGTCATCGTAATCGTAATCACAATAAAAGTTCCGGGTCATTACGGGCGCAGCGCGCTGGTGCCTTCCCTGGGCGTTTGGACTTCGAAGGCGCCATTCCCTTTCCCGCCGCCGAGACTCACCTTTCTGTGAGAAGGCCCATAAGGCGATCGCGGTTGCCATCCTGCGCCATGGCATGGGCGCAATGAGGAAAGGAGTGCGGTGAGGAAGCTGCGTTAGTTACAACGGGCGTGCGCTGGCCGCGCAATCGCGCCACGTGCCCCTGGCCTCACCCGCAGCGGCGAATCGTCGGGGCTCCTCAGGTGTGCAGGCCTGCCTCTCCTGCGACGCTCGCCGCTGAATGACTTCCCTTTGC
Organism: Yamagishiella unicocca; assembly: GCA_003116995.1. Lineage (NCBI taxonomy): Eukaryota > Viridiplantae > Chlorophyta > Chlorophyceae > Chlamydomonadales > Volvocaceae > Yamagishiella > Yamagishiella unicocca. The sequence goes on from BDSL01000050.1 coordinate 433,513, forward strand.
TACTGCTAGGCCGCTCGGCGTCGCCTTCTGGTGAAGCCGCGCACTGTACTTTGCTAAGGCGGTGCGACCGGAACGCAACAGAAGGGACCCCGCAGCGGAATGACAGGCCTTGAATGCAAGTATGCGGCATATTGGTACCTTCCGGGAGCTTAGGGTTCCGTCCGAAAGGTGGAAACGTTTGTCGTTCTCGCAGCGATGCCACAAGTAGTGATATAGAGTCAGCTCCTGTTCAGTAAGAAGTAAGTCTTCGTGTAGTCGACACTGTGTGGATACCTTGAGTCAAGGCAGGACTTCGGTAGTAGAGTAGTCGACTTCTGCCGTACACAGGAATGTTTGCGATTCACGCCAACTCGACAATCCGTGACGCCGTAGACCGTCATAGGTAAATGGCATTGAGCCCACTTACCCCTTAAAATACCAATTGGTTGAATTTTCTTTCCATCGGTAACTCGGTATATTTTCTCGGGCAGAGCGAATTGCGCATACCACCACATACCCACACACATAACTGCCACTTAAGTATCCGTGAGTCGCTGGTCAGGGGGTTAAGAAGGCCGGCCTCACCTGCCTGTCGATGCACCAACCGTGGGCGCCCCCTCTGCGATAAACCGGCATAAAACGTATTTTAGATGTGTGCAGCTCAGAGCTTGCGGTGGAAATGAGCGGGACAATGTGGGACGCAGCAGCCGCAATGCCCTGGCCGAGAGCGTCAACCGCGTTAACCCGCTGCCACGCCCCGACCCATTGCCCGGCGTTGACTCGACAGCTTCGCCATCCTACCCCCTGTTGACCATGGCCTCGGACATGACGCACAAATGTCATGTACCGACACCTAAACGAGCGACCCACCTCCGTATCGGACCACGGGGGTCCTCTCATCCATCATGGTGGCCTGTTGCGTCCTGTTGTCGTCCAGACCTGCGGCCTGCTGGGGGGGTTTCTGTCTCTTTGGTCTCCTTCAGTGTCAGGCGATATGTCCGATGCTTTTACCTTCTACCTGCGATGGTCTGGAGCACACTGTAACGATTACTAGCAGCACTACTATGCCCCATCACAAACACCACAAAACACTCATACTCATACTGCGGAAACTCGCACCACGTGACCCCTTAGGGGGCGCGCGAGCGTCGGTGCATGGGGCCAGATGGGAGCTGCTTGCTGGTGCCGGTCGTCTAGATGGGAGTTCAGGAGGATGGAATGGCGGTGTCGTCTGGTACGTGGAGGAGGAGCTCCCGCATCGCCCGGGAACTTTCGGCACCGGTCGGATCCCATCCAGCTCGCAGCAATCTGGTTCACACCTTCGTTCGCCGCGGCCATACTGGCTCGTCACGGTGGCTTTGCAGAGTGCCTGCGCTGAGTATCCTGTGGCTGTCCAGCTAGCCTGGTGGTCACCCACGCCCTTCGTTGCGAAGTATCAACTTCGCCAATGATGGCCTCTCAGCGGCGGCTTCGGTCGTCGCTCTACCTGATCAGTCCTGCGGGCTGTATCCTACTTTGTGGTCTTCTTTCAGCATTTCTCTGGACTCTGGTAGCTTTCGCCGACACAGCTTCGTCGGCTCTGGTGTCTCTCGCGCATGCCGCAGCCGGTGCCAGTACGCAGCCTACGCAAGTCCTGCAAAGCTACCTGGCGTTGCATACTGAAGTGGTTTCCGTATTGCAGGCGAAGGTTGCGCCACGGCTCAGCCATTCGGGCGTGTTGCCGGTCTGCCTTTTTCTAGAGACTGCTGTTGGTGTTGACCTCAACTGGTTGATGGTATTAAGTACCATTGTTTCTTCCCGTCTCGCTATGGGCATCGGCCCGTTTCGGGTGTGGGACGTTTTCGGGATCTTGGGGGGGGAGTTATCCGATTGTGTTGCCGAGGCGTGCTGCTGTCTCTCCATTCGGGGGTCTGCTTGGGATGCATGTGGCCATGTGCAGGGGAGCCATCAGCGCAACCTCCCCCTGTGTATTGGTGCTTGCTGTTTCCTCTGGGCTCTCGGTTGTGAGGCTCTGGGTGGTTTGTCTTTCGGAACCGTCGGTTTTCTCAGCTTTCCTTGTCTTTTTCAGTGTCAGGCGATGCGCCCGATGGCTCTACCTTTTCAGGTCTGGAGCCCACTGTAACGATTACAACAACTACTTCTACTACTGGGGGCTCCTGCCCGTGGACACGAGCCCGCAGACTCGCTCCGACATGTGATCGATCCCGACCCGCCACGATACAATTCGCACGCCACCCACGCACCGTCCGCCACGACCACATCACTCCCCCGAAGTAGCTTCGCATATCACCACATAACACCACACACATATCGGTGGTATATACACCAAGCGCCTCTTTCAGTGTCACGCGACGCGCCCGATGGCTCCACCACCGATGGTTCTACCTCTTGGTCTGGAACCCACTGTTAACCGTTACAACAACAACCATACGTTCTGGGGCCTACCGTAACAGGTACTAATATTACCAAGAAACCACGCTGGATCGGGTTGCGCCGCTATCTGTTGGTGTCACCCAACCGTGGAGAGGTCGCTCGGGGGCACACAGCTACGGAGTCCCGCCCCTTCAGTTCCACCACCTGCCTGTGCTGGGACCTGTGCCACCGCTCGAGAGGGCTCGAGCCCCTGCTGTTTGATGCCTTAAACAGTAGCGTCCGCACGAACAGCTGCTGCTGCCGCAATAGGAGCTACTGCTATATAGGGCCCCAGACCACAAGGTAGAGCGTTTCGGTCGGCGTGTGTCTATCCGCCCTGCGCGAGAGAGCGATGCAGCCGAGCACCCACCCAACCCCCAACCGCGACCTGGATCCAGGGGATCGCGTTTGGAACTGCCATCACCGCGACCGGATCTGGATCCACGTGCCCTCGAAGGTGATTGCCGCGCATGGTCCTAGTAACTATGACATGGTGCTCTCACGTGGTCAACGCTACCGTTGACCTTGCGCCGCGTGTTACGCGTACGGTCGACGCAACCTTGTTATTTGCGCCCTTTGTTTCCAGTACGGGTTCCTACTACCGTTGACTTGGTGGCGGTTCCTTACTCAAACGGTCAACGCTACCTTCATGTTGTTGTAACGGTCAACGCTACCTTTCTTGGTTGTGGCGCATGGTGCGCCCAAGTGGTCAACGCTACCGTTGGCTTCGGCGGCGCTACTGGAGGTGCCCCCCACGATCTGCCCCTGCAGGCGGCCCAGCTGCTCTTGTGGGGAAGCAGGTGGCCCAGCTCTGCCGACGAGCTGAAGGGAAGGGCCCACTGCGGCCACCAAGCTATCGCGGCTCCAGGAGCTCAAGCAGCTGGAGCGCCAGCGGGGTGCCGCTGCCGCCGGCTGCCGTGTACGTACGCAGTGTGTCGATGATGATGCGATGAAGCAGCGTGATGCGATCAGGCGCGCTCTGATCAGGCTCCCATCACTGGGTCGGGTCGTACACAGCCGGGGACCTTCAGAAGCAAGAGCAGCAGCCGATTTGCCAAACCCCTTCCACGGACAATCCACCGGCATCACCGCCAGTACTTCACCGCCAGCACCGGCATTCCATTGGTACGACCGCCAGTATTTCGCCCGTACTTCAAACCGGGCACCCAGCCTCTCTCCCCCCGCGCCTTAACCCCCCGATCAGCAGGCGCCCGCAGCATCAGCCAGCAGCAGCAGCAGCAGCGGCGCAAGGCGGTTGCAAACGCGAGCTCCATCCCCCCCGCGGCAACCGTTTGTCCCCCCGCCATTACACACACATTTGCCTGACGGCTGTACGCCAGCTACACTGCCCATGTCGTATGACCGGGTCTTTCCTCCCAACCCCCCACCGGCACCGTTTCTGCCCTGCGCTTCCTATGTCGTGTAACCGGGTTTCCTCGCCACGCCACCACCGTCCAACACTGCCCGCACTCAGCAACCCGGTGATGGCCCCCCGAGTGTCCGAAACCCTAAACCCCAACCTCATCACCCAGCCGCATCATCACCCAGCCGCATCATCACCCCGCTGCACTTTCCCCCGGCTAGTACGGCACTTCTTTTCCTCTTCTGTGGGCCCACGAGGTCCTCCTCTCTACCCGGGTCCAGGCAGCGGGCGGCGAGGGGGGGCCGCGGGAGGTGGAAAAACACACAGTTCCCCCAAACACCCATGGCCGCCGCCCCTAGCCGCAGCCACGGCACAGCCACAGCACAGCACGCGGAGCACGCTCAGCGGGTCGCCCGGCAGCCCAGCTCGTACTTGCGTGTGGATAGCTCCAGGGTGGGGTTCTCGCAGATGCGCCCCACGTCCGACGAGGACACGAGGGCCCCCTCGAAATGGGCTCCCTGCGTGGGGGGGAGAGGGTGGTGTTGGTGTTGGTGTTGGTGGATGGGGGCCAAGGTTTCGAACGGTGCGGTTCGGGCCGCAAAAGGGGCACACCGGCAAGGGGGTGCACCACTACCACCACCACCACCACCACCACCACCACCACCACCACCACCACCACCAGCACCAGCACCACCACCAATCCAGCACCAACATGGGGGTGGGTGACGGTCCCTCGCTCGCTGCGGTCCCCAGCTGCCTCCCCTCCGCGCCACCGCACCAGGTCACGACGACCCGCCGCCCGCATCCCACCGAAATTCCCGCCCCCAAACAAAACACACACAAACAAAACACACAAACAGAACACACAAACAAAACACACAAACAAACACACAAACAAAATACACAAACAAAACACACAAACAAAACGCACAAACAAAACGCACAAACAAAGCACACAAACAAAGCACACAAACAAAGCACACAAACAAAGCACACAAACAAAGCACACAAACAAAACGCACAAACAAAACGCACAAACAAAGCACGCCCGGCAAGCCGCTCGTCCCAGCCCCCAGCCTCCTGCCGTACCTTAAGGTTCGCCCACGTGCCCTCCTCGTTGCGGCCGAAGGTGCTACCCGTGAGGATGCTGTTCTCGAAGTTGGCGCCCTGACGCGCCACAGGGGGGCGAGAAGACCCGGTTACACGACACAGGATTTAGGGTGTATAAAAACCGTAACCGCAGGATTTTGGGGCGGGAGGGGGGTGATAAGAGAGTCCGGGGAGCCACGGCGGACAAACCGACGGATTTCGGGGGGGAGGGGGGAGGTGGCGCGCGCCAAGGATCAGAGCCAAGGGCCGGTTACCGCCTGCAATCCATCCCCTTGGGTTCCCCTCCCCGCAGCCGCGCACCTGCAGGTCCGCCCCCTCAAACTGCGTGGAGTAGAGGTTGGTGTCGGTGAAGTCGGCGCCCGCCAGCTTGGCCGAGCGGGCGTTGGCGCGAGCGAACCTGCGGGGGAGGGGGGGGGTTACAAGTAAAAAACCGGTAACTCGACTGGGGTAATGTAGTTGGCGGGGGAGGGGGAGGGGCGTGAAAACCGTCGACGCGAAAAAGACAGGGTAGTTGGCGCATGGTCGTCGGACACCAATTTTGTGGGCGCATGCTGGAGCACTGGGACTGACCACCGGCAAACCTGTGGAGGCGGCCTGTCGGGGCTGTGTAAAAGAAAAGAAATAGAAAAAGAATAAGCAAAAGCGCGGTGGGGGGTGGGGGGTAGGAAGGGGTAGATAGTAAACCGGCGGATCCACACAGGAGGGTGGGAGGCCGTGGGTGCAGGAGGGGTGCGGACGGCTTGTGTGGAGATGTAGGGTTTCGAAGAAAGGCCGTCCTCCCTTCGCCCCGTCCTTCGCCCCTCCACCCTGCACCGCCGCAATGCCTTCGCCTGACCGCTCGCCTCACCCTCAAACCTACTCCCCCCATTCCGCCCTCCATCATTCCTGTCACCCTCCCCACGCCCCCCCAACCCGCCATCTCCCCCCCATCCCCAACGGTAAACCCCCAACTCCCCGGCCCCCCTCCGCCGCCTCCCCCACCCCTTCCGCCTCCGCCGCCTCCCTTAGGAGGAGCCCGTCCGAGGATCCGAGCGCTCCGGCTTGCAGTTCCCAAACGCGTCGCCTACACTCGTTTCCCGGTGGTTCCTTCTCGTCAGTTTTCTATTGTCGTACCAACGACCGGTTTTCTCGCCACCACCCTCCCCCGGCCCCGCCTCACTGGCTTCCAACGAACTTGGCCCCAGTGAAGTCCGCTCGCTCCAAGATGACACCGCTCATCACCTTGCCGGACTGGGAGGGGAGGGGGAAGGGGGAGGCGGAGGGTTATGTGTGTGGGGGGGGTGTTAAAAGATAACCCATCCGCGAAGGGGGAGGGAAGCCCAGGGGGAGGGGGGAGGGGAGAGCGCGGGTGAGGCTGTGCGGGAGGTGGGGGAGAGGGAAGGGGGACGAGGGAAGAGGAGGGGGGAGGGGAGAGCGTGCGCGCGCCGGCGAGGGGTTGCAGGGGGTTGCAGGAGGAAGGCCAGGAACATAAGGCCCGGGAGGCGTGGGAGCTCGTGTTTGTTTCTCCGGACAGGCGGGTGGACCCGGGGGCGGCGTGGGAGTCAGGTTGAGGCGGCGTGTTAAGGGGGGTCGTACGAGAAGAAACCCGTGCGTGGCGTCTGATGGGGGGTGGTATGAGAAGAAACCCGTGTGTGGCGTCTGATGGGGGGTGGGGGGCTGGTGCCACCTCGCAGGGAGGGCGAGCCCGCAGCAGCCAGTGCGGTCGGCATTGCGGCCTGTGGTGCGGCCGGCAGTGCGGTCGGCAGCGCGGTCGGTTCGGGGCCTCCTGTAGCGTGAGCCGCAGTGGCCGCTGACGTCACCGGGTGCCCTCCCCCCCCCCGGGGCCGTCCCGGCGACGACGTGGTGGTTTCAGAGCTGCTCCCGGCGGCGGCGCGGGCCGTACGGATCTCCGAACCGAAACCCGCACGGTCCTGACCGGGTCACGAGACGCGCCCCATCCACCAGACACGACACAGCCCTGGGATTTGCGTTACTAGGGTTTTGCGAGCACATCGATAACAACGACGTACATCGTACACGGCTTGTGTCGTACGGACTGGGTGTTACGTGTTTTCCTTACTAGACCTAGAAGTCCGGATCGCTCCCCACGAAATCGCTCCCCACGAAATCGCTGCCCACGAAATCGCTGCCCACGAAATCGCTGCCCACGAAATCGCTCCCCACCAGCCGGTCGGCAGCGGCACGTTGCGCAGTGCGGCACCGATTCGGTGCTGGGGCCTGTCGGTCAGTCCCTCGCCCAAACACACCAACACACCTGCACACACTAGCACACCAACACGTACTAACACACCAACACACACTAACACACACCAACACACTAACACACAAGCCCCAACCCTCCAGCATCCCAACCCTCCAGCATCCCAACCCTCCAGCATCCCAACCCTCCAGCATCCCAACCCTCCAGCATCCCAACCCTGTCGGGCCGCCTCCCCCCTCCACAGACGCCTACGTGTCCGCACCCACCCCGCTTCACGCCCCCACATACTTTCTTGGACCGCCATCTTTACCGCCCTTCGGTTTGTCGGCGGTGGATTCGCGGATATAATAACCCCCCTCCGCCACCGCCACCACGCCGATTCCTGAGCCCTATCGCCCGGCAACCTCAGCCACCATCCCGCTCCTCTTGCCGCCATCCCGCCCCCGTCCCACACCCACCAAGTTCATGCCCGAAAAGTCGCACTCGCGCACGTCGACGATCGCCTCCACCATGTTGCCGCCGCTGGACTCCTGGGAGAAGGCCGCGCGCGTCTCCGCGAACTTGTCAAACGCCGAGACCTCGCAGCGGCTGGGGTTGCTGTTGTCCACGGGCGGCAACTTTCCCCGTGCGGCCTCGGCATCCAGCGGAGCACCTGCGCAAAGGAATGCCGATAGCGGCATCGCTCGCCCACGCGCGATCTTCGTCGCACTTTTCGCCTTAGGAGGTATAAGCCTTACCCAAAAGTAGAGCGGCAGCTCCCAGGGCTAGAAGCGTTGAGCGCTCTGAACCGGACCATTGGCCCGGCCGTTCAACCGCATGGCACGCTACCGACCGGGCGCCGCTCACCACGCTGCGACTGCTTCTAAGACCAGACGTGCATGGCCGAGCGATCGGGCGTGAGCAGGGCAGGAGGACCGACATTGTTGCTGGTGGTGGGTGGTGGTGGTCCTAAATGACAGTCACCGAAAGCGACTTGATGGCTCAGGAAGAGGAAGCCTCAGCAGTCAGCCGACCTCGCTTCTTCAAATGCGGATGGACAACGCCTTCATTAAGTGGGACCAACCGAAAACCCGGAGTGGGTGCTGGTCGTTGTGCGATCCGATCCGTACACGGCACAGGGCGCCGAGATTTCGTTCGCCGCATCCGAGCGGCAACAGATAAGGACGACGACGAAACGCGGTGCGACAACGAAACATGACGCCCCGACCCGAAGACAGGCCGTGAATTTGTGGGTGATGACGGAGAGAGTACCGGACAGGGCCATCCAGAGCGCGTGGCAGGATGCCGAAGTCGCGCCGAGCCACCGTGGTGGACCGGAAAACGACGCGAGAGCACAGACGAACACCCGTATGTCCGCAGACAAGAACGCAAGCGTACAGGCTGGGGTGGGGTCTGGGGTGCTGAGTTGCGGCTGGACTGCACAAGGAAGGGACCCCGCCCCCCGGGGGGAGGGGGTTCTACAGTACCCCAATGCCATGGCCCCTCCTCTTCCCCAGGCGCGATCCCTATGCTTCAGGCTGCTGCAGCCCGTAGGGAAGGCCTCCCCCACTCAACTGCGCTTCAGAAAGGAAGCTGCGAGCAGCTACCGTCGCGCCAAAAGGGCAGAGGACCGAACCAGCTGCCGTGGCAGGCAGCACGTACTGACGTGGCAGGAGTTGTACGGCGGCGGTATGTTGACTGTACGGCAACAGCTATTGGCTGCGTGCTGCGTGGCGGCTACGGTGGCATGGGAGCGGCTTCCTCGCGCCCTCCCACCCCCCCCTGGCATACGGGTATGCCTTACGTGCGCTGTCGACATGGTGTGGGCGTGTTGTAGGGTGCCTCCGTGCCGCCGAGCCACGAGACGTGGAGCTGTGGTGATGTGGAGCTGTGGAGATGTGGAGATGTGGTGACCGCCTTGCAGCGCTGGTCGAGGACCCGCATCGGACCGCACGACGTCGGAGCCGCGGCCCAGTCCCAGCTCCCCCCCCGTTGGAACTTGAAGGTGCTAGGGATAACCACCACCACGACCACCATCAACTCTACCTTTTTGAAGGTCTGGAGCCCACTGTAACGATTATTGCTACCACCACCACCACCACCACCACCGGCATACCAGCCTAATGAAAGTACGCGGTGTTTTTACAGTACTGTACACTTGTGGGAGAGAGGCGCTTGAGCCTCCCGTATCGACCGCATTGCTGCACGCGTGAAGAAAGCCTTGTCCGGCCGCGGTAAGAAGAATGCGGCAGGAGAGGAAGAACACGACACCCCCCGAAACACACCCCACCGGTGTCCCACAGCAGCCGCAGCCGCCACGCTAACCCTAAACTCCCTAAACCCTACAGCTGGGCGAGAGAGACACGCATCGGGGCAGCCCCGCCGGTACCCCAACTTGCCACCACGAGGTTCCACACCAGGACGTGTTCACGCCGTGCTCGCACCCAACCCACCACCCACCCACGTGCCTGCACCGGCCGAACCTACGGAACGGAACGGACACGTGTCCGTATGCCACGTCAGCATGCCACGTCAGCGCGACGCGGCGTTACGCCATAGGCCCCATGAGGCCGCCCCTCTGGGGGCAATGCGCCCGACCCGACCTCTGACCCGACAACTGCACCGCGGCACGTGGCCTGCTGGGAGGACCCACGGCGAATATCCCTAGCCGCCGTGTCGGGGTGGGGTGGGCGGGGGTGGGTTACTGGGCGGCGGCGGCCCGTGTTTCCAGCCGCTCCGACCCCCTCCGACCCCCTCCGCCCAGCCTAGCCTAGCCCACCAGTGAGTGCTCTAGCCTAGCCTACCGTGTGAGGCAACAACGCGAGGCAAGCGAGCTCCCGTTCCGCCTACAAGTCGCCCCACCGGCAGCTGATACGGGCCAACCGAGTCATACTCAGCTGCTTCCCACAATGTCCCAAATGGCGTTTTTGGCGGGCGGCTGGCGCCGCCCCGCCGCGCCCCGTGCATGCAACGCCTGCGTCCGTGCGCTTATTAGAAACCGCTGCAAACAGCCACACCCACGGCCACGGCCACGGCCGCACCCACGCCGGCTTCCTGTCTATCCTTTCGGGCCGGTCCTGACGGATACGGTGACCGGCATACAGGGTCCACTACCCCACCCTGCTACCTCGCACCCCCCTTCGTCCACCGGGGGTTCCTTGCAACCCTGCTACCTTGCAAGAAAGCCACACCCCACCGGGCCCCACCCCCGCGCCAACCCCCCTTCACCCCACAGCCCCCCACCTCGCCTGGCCTCCAAGGCGGCAGCAGCGTCGCCTCGGCAGCACCGTAGGCCAGTACGTCACCTTTATCTTTGGCGGCGCGCATGCCACGGCCCCCGCGGCGGCGCTGAACCCCGCAGTTCGATTCCGGGCCGTCAGTGCAGCGCTCATCAGTGCATATCGCGCCAGCGGAGCGCTCCTTTAAGCGATGCAGTCCATGATGTTATGTTCGTTGGGCGACCCGAAGGCACCCTGATGCGTTTCATAGTATAAAAGAACGACCAACCGCCAACCGCCGCCGCCATGGCCACCGCCACCGTCGCCAATACCACCACACCGTGAATGAAGCATCCTCGCATGCACATGATGTTATGATGTAACGTTATGATCTTATGAAGCCCAGAAGTGCGACGTGGGCACGGCCCCGCCGCTGGGTGAAATTTGGATGATGACGTTTCTCGTTCCTTTCCAACTAACCCCCGCCGTACAAACCACCAACCATATCAATCCCCCGGACCTCTCGCCTGCTGCCTCTGCGTCCACCTGCAGCTCCAGAACCAGCAACCGTTCTTCTCTTCATCATCTCGCAGCACCGCCAGCTCCACTCAGCAACCACCAACCACCAAACCGTGCGTCGCAGCCAGGACATCCCGCCACCCACCAACTACCGTAACCGCAACATTGCATGTGTTACGGCTGCCCCAGTGCCATCGCTCCAGGTGGTGCCGCTACCACACTCACCGTTTGTCTGTCTCACATCCCACCGACACCGCTTCCCTCTCCTTTTCCAAACAGCTCACGCCACCTCCCCTCCCCCCCCTCCCCTCCTCATCCACCTTCTCCACGCTGCTGCTACTACTAGCTGCTGCTACTGCTAGCTGCTGCTACTGCTAGCTGCTGCTAGCTGCTACCAACGGCTTTCCACTCCTCTCCACTGCTCTTGCTCTGCACGGCACTCCCCTCCCCTCATCATCGTTCCTTGCCTCTCCGCTTCTTTACCCCTCCTTGCCCCCTCCCCTCCCCTCCCCTCGCCTCGCCTCATGCCGCCGTGCCTTCCAGCTCCCCCTCGCTCACTGACATGGACGCGCCGTGCCGCTGCTCCGCCTCCCACAGCTCGTCGTCCAGCTGGCACGGCGGCGGCACGAAGGGGATGGCGCAGCGCAGGGGGGGCCGCCTGCAGGACAGCGGGGGGTGGGGTGGGGGTTACAATAAAAGAACCGGTAACTCGACTGGGGGACAGCGGGGTGGGGGAGGAAGACCCGTGGATGCGAGAACCGTGGACAGCGGGGAGGGGGGGGAGGGGTCCATGCCCTGATGACGGTGAATGCAAGGGGGGCTGCAAGGAAACTCGAAAACCCCCCCCGGGAAGGGGGGTTTGCAAGGAAGCTCCCCCCCTCCCCTGGTGAAGGGGGCCCGGCGCGCCGGCGCGCGGCGCGGGTTCATCCCCCGCGCGACTCCCCCCCACCTGTGTTTTCGGACATCCACGGGTCTCCCTCGAACCCCCCCACCTGTCGTATCGTATGAGGCGCAGGCGGCCTTCCTTGGTGCCGTACGCCATGCCCTCCGCGGGGAACGCGTTGAACACGGCCACGTTGACCTCGTCGTCGGCGCTCAGCAGCACACGGCGGAGGACCAGGTCGGGGACGCTACGGGGGGGGGTGTACAAGGGGGGGGTTACAAGGGGGGGGGGTTACAAGGGGGGGGGTTACAAGGGGGGGGGGTTACAAGGGGGTTACGTAAACTCGAGACGTAACCGTAGACTCGACATGGTGACTAGCGACGCCGGGTTACAGGGGGGGGGGTTCGAGGAAGGCCCGTGGATGCGAGAAAAACCGTTTAGGAAAGACGTTTACACGGGGGGGGGGGACCGGTTGATACAGGTGGGTTTTACTCGGAACCACGGGTCTCCCTCGCAACCCCCTGCCCTCCCGCCCGCCCGCGTGGGGTTCACCGGTTCCCCGCTCCCGCCGCCAGCCCACCCACCGGTACGAACCAGGGTTTTAGGGGTTTAGGGTTTTATCACTACGGTACCCACACAGTACCGGTAATACGAGGGACGCGGACATGGGGCGGGGCTGCTCGAGCGAACGGGCGGCGACGGGGCCCACCTGTAGATCTCTACGACACTATGTACGGCCGCCAGCTGGGTCCCGCACGCCACCAGGCTGCAGAGGCTGATGTGGCGGCGGCCGTACGCCACCAGCACGTGGTCCCCCGAGGGGCTCAGCTGTACGGAGGTCATGCAGTGCGCGGCCAGCACGGGACGAGCGTGCAGCAGGGAGCCGAAGTGGGGCCCTATGGCGGTGGCGGCGGCGGCGGCGGTGGCGTCGTCGGGGCCGGCGGCGGCGATGCCGGGGGCCGCCGGGAAGGCGACGGAGGAGGACGCGGAGGGGGTGGCGGCGGCGGGGGGGCCAGCGATGGGCGAGGTGCCGGTGTACAAGATGCACAGCTCATAGCAGGTGCGGGGGCAGGGGGCCGCTGCCGCTGCCCCTGCGGCTGCTGTGGTGGCGTCGTTGACGGCGGCGGCGTCCGCAGTTCGAGCCCCTACTGTGGCGCCGTCGCCGCCGCCGCCGCCGGCGGCGGCGGCGGCGGCGGCGGCTGCAGTACGATTCTGGTGCGCGCCGGCGGGGGCGGCGGCCGCCGCCGCCGTTCTCCCTGGCGCGTGGTACAGCGGCGCCGGGCTGCCGACGGTGCCGCCGCCGCCCCTGCCCGCTTGCCCTCCCTGGAGTGCCTCCCCGCCGCCGCCACCGCCGGGTCCTCCGCCGGGGCCCTCCCTCGAGCTGTGCATCGCCAGGTGCGCCTTGATGCTGGCGAACGCCGACGGCGTCTGCCGTACGACAGAGGGCACTGGCGGCGGTACGACTACATCTGCGCGGCGAGGAGGAGGGGGGAAGAGCCACCACTAAGACGTGAGCTAGGGAGCTAGGGACCCGAAAACAGGGAGAGACACGTACATTTACATGACACCCAGCTGGGGTATGTGTGCGTGTGTGCGTGTTTAAGGAAGCCCGTGGGCCAGCACTGGAAGGTAAAACCGAGCTGAAGAAGTTGTGTACTTCGCTGGCGTGTGTGTGAGGGTGTGTAAGTGTGCCGAGGGGGCACCTGACATAGGACCAACCAGCCGCAGCTCCACAAAGCCAAGCCAGGTGGTATCGACCACCCCTCCCCCCCACCCGCGCACGCACCTGGTCCCCCCCCACACCCCAAAACGTCTGTTTTTAAACGTTGTTTTTCTCGCATCCACGGGTCTTCCTCGACCCCCCCCACCCGCGCACGCACCTGGTCCCCCCGCCCGCCGTATGGCCGCAGCTGCTGCCGCCTCCTGGTGCGGCGCCCGCGAGCTCGCACGCGTCGTGGCCGCCTGCTGCTGCTGCTGCGACAACTGCTGCTGACCCAGCTGCTGCTGCTGCTGCGACAACTGCTGCTGACCCAGCTGCTGCTGCTGCGACAACTGCTGCTGCTGCTGCTGGACTGGGCCGCCGCCCCGGCTCTGGCCGTGTTGCTGGTCGGCGTGAGGCTCCCCCGCCGTGCTGTGCACCGGGCCGTGCGAAACACGCCGGCTGTGCGGGACCCCCCCACCCCCACCCTCGCCGTCCCCGTCGTCGCCGTCCCCGTCGTCGCCGCCGCCGCTATCCGAGCCGCGCGCGACGCCCGCCACCGCCGATGCCGCCGCCGCCGAAGCCGCCGCCGCCGATGCAATCCGGCGGTACGCGGCGGCCTCGGCGGAGTCGTACTCCGCCTCCCCGGCAGCCGCATCGGGTCTGCGGTGGGGTAAGGGTCGGGGGGGGGGACACATTGGGGTGGGGTACGGGTCGGAGGGGAAACCCATTGGGTTGGAGTACAGGTCGGAGGGGAAACCCACATGGGGTTGGGGAGTCCCGTCCGTTTTGAAGGACGCTGGTAGGGACTCGCGGGCTAGGGGCAGGTGCGAAAGGGCGGCAGCGAAAAGACTCGAGCCCGTTCGTCGGAGCACATGCGCCCTCCCACCCCCGTGTCAACGGTTTTCACGCCACCCCCGTCCATCAAGCTTGCCACCCATCGACCTTGCAGCTCGGTAGCATGCGGCGCGCCCCCTCCGCACCCCCGGTCCCGGTGAAGCCAAAATGCCACAGCGCCCTCCCTCCAGCCACCCGGGCTCCGAAACCCACCCGGACACTGCCACAGCGCCCTCCCTCCAGCCACCCGGGGCTCCGAAACCCACCTGGACACCGTAACAGAGTGCGGTTCAGCCACCCGGGCTCCGAAACCCACCTGGACACCGCAACAGCGCCCTCCCTCCAGCCACCTGGGCTCCGAAACCCACCTGGACACCGCCACAGCGCCCTACCTCCAGCCACCTGGGCTCCGAAACCCACCTGGACACCGCCGTCCTCGCCGCCGGCTCCACCGTGTGCTGCTGCTGCAGGGCGCTGTCGCAGGCGGCGCTGTCCTCGGGGTGGCGCCCCTCCGTGTCGTTGCCGCCGCCGCCAGTCTGGCCGCCGCCTCCCCCTCCGCCGCCTCCGCCGCCACCTCCGCCGCCCCGCCACCCCCCTGCCGCCGCCGTCACCTCACTGGGGCAGCAGGCCTGTGTGGCCGTGTCGTCACACATGTCGCCCCCGCCCTCCGCCACGCCGCCCAGCCAGGCCACGGTAGGCTCGCCGCCGCCTCCGCCGCCTCCGCCTCCGCCGCCCCTTCGGGACCCGCCTCCCCGGGACCGCACGTCTGCAGGGGGAGTGAGGGGCGCAGGGGTACAGGGGTTTAGGGGCACAGGGGGCAGTCGGCAGAGAGACAAACACGTAAGGGAGGGCCGCCTGGCAACGGCCCATGCTAGCGAAGCGAACATGCGAAGATCGCAGCAGCGGCAGCCGGGACTCCATCACCCCATGCCCGAAAGAAGGAGGACCAAAAATGCCCGAAAGGAGGAGGACCAAAAATGCCCGAAAGAAGGAGGACCAAAAACGCCCGGAAGAAGGAGGAGCAAAAAGGGAGCTCCCGCAGGAGTACCGGACATCCGGGACCTAATCCAACCCCGCCGCGCCGCGGTGATGAACGCCCGGTCCCTGCTCGACAGCAGCGACCTCGGAGCTCAGGGTCGGCCAGCCACGCAGGTCCCCGCAGGTACCCGCTTCTACACCTACCCACCTACCCACCTACCCACCTTCCGCCGCTGTCGTATTTCTCTCCAGGCAAGGGAGGCAAGGGACACATCCATGGAGACATGCTTGCCAGGCGAGGGGACTAGCTCACGCGCATTCCACTTCCTAACCCCCCCCCCCCAGTTCCATGGGTTTTCCTTGCACAACCCCCCCCCCAGTTCCATGGGTTTTCCTTGCACCCCCCCCCCCCAGTTCCATGGGTTTTCCTTGCACAACCCCCCCCCCCCAGTTCCATGGGTTTTCCTTGCACAACCCCCCCCCCAGTTCCATGGGTTTTCCTTGCACAACCCCCCATCCAGCCCCATCCATGCTCCCTGCCCGGTCGCGTCAACGGATTTCACGCCACCTCCCAGGCCCCCCCTCCAACCACCCACCTGCATCCGCCATCTCCACGCTGCGACACGAGCCTGGTGACTCGGGGTGGGCGCCCGTGTCCATCAGCGCAGCGCCCGCAGCCCCGCCTCCTCCTCCACCCCCCCGTCCGCCCACATGCGTGTCCCGCTCCCCAGCACCAGCACCGCCACCAGCACCAGCACCGCCCTCCGCCTCCTCCTCCACGATGTCGCTGTCCCCGATGTCGCTGCCGCCGCCGTCCCCCCCCACCGCCGCTGCTGCTGCTGCGGGGTGCGCGTGGGTTCGTGTCGCCGCCACCTGCGCCGCAGCGGCCTGGTTGGCCTGCACCGAGGGGAGGGAGGGCGGATGGGGGGAAAGGGGGAGGGGGGGGAAAGGGCGGATTGGGGGATTGGGGGACGGGGGGACGGGGGGACGGGCGTATGGGGGGAGGGGCGTATGGGGGGATGGGGGGATGGGGAGAAGGGCGGACGGGGGGAAGGGCGGATGGGCGTATGGGGGAAGGGCGGAAGGGTGGAAACCGACAGTGTCTTCGCGGCTGAGAGCGGTAAAGTAACAGACAGACAGGCACCCAGCATCAGCCATCAGCAGCGGGGCCAGCCCGTGTCTTAAAACGGAGAGGGTCGTTTCATTGCGTCAGGAGCGCACGTGCCGTGGTGCTGACGTCACCGCCCCATCCCTCCCACTGCAGCCCTCCCCCTACACACGGCTGCCCCCCCCTTCCCTGCAGCCCTCCCCCTGCACACGGCCGCCCCGCCCCGCCCCTCCCACCTGCCACCTCAGGCAGGCATCGCTGTGCGCCTCCCGCACCACGCAGCAGACCATGTAGCGGCCGCAGGAGCTGAAATGGATGCCCATCTCGCTGGGGGAAGGGCGGGAGGGGGTGGGGGTGGGGGTGGCGGCATAAAGACCAGGTTACACGACATGGGTAGGGTAGCTGGCGCATTGTCTTCGGACACCTAGTTGTGGGCGGGCGCATGGTGGTGGTGGTGGTGGTGAGGTGAAGGGTAACCCGCGAGTCCACGGCCGACAAACCAAGGGGGTGCAGGGGTGCAAGGAAACCCAAGGGGTGGTGGTGGGGGTGTATAAAAACCGTTTTACGCAACGGGACAGGATAGTTGGCGCATGGTCGTCGGACACCAATTTTGTGGGGGTATAAGGGGTGGTGTGGGAGGGCCCACAGGGGGGACATCCTTCAGCGGCTGGCGGGTGTGGCGCCGTCACGCAGGCGCGGCGGTGGCAGCACTGCGGCGGTGGCAGCACTGCGGCTGAGTCAGGGACAAGGGCTTCCTCCCGAGGAAAGGGTTGGGGTCCACGTGCTTTCCCTCCAGTGCGCCACCCCCCACCCAGCCGGCCCCCCAGCAGCGCCTCCGCTCCGTCTCCTTGCCGCGCCTTTTCTCTGGACCACCACCTTCGCCGCCCTCGGTTTGTCGGCCGTGGATTCGCGGATGCTCTTACACCCCCGCCGCAACCCCCCCCACACACACATACACACACCTGCACAGCACCACCCGCGGCAGCACCAGCAGCTCCTTGCGCAGCTCGCGGCTGGGTTCGCGAAAGTCCCATAGTCGCACCGTCACTATGCAGGGCGTGTCGTGGTTGGCGGCGGAGGGCAGCTCGGGAGCAGCCTGGGGGAGCGGGGGGTTACAAGTAAAGAACCGGTAACTCGACTGGGGAGCGGGGTGTGGTATAAAAACCGCTATTACGCAACGGGACAGGATAGTTGGCGCATGGGGGAGCGGGGGGGGTGGGGTGTAAGGAGAATCCGAGCATCCACGGCCAGGGGGTGGGGGGGGGTGCAGAAAAGAACCCGGGGGGGAGGAGGGTTGCAGAAAAGAAGGGGGGGGGGTGGCACAAAATCGACCCGTGGGGGCTGCAAGGAAAACCCATGTATGAAAAAAAACCCGTTCGATCGACCCGCGGGGGTGGGGCAGAGGAAACCCGTTGTCCGGCGCGCAAATAGCAGAACCCG
This sequence comes from Yamagishiella unicocca, assembly GCA_003116995.1. Taxonomy (NCBI): domain Eukaryota; kingdom Viridiplantae; phylum Chlorophyta; class Chlorophyceae; order Chlamydomonadales; family Volvocaceae; genus Yamagishiella; species Yamagishiella unicocca. Next base: position 451,238 of record BDSL01000050.1, read on the forward strand.
GGTTGGAAACGTTTCGGTAGACTCGCCTGGAATGGAGTGTTGCATGCTGGAGCACTTGGTTGCGGTTACGGTTTAGAAGGGGCAGGGGGTCCGGGTGCCGAAACATTCTCGCGCCGGTAGTGGTAGTGGTGGTGGTGGTAGTGGTAATGGTGGTGGTAGTGGTAATGGTGGTGGTAGTGGTAGTGGTGTACCCATTTACACATTTGCCGAACCAAACCGGACCCACGGCGAGCCGCAACCGGCACCCACCCGCAGCGCCAGCTGTCGTACGCGCTCGACCTCGATGTCCGACATGTGCAGCGTGTGGTCCCAGCCCCACGTGAGGTCGTACGCCGCCACGTGGGCGTCAGGGGGCCCGCCGCCGGCGCCGGACGGCGCGCCGCCGCGCGCCGCGCGCGGCGCCGGCGGCGGCGCCGCCGGCGCCACGAGCGGTATCGCGTGTCGGACGCCGCCGCCGAGGCTCTGGTGCCGTACAATGTCCGCCGGCGCCAAGACGTTGAGCTGCCCGTTGTTGGCGGCGTGCAATGCGGCGGTGGCGGCGGCGGCGACGTTACCGGGCAGGGAGGAGTGGCCGCCGCCCCAGTGGCCGCCACCTCCGGGGTTGACGGAAGGCGCGCCGGCGCCGCCGGCGCCTGCCGCGGGGGCGGCGGCGGATGCATGGCCGCCGAGGCTGGCGAAGCTGCCTGCGCCGCGGGCGCCGGTCCCTTGCTGCGCGCCCCCGCCTCCGTAGCCTCCGGCGAAGACCCCCGTGACGCCGGTCAGAATGTTGCGCAGCAGACCCATGGGCCACGCGGTGGGCGCGGTGGCCTGGGGTCGCAACGCGGCAATGCAACCCGAACGCTTGGTGGTTGTGGTGGTTGTGGTTGTGATGATGATGATGATGGTGGTGGTGATGGTGGTGGCAGTGGTGGTGGCGCCAGCCGCACAACGCGCCAGGCGCAATCACCAGCAAAGGTTAATGGCGCCCCATCCTCTGCCAGCCCCTCCCCCTTGGCTCCCCCCTCCTGCCTCCCCCCCCTGGCTCCCCCCTCCTGCCTCCCCCCCTGGCTCCCACCCCCTGGCTCCTGCCTCCCACCTGGCTGGTGGCCGCACCCCCGCCGCCGCCCCGCTGCCCCTGCTCGCGCCCCAGCGGATGTTGGTAGGGGTGGTGGTGCTGCTGCCGGGGCAGCGAGGCCATGCTGTTGTGCGCAGCTATGAAGGCAGCCAGGTCGTCCACGGCGTCCTGCAAGGGCGAGTGACGGGGGGGGGGGTATAAGAGAATCTGCGAATCCACGGCCGACAAACCGGAGGGGGGGGGTTGGGAGACTGCTTACCAGAACAGAGTGGCAGGGGGCTGGCGGCCCGTTTCCCTGTCTCGCTCTGCCCCTGCCCCTTCCCTGCCCCGCTCTGCCCCTTCCCTGCCCCGCTATGCCCCTTCGCTGCCTCTGCCCCTTCTCTGCCCCTGCCCGTTCCCTGCCCCGCTCTGCTCCTCCTCCGCTCTTGGAAAAGCCGGCCGCCGGCCATCCCACGGAATCCACGGCAGCCCTTCCCCGTGCCGACCGCTGAGACCCTGCTGCCAGTTCCGCTGAGACCTGGCTGCCGTGATGGGCCGTGAAGGGCCGAGAAGATCCGTGAAGGTCCGTCGGAACCCGGCAAGACGCGGCTGGCGGTCCTCCGCCATCGAGGCAGGCTATCGCAGCAGTGCCGCCAGCACCAGACGTGGTAGGTGGTGGCCGTGAGCCGTCCCCTTGACCCCCGTCTCTATCACCCCTACACCCCGCCCCAGGTGCTCCGTCGGGGCCTTGCCGCGCGGTCTGCTATCCCATCGTTCGCGGCCTCCCCCAGCTCTCCAGCTAGCGCCCAAAACCAACCGGTTTCGGGAGACGTTTCCTTGCGTCACGCGGGGTCCTCACTTTCGTTAATCTAGCCGCCGCCACCGATTTCGCTTAGTCGCCAAAGGTCGACAAGCGACCTCCGTCTTTCGTTTCCTCACCCCAGTTCTCCAGCATGCATCTCGAAACGTCTCACCTATGCGGTTTTTCTCGCATCCACGGGCTCCCTCGCAAGCCCCCTCGTGCTCCACCGGAAACCCCCACAAGAACCCCTCCCCCCTGAAGCCGCCAGCATCCCGTGTGGATCCAACTGTGGACCCGGCTGGCTCTGGATCCAGCTGCGGCTCACCTGTGGATCCGGCTCGTCTGCCGCCGCTCGCCCGCCAGCGTGGCCCGTCTGGTGACTCTGGTGGTGTGCGTGCGTGCGGGTGTGGGTGTTCGGCGCCTGCTGCTGCTGCTGCTGCTGCGTGTTGGCGCCGCTGTCGCCCGGTGCCCGCCGCTCCGTCACTTCGGCGGTCAACAGGATGTGAGGCGCCGTGGGGTGGAAGTGCAGCGCGCGCAGCGAACGGCGGGTTTTGAGGATCTTGACCGGCGCGGCCAGCCGGGCGAACTGCCAGCTGAACACCTGGGGGGGTGGGGGTGGGGTCAGGGTCAGGGTCAGCGCGGCGGTGGCGGGGCGGGGCGGTGGCAGGTCAGGTCAGCGGCGGTGGCAGGGCAGCGGCGGTGGCAGGTCAGGTCAGCGGCGGTGGCAGGTCAGGGCAGCGGCGGTGGCAGGTCAGGGCAGCGGCGGTGGCAGGTCAGGTCAGCGGCGGTGGCAGGTCAGGTCAGCGGCGGTGGCAGGTCAGGTCAGCGGCGGTGGCAGGTCAGGTCAGCGGCGGTGGCAGGTCAGGTCAGCGGCGGTGGCAGGGCAGCGGCGGTGGCAGGTCAGGTCAGCGGCGGTGGCAGGTCAGGTCAGCGGCGGTGGCAGGTCAGGGCAGCGGCGGTGGCAGGTCAGGTCAGCGGCGGTGGCAGGTCAGGTCAGCGGCGGTGGCAGGTCAGGTCAGCGGCGGTGGCAGGTCAGGTCAGCGGCGGTGGCAGGTCAGGTCAGCGGCGGTGGCAGGGCAGCGGCGGTGGCAGGTCAGGTCAGCGGCGGTGGCAGGTCAGGTCAGCGGCGGTGGCAGGTCAGGTCAGCGGCGGTGGCAGGTCAGGTCAGCGGCGGTGGCAGGTCAGGTCAGCGGCGGTGGCAGGTCAGGTCAGCGGCGGTGGCAGGTCAGGGCAGCGGCGGTGGCAGGTCAGGGCAGCGGCGGTGGCAGGTCAGGGCAGCGGCGGTGGCAGGTCAGGTCAGCGGCGGTGGCAGGTCAGGTCAGCGGCGGTGGCAGGTCAGGTCAGCGGCGGTGGCAGGTCAGGTCAGCGGCGGTGGCAGGTCAGGTCAGCGGCGGTGGCAGGTCAGGTCAGCGGCGGTGGCAGGTCAGGGCAGCGGCGGTGGCAGGGCAGCGGCGGTGGCAGGGCAGCGGCGGTGGCAGGGCAGCGGCGGTGGCAGGGCAGCGGCGGTGGCAGGTCAGGGCAGCGGCGGTGGCAGGGCCGGGCCGGGCGGGGCGGGGCCGGGCGGGGCAGCGGCAAATGCTGGGATGTGGCGGCGCGGCGGCGAGGACTGGGAGAAGGAGGACTGTGTGCGGGATGACCCATGAAACCCACAGAGCAGGCGGAGGTGACTGGTGCGGCCGTCCACGAGGTGACTGGTGCGGCCCTCCACGGCCGCCGCTGATCCGGCCCGCGCAGCGCCCTCCCTACCCGCGGGCGCCCACGGTACCCTGCGGCTGCGCATCCACTGATGCATCGTTTCTGACGCCGTCCGAGCCGCTCTGTGCTCCGCGCTCGGCCGCCGGTCCGGCGGGCTGGAAAGCCGCCCCGCTGGCGGCCAGGCGCCGCCGCCGCCCTGGGAACCCCTCCCCCCCCCGCCCCGATGAACCAACGCACCTTGTGGCCTGCCGACACCACCAGCATGGTGCCAGAGGGGTCGAACGCCAGAGAGGCGATGGGCTTGCCTGCGCAGCGGCGGCGCGGGTGGTTGGGGTGCAGGGTAAGCTAGCGGACAGGCCAGGGAGGGAAGGGGGTAAATTGCATTATCTGCGAATCCGCGGCCGACAAACCAAGGGCGATGAAGATGGTGGTCCGAGGAGAGATAGTTGGCGAGTAGACCGGAGGCGCGGTTCAAGAGGTGGCGGTGGCGGTTCCAAAACATCACGTGTGTGTTTCGGGTGTCGAGGTGTGAGGCCAGCTGTATACCCCTTTCGACTCGGCGTCTGGCCGCGCACCATCCCTTCACCTCCGCCCCGAAACCGCCCCCCCCCCCCCCGACGCGCCAACTATCCTGTCCCGTTGCGTAAAGAGGTTTTTAAACACACACACCCCGGCGCGGCAGCGCTGCACGCCGCCATGCTTTCTAGCTGGCCGTCCACAATAATAATGTTATTACGCCGGCCGGAGCCGGGCGTGTATTAAGGGGGTGGGGAACTGAGGGGCGGACTCCGGCCCTATATGCCCGCACCATCGGGGCAGGCCGTCCACGGCTGGGAAGCCGGAGCCTGGCGTGTATGAAGGGGGTGGGGAACTGAGGGGCGGACTCCGGCCCTGTATGCCCGCACCACCGAAGCATGCCGTCCACGTAAATGGCGCCCAAAACGCTCAAGTTCCCAGGAGAGGTTAAACCGTCGGAACACTAGCGGGCGGCTTCCCGGCAAGGCACCCTGCTGGAAGCCCCCTCCAGATCGCCCGCTGGCGAAGCGTAGGGGCAGCAGATTGCGATGCCGTACGCCACCCTGCCTCAGGTGGTGCCACCGGTTCCCGCAACGGTGCCTAGGAGCCACATGGCAGCTGGACCCCTTCCCCCACCCCAGTAGAGGTGCGGCACCTACCGAAGTCATACTTGTGGAGCATTTGACCGGTGCTGACTTGCCACACCGCAGCTGTGAAATCCAAAGAGCCGCTCGCCATGATGTCTGGGTCTACCGGGCTGAAGCGAACCTGCGGGGCGCAAGACTCGTCAAGCATGCTCATCCGCAGAGCAAACAAACACCCAACCCTCATCAACACTTTAGTAAGCAGAATACAAGTCAGCCATCTGCACACGTGGGGAGCTGCTACGCCTGAAACGCGGCTTACCACCCATGGCGTCCGTCGGTGGCCCGCCAACGAATGGAGGACCTTGCCTGTCGCAACGTCTGTAACCTTGACAGTGTGGTCTCCACTGTTGTCGGGTGCGATGAAAGGAAAGGTAAGGCTCCAGCGCGGCCAATGCAGCAACAGAACCAACAGCCCTGGATAGACCTACTGTGTTGACGCCAAGTACCGTCCATCAGGGCTAAACGCAGCCGCAATTGAAGAGCGGGGTGAAGGCCGAAAGTCTACATACTCCGAGGAGCTATGTCGCAGGAAATCTGCCTCAGCCCAACAGCTGGCTGCGCTATGCCCACTGCGTCGAAAGGGCTTACCCGAAGAAGACTGATTTAGCTCTCTAGATAACAACAATGAAGCTATGTTCTTCATAGTCCCACGCTCCCACCACTTTGCCTAATACCCGTTTAACCTCTGTGGAACCGTTGCATTTCTATCAATGTGAGCTCGCGAGCAATATATGCGACCAGTCGCCTTGGTTTCCCTCAGAATACTATACGCGGCTACGGCGGGCTTTGGAAACGCCGTACCTGCATGAGGTGAGGACGCTCTTTCGTAACGCCCATCAATCCACACACTATCCACGCAACGGTGCAAACATGTCAGCTCATACGGCGGACTAGGCTGTGCTCTACTCAGTTTGGATTTGGACAAGCGCCCTGTAAGGCCGCCTCAATATTATATATTCCCGCCCTTCGTTGACGGCCCTTGTGAGCCAAAGACTTTGACGGTCGCGGCCGGCATCTTCCACCACCATGGCTCGTGCCAACGGTTTAAGAAGCCAACCTTCAGGCACCTGGGCCACGCCGGCCCTGTCGGTCGTCCAGGCTCGGCCTTCGGGGTCGCTTGCGGAAACCCAGATGACACTCTTTTGCCATCCTGCTGATTAGGACCAGCGTTCCACCGCCATGTATCTATCGGTACTTAGTATAGCTGCGTGCCTGTAGATTGCCCGGCGCCTGAGCAGCCAGCACTGACTGCATGCACCACCCCTCACCACCCTGCACCATTGCATGCAAGATGCCACGTACGGGCATAGGGCCTTTATCGGCTGGTGGCAGCATTAACCACCAATGAGACATTGGTGCTTGGCTAGCTAACTGCCAACGTCATACCAGGTACGCCCGGACAGCTTCTCGAAGTTGGTCCCTACGTCTCTGCCCCTCTTCTGGATACATCTCTTCCTCGCGGATGCCATAAGGTCAGCACAATGACGGACCTCGGTGGGCGAGCACAGTGCGGGTTTTGGAACATAGGTCTGCGCACTACTGCCTGCACCGGCGTGCGGTCACCACCACCAAGGCGTTTGCTGGCTGCTACAGCTGGTTTGTCGTACGGTGAGGCATCGGCATGGGCGCCCCCTCTCGTCCTGGGTTTGTCCGAGCTTGCGCCACACCGTAACATACCAACGTGATCGAATGATCAGCAAGGTCTAGCCCGTCTAGGCGTGCATAGCTAAGCCTCCCGCACCACAGCACGAGCCTCACCCAGCAGGTGTAAGTACCCCGGACGAATGAACTGTTGGAGCTGGTGGCGCTGCTGTCGATCACTGGTTCCTAACGCGCCTCAATAGCGCCTATTAATCCCAAGCAAAGGCTTCCGAAAGCAGTACGTACTGGAGACCGAAATCTGCCGAAACCACCACCATTCGTTCATCACGGCACGCTTGACAACGGTACGTCAGATCTGTAACACGCCCTGAAGATGCACCATGCTTTTACTTGTACTGGAATGCTAGGGATTGTAACAGTTACTACTACCGGCACAGGGACTTCGCCAAATGTCAGGTATGTGCACGTACGACCCGCCTCGGCGTTTTTATCACACCGATAAAACCGACGTTTTCCTTTCCAGTGCATGGGGCAGCTGGTGTACTACTGATAGTGGGGCCAATTGTGCCATTCCCCCCTGAGTGGTTGATGCTGCTGCTCATTCTATGGGCCCTTGGTCGGGGTTTCTGGTGGGTTGCCGTATCTCCCTCTGCCGACTGGGCTTTTCTTCTCTTTCAGTGTCGGGCGATGTGCCCGATGGCTGTACTTTACGGTCTGGGCCCCACTGCAACAGTTACTACCGCGTTGAGCCCTGCTAGGGGTCCGGGCTTTTTGGGATGAGAGGCGGCTCGTCCCGATGATTGCATCGTTGCGGCGCTTCACTGGTTCGTCGGTTGCTGGGCTGTTAGGTTGGTTGGTTCCTGATAGGGGAGCCTCTAGTGCAATTCCCCCTGGGGTACTGCTGGCTGCTGCTCTGTGTGCCTACGGCCTGTCGATTTGGTGCTCTGGTGGTTTGCCTTTGTTCCGGTGCATGTCGGTCTTTGTTTCCTCCGTCTTTCTCAGTGTCAGGCGATGCGCCCGATGGTTCTACCTCTTGGTCTGGAACCCACTGTAACCGTTACAACAACCGACAGTACGCCTCGTAAGTCATAACCCGGGAGGAGAGGGCCGCCGTCACATCGCGGAATAGGGGCCCTTCACGAACGCCAGACGGCCTTATTACCCAGGCAGGGGGCCCACCACTGGGCAAAGATGCAACAGCTGCCTTCCGCTAGAGACCCTTCACGCAGTTTCAACGCCTCGTACCTCGTCACGCACCCGGAGGAGGGAGCTTTTCTCGCTCAAGCCATAACTAACAGCCGTTTCCCCAGGCACGGGGCCCACCATTGGGCAAAGACGGAAACCCTTCCGCCAGGGACCCTCCACGCAGGTTCACACCTCTGTCCTTACACTACCCGGACAAACGAAAAAGGGGGCCGCTCGTCACCCCGCGGCAGCAGGAGCCCTTCTCCGGGACAGGCACCTCGCAAGACGCCCAGGGAAGGATCGATCGGGCCCCTCTCACGGCGCCGGACGTCTGCCACAGCGCGCCATCGCCTCCTTGTGCCGTGCCCTCCACCAGGACGCTTTCAGCGTGTTGAGACATCGGGTTCTACCTCTTGGTCTGGAACCCACTGTAACCGTTACAATAACAACCGGGGTGAGCCTCCCAGCGGCCACGGCAAGCAAAGAGCCCGCCGGCGCACCGCCTGCCGTGCCCCCCCCCGAGGCCCACGTGTCCCACGTGTTCTAACGCTTGTCGCGCTCCCCTTCCCGCATGCCTCGCGATGCCGGCCGTCGGTGACTGCTCCGCACGCCGGCCAGGTGAGTCCCTCAGCCGCGACCGCCGTTTCGAATCTGTATGTTTGCCCTGTGCGCCTGTTTGGCGACCGTTAGCTGGCATTAGTTGCCGTTTGTGTCACCACCGCGGTTTCTCCCTCGTAAGGCGGCGCTGGGCCGCGCGGTTCAGCCTACGCGCTAGCACCGGACGCACGTCCATGCGAATCGGTGACGTATCTTCTTTCCAAGGTACGATCGGTATCCGGGCTGGCATGGGCCATAGTCGGGCCTGGGTGCATCCCGGTCCCATTCGCCGTCCCGGTTATCTGCTTTGCGCTCCACACTATCGCCCACTCGTTTCTTTCCTCCAAATCACCCCCCGTCGCCGAGTCAGTTTTTGCGGCCATCAACCCAAGTCCAGCAGCCTGCGCGCGTGTCCAGGTGTCCGAAGGCTATGCACCAGCCAGCTACACTTCCCATGTCGCGTTACCAGTTCTTTTATGTAACCCCCCGAGGCGCCGAGTGCGGTCCCTCAGTGACTGCGGCACAGCGGGAGCCGGACGCGAAAACTGCCGTCACCTCCTCATGGCGCCGAGCGTGGTCCCTCGACGACCACAGCGAGTGGAATCACGACTGGTCCGTCTTTACTAGCTCGTGTCGAAGCTGTAGCCCTAGCGTCGGTGGCGCGCACTGTGTCCCCCTAATCCCGCCGTGGCCGCCGCCCGCCGCGCGTCGTGGCGTCGGCGTTGGCAGCGGCCGCGCGCTACCCCGTTCGGCAGCTTTTGCAACTCTGGGCACTGGGTCATGATGTATGTGGGCCTTCTTCGTGCAGTCGTAGCATGTGTGGTTGGACGCCCCAACGTCGCGGTCGCGGAAGATTGCTCAAGTACAAATGCTCGTAACCGTACTTTGGACTAGCATAGTGTGAACTGGCCTCCTGCCGCAACTGGCCTCCCAGGCTAGCGTGCTGTGTAAACAAGCCGGCCCCATACCAGTTTGCTGGGTGGGAGGGTGGTCGCGAATGCAAGAGTCAATTTAAGTCACTGTACGGCTACGATGGAGGCTGAGTCTCTGCCGTCTCTTTGGGAATCACCATTATGTCTACCGGTGCATTGATTCCTTGAACTCCTGTTCAGTACTGTGGCTCACTCCTAATATAGTCATTTTTTATCCAGGAAACACTCCCGCTGCGGTGGGTTATTCCGCCCAAGGGCAGCAACAATTTTGTACTCGATCTGGGCTTCCCGGACCGCGTTGTACAGCTCGATTCTACCCCGGTTTCGCAGCATTCTACCCCGGTTTCGCAGCATTCTACCCCGGTTTCGCAGCATTCTACCCCGGTTTCGCAGCATTCTACCCCGGTTTCGCAGCATTCTACCCCGGTTTCGCAGCATTCTACCCCGGTTTCGCAGCATTCTACACTGGTCTCTTCCCTTCTCCTAGGGGAGGTTCCGGCCCAACATGTAGGTGCTGTCTTCAGCTTGTAGCTTGGGCTATTCTGGTCCTGGTCAGGTGATGGGCTAATCCGGAACGGTGCCTTCGTTCACGCAGGCTGCACCACCTGCCACGTTCTCCAGCCTGCAGCTGGCTTCTACCCTGCGCCCCCTGATGAGGCCCGCTTCTATAAGCTGTGACAGCGCTGCCGTTTCGGCCACTCGCCAGCGCGGATTGGTGGGTGCGCACTTGCTGCTGCAGCACGCTCTGGCTGACAGCACTCGGGATAAGCAGCAATCGGCCGCCCGGGAGCTAGCCACGTGGTTGGTTGAGTTCGGCAACGGCAGCAGCTTGCGTACCTGCAGTCCTGAGGACTTGCTCATCTACATCATGGAGCATTGGCTGCCCACTCACCGGGGTCGGAAGCGCGCGCGACGATGGTTTGTGTGGATGGCCCTTCTGCTGCCCTCAAGTCGCACCTGTCACACCTGTCCGGGTTTCTCACCCGGCTCGGCCGTACCGGACCGTACTGCGAGTCGTCTGGTCAGGGCAATCCGTGCGAGTCCGTGTGGGTCTCCGACTTCCGTAAGGCATACCAGAGATTGTTCATGCTGGACGGCTATGAGGAGCACTCGGCGGTGCCCCTGACGGTGGAGAAATATCAGCAGCTGGTTGCTTACTTGTGGGCGCAAGCAGAGGCCGCCACTACCATTCTCGACACCTTGCTGATCTTGCGAGACCTGCTCTGCTCCCAGTACATGTGGGCCAGCGCGCAGCGGGGACACGATGTCGGCAAGCTGGGCCTGGCGGACTTCGTGGACCCAGCTGACATCCGCCGACCCTTTGGTGGTTTCCCGCTGCTGGCGCCCGCCCTTTGGCCAGCGGGCTATCACGGTCCGGTGTTGTCCGTCGCGCAGCGGGGTACTAAGGCTAGCCGAGTCAGCCGGGCGTCTCCCGTCTACCTGTACCCCATGCCCGGCCAGCCGACATTATGTTTCGTGTATACCCTGGCTTATTACATGGCTATGGCCAGCCGCCCCGACGCCCCGGAGGGTAGCGCCGTCACAGACCACCTGTTCCGTCCGCTGAACAGCGATCGGCGCAGCTTCAAACCCGCTCCTATCAGCAGCGCTGCTCTGGGCGCCCGCCTCCGCCTTCACCTCATGCATGCTCTCCGGTGCCTACTCGGGCGAAACCAACCATAGCTTCCACCATAGCTTCCGCCGAGGTTCCCTACAGTATTCCGCTTCATTCGCAGGGTGCGGGCATGGATGCCCTGTACGCCCAGAGCCCACTCCGCACCGAGGCCATGCTGAAGCGGTACCTGGACCCCAACCGCCACCAGGATTCGCGCAGTGTCCACAGCCGCACTCAGCCGTCTCCCGAATGACACGGTTTAGCCGCATGTGGGGTGGGCGGGTGGCTTTCTTCGCGCCTAGCTCGGTACTTCTGTGCCTCATACGTATATCACCTCTGTCGTTCATTAGTGTATGTGGGGCCATGTATGCGCAGTGGTGCACGCACTGAGCCTGCTGCCGCTGCTTTTCCGCACCTTCCGTACATCTGTACGGCCTAGGCCGAGCACTTCAACCATGCTCATTCCTCGAGGGACTGAGGAAGTGCAGGCATCGTGGCTCTGGGCCGAGTGAGGCGTGTAGAGAATTAAAAAGCAAAAAGAACGAAGCTTCAGCAGACGTGGGGCCACCAAGCGCCACACAAAATCCTGCGCCCAACTGAATATAGTCCTGAATAACTTCGTCCGGCACCGCGCCCTTGTGCGTAACTGCCGTTTCTGAAGTGCGGCTACGTTGGAAGGCCAACATGCTATGGCAGCGGCCAAGGAGTGGCTCTGCTGGCGCTTGCTGCCCCACTGAGCTAAACCGCCCCAGGCGCTCCGGAACCGAGGGGTCGTACGAATAACCAAATAGGTCAGAGCAACTAACACTACTGGAAACCCAAACAGGTGCGTGGGGACGGACCGCGCCGCCTCAACGCTCCTTCAATCCCAATATATGAGCGCGCGCGTGGCTTTCGCTCGGCTTTCGGTGCAGCAGCAGAAGGCGGAGGTACGTAAGAAAGGGACAGCAGCAAGGGAAAGTGGATGAGCTAGAGGCTATCTAAGAGCCTTTGGCTCGCCCTATGGCAGCCAAATCGTCGTAAAGGGCTCCTAGGAGTCGTAACGACGTTACGAGGGTGTTACGACTCCAACGACTGTTTAAGTAGTTAACGTACCTAACGTCTTATAAAGAACTAAAAGCCTCGTAAACAGTTACGAACTTAGGATTTTAAACCCTGCTTAAGACGGTATAAGTAGTTAACGTACCTAACGTCTTATAAAGAACTAAAAGCCTCGTAAACAGTTACGAGTTACGACTCGTAAGACCCTTACGAGCACTATTATGAATGGTGTTATGACGCATTGAGGCGGATGCCATTATCAGAGATTTCATTCGTTACACGGTGGCCTGTCGTCATCTAACACTGCGGTAGACCGGACCGGTCTACCAGGGTCTACCGCCGCCCTTGGCGGGTACACCGGTCTATCTCGACCGGCCCGGTCTACCTCTCGCTGCACTTTACCGGCTCGGTCTAACTCTATCTGCCCATAACCGGCCCGGTCTCGCGGCCCTCGACGGGCCCGGTCTACCTCTCGCTGCACTTCATCACCGGCCCGGTCTAACTCTATCTGCCCAAAACCGGCCCGGTCTCGCGGCCCTCGACCGGCCCGGTCTACCTCTCGCTGCCCTTCACCGGCCCGGTCTAACTCTATCTGCCCAAAACCGGCCCGGTCTCGCGGCCCTCGACGGGCCCGGTCTACCTCTCGCTGCACTTCATCACCGGCCCGGTCTAACTCTGCCCATAACCGGCCCGGTCTCGCGGCCCTCGACCGGCCCGGTCTACCTCTCGCTGCACTTCACCGGCTCGGTCTAACTCTATCTGCCCATAACCGGCCCGGTCTCGCGGCCCTCGACCGGCCCGGTCTACCTCTCGCTGCACTTCACCGGCTCGGTCTAACTCTATCTGCCCATAACCGGCCCGGTCTCGCGGCCCTCGACGGGCCCGGTCTACCTCTCGCTGCACTTCATCACCGGCCCGGTCTAACTCTATCTGCCCATAACCGGCCCGGTCTCGCGGCCCTCGACGGGCCCGGTCTACCTCTCGCTGCACTTCATCACCGGCCCAGTCTAACTCTGCCCATAACCGGCCCGGTCTCGCGGCCCTCGACCGGCCCGGTCTACCTCTCGCTGCACTTCACCGGCTCGGTCTAACTCTATCTGCCCATAACCGGCCCGGTCTCGCGGCCCTCGACCGGCCCGGTCTACCTCTCGCTGCCCTTCACCGGCCCGGTCTAACACTACTGCCCATAACCGGCCCGGTCTCGCGGCTCTTGACCGGCCCGGTCTACCTCTCGCTGCCCTTCACCGGCCCGGTCTAACACTACTGCCCATAACCGGCCCGGTCTACCGCATCCCACGACGCCTAGCAGTAACGAGGCTAGCAGGCAGACGACCTGCACGGGCACCCTGAGGTGCTCCAGCACCACGTCCACCATGGCTTTCACTGCGGCCTCCACCAGCAAGAAGTACGCCAGTTGACGGAGCAGAACCTGAGTACACACAGTAGTGTTATGTGTGTCATTTTTTATGTAAGGGTGTCCGTTTTATACCACAATTTCATTCTTACCAGCAACTGGTTGGCTCCCTCCTGCCTTTGGCACCGGTGCCTTTTCGCCGCCTAGTGGAACGCCTGCCGTAACAATGAAAATTTTGTTGTATAGTTCGCAAGGAATAGTACGCCGTGGATGCATAATACATTCGCACCTTTAGCGGGGCCTTTCAGGCCTGCAAGGACCCCGTAGTCCACTTGACATACCTGCCTGCGCTGGCGGCGCCCCCCTGAATGTCGTGTACATAAGGGACATGGTGATATCAAAAACTGTTCATGATGCATCCTATCATGCAGGGTTTCTTACCATCGGATAACGGTGCGTACAGAGGTGCCACATCATCATCGTCTGCGGGATACAGTAGTCGTCTGGATTTCCATAAGCGCCGAATTGTCCAGCCGTGGCATCGACATTGTAGCCCGGCGGCACGAGCCCACCTGCGAAAAATTAAAAGCCCACCGGTTAATAGTAGGGAATGGATGAGGTCTCCGTAATCCCGCCACCTAGGACGTCCTCATGTTGGACATTACCCGAGACCCCTTTTGTAACACATTCACTTCAACCGTTAAATTTTCAAAACTATAAAAGATGTGATACGTGTCATGATGTTGGGTAGAGGTCTCCTTCATTACTCACATGGTGGCTGCGGCTGCTGCAGCTGTTCCACAACTGCCTCGTTGACAAGTGACGCCATTTCGTCGCCTGTAAGACATGAAGACTTCATGATTCGTTGCGCCAATGGGGAAGGGGGATGGGACGGCATAGGGGACCTACCCACACTCTCGGGCGCCGGCGGTCGGTTACTCGTATGCAACTGAATGAATGTATATATGTTTGTCGCCTTCGATCGGCCTTCGGTCAAGTAAAGCGTTGTAACCACGATGATCCACGCGTATACTGTACAAGCGATGTTTACCTTACTGTAAGTAGTACAATTCTCAATGGCAACAGCTCACATAGCCCTTTCCAATGACCTTGCGCCCCGCGCGTATCCTTTATTTTTTATTTGTTGCTCGCTCGAATTACATGCTTCCATGCGTTATTGCGTGGTCACTCGCCGTCATTGTACGACATTGTCGCATGCATGTATGATGCACCGCGCGGCGGCAGCACAGCGGGCGCAGCGTGGGCGTTTCGTATTATTAGTCGCTAGCTAGTAAGTGAGGGGGCGAATCGCGATTCGCCATCGTCATCAACGCTCAAGGCGCATCGTGCTGCTGTTACTGCAGTAACGTGTGGGTTCTTCTTTCTGTCAATCGGGGCTGCGCCGTCATGGGAAAGTAAGGCGGCGGGGTGTCCTGTTCTCCCTGTGCGTGCCTGCTGACTCCATCCTCTTACCTCGCTCGTGCGTGCGTGGCCCCCCCTCTTCTCCTGCCTTCACCCGCCGATTTTATGGAAACGATAATAACATTGCTTATTTATATTTACCGCTACGTCCACGCACGTTGGAACTTCTCGTCAAGTAAGCCAGTCGGCGATCCCGCCGGACGGAGTTACTTGTTCCCGATAAAGTTGCCAATACAGGTACAGCAGGTGGACCGGACGTACGGCGGGGGGGGGGGCGGGCGGATTATTACAACGCTCTTTCATTCGTTTACATCAATCAGCCCTTTCAGGCCTAATAAACCTCCAAGCATACCTGCAAGCCATGTATAAGGACAATGACACGGGAAAAAGTGTCAGTCGGCGGCCTCCGTCGGTCACACGGGGAACGTGCCTGAACCAGGTGTTGCTGTCTAAGAATGTCGTACGCGATAAAGTGTCGCATACGACATGCCACTCACATACTGTGCTGTTTAATGGATCATGAGTCGACAGCGACCAAAAAGCGTTTTTAGCGAAGTATGGCCGTTCCCCGTATGAGCAAAGAAGCCTCTCAAGATATGGCCGCTAGGGGGAACTTGCGAGTAGTGACAGTGACGTACTTGGACGATGTGTGAGAGAATGTATCTTCCTCAATCCTTTGTTCCTTGCATTTCTAAATTGAGCCAGTTGGAGTGTAACGAGCCGCATTTCATGACGATTACAAGGGACTGGCGGGAAGACGCATTCCTTGGAACTACGCAGAACACTTGATAAGA
Organism: Yamagishiella unicocca; assembly: GCA_003116995.1. NCBI lineage: Eukaryota > Viridiplantae > Chlorophyta > Chlorophyceae > Chlamydomonadales > Volvocaceae > Yamagishiella > Yamagishiella unicocca. The sequence continues at coordinate 466,473 of BDSL01000050.1, forward strand.
AATTAACACCTATAAGCTGATTAGGTTATGGAATAATGGAGGAGCTGTCACTGTACACCTGGGACCACCCGTACCTTGTGCAAGTATGCAAGTAAACGAACTAACACAGCGCGAAGGAAATGATAAGCAAGCTTTAATTATTGTTGAAAGGCGCGCTAGATAGCCAGAGGCTGCACAGTAACAGCGAACCGGAGCCCTCGGGTCGGATGGGGCTCTGGGCCGGGGTTGGAGGGCCGTCGGCAGTAGTGCTGCTACAGAGCTGGCTGGGGGACGCACGGATATCGAGGCCAAGCAACTAATGAAGCTAAGCTGAGCTAAGCTAGGCTACGTATATTTGTTTAAGCAGAATGCGAGTATTACAAGTATTTAAGCAGAATGCGAGTATTACAAGGGAGCCAGAACGGCTCAAGCGCGGAAGCGCAACCAGGCGGGCCCGATGGGCCAGACCACGACACAGATCACTGGGCAAAAGAGCTCGCCCTCACCGGCCGGGAAGGGGCAAAAGCCGAAGGCAGCCAAACACGAGGACACGGAGAAGGCAGCACGCACAACTCAAAGCACGGGGAGGAGAACAAGCGCGTCCAGAAAACACGAACCACCTGCACCAAGCCAGCAGCGAGACGCAAGGAACACGTCCCGGCAAAACGGGGGCCCCAAGCCCCAGACCCCAAAAGCACCCACAAAAGACAGCCGAGCGGGGGCCTAAGGCCCCAGAACCCAAAACACGCCCAGAAAACCGCACCCGAGTCAACCGTCGGGCCACTCCTCGGCACCCGGGCGGCCCGTGAAGACCACCTCCCCCGCGGGCGAGGCGGCGAGGAAGGGGTGATCGGACGGGACGGCCCCCCACCCGCGGGGGACCAGCCCCAGCTCGGCAAACGCACTGAGGCGGGCCCAGAAGTCGGCCGTCACCGCTGCGCACACCCGCACCACCGGCATGCGCCCCCCGGGGGCCCCAGCCTGCACCCGAAACAGGAGGCGGAGCCCCAAACCCAACGCCGCGACGGCCGCCAAGCACACCACATCCCAAACAAGCGGGTGCACCCCCAAAGGGGGCCGACCCAGCCACAAATGCTGCGGGAGCAGGACAACCGCGCCCCCCATCGCCTCCACAAGCTCGTCGTGCAGTGATAAGGCCACCACACACTCCCAGAAGTGGTGGCGCCGGCGGCCCGTGGCCATGGACGCTCCACACGGGCAGGGGGTCGTGGGCGACCCCCGCGCCAGGAGGGCCGCGTGCATGGGGAAGCCATGGAACCCGTTCATGGCGAGCCGCCAGAGGGGCTCCTTGTGCGTGTTGTCCCAGCGAAGACGCCAGAGGCGCACCAGAGTGGCCTGAAATTCCCGGAGGGTGGAGGCCAGGGCTGCCGGGGGAAGGGGATCCTCCCAGGCCTCCTGAAGGAAGGCCGTATGCTTAGCCGCCAGCGCAGCGAAGGCTGGGCCCAGCTGCAGGATGGTAGCCGACTTGACGGTGAGGGAGACAAGGGGAATGGCCGCGGGGCCCACCCGCCAGCCGACACAGCGGGCCAGGCGGCCCCAGGCGTCCGCAGCGGGGGGGGCGGCAGCCGCGCCCCCCGGGGCCGCCAGAGCGAGATTTTCCCCAGACGAGTCCGTATGAAACTACCGCCGATGCCGAATTTAGCGTGTGTACACGAGTCGGACGAGCAGCACAGACGGAACGTAGAGCCAAATGACCGATTACAGGACGGAGACTTCTAAATGGCAAAATTACAAGCGAGCGAGCGTCGGGAGGCATCACGGAGGATGCTCGACATGCCATTCCCTGCTGAAAAAAGCCGAGATCGTATGTCGTGAGGGCCGGGACCGTGCTACACGAGCACCGAGCCCGTACCTACCGCCGATGCCGAAATGTAGTGGCCGGAGAAACAGCTGGAAACGGCCGCATTTCCGCTCGGCCGGGAGCAGAATAAAAGTCGCCAGTACACGAAATTTACAGCGGGGGCTGGGAAGCTGCGCGCAAAAAGATCGCAAATGGACCGGGAAATAGCAGCCGTGAACGGACAGGATTGCCACCTGGCAGATGCTTATCAAGGGATCCCTCTAACGGGCGTTTTTTAGAGCAGGTGGGCCACACGAGCGCAACTCACACTGCCCTACAACACAAGAGGAATAGCAGCATGTCCATGGTACCAAATTGGGTTGGCTGTAAAGTATGGTAGCCGACGGGGGGCCATGCGAGACAGCGCCAGCTGAGAAAACCGCGCGAATGCGCTACGCTGGTACGCCGCCTCACGATACAGGCTGGGGACCTAAGATACCTCACGACGCAACAAATGAAGTGTTTAGGTGACCTCAAGCCCGGTTTACCCAGGACAAGAAGGGGCGGGGGCCATGTCCTGGACTTAAGAGAGGCAAGCCCGGCCTAACCCAAGCAGGGGGACCACAGCAAGACCAGCACACCTGAGCAGACACCCCGAAACGCACCGAAGGCACAGGGACCTCGCTCGCCGCGGCCAAGACACCTCGCCCCCGACAAGATAGACCGGCAGGAAACCGAACATTGCACGAGCAAGGGGGCAATTCCAGAAGTGGTGCAGGCGAGGGGACACCGGGCCGGCGCCGGCAGCCCAAGAAAGCTCCCCCCACCCATAGGCGACGAATTGCGTAGTATAATGCTGGCGTTACTACGTACTATGTTGGCATTTCCGGTGGCGCTGCATGCTACTGGCTCTGGAAAGGTCAAGCCAGCACTAACGGCCCCAGGACCAGATGGAGCCTACCGGTATGCAGAACAGCGCGCGGGTTCCCCACGCACAAGAATCACAACCCAGCAGGTACGCCAAGGCCAGTCGTCAAGTCCCGGACAGCGCGCGAACCCATCCTCCACACGCCCTTCCATCCACGCTTACTAAACCGAAAATAAATACACGATCATCTGCTTCACGAAGAAGACGGTTCCCGTCTTTGAATTATTACGTAGGCTTACTTTTCGTTCAGCTTCGCAGTCAACCAGCGAATACAAACATTAGGAACGAATAGCTATTGTAGCAACCTTCCTTACGCGTGCGGCTTACTACAGCGTCGGTAGCACAAACTGCGTGCATTATTACTGTATATCGATATTCCAACAATCAGGCAAGACACGGCATGCAGCAGACGACAGCAGCACCCCGCCGCATGGACGAAGACCAAACAAGTAATAAGCCGCGCCAGCCCAGCCACCACGTACGGGCACAACGGATGGAGACAAGAATATATACAAGCCAGCGCTAGCAGCCAGCGCAGCAGCAGACGCGTCTGCCTCCAAAAAAGGGACACCCGGCCGTGCCGAAGGCGGCGGGGCCTTAACTAGGCGCACCCACCCGCACGCAGGAGCAACGCAAAAACGAAACATACAGGCCCCGCCGCCGGCCCAGACGGCACCAGACGGCAGGCAAGCGGCCCAGCCATCCACATACAAAGAGCATGGCTGGTGAGCAGGCCCCACGCAGGCCCCACGCACATCAACCCAGCCACTGTAATAACATATCATCATCATCAACCAGCCAGCACACCGCAAGCGACCCCCAACGAACCGCACGGCGGACGGAGGAACGGGTGGGCGGCCCAGACATCACCCCATACATCCACCCGGCCTGCTGCGGCACACCGAGGTGAGCAAATAAAACCACGCAGGCGGGCCCAAAAAGCAGCTATGGCCGCGAGTAAGACATGTTACCCGGGGACCTGCAGGCTATCCAGCTGCGTGCGTGCTGGATAGCCGAAATGCGAGTGCGCCACATATTTTTGGTTGCCGTACCGTAGATGCATTCCCTTCACAATTACTGTATATCGATATTCCAACAATCAGGCAAGACACGGCATGCAGCAGACGACAGCAGCACCCCGCCGCATGGACGAAGACCAAACAAGTAATAAGCCGCGCCAGCCCAGCCACCACGTACGGGCACAACGGATGGAGACAAGAATATATACAAGCCAGCGCTAGCAGCCAGCGCAGCAGCAGACGCGTCTGCCTCCAAAAAAGGGACACCCGGCCGTGCCGAAGGCGGCGGGGCCTTAACTAGGCGCACCCACCCGCACGCAGGAGCAACGCAAAAACGAAACATACAGGCCCCGCCGCCGGCCCAGACGGCACCAGACGGCAGGCAAGCGGCCCAGCCATCCACATACAAAGAGCATGGCTGGTGAGCAGGCCCCACGCAGGCCCCACGCACATCAACCCAGCCACTGTAATAACATATCATCATCATCAACCAGCCAGCACACCGCAAGCGACCCCCAACGAACCGCGCGGCGGACGGAGGAACGGGTGGGCGGCCCAGACATCACCCCATACATCCACCCGGCCTGCTGCGGCACACCGAGGTGAGCAAATAAAACCACGCAGGCGGGCCCAAAAAGCAGCTATGGCCGCGAGTAAGACATGTTACCCGGGGACCTGCAGGCTATCCAGCTGCGTGCGTGCTGGATAGCCGAAATGCGAGTGCGCCACATATTTTTGGTTGCCGTACCGTAGATGCATTCCCTTCACTCCGTCCGTCGGTTGCATTTCACTTCACTACCTTCGTTGGAGAGCTAGCTCGCGCAGACGACGCAAATTAGGGACGGAAACACGCTGCTGTAACTCGTTCATGACGGTAAGGATTCGTAATAAGACCTTCAGGAGTGACTTACGTACGAGTGTTTTACGACGGACGATTCGGCTGCCATAGGGCAATAATGGGTTTCAGCAGTAGCTAGCTACGTAGTAGTCATATCATCATCATGCATCAGCGTGTCGTGCCTAGTGGCAGGTAGCTTAGATAGGGCGGCGGTAGTCATACATGTTATGTACGTACACAAGTTACTCATGCTGCGGCTGAGGCGATCGAACGAAGTAAGGATACTTCTGAGGCGAACAAAGGCGCATTTGCTCGCTCGCCCGATCGAATCGTTACTAAAATAATGAGGTAATAATGAGATTATGAGGTGTTGCACGCAGTCGTGCCCCCCCGCCCCAACTGAAGCCGGGGCGAAACCATGACAAGAGGTATGTAGGGGCCAATCAAGGAGAAGTTACAGACGACAGAGCGAGACAGATAGATAGACAGAGGATGATCATCTATATAATCATTGATAATTATATAATCATGTCATCGCTCCCATGCATGGCAAAAACGTATGTATTGTCATCACTCATGGCATAAATGTATCTCATTAATAATAATATATCAATCTCGTCCAAGAACGGGATCGATGCAAAAGCGGAAATTGTGCGTGCCTAATATATAATCGAATGGTACTTAATTGAGGCTCGTGTCCCATAATCGCTAAATAAGACCGACGCCCGCATGCAGCTTGCTTGTGTCGGCAGGACATTATTGCTTCATTATTGGAGCATTGTCGTCGTGCGTACGTGTGCGTGTCCTACCAGCAGCCAAAAGTTGTTGCGGCTGGCTAGTATCAGCTGATACATAGTTGTTGCCGCTGCAGCGCACATACAGCAGGCTGCTGTACGTCCTACCTGTCTAGGTAGCAGGCACCCTGCAAGGTAGAGCGAGCCAGGTAGGTTGGTAGGTTGCGAGCGACGAACGAAGGCGCCTACCTGTGCTAGATAGCTAGCTATCTACGGGAGACACTCGGCTAAGTAAGGTTTATTTAGATGCGCGCAAGCAATGCCTTCCTTAGGGTAAACACGCTAGCTGCTGCTGAGCATATTTACCCTGAATTGCACCGGCCGACGAGCGTTGGCGCGTTGCTTGGCATGTTGGTACGTACGTACGTTACTTTGTCCGCCGCTGCTGCTGCTGGCACAGATAGATGCACGACCGGATATATAATGGCAGACCAGCGAGCTATATACAGTAACTGCGTGCGTGCTGCCGCCCGCCAACCTGCTGCTGTATATATGTGCACCGACCCGCCCTCGGTAGGGTACCAATCACTCAAGACATATGGAGAGCCGAATGGCCACGTCGCGTTTGGTTGCGTACGCGGTGCTCATCATCACAGTGGCCGCTGGGACGGCCTCTGCAGGCAAAGGTACGTAATAACTTCGTTCGTTCAGATCCACGCACGGGCATTTTTGCATTGCTTGGTGACCCTACCTGCATACATGCTTAATTGGCCGCACCACCCGGCATCCAGCGTGCGTACGTGGCCATGCATGCATCCATGATGATGGACCATTTGCCCGCCCGTGAAACGCGTCTAATAACGCGCGCTCAACTGAAGCTGCCGCCGGTTGTGCTCTATTTATCTGCTGTGCGTACGTACTTACTGGCTGGCTGGATGGCTGATGTACCGCGAGGCCCGCCGGCGACTGTATGTGCTGGATGGGCGCACGTTGTCCTTACCCTGCTGTCTTACTCTTGTTGTATGTCTAGTCTAGGTCACGTAAGTACGTAGCTACCGTCCATTGTATTGCTTCCTTGCAGCCACCTCCGGGCCAGGCGCCTGCTCGACCAACCCCTGCACTTCTCTCGGGACCATCTGCCTGGAGTCCTCCGGCAAGAAGGGCTACACGCACCTGCGTCTGCGGACAACAAGGATTTGCGAGATCCGCCGGCGGCACGTGCCAGCGTAAGTGCACGCAACTGTTATGTGTGCGTGCCTACGAGTGGGAGATAGAGGGCGGGTGCGTGGGGGTCGCTTGGTGGCTATTGATATCCTGATTATGTTGCTTACTTGCAGCTGTTTGCTTGGACGGGGAGTGAGGGACAAAGTCAGGTAGAAGCGCGCAGTAGTAATGCGATGGATGGCAACTTTGTCTTAGTAACACTTTGCACTGGGCCCGCCCCAGGCCGTACTGCTGTATATATGTAGCCCCGTTGGGCGCATCGCCTGACACTTAAAGGGGCGAAGGAAGAAGAAACCGACTTCGAGGTCTCGAAGTCTAGAACGAGATACGGAAAACAATCAGGGTACCCAAAACAAGGGCTCAGAGAAGCAAACAACGGCAACAGCCACCCAGGAGGAATTAGCTCGCTCAAAAGCAAGGCCCCATTATCAGTACCGCTTACTGCAGCCCAAGCAGCCCCTCAGAGCGCCCCTACGAGCCGAGTAGAAACCCCGGTCCCACGCACCTGAGACCCGAGGTCTCCATTCAGAACGGGCAAGCACCCAGCAGGCTAAAAGGAGGAGCGAGGGAAAAAGGGATTACACATAAAAGTAAGGCGATGTATGTATGTATGAATGGGTGCTAGGAAGTGAACGTTACAGTGGGCCCCAGACCGTAAGCTGGAGCCATCGGCGGGCGCATAGCGAACGAGCTCGAGAGACTAACTTTATTTTTTGTGCCGTGGTTGACCTCCGCCGCCGCTGCTGCCACATCTATCTGTGTATGCTCGCAGTATCGTCTAAGGCACCACCGCCGCCGCCACCGCCGCAGCCGCCCACGCCTTCCCCTCCCCCTCCTTCACCCAGCCCGCCTCCCCCTCCACCATCTCCTCCTCCTCCCTCACCAACCCCGCCCTCGCCTGAGCCGCCGAGCCCGCCGCCACCGCCACCCCCGCCCTCGCCTGAGCCACCTAGCCCTCCGCCCCCACCCTCCCCAGAGCCGCCCAACCCTTCGCCGCCCCCGCCCCCGCCCTCGCCTGAGCCGCCGAGCCCGCCGCCACCGCCACCCCCACCCTCGCCTGAGCCACCTAGCCCCCCGCCCCCACCCTCCCCCGAGCCGCCCAGCCCTTCGCCGCCCCCGCCCCCGCCCTCGCCTGAGCCGCCGAGCCCGCCGCCACCGCCACCCCCACCCTCGCCTGAGCCACCTAGCCCGCCGCCCCCACCCTCCCCCGAGCCGCCCAGCCCTCCGCCGCCACCGCCCCCGCCCTCGCCTGAGCCGCCGAGCCCGCCGCCACCGCCACCCCCACCCTCGCCTGAGCCACCTAGCCCGCCGCCCCCACCCTCCCCCGAGCCGCCCAGCCCTCCGCCGCCCCCGCCCCCGCCCTCGCCTGAGCCGCCGAGCCCGCCGCCACCACCACCCCCACCCTCTCCCGAGCCGCCCAGCCCGCCACCCCCGCCCTCTCCCGAGCCGCCCAGCCCGCCGCCCCCGCCGTCGCCGGCGCCACCCAGCCCTTCTCCCCCTCCCTCGCCCCCGCCGCCCAGCCCGTCGCCTCCCCCTTCCCCTCCCTCACCATCGCCTCCCAGCCCGCCGCCGCCGCCGATGCCGCCCTCACCACCGCCTCCCAGCCCGCCCCCTTCACCGGTCCCCCCTTCACCCAACCCGCCCAGCCCGTCTCCTCCTCCACCATCGCCGCCTAAACAAAATAACGGAACTAATGGGGTAAGGAACGGCGGCAGGAGGCTTCGACGGTCCTTGTTGAGGTTCTAAGTAAGATTATGTGCTCCCTTCATTCATTTGGGTTTGGAAAATGCCTGTTTAAATACGGCAGATAAATTGCGCATGCATCTGTAAGCTCTGGCATGGGCTCCTATTGTGGATGACAGGTGACAGCGTGGATAAAGGCGTGCAGACTACGTGTGACAGATAGATAGAGTGGGTGCGACGCGTGTGGATGACAGCATGGTCAGCTGTGTGCGGGCGGCGGGTGACAGTGTTGACAGCTGCGCAGCGGATCCTGCTTTATTTGTAATACACCAGAACGGATGCCAATCTGCCCTTGCATGCTGCTGTTGACAACGAGGCCGGGTCGGGCTAGGTGGGTAAACAGGGTCAACCGGTCCGTAGGGTTACAGGGGTCGGTAGCCATACATATGCATGTAAACGATCGTAACCCAGCCAGCCACATGGTTCATTCGTTAACATGGGTGCCCATTTACAGAGGTCGGTAGCCAGAAACGATCCCGTAATAACCCAACCACAGGGTTCGTTAACCTGAGTGCCCGTTTACGTTACGCAGCCACTAGGTTGGGTTACCCTTGTACTGGTTATTAACCCACCGGGGGTTTTAACGCCCATTTTACCGACCCACCCGATAAGCGACCCCCTCGGCCAGCCAAAACGACCCATACATAACCGACGCTTTTATGCCAGCCATACGTACGTAGGGAAGGAGGATGTCGCTTAGGTTCGCAACGCCAAAGCGAGCACGCATGCATGGATTGTCCGCTTGTCATTGTCCGCAACTAGCGCCGGTCGTCATGCGTTCGTTGTTTGCTTGGTGGCTGCTGCTGATGAGAAGCGCGTTGCATGGCTAGATAGATGGACGTTAGCCAACTTGGCCATGCACGCAGGACCCTACCCCTAGACCATATCTCAGTGTGTTGCAGTGTGTGTGTGTCGTAGTTGTACGCGTGTGCATGCCGCGGCCGGTAGAGTAGTAGTAATTGTTACAGTGGGCTCCAGACCAAATGAATATAAGGCAGAACCACCGGCGGGCACATAGCCGGATATCTAAGGAGACGAAAGAGGCAGAAACACAGTTTTGTGTGCCGTACGGTGTACGGCTGCCCGAGAAGTAAGTGTCACAGGGGACAGGGGCCCCTCTTCTTGTCCTGCTGGGTTTGCCCGAGTTTGAGGACACTACTGCACTATACAATAATCTGGTGGCATCGTTCGTTTTCAGCCCAAATCACAGCAAAATTGGATACTAGCCATTGCACTGCGTGCGTGCCTGCCTGTATTCGTAGTACTTACTTGTTGCAGTGGGCCCCAGACAATATGGTAGAGCCATCGGGCGCATCGCCTGACGCTGAAAGAGACGCAGGAAGGAGAACAAACCATTCGACCGAGCTATGGCAAACCACCAGTGACCCCGACCAAAGGCCCAGAGAACATGGGGAAATAGCTCCAATGATCCCCCTGCCACGCAGCAGCAGCAGTACACCAACTGCAGCAGTCCTCGACCACGCCGAGCAACCAGCAGAGCGCCCCAACACGCCGAGCAGAAGTCCCCCGCCCACCTGGAACCCAAGGAAATTCCGTTCGCAATGAGCCAGAACCCAGCCCGAAATTCGAAGGAACAAAAATGAAGTGAGCTCCTGCAGGAGCACCGGCCAACCGGGATCTAATAATCCGACCCCGCCGAGCGACTGGGCGCCAGGCCAGCGCACACTATGCCCTATGGGAGTACTTGCCCCGGTTTGGTGCCGGTTTGCCCTCTTTGCCCGGTTACCGGGGACGGTTACCGGGGCCGGTAACCGTCCCCCGGTTGGCCAGCAGCCCGGTAACCGCCCCATCCCAGTAACCGACCCCCTTACTCGGTTACCGGGGCCGGTAATCGGCCCGGTAACCGACCCAGTTAGGCATGCCACCCGGTTACAGACCCCTCCCTCCAACCGACCCCTTTGCCCAGTTACCGGGGTCGGTTACCGGTTTTACGGAACGAGCTACTGGCCGGTAACCGACCTGCCCGGTTACCGGTTTTACGGAACGAGCTACTGGCCGCCGATAACCGGCCTGCCCGGTTACCGGTTTATGGGTAACCGGCCTGCCCGGTTACCCACCGGTTTACGGAACGAGCTGACCGGGGGGTTACCGGGAAAGTCGGTAACCCCCCGTTTTGGTGCCGGTTAGATAACACCCGGTTACCGGTCGTGAAACCGGCCCGCAACTGGCCCGCAACCGGGGCAAGTACTCCCATAGGGATGTGTGTATGTGTGGCCCTGAACAACTAACCCGCAACTAACAGAGGGTGTCGAGGACCAACCCTTCCCCAACGAACCCTTGTTCGCTCGGGAGCCCTTACCCGGGGACCTAGCCGTAATAATGCGAGCGCGGCGGCACCTATTTTTGGTTATTGCCGTGGATGCATTCCCTTCATTCCGTCCGTCGGTTACGGTTCACTTCACTGCTACCTACCATACTTGCGTGGGAGCTCAGACAACGCAAATCGGGGACGGAAACGCGCTGTGATGACTCATTCATGAAAGGGCTCGTATGGAGTGACTGACGAGTGTTTTACGGCGGACGATTCGGCTGCCATAGGGCAGTGGATGGGTTCCAGCAGCAGTCATGGAGTTTCGAACGCCCCACCCTCCCGCCCTGTTCAAGCTCGTTGCGGTTGGTTGGCGCACCTTTCCCCCGTGCCTGTATGCATGTGGCCCGCGCCCGGGGTCCTTCGTGGCGGGTGGGGTCGGGGTAGCCCTGCAAGGCGGAGGGAGCGAGCTTGCATCTGCTGGTTCCATCCGGGTCTGGAGGTCTGCAGGAGAGAACCCAAATGCGGACTCATGCTGGAGGGTACCATGGCGGACACTGTGGGCCGCCTCACCCGTGTATGTATAGGCTCAGCACATGTTGGCGCAGCAGTCGGGCGTGCGTCCGTGGCTGGTGGAGGCGCTGTACGGGGCGGGGGGTCGGCGAAGGTGGCCATGAGTTGGTCAAGCGGGGAATCGGCTGGCTGGGGCGTGCAGGCAGGGTCTCCATTGCGGCGAGGTACTAGCCCTGTGGAGAGCCGGGCAGCGACAGAGGAAAGCCAGCCCTCACCGTACTGCGCCAGCCAGTCGCTGAATTCCTCCAAAGCAGCATCCTGTTGTATCTGTCCTATTATTATTATTATTACATTACGCCGGCACTAGGCCTGGCATGTTGTTAAGGGGGCGGGGCGGTGAGGGCATCAGTACACCCTATACGCTTGCGCCACCAGTACCAATCCACCTCATATCGCTAAGGCCCACGCCACATTATCGCTGTGGAACACGACCAGTTAGTGCAACTCGCCGGAGGCTGGTGCTCCTGCCACATCCCTAACTCATATTTGTATCAATTATTGAGATTCAGCCGCTCTCCGGAAACCGGTCTTCCGCCAGCTCCATGTCCAGCATGCCGCCATGCTTGGTGTACTGGAGTGTACTTGATGGTACAGCCACCCGTAGAACGCACACGCTCCCGTCTCTGGCCTAAGCCCCAACACTTCATACTAGAGTTAGTCCTCCCTAACCACACCGATGGCTATTGCCGTGGCTACAGCACCATCGGGATCGGCGGCAGGATTCGAACCTGCATCTCCTGTGCCGCACCTTGTGGGAATTGAACCTGGGATCTCCCAGGCCACAAGGATTGGATTTTTCGGGCTCTCCCAATTGAGCTACACCGATGGCTGGAGCAGGAACGAGTGCGCTCGGACGCCAGGGGCCGCCTTGGTGCCGAGCTATCTACTCGCTCGATGCGGTGGAGCGTGTAGATAGTCGGCGGGGTAGCGCCTGGCTGTGCGGCGGAGCGTGTACGTAGTCGGCGGGTTAGCGCCTGGCTGTGCCAGGCAGTGGCAGAGGGAATGAAGCCGGTGAAGACAGCAGTGGACATACAGGTGCCCGGCGGGTGATCTGCTAGAAGCCCGTGGCTTTCCAAATACGATAAGAGGTCGTCGGGGTGGTTGCAGTCGGAGAGTGTGGGGGGAGCGAGCGAGCGAGCGAGCCACCCTGACAACTCCCGACCCGCGGTCTGAACACGGAGCCAGGCGTCCGGCTCCCACTGCTGCTGCTCGTGGACCCCAGGGCTAGTGCCAAGCCAGCCTCACAGGGTGTTGTGATATGCATCCCTAGCGCTAGGGATGTTGTTGTGATATGTATCCCTAGCGCTAGGGATGCATATCACAACAAAACGTGTGGTGCTCACGGGCATGAAGCCAGAAGGTTCTAGGTTCGAACCTTACTTGTCGGGGGCGATCGGCGCATGGCGCGGCGGGACCCCCGGGAGACACGGAGTAGAGATATGCATGAAACGCTAGCTAGTGGGGACTCGCCCGGATGTGCTAGTGCCGCCGGGCGGGGGACGCGGCTTCAGAGGACAAACGTTTTGTTGTGATATGCATCCCTAACGCTAGGGATGCATATCACAACACAGGGCTTGGCGGTAGAGGGGCTAGGGTCGGCGAGGGCGGCGGACGCAGAGCGGGGCCACGCAGTTAGCTTATTATTTAGCTAGTGGCTGCCGCTGCCAGGGTGGCTCCAACTTGCTTCCCGCGTGCGGGCCCAGCGGTATTTAACGGCGTTTCCAGGTAGTCAGAAAGGATCGCAAAGTGTTACTCATCAGTGTTGCAGAAAAGCGGTGAAACGGTACGGTATTGCGTTGCATGCCTGGTGACGCGCGCTAGCTGGGAGTCTCGTTTCTCTCACATGTTTGTTTAAATATTAGCTACCTGTGAGAGAGAAAAGGGATCTGACCTGAGATCGCAGGTCGCTCGGCGCCGCGATTCCCGCCCTGCGCGATTCCCGCCCGCGGCTCTGTGGACACTCTTTTTGGACGTGCGTGCGTGCCAGTCTTACCTAGCCTTTCGACGATGTCTCAGAGAGACACGCAGGTGTTGTTACAGGATCGGGTTGATTGTCCCGTCCGTCGGCATCTATAGGTAGCTACCTAATGCGGCCGCGCGGATTATTCGCGCCACGCTAATTCAGGCTGGTACGACGGACGAGCGTGAGAGCTCCAGCAGGAATCTCAACATCATACACCAGCGTCGGTGTCGTGCCTAGTGGCAGGTAGGGCGGGCGGTAGTCATGCATGTTACACTTATTACACAAGCAAGTTACTACTCCTGAGGCGATCGAATGAAGTAAGGGTACTGCTGAGGCGAACAAAGGCGCATTTGCTCGCCCAAATCTATCGTTACTTATGAGATAAAGACGGGAACCGTCTTCTTCGTGAAGGAGGTGATCGGGTATGTTATTTTCGGTTTAGTATGCGAGGATGGAAGGGCGTGTGGAGGATGGGATCGCGTGCTGTCCTCGGGCTGGACTTGACAACTGGCCTTGGCGTACCTGCTGGGTTGGCATTCTTGTGGGGAACCCGCGCGCTGTTGAACCCACTACTGCCAGCGTAGCGCAATCGCGCGGTTTTGTCAGCTGGCGCTCTCTTACATCGCCCCCCGTCTGCTAGCATACTTTTATAGCCATCCCAATTTGGTACCAGCAGGGACATGCTGCTATTCCTCTTGCGTTGTAGGGCACTTTGAGTTCCGCTCGTCCGGCCTACCTGCTGTATGAAATGCCTGTTAGGGGTATCCATTGGTTTGCATCTGCCAGGCGGCAATCCTGTCCATTCGCGGCTGCTGTTTCCCGGTCATTTTGCGATCTTTTTGCGCACAGCTTCCCAGCCCCCGCTGTAAATTGCGTGTACTGGGGACTTTTATTGCGCTCCCGGCCATGCGGAAATGCGGCCCGTCTGGGCTACTTCTCCAGCCACTACTTTTCGGCATCGGCGGTAGAATATACGGGCTCGGTGCTTGTATTACACGGTCCCGGCCCTCTCCACATACGATCTCGGCTTTTTTAAGCAGGGAAAGGCATGACGAGCATCCTCCGCGCAGCTTCCCCACGCTCGCTTGTATTTTTGCCTTTTAGGGGTGTCCGTTCTGCAATCGGCCATGTGGTTCTGCGTTCCGTGTGTGGAGTTCATCTGGCCAAAATACGAACAGTTTATTCGGCATCGGCGGTAGTTTCATACGAGCTCGTCTGGGGAAAATCTCGCTACAATGGCCTCCTTAATAACATAACCCATTTTGCCGGGACGCGTTCCTCGCGTCTCGCTGCTGGCTTGGTGCAGGTGGTTCGTGTTGTCTGGACGCGCTTGTTCTCCTCCCCGTGCTTTGAGTTGTGCGTGCTGCCTTCTCCGTGTCCTCGTGTTTGGCTGCCTTCGGCTTTTGCCCCTTCCCGGCCGGTGAGGGCGGGCTCTTTTGCCCAGTGACCCGTGTCGTACGTGGTCTGGCCCATCGGGCCCGCCTGGTTGCGCTTCCGCGCTTGAGCCGTTCTGGCTTCCTTGTAATACTCGCATTCTCCTTAATAATGAGATGATGTATGCGATGAGATGTTGCAGCGCCGCCAAGCCCGGGCGAACCCAGAACAAGAGGTATGTAGCTATAGGGGCCAAGCAAGGAGAAGTTACAGACAGCAGAGACAGACCGCCGAGGATGATTGTAATCATTGATAATAATGATAATGCCATCATTCATGGCAGAAACGTTTCTAATGTCATCACTCATGGCAAATATGTACGTCATTTGATTAAATCTCGTCCAAGAAAGAGCGGGATGCAAAAGCGGGACGAAAGAGTGTCTAATCGAAGGGTATTTGAGGCTCACGCGCGTCCCACCCCCAACAGTACCAACTACTACAACACCCGCACGGCAGCTTGCTTGTGTCGGCAGGGCATCAGATTGCTTGGGTCATTGTCGTCGTGCGTGTGTCCTACCAGCCAAAGTTGTTGCGGCCGGCTTGTACCAGCGCGCAGGCTGTACGTCCTGTCTAGGTACCCTGAAAGGCAGCAGAGCGAGGTAAGTGACAGCGAGCAAACGAACGAAGGCGCCTACCTATATGTACTAGCGGAGATACTAGCTAAGGGTTAGCTACGCGCAATGCCTTCCTTGATTGGCTGCTGCTGAACATATATTTTTTAGCGAACTTGCACGGGCGTTGGCTGTACGTTCGTTGTCGTTGTCCTTCATTCGCTCGCTCGCTGGCACAGAGACCGAATGGCAGACCAGCAGCAGCGAGCTACATACGTACAGTAATAACTGCCACCCGCCAACCTGCTGTATGTGCAACGACCCGCCCTCGGTAGGGTACCAATCACTCAGACATATGGAGAGCCGAATGGCCACAACGCGTTTGCTTGCGTACGCGGTGCTCATCATCACAGTGGCCGCTGGGACGGCCTCTGCAGGCAAAGGTAATAACTTCGTTCAGTTGCTGGCAAGCATCTTGCCGGGCAAGTACGTACCTGCCACGAACACTTCCCCTGGTATTACCTACTGTATGTGATCTCTTTCCATTTTCTAGCATACGTCCGATGACGCCGTTATTAAGAGTAGTCTACGATACCTTCGTTGGCACCTACGTCCAGTAGTAGTACTGCGCGATAGTAGCGCTAGCTCCGACGACCGCCGCAACCTTGTAACACATATACCGGCGTCCATGTTATAGATGGAAGTAAGCATCCACGATCGATGTTCGACGTGACGACGCACGTAGTCATGCGACCCCGCCCGACGTGCGTGGCGTGCTCTCTCGCAGTATGCTTCCTGGTTCGCGGCTGGCGGCTGCTGCTGGCTGGAGTACTGCGTCGTCCGACTATTAGCTGCTTGGGGCCCATCCACCCACGGGCACTTTTGCATTGCTTGGCGACCCTGCATCCATGCTTGATTGGCCGCACCATCCAGCGTGCGTGGCCATGCATGCATCCTTGCTAAATTGACCATTGAAACGCATCTAACGCTCCAGCTGCTGCCGCGCTGCAGCGGCCGCTTGCGCTCTGCACGTATTTATTGGCTGGATGGCTGATGCAGCAGGCCCAACTGCCATGCGCTAGCTTAGCTAGGCGCACATTGTTCTTACCCTAGCTACCTGTCTTACTTTTGTTGTCTAGATCGACAGGTCACGTAAGTACGTAGCTACCGTCCATTGTATTGCTTCCTTGCAGCAACCTCCGGGCCCGACGCCTGCTCGACCAACCCGTGCACTTCTCCCGGGACCATCTGCCTGGCGTCCTCCGGCAAGAAGGGCTACACCTGTGTCTGCGGACAACAAGGATACGCGCGATCCGCCAGCGGCACGTGCCAGCGTAAGTGCAACAAGGTAGCGTGCCGGCGGGTGGCGCGGATGTATGCATGGGGGTGCGTGGTAATTGATATCCTGATTGGTTGCAGCTGTTTGGACGGGGATGGAGCGAGGAGAGTCAGACAGAATCGAGCGCACACGGCAGTACGTAGGAATGCGATGGATGGCAGCTTGGTCTTAGTAGTCAAGGGGGGTTAGGGGGGTTCTGACACCTTTGCTTCCCACGGTGGTGCGGGCATACAGGGGGGAGACCCCCTCAGTTCCCCACCGACCCCCTTTACACACGCTAGGGCTACGCCCAGCGACACTATTATCATTATTATTATTATTGTTATCAGTCAAGGCGCTGGCTTACGGGACCTCATAATTTGCGCAATTTGCCCCATAAGGCGCATAGCGAGTAGAATGAGATCGAGATACTAACTTTGTTGTGGGTGACCCCCGCCGCCGCTGCCACATCTATCTGCGTATGCTCGTAGTATCGTCCAAGGCACCACCGCCGCCGCCACCGCCGCAGCCGCCCACGCCTTCCCCTCCCCCTCCTTCACCCAGCCCGCCTCCCCCTCCACCATCTCCTCCTCCTCCCTCACCTACCCCACCCTCGCCGGAGCCGCCGAGCCCGCCGCCACCGCCACCCCCACCCTCGCCTGAGCCACCTAGCCCGCCGCCCCCACCCTCCCCCGAGCCGCCCAGCCCTCCGCCGCCCCCGCCCCCGCCCTCGCCTGAGCCGCCGAGCCCGCCGCCACCACCACCCCCACCCTCTCCCGAGCCACCTAGCCCGCCGCCCCCACCCTCCCCCGAGCCGCCCAGCCCTCCGCCGCCCCCGCCCCCGCCCTCGCCTGAGCCGCCGAGCCCGCCGCCACCACCACCCCCACCCTCTCCCGAGCCGCCCAGCCCGCCGCCCCCGCCCTCTCCCGAGCCGCCCAGCCCGCCGTCGCCGGCGCCACCCAGCCCTTCTCCCCCTCCCTCGCCCCTGCCTCCCAGCCCGCCGCCTCCCCCTCCCCTCCCTCACCACTACCGCCCAGCCCGCCACCGCCGCCGTCGCCGGCGCCGCCCTCACCTAAGCCGCCCAGCCCGCCCCCTTCACCGGTCCCCCCTTCACCCAACCCGCCCAGCCCGCCTCCTCCTCCACCGTCGCCTAAAACGAATAACGGAACCAATGGGCAGGGGAACGGCGGCAGGAGGCTTCGACGGACCTTGTTGAGGTTCTAACGTATAACTGGGTTTGGAAAATGCCTGTTTACGTACGAAAGATAAAATGTGCATGACTAAGCAGGATGTCGCTTAGGTTCGAAACGCCAAAGCGAGTAAGAATCCATGGGTTGTCTGCCGCTTGTCATTGTCCGCAGCTAGCGCCGGTCGTCATGCGTTCGTTGTTTGGTGGCTGCTGCGTGATGATGGGAAGCGCGTTGCATGGCTAGATAGATGGACGTTAGCCAACTTGGCCAGGACCCCTAGACCATGTCTCAGTGTGTTGCAGTGTGTGCTCGTACCGTAGTCAGCGAAGGCCTTGTTGCTTGTGCCATACATGTATCTTGCTTGACCCTGCGCTCTCTCTGTCGCTCTTGGCCTCTGTGGTCCTTATGTGGCAAATTGGAGGTAGACGAACTATTTGATGGCACTTTTGTTTCAGGGGTAGTGCACGTGTGCCGGTAGAGTAGTACTTGTTACAGTGGGCACCAGACCAAAAGGCAGAACCGCCGGGCACATAGCCGGACACCTAAGGAGACAAAAGGGACAGAAACCCACTTTTGTGTGCCGTACGGTGAACGGCTGCCTGAGAAGTGTCACAGGGACATGGACCCCTCTTCTTGTCATGGGTTTGCGTGCCCGGGTGTGAGGACACTGTAATATCTAATCTGCTGGTAGGTGACAGCATTCGTTTTCCGCCCAGACCACAGCAAAATTGGATACTAGTC
This sequence comes from Yamagishiella unicocca, assembly GCA_003116995.1. Classification (NCBI taxonomy): domain Eukaryota; kingdom Viridiplantae; phylum Chlorophyta; class Chlorophyceae; order Chlamydomonadales; family Volvocaceae; genus Yamagishiella; species Yamagishiella unicocca. The sequence goes on from BDSL01000050.1 coordinate 484,778, forward strand.
ATTGCGCTTCTGCCTGCACTTAATAATGTATTCGCTCGTAGTAATTGTTACGTACAGTGGGCCCCAGACCATATGGTAGAGCCATCGGGCGCATCGCTCGATCGGCTGCTGACACTACCGGTAGCTACTGCTGCTGAATGAGACGCAGGAAGAAGAACAACCAACCCGACCAAGCTATATATGGCAAACCACCAGTGGCCCCGACCAAGCAAAGTAAGGCCCATCCAGAGAATAGGGGGAAGTAGCTCCAATGGCCCCCCTGCCAGCAGTACACCAACTGCTGCAGTCCAAGCAATCAGCCCCTCGACCAGAGCAACCAGCAGAGCGCCCCAATACGCCCAGCAGAAGCCCCCCGCCCTCCTGGAACCCAAGAAAATTCCGTTCGCAACGGCCAGAAATCAGCCCAAAATTAGGAGGAGCTAGCTCCTGCAGGAGCACCGGCCAACGCAACCGGGATCTAATCCGACCCCGCACGACTGGGCGCCAGGCCTTCCCCAACCCTTGTTCATTCGGGATGGCCGCTAGTGCCGCGAAACCCCGCAAACGGGACGAAACGTCCGTCCACTACCCCACGCCGAATCGCACAGTCTCGCAAAACAACACCAAGGGAGATACCCTCCGATGCCTTCAAAGGCAGCCGCCGCCATGTATCACCGCCCAGCCTGCATCGCGCTAACAGCGTAGCCGCTAGCACCACGACACTAGCACCCTACCACCACGCACGGGGCCTCACGCGGGGAACGGGACCTCTTGAGCTACCCTTGAGCGCGCTCCTTACCTTATTGCCTTGAGTTTGCTCTTTAGTTGGACCCTTGAGTATCCCTTGAGGCACGCGCCTTGAGCACTCTCTTTCGTGTGGAGGGTTCAAACCTAAAGGGTTACAGAAAAGGACAGCCCTCAAGGCCTCCTCAAGGGTGTCTTAACAGCCTGCTAAAGGCTCGCCGCTAAAGAGTCGCACATACACTAAACTCAACCGACCCCCAAAGAACGAAGCGGCTAAAGGTGAGAAGAAGGATACATCTTAACGGACCAAGCAAACAAGCATACGAAACGTGGTAAATCACATTGAAATCAGTAAATAACTAGCGCACGCTAGCATACAGCACGCTACCAATTGAGTGTACGTTGGTGTACCAAATATCTGCCTCATGTCTGGCACAAGAATGTTTGTTCAAGTCACCCTGCCCATGTCAACCGCCAGCAGCTTATGTAACCCTACAAGTCGTCCTGCATATTAAGTGCTTAGGTCGTCCTGCTCACTTACACGCCTTCGTTCTTGCCCGGCTTATCCACAGCCTTGGCTTTCTCCACACCCCCACTGTCACCGGTAATTTATGGCCTTGCTTCCCGACCGGAGCAGCCCCCCCACCCCGTGCGGAATTCCGCAGCCGCCTGCTTGGCCGTTTCGCGGGCGCTGCACCATAAGCACATGTGTCCACCGGCAGGGCAAAAAGGCCCCCTGGCCCAGCCTTGGATGCTATTCAATAACTACTTATTGAAGTAAAAGTCTTAAAAGGTCCGGGTAATTAAAGGCGTAGTAGTAAAGCGTGCTTGTCTGGCGTCCGTGTCCCCCATACGAACAATTGCAACATCATGAATCAGTTTCCATATACGTTTCAGCCCAGCACGCTCGCTCAGACTAGCGTACCGCCCCTGAAGAAACAAGCATGCGCACGTGCATTCCCGCACATTTGGACCCCGAACCTTAAGATACCTGTTCCCAGCAAGCCAGCTGTTGTATCACGCCTGTGTGGCGCGGTGCAGAGTTACGCCTGTGTGGCGTGACGGTCACTCCTGTGTGGAGTGCAACGGATGCTTCGGCAACCGGGCGCACTGACTGTGTGTCAGTGTGGTGGCTTCGGCTACTGGTAGTGGACCTGTGTGGTCCCACTGATGTTTCATCGGTTGGAGGTTCTGGCTATGTCGAGGCCTGGAGGACGTCGAACTGTGTGTACGACGTCGAGCGCTCGCTGTGTCAAGACGGCTCGCTCTTTCTCTAACCGGTAGTTCTCACTACCACCAAATCTGGACTTTGGCTGGTATACATCAACTGGTATCGAGACGACTTTTCTGGGATTTATCCTTCACGTTTCCGCTATAACATGTCTGACTGGGAGATGGACGACTTCGCAGACGCCGAGCCGACGCTGTGCATTTGCGGTCGGCCTCTCCTGGTCGACAAGGGCACTGACCCTCTTTTCAGCGACAAGGGTAGGGGCTCTCCTTTATCCTTGCTGCTGAGTTTGTAGAATGGACCTAGTCGATCTGTTCGGGTTCGCTGGGTGGGCCGCGGCTCTCCCTCAGGTCGTTCCTGCGGGAGGCCAACAGGTCAATCCTCCGTTAGGGCCACCCGCGCCTGTTGCGCCTGCGCCGCTTAACCCACCAGCACCCGTGGCGATTCCTGTAGGCGGTGCTGCGCCTGTTGCAGTCGGGGCCGGCGTTTTGCCTGCCGGTCCGCAAGTGCAACTGCCGGCACCTGTCGGACTAGCTCCTGTAGCTGCCCTTCCCGCGCCTGCTGTCAATGTGGTTGATGATAACCCTGCCCTTTTGCAGCCGCGCGTAGAGCAGCCTAGTGGTTCTTTCCGCCTTGACGCTGTTGCGCCCGCCATTCACCCTTCGCCTGCAGCCACTCAGCTTGACGCCTCTGATCTCGCTACGGGTGGATTCCCGGCCTTTGCCACGATGGGCAACGGCGCGTCTCGTGGCTCCGCTGTGGTGGAGGCTCCTTTTCGGGTGAATGTTCCGTCGCCCACGCTTTCGATTGCCGCGAAGGAAGACGAGGGCGTAGTTGCGCAACGCGTCCTAGCATTTATCCGCGATGTGACTGAAATGTGGCCTCTAGTTCCGTGGGGTCAAAATGACGCGTCGCGCCGGTTTTTCCTTTCGCATGCCTTGGAAGGTCGCGCGAAGGTGTGGTGCAACGCGTGGACTCTGGCAAAGGGCCCTTACACCTCCGATGAGCTCCTTGCTGCTTTGCGTGTTCGCTTTGCTCCTCAGCTTTTCTCGCCGGAGCATGTCACTCGCGAGTACCTGAGCGCTAACAACCATCGCATGCGCCCCCGAGACACCGTTGCCGCGTACTGTAGCCGCTTCGAGGCAAAGCTGTCTCACATTCCCAATGTGTCGGAGGGCGAGCGCATGTTCTGGTTCCGTGCTGGTCTGACTGAGTCCCTTGCCTCAGAGTGTGCGACGGATCACCTCGGCCAAGAGTTTCCCTCGTACGCCGCGTTGGTCCAGCACGCCCTAGGCAAGGAACTTCAACACGCCGCTGGAGCTGCCGCTGCTAAACGTTCGCGTGCCGCTTTACGCCTGCACTCGGTAATGGCTGTGCAGGAGAGCGACGATGAGGGTTACGAGGAGCCCGCTCCTGGCCGCAAACGTCGTCGCGCTCCTGCCGCTCCCGTTGTCGCCGCCGCTCCCGTTGTTGCCGCCGCGACCGCGGGTGGAAACTCCCGTCACGCGGATAAGAAGTGTTACAAGTGCGGGGTCATGGGTCATATCGCAGCCGATTGTTCTGTAGTGGGGCCCCGGCCTCCGCCGGGCTCGCAGCCGGCTCAGGACAAGAAGCGCAAGGGCAATCGGTTCCCGCGGGGGCGTGGCAAGAAGGAGAAGGCTCCCCCTGCTGCTGCGGCTGATGCGATGGCCGATTAGGAAGTTGCCCAGGCTGGTATTGAGGGGTTGCCCCCTGGGTCGTCGGTCGCGCCTTTGGACTTTCCTTCTCGTCGTTTAGTCCGCGCGATCCTTCCAGTTTTGCTTGACCGTATCGAACAGTTAGTGGGCCGGCGTTTCTCGTTTGACGCCACTGCTGTGTGTGCGGGCTTTCAGGACTGCTGTAACTTGTTCGTCCCGCGAGGCCGGCCCCTATCTTCTGTCGATCTCGGTGGGCACACTGTTTGGTCTGTCCCCTCCTCAGCTCGGCATTTGCGTCGTATCCTAGAGCATTATCGTACCTGCAAGCGTCGGCGCCCTGACACTGCGATTGGTTTGCTGTTACCTGCTCACGTCGCCGCCCGCGCTTCTGGTCTGCTCTCAGGTATGCGCCAAGTGCTTCGCTTCGAGTCTGGTACTGCTTTATTTAATGGGCTGAATTTAGAGGGCCGTCCGGTCGCGCTGCCTGGCTTTCCGTATGCCGCTGAGGTCTGGTACGATGCCCCTAACGCTCCCGTGCCAGTCCCCTCTGAGCCGTGCCTTGCGGTTTTGCTAGCGCACGCTACCTCCGACGCAGGTCCCTCTTTGCCCCTTGTTAACGTACGCCTTGGTGGGATGCCTTTACTTGCCTTGATCGACTCTGGCGCTAGTCATGACTTCATTAGCGCGGAGGTCGTCGATCGTCTACACCTGGCCGTGCGTCCGTGTGAATGGAAGCATGTTAACCTGGCTGATGGCGGTAAGCAGGCTATTATGGGCCAAATTACTGTTCGCTTAGCTGTCGGCTCCCTTCGGGTTACGGTTGAGCCGTATGTTCTGCCTGCTTTAACGGATACTGCTGGGTGCATTTTAGGTAACTCAACCCTGTCGAAGTACGCCGCCGTGCTTGACTTTGCTTCGCGGTGCTTGCGTCTGCGCAAGGGGGCTACGGTTTGTCGCGTGCCTTTGCTGTCGGGGTTGGGGACCACCCCGTCTGAGGGGGAGGCACCCTGCGTGAATTTTGCCGCTGCTGCTTTGTGCCAACACCCGGAAACTCCCGCCCTCGTGGGTCGAAAAGCTGCTAAACGTATGCTTCGCAAAGGTGCCCATGCTTTGTTGGTGCGCCCCAAGTTGTGCTTAAACGCCGTTGTGCCTGAGACCCCCGATCCCGAGGTTGTTGCGGTTTTGGAGGAGTACGCAGATGTGTTTCGGGAGATCCCAGGTCTGCCCCCGGTCCGCCCTGTGGATCACACCATTCCGCTCATGCCTGGTACGCATCCGGTGTCGCGTCCCATGTATCGGCTGAGTCAACCGGAATTGGATGAGGTCAAGAGGCAAGTAACGGACTTGTTGCGTAAGGGGATGGTTAGGCCTAGCACTTCTCCGTACTCTGCGCCCATCTTGTTCGTGGGTAAGAAGGATGGGACCCTACGCATGTGTATTGATTACCGTGGGTTAAACGCTGTGACCGTGAAGAACCGCTACCCGTTGCCTAGGGTAGATGATCTGCTCGATCGTTTGAGTGGGTCGGCGTATTTTAGCTCCATCGACTTGCAGCAGGGGTATAACCAGATCCGCATTGCAGAGTCGGACATCCCCGCGACTGCTTTCACTACGCCTTTCGGTCATTTTGAATACACTGTTTTGAGTTTTGGGCTGGTTAACGCGCCCGCCACTTTCCAGGCTTGTATGAACAGGATCTTCCGGCCCTACCTGGATAAGTTCGTTGTTTGCTACCTAGATGATATCCTGATATATTCCAAGACACGTGAGGAGCATTTGACGCACTTACGGTTGGTCCTGGACATTCTGCGTCGTGAGCAGTTATACGCGAAGCTCTCCAAGTGCCACTGGGCACAACCGCAGGTGGAGTATCTAGGCCACATTGTTTCTGCGGATGGGGTACGCATGGATCCGCGTAAAACGGCTGCTGTTCGCGACTGGCCTGCCCCGACTACGCTGCAAGAATTGCGTAAGTTCCTGGGGTTGACAAATTACTTCCGTAAATTTATTGCTCGTTATTCCGTCCTTGCTGCGCCGCTAACGTCCCTTACGCGTAAGGATGCTTTTAAGTCCCCTGACGCTTGGACGCCCGCGTGCCAGGAGGCGTTTGAAAATATTAAACGTGCTGTTGCGGAGGACATTGTTTTAAGGTTCCCTGATTACTCTCTGCCGTTCCGTGTTGAGCTCGTTTCCGACGCTTCACTTCACGGTTCCGGAGCTGTTCTTTTGCAGGAAGGGCGACCTATCGCCTTTACCAGTAAGAAGTTCACTCCCGCGGAGCGTAATTATACCACAGGTGAACAGGAGTTGTTAGCTGTACTGCACGCCTTGAGAGAGTGGCGCTGCTACCTGGAGGGCCGGCCGTTTATTGTCAAGACGGACCACAAGCCCCTTACGTTTCTCCAAGGAGTTCCTACTCTTAATCGCCGCCAGGCCCGTTGGATGGAGTACATGGCGCGTTTTAATTATACGTGGGAGTACTGTGCGGGTACGCTTAATATCGCTGACGCTTTGAGTCGTCACCCTTCGTTGCACCTAGTTGCGCTGAATGCTGTCACACGTCGTCAGTCGTCCGCACGCGCCGTCACCCCTGCTGGCTTATCCGAGCGGGTTCGCAGTGCGTATGCGTCTGATCCCTGGTTTGCTGATCCTGCTAACACCGCCTCGCTTGTCTCTGAGCACGGTCTTTGGCTCCGCTCGGAGGGCGACAAGCGCCTTGTGGTGGTGCCTCATGATGACTTGCTGCGGCGAGACATCCTGGCGCGCTACCATGAGGATCCGTTGGCTGGTCACCCGGGTTCTACGCGCCTGCTGGAGATGGTTCGTCGCGTCTTTTGGTGGCCTCGGATGGCCCGCGACGCTGCTAACTACGTGACTTTGTGTGACACCTGCCAGCGTAACAAGCCACTGTCCGGTAAGCCGCATGGGCTGTTGCAACCTTTGCCAATTCCTAATAACCCGTGGGAGAGTGTGTCTTTAGATTACGTTGTTGCGCTTCCCAAAACTGAGGGGGGATACGACGCTATTTTGGTGCTTGTTGATCGCCTTACGAAGATGGTGCACTTCGCGCCGTGCACGACGTCGGTTACGGCCGAGCAGACGGCCCGCTTGTTTTACGATAACGTTGTGCGTCTTCACGGCGTGCCCCAGTCTGTCGTGTCGGATCGTGGCCCTCAGTTTGCGAGTAAGTTTTGGGACGCGTTAGGTACGCTAGTGAACATGCGCACAAACCTGTCGACGGCGTATCACCCCCAGTCTGACGGCCAAACTGAACGCATGAACCGGACGTTGGGCGATATGTTGCGTAACTTCGCCGGGCTCAATCCGACTGCGTGGGATACGTACCTTAGTGCGGCAGAGTTTGCCATGAATAACGCTGTGAACCGGTCGACGGGACAGTCGCCCTTTTTCCTAAATTACGGCTATCATCCTGCGATGCCTGTGTGGCGCGAGATTGATGTCCCGGTTCCGGCAGCCAAGGTGTTCGTGCGGGCCTTCGCCGAACGGCTCTCAGACGCGAAGCGTTGTTTGGAAGCTGCGCAGCAACGTACTGCAGAGTACTACAACCGCGACAAGAAGGACGTACGCTTTGTGCCAGGTCAGTTGGTGTTGCTCAGCACTAAGAACCTGCGTCCCCTGGCGGTTGGTCCCCGAAAGTTGTTGCCGAGGTGGGTGGGTCCGTACCCTGTGAAACGCATGGTGGGTTCCGTTGCGGCGGAGTTGCAGTTGCCCGCGGATATGCGCATTCACCCTACCTTTCATGTGTCATTGCTGCGGCCGTACCGTGCGGAAGCCGGTGCCGGGCCCTCTGACGCTGACACACCCGCTGTTGAGTCCACTCCTGTTGCTTGGCTCAGTAACCAGTCGTTCTTTACTGTGGAGCGCATTTTGGATTATCGCGTTCGACGGCTTGGTTCTGGGCGACGCAAGCGCAACGTGCACGAGTACCTGGTCAAGTGGGCTGGCTACCCGTCGGAGGACAACAGTTGGGAACCGGCAGGGAACTTTACTCCGGACATGGCAGTAGAGCTTGAGGCCGCCCGGACGCGGGCTAAGGACTCGGCGAGGACGCTGCGTCCAGAGGGGGGATAGTTGTTGTATCACGCCTGTGTGGCGCGGTGCAGAGTTACGCCTGTGTGGCGTGACGGTCACTCCTGTGTGGAGTGCAACGGATGCTTCGGCAACCGGGCGCACTGACTGTGTGTCAGTGTGGTGGCTTCGGCTACTGGTAGTGGACCTGTGTGGTCCCACTGATGTTTCATCGGTTGGAGGTTCTGGCTATGTCGAGGCCTGGAGGACGTCGAACTGTGTGTACGACGTCGAGCGCTCGCTGTGTCAAGACGGCTCGCTCTTTCTCTAACCGGTAGTTCTCACTACCACCAAATCTGGACTTTGGCTGGTATACATCACCAGCTGAGAAGCCAACCAGAGCTGACTGGTAATTAGAGGCGTAGTAGTAAAGCGTGCTTGTCTGGCGTCCGTGACGTACGTACCGTGTGCAAGTATAGTCGCCAACTGAATGCTAGGGTAGGGCCCGCAACAAGGGGGAACCTCCAAGGCCGAGCGACTGTACATGGATAGGGCCCGCCTAGTGGTGAGCGGAGTTGTTGTAACGGAAGGCAGTCGAATGGACCCCGCCTTCATCACTACTAGGATTCGCATGAGTTACGTAAGAGTACTTCAGCCTCAGTCCGTGGCACCGTCGACGGGCAGCCTCAGCTATCCTCTCGAACGCCCCACCCTCCCGCCCTGTTCGAGCTCGTTGCGGTTGATTGGCGCACCGTTCCCCCGTGCCTGTGGCCCGGGGTCCTTCGTGGCGTGTGGGATGGAGGTAGCCTTGCAAGGCGGAGGGAGCTTGCATATTGTCCCGGATCGGGAGGTCTACAGGAGAGCACCCAAATGCGGCCTCATATATCATGCTGGAGGGTACCATGGCGGTCACTGTGGGCCTACTCATCACCCGTGTATAGGCTCAGCACGTGTTGGCGCAGTCGGGCGTCCGTGGTGGAGGCGCTGTATGTACAGCTGTCAGCGAAGGTGGCCATGAGTTGGTCAAGCGGGGAAACGGCTGGCTGGGGCGAGCAGGCAGGGTCTCCATTGCGGTGAGGTGACGGGCGAGGGTCCGTACGGCGGCGCAGGTGCTGCTGTGGGATCTGCACTTCGTTGCTTTGCTGAAGCAGGATCGAATGTGCTCGGACGCCACGGGCCGCCTTGGTGCAGAGCTACTCGCTCGATGCGGCGGAGCGTGTAGATAGTCGGCGGGGTAGCGCCTGGCTGTGCCAGGCAGGAGTGGTAGAGGGAAGCCGGTGAAGACAGTGGACAGGAGGCCGGGTGATCTGGAAGCCCGCCCGTGGCTTTCCAAATACGATAAGAGGTCTTTGGCGGGGTTGCAGTCGGAGAGTGCGGGAGGAGCGAGCCACCCTCAGCTGACAACTACTCCTGCCTGACCCACAGTCGGAACACGGAGCCAGGCGTCTGGCTCCCACTGCTGCTGCCGTGGTGGACCCCCAGAGCTAGTGCCAAGCCAGCCTCAGCGGTAGAGGGGCTAGGGTCGGCGAGGGCGCGGCGGGGCGGGCAGATAGAGCTGGGCCAGTTAGTGCGTGGCTGCTGCCGCTGCCGCCGGGGTGGCTCCAACTTCGTTCCCGCCGCGTGCGGCGGGCCTGGCGGTATTATTAAACGGCGGCGTTTCCAGCAGGCTGGTAGAAAGGATCGATCGCAAATTGTTACTCATCGGTGTTGCAGAAAAGTGGTGAAACGGTATTGCGTTGCATGCCTGGTGACGCTAGCTGCTGGAGCCTCGTTCGTTCCTCCAACATACATGTTTGAATATTAGCTACCTGTGATGAGAGAGGAAAGGGATCTGACCTGAGATCGCCGGCAAGTCGGCGCCGCGATTATTCCCGCCCTCCCGCCCGCGGCTCTGTTGACACGCACCCTTTTCCGACGTGCGTGCCAGTCTTACCTAGCCTTTCGGCGGTGGCACAGAGGGACAGGTGTTGTTACGCCCTATGCGAGGACGGATGGGCGTATCAGATATGGGGGGTGCTAGGCTATCAGAAGCCCTATCAGTTTGGCCTATCAGCTACCTACCTAGCACGCAATTGGCTGCCGTGATGTGGATCTGCCCTTGAGCTAGAGACTCCACTGAATGGCACGGCGGTGATGGGTTCAGCCCCATCTCCTTTATGATATCCCTGTAGTTTGGATGGCGCAGCTGAGTGCCATCTGAAAATGGCTGGACACCATACTCAGAAGCACCGTCGAATACATCTGCCTCGCGCTCGTACTTGCAAAGCTCGAAGTGCTGCTCAGAGCAGTCAGCGCAGGTTAAGGCGTCGCAGAGCTTGCACCTGTTGGGGTTGGGGTGTACACAGAACCAGCGGTGTGTAGATGCCTAACACTACGTAAACCTGTTGTGATGCTTTCATATATGTGCATCTGTTTTCAAATGCAATACGTGCCTTTTGTTCGCTCGGTGAGTTCGGCAGCATGAGCAGGAGCTGTGCCCACGATAGGCGCCAAGGAGCTCCGGAACAGCAAGCTTGTCCTTCTTATGTCGCTCGATTGGAGTGACACTGCCTTCGGGTTGATCTCTATGTGATGCTGCCGCGTGTACCTTATGGCAATCCGCCTTAGGGCACAGGAAAGAGCTGCAGCCGACAATGCTGCAGACTTTCCTTATCTTAGTCCGTTTTAAAGTGTCGGTATAATAGCAATTAGGGTTGGCACAGTTTCCACGGTCACTAGGGCCGCTCATTATTTGAATAAGCCAACTATGACAGATGCCACCGACATTTTCTTCCTGGAAAAATGTTCCGAAGCTATTTAAGAAGACATGTAATTACTTCTGAAGATGGGAAACCTAGGTGCCATGGGCGACACACCGCCCTTTGCTGGTGCACAGGGAGCCGTACAGGGCCCATGCACATGCTTGTCAGTGGGGCACAGGCATATTTTGTTGATGGTTTGTTACAAATTATGATGTTTTCTTGAACGATGGTGGGTTGGGCTTTCCGAGGCAGTTACTGTATCGGTTGATCGGGCTTCGGTGAACCGGGCGCCTCGTTCACGCTACCGGGTCAGTCAGCCTGTTTGGTAAACGGCCCGGTAGGTCGGTAACCTGGGGGCAACCGAGGGTAAGTATGCCATAGGGAATAGCCTCCTACCTAGCTAGCAGGGGCGCCCGCCTGCTATGCGCACCTGCTAGCTTGCTGCTAGGGGCTGCTAGCCTCGCTGCTAGCTAGGTTATCTGATAATCTCCTGCTACGTATCAGGTAAGGATGCTAACTTTGCACGCGATCGAGGATCGGCTGGCAGGTAGGCCGAACGGCCGGACGAGCAGGGTTGCGCTTCCGCGCTTGCAGCCGGTTGTAATACCCGCATTCTGCTGCTGGCTCTATCTTGCGACTTTTGTTTCCTTACTTACAAGAAATAAGAGTTGCTTTACACACGCTCTTCTTCGTGTGTGTGGTCCATCGATCGTTGGCTGGTAGATAGCGGACACACCACACATAATGCATTATTGTCAGAGCTTACTTAACCTATCTACAGCTTACCACGTTTTCTTCAGCCACCCGAAAAAGACTGCACACCGAAACGTCAAACGTCTGCGAAAAAATAATATACGCACGATGCACACGCACGCACGAACGCAGATGCACACTTGCACATCGGTGCGCATCGATCTGCCGTGCACATCGGCGCGCATCTATCTGCACACCCCGCGAGTCACACCTAACACTTATTTCTTGGCCTTCCATTGAAGAGCACACGTTAATAGAGCCTTACTCGGCCACCGCGCGCTACTGCGCAAGACCTTCAGGCATACCCGCCGCGCCACAAGGTAAGGTCATGCATCTCATACGATGCACATGCACGAACGCATTTTCGTCCCGCGCATCGGCGCGCATCTGCGCATTCCGTTGTCATTCGGCCATTTACTGACACTTTCTTAACGTACATTAACCCACTTACGGTCGCACTTGCTTGGGTACAGTGCTAGATGCTGCGGCATCAGCAGCCCGTCCATGTAGCCTATCTCAGCCCGATCCTGTGTACAGAATCTGGTTGATTGTCCCGTCGGCACCTAATGCGGCCGCGCGGATTCGCGCCACGCTAATTCAGACTGGTACGACGGACGAGCGTGAGAGCTCCAGGAATCTCATCATCATATATACATCAGCGTCGGTAGGTGTCGTGCCTAGTGGCAGGTAGGGCGGCGGGCGGTAGTGATGCATACATGTTATTACACTTACACAGTTTCTCCTGATGCATGAGGCGATCGAATGAAGGGTATGTACGTACTGCTGAGGCGAACAAAGGCGCATTTGCTCGCCCGAACCTATCGTTACTAATGAGATAATAATAATGAGATGATGTGATATGATGTTGCGGTGCCCCCAAGCCCGGCGGGCTAACCCAGCAGGGCAAGAGGTATATATGTAGCTATAGGGGCCAATCAAGGAGAAGTTGCAGACAGAGACAGACGGAGGATGATTATAATCATTGATAATATGACGATGACATCAATCACTCATGGCAGAAACGTTTCTAATTTTATCACTCACGGCAGAGATGTATCTTAATTGAGTAAATCTCGTCCAAGTACGTAAGAACGGGATGCAAAAGCGGAACGAAAGAGTGTATGTCTAATAATCGAAGAGTATTTGAGGCTCACGCGCGTCCCACCCCCAACAGTACCAACCACTGCAACACCCGCACGGCAGCTTGTCTGCAGGGCATCCGATTATTGCTTGGAGCATTTTCGTCCGTGTGTCCTACCAGCCAAAGTTCTTGGCCGGCTTGTACCAGCGCGCAGACTGCCGTGTACGTCCTGCTGTCTGCTGGGTACCCTGAAAGGCAGAGCGAGGTAGGTGACAGCGAGCAACGAACGAAGGCGCCTATATGTACTAGCGGAGATACTAAGATTTAGATATTAGGTACGCGCAATGCATACGCCTGCCTGCCTCCGGCTTGGCTGCTGCTGCTGAGCATAAATATTATTTAGCGAACTTGCACGGGTGTTGGCTGTCCGTTCGTTGTCGTTGTCCTTCATTCGCTCGCTCGCTGGCACAGAGACCGAATGGCAGACCAGCAGCAGCTAGCTACATACGTACGGTAACTGCCACCCGCCAACCTGTTGTATGTGCAACGACCCGCCCTACCTCGGTAGGGTACCAATCACTCAGACATATGGAGAGCCGAATGGCCACAACGCGTTTGCTTGCGTACGCGGTGCTCATCCTCACAGTGGCCGCTGGGACGGCCTCTGCAGGCAAAGGTAATAACTTCGTTCGTTCAGTTGCTGGCAAGCATCTTGCCGGCAAGTACGTACCTGCCACGAACACTTCCCCTGGTATTACCTACTGTGATCCCTTTCCATTTTCTAGCATACATCCGATTACTTCGTTAGAGTACCGGTAGTTTCCATTTTCTAGCATACGTCCGATTACTTCGTTAGAGTAGTCTATGCATGGTACCTTCGTTGCGCAACGCAATGGGCTGAGGAAGCCTAACACCATTCTTAAATAAGCGCCTTTCAATTTGGTAGGTAGGATGCTTGGCACCTACGTCCAGTAGTAGTACCGCGCGGTAGTAGCGCAAGCTCCGATCGCCGCAATCTTGTAACATGGATATATACCGGTATCCATATATAGTATAGGTAGAAGTAAGCATCCACGATCGATGTTCGACGTGACGACGCACGTAGTCATGCGCCCCCGACGTGCGTGGGCGTCCTCTCTCGCACGTACGCTTCCTGGTTCGCTGCTGGCTGTGCTGCTGCTGCTAGCTGGAGTACTGCGTCGTCCGACTATTAGCTGCTTGGGGCCCATCCACGCACGGGCATGCATTTTTGCATTGCTTGACGACCCTGCATCCATGCAGCACCATCCAGCGTGCGTGGCCGCACCTACGTACCATCCAGCGTGCGTGGCCATACATGCATCCATGATTGACCATTGGACGCATCTAACGCTCTAGCTGCTGCCGCTTGATTGCGCTCTGCTGCGCGTACTTACTGGCTGGATGCATGGATGGCTGATGCAGCAGGCCCGACTGCGCACGTTGTCCTTACCCTACCTACCTGCCTAAATGTTGCTGTCTAGATCGAAAGGTCACGTAATAAGTACGTAGCTACCGTCCATTGTATTGCTTCCTTGCAGCCACCTCCGGGCCAGGCGCCTGCTCGACCAACCCGTGCACTTCTCCCGGGACCATCTGCCTGGCGTCCTCCGGCAAGAAGGGCTACACCTGTGTCTGCGGACAACAAGGATACGCGCGATCCGCCAGCGGCACGTGCCAGCGTAAGTGCAACAAGGTAGCGTGCCGGCGGGTGGGCGCGGATGCATGGGGGTGGTAATTGATATCCTGATTGGTTGCAGCTGTTTGGACGGGGATGAAGCGAGGAGGTCAGACAGCAGAATCGAGCGCACACGGCAGTAGGAATGCGATGGATGGCAACTTGGTCTTAGTAGTCAAGGCGACTTATTAGTAACTTTTTGCACTGGGCCCCAGGCCGTACTGTAGCCCCCTCCGTCGAGCGCATCGCCTGCTGCTGACACTGAACGAGGCGAAGGAAGAAGGAACCGACTCCCTAACGAGATACGGAAAACCATCAGGATCCCCGGAATGAAAAAGGCGGGGCCCAGAGAATGACAACCACCCAAGAGGACGGAATGAGCTCAAAAGGCCCATTATCAGTACCACCGACTAAGTGCAGCCTAGCTAAGCAGCCCCTCAGCAGCCAGAGAATGAAGCCAGCGGAGCGCCTCGCTCTTCGAGCCGAGTAGAAACCCCGCCGCCACCCCCACGCATCTGATGATGAGACCCGAGAATGGGCAAGCACCCACGCAGGCCGAAAGGATGAGCGAAGGACGGAAAAAGGGATTATAAAGAAAGGACGGGATAATGTGGCGTGGGCCTTAGCGATATGAGGTGGATTGGTACTGGTGGCGCGAGCGTATAGGGTGTACTGATGCCCTCACCGCCCCGCCCCCTTAACAACATGCCAGGCCTAGTGCCGGCGTAATGTAATAATAATAATAATAAATATAAAGAAAGGAAAGGAGATGTATGTATGAATGGGTGCGTGCTAGCGAGCGAATCATTGAAGTATTAGTAAATGTTACAGTGGGCCCCAGGACCGTAAGCTGGAGCCATAAGGCGCATAGCGAGTAGAATGAGATCGAGATACTAACTTTGTTGTGGGTGACGCCCACCGCCGCTGCCACATCTATCTGCGTATGCTCGTAGTATCGTCCAAGGCACCACCGCCGCCGCCACCGCCGCAGCCGCCCACGCCTTCCCCTCCCCCTCCTTCACCCAGCCCGCCTCCCCCTCCACCATCTCCTCCTCCTCCCTCACCTACCCCACCCTCGCCGGAGCCGCCGAGCCCTCCGCCACCGCCACCCCCACCCTCGCCTGAGCCACCTAGCCCGCCGCCCCCACCCTCCCCCGAGCCGCCCAGCCCTCCGCCGCCCCCGCCCCCTCCCTCACCTGAGCCGCCGAGCCCGCCGCCCCCACCCTCTCCCGAGCCGCCCAGCCCGCCGCCCCCGCCCTCTCCCGAGCCGCCCAGCCCGCCTCTTCCGCCGTCGCCGTCGCCACCCAGCCCTTCTCCCCCTCCCTCGCCCCTGCCTCCCAGCCCGCCGCCTCCCCCCTCCCCTCCCTCACCACCGCCGCCCAGCCCGCCCCCTTCACCGGTTCCCCCTTTACCCAACCCGCCCAGCCCGTCTCCTCCTCCACCGCCGCCTAAAACAAATAACGGAACCAATGGGCAAAGGAACGGCGGCAGGTAGGAGGCTTCGACGGGCCTTGTTGAGGTTCTAAGTAAGATTATATGCTCCCTTACTTCATATAATTGGGTTTGGAAAATGCCTGTTTACGTACGAAAGATAAAATGTGCATGACTAAGCAGGATGTCGCTTAGGTTCGAAACGCCAAAGCGAGTAAGAATCCATGGGTTGTCTGCCGCTTGTCATTGTCCGCAGCTAGCGCCGGTCGTCATGCGTTCGTTGTTTGGTGGCTGCTGCGTGATGATGGGAAGCGCGTTGCATGGCTAGATAGATGGACGTTAGCCAACTTGGCCAGGACCCCTAGACCATGTCTCAGTGTGTTGCAGTGTGTGCTCGTACCGTAGTCAGCGAAGGCCTTGTTGCTTGTGCCATACATGTATCTTGCTTGACCCTGCGCTCTCTCTGTCGCTCTTGGCCTCTGTGGTCCTTATGTGGCAAATTGGAGGTAGACGAACTATTTGATGGCACTTTTGTTTCAGGGGTAGTGCACGTGTGCCGGTAGAGTAGTACTTGTTACAGTGGGCACCAGACCAAAAGGCAGAACCGCCGGGCACATAGCCGGACACCTAAGGAGACAAAAGGGACAGAAACCCACTTTTGTGTGCCGTACGGTGAACGGCTGCCTGAGAAGTGTCACAGGGACATGGACCCCTCTTCTTGTCATGGGTTTGCGTGCCCGGGTGTGAGGACACTGTAATATCTAATCTGCTGGTAGGTGACAGCATTCGTTTTCCGCCCAGACCACAGCAAAATTGGATACTAGTCATTGCGCTTCTGCCTGCACTTAATAATGTATTCGCTCGTAGTAATTGTTACGTACAGTGGGCCCCAGACCATATGGTAGAGCCATCGGGCGCATCGCTCGATCGGCTGCTGACACTACCGGTAGCTACGTAGCTACTGCTGAATGAGACGCAGGAAGTAAGAAGAACAACCAACCCGACCAAGCTATATATGGCAAACCACCAGTGGCCCCGACCAAGCAAAGTAAGGCCCATCCAGAGAATAGGGGGAAGTAGCTCCAATGGCCCCCCTGCCAGCAGTACACCAACTGCTGCAGTCCAAGCAAGCAGCCCCTCGACCAGAGCAACCAGCAGAGCGCCCCAATACGCCGAGCAGAAGCCCCCCGCCCTCCTGGAACCCAAGAAAATTCTGTTCGCAACGGCCAGAAATCAGCCCAAAATTAGGAGGAGCTAGCTCCTGCAGGAGCACTGGCCAACGCAACCGGGATCTAATAATCCGACCCTGCGTGACTGCCGTGGGCGCCAGGCCAGCACACACTAGTCGTCCCGTCCTTAACAACTCGCAACAGATAGAGGGTGTTGAGGACCAACCCTTCCCCAACCCTTGTTCGGGACCCCTAATGCCACGAAACCCCGCAAACGGGACCAAACTTCCGTCCACTACCCCATGCCGAATCACATGGCCTCGCAAAACAACAAACACCAAGGGAGATACCCTCTGACGCCTTTAAAGCAGTCGCCATACAAGTACGTACCGCCGCCCAGCCTCCATCTCGCTGACAGCCGCCTTTAGCACCACGACGTCGTCCCAAACACATTGCTGCCGGAGGGGCCAGCACCAACCACACTTGACCCCGAACTACAGGCCGCCCTCTGGCTGCGTGCGTCCTCCTCACTCACAACCGACCATGCATGTCCAGCCGCGCCACCCCCCATGCGCCGTGGCGCCCTCCTTAGACTGATGGCCATTCCTCCTCGCTCCTCGTCCCAATCGTTTTCCTGGTCTTCCTCCGTCTTGTCCTCCTTCTCCTCCCCGTCGCCGTCATCCACCTCTTCGTCAAGGAACCTGAACAGGCAGGGTCGGGGTGGGGAGAAGAAACGGTTCAGCAGGTAGGTTACCCATGAAGAGCTCTCACGGCCTCATCCGCCGGCGGGTCGATGAAGGAGTAGTTGACGATGGCAGTGGCGCCACCAAGGCGGCGTGGTACCCGCTGCCGCTCCTGCACCTGCATCTATCTGCTCCAGCAGGACCGCACCCCGGACGGCGGCTGCTGCCTGCTGCCATCGGCTTTCTCCGGCCGCGCGATACAGAGGAGCCGGCCCGTGCGTGGTGCTGACCCCTGCAACCCGCGGTGTTGCCCACCTCCGTGATGCCGGCGCCCAGGCGCTCCCCGCCAGCCGAGCCCTGTTCATACCAGGCCTGGTACCCTAGGGTACCGGAGTGGGGGCATGCTCCGCGGGCTGCGCATGGCTGGGGGGCTCGGCAGCCGTGGGCACGGCAGCGGATGCCAGAGGCTGCGTCCTCGCGGCCGGGCGCCAGAGCTGCGAGGAGCCGGCTGCAGCCATGCATCCGGCCGAGCAGCCAGGTCCACCATCGCGGCCGCTGCAGGGTACTCGATCGGGGCGCCTGGTGGTAGGATCGGACATTGAGGATCGAATATTGTTTGCGCAAGTAAGCACGCCGCTTGAGCCGAGAGCGGACAGCTAAGGCGCGCGTGTTGTCGGAGGCGGGCGTCGCAAGTCATGGGCCCGCCGTCCACATGGAGAAGGCGTGCGTGTTTCTGTCGGCTGTGTCATGACTGTAAATAGCTGAGCAAATTTGTGAGCGTACGTCGGCCGCAGACTCACCAGAAGAATCTCCGTCACCGCGAGCGGGCGCCGGGCGCAAATCGCGGCCGTCCGGGTTGCATGCCGCATCGACAGTAGTACGGCAAATAAACGGCCGACTGACGCCCCCTTCTCATCCATGTGTGTCGCCTGAAGACGTGGCGAGCGGAATGACCTTTTGGATGGGGAGCGAGTGAGAAAGGGATGGAACCGCACGACGGCCTATCTAGGTCGCACAGCGAAGCTGCAGTACTTTGAAGAGAGCGGCGAGAAAGTGCGAGAACAACATTCGCACAAGTGCCAACACGTACGGACGATCAGAGCGTTGCTTTCGATGTCAGCGTCTAGGCGACACAATGCTAATTACCCCCAAAGTAAGCGTCCGCCGGCGAAGGCTTATCAGCGACTCCTAGTTGCATCATGCATCGCGAGTAGGCGTCGCACGCTCGCAATCATGTGTGAACGACTACTTGCACACATGTATGATGAACATTTTCGCGCGGTACAGTGCACGTGGCCCGGAACAGCCGTCTGCGGTCTGATCGGCGCTCGTGCACGCTTTTACCGGTACCGTGCACGGAGGCCTGGAGCGATGTACGGGCCGCAAATAGGCGTCGCACGCCCGGAATCATGAGTGAACGACCTGCATACATGCATGGTTAACATTCTCGCGCGGCACAGGGAGCCGGAACAGCTGTCTGCGGGCTGATCGGCGCTCGTGCACGCTTTTTACCGGTACCGTGCACGGAGGGATGGAGCGATGCACGCAGAGGCAGCGCACGCCCACGCTCATAGATGGAACAATTTACATATAAATATTTATATTATTTCAGCTTGTTAGTAGCCTGTTTCATGGCCTTTTTTGTCGCGCATGCACGTAACCGGCTAGCGGGCAATTCACTTGTGCGTGCATGAACGTAACCGGCTAGCCGGTGTGTGTCCTTACTGGTGAGCACCGGCGTCCACCGAGGCAATGCCAAGAGTTTTGCTTACCCCACAAAGTCCATGGTCGCCTACTCCGTCCGTCCGACGGCGGATGCAGCAATCCACCCCACAGCCAAGAGCTTCATCGCGGTGCAGTGCACCTCCTGAGACTTGGCCAAACCAGTGCGTGCGTTATGTACCAAACCATTGTGAGGCGTGTGCATGCCAACCATCGCCAAAGTGCCGGCTGGCACAGCCGAGCGCGGCACGCACGGGAGAGAGCATCATGAGTGCGTCTCCTCGAAGGTCTCGATCGGTTGGCTTATGATGGTAGCGCGGGTCATAAACTGAAACGGCTATCCTAACATAAAGCGCAAAGGTGCTCGGCCCGGCAAGCCGCAACAATGGTGAAGATGTAAGGCCGCGGCGAGTGCTCTGTTCCGCTACAATGCGACACCACTCATGCACTCATCGTGTGCACGCACTGGGGCGGCTGCGCCTGGCAGGGGGCAGTAGGTTATCGGGGCCAAAACAAAAGCGTGCTCCAGAGCACGCTTGCCACGGGTTTTGCCTGGTGTGCTCCAGGTGCGCTAGATGTGCGAGGCGGTGCTCTGTTCCGCTCCAATGTGACACCACTCATGCACTCATCGAGTGCACGCACCGGGGTGGCTGCGCCTGGCAGGGGGCAGTAGGTTATCGGGGCCCAAACAAAAGCGTGCTCCAGAGCACGCTTGCCACGGGTTTTGCCTGGTGTGCTCCAGGTGCGCTAGATGTGCGAGGCGGTGCTCTGCCTCCTCTCCAATGCGACACCACTCATGCACTCATCGTGTGCACGCACCGGGGCGGCTGTGCCTGGCAGGGGGGAGTGGGTTTCCGGGCCCGAACGAATGTGTGCTCCAGAGCACGCTTTCCACGGGTTTTGCCTGGTGTGCTCCAGGTGTGCTAGGTGTATGTGCGAGGCGGTGCTCTGCACCACTCATCATGCACTCATCGTGTGTGTGCACTGGGGCGGCTGCGCCTGGCAGGGGGCAGTACATTTCCGGGCCCGAACGAAAGTGTGCTCCAGAGCACGCTTGCCACGGGTTTTGCCTGGTGTGCTGCATTGTGAATGTTGTACGCGAACGCTTCGCACCACTGCAAGTGTGCGTGGGACTATACGATTATTTATGTGCTTTCGTGCTTAGGGAGGATGCGCTTAGCGAGCAAAAATAACGTGTGCTCTGGAGCACGTTTTACACGAGAACCCATTGGAAATTCGAAGTGCTCCGGAGCACACTTTCCACGGAAACCCGTTGGAAGCCCTTACTGCGAGTGGATATCAGAAATATCAGATACCGTGGATTGTTATAAGATGCATGGAATGTGCTAGAGGAAAGTATAGCGCAAGTAAGAGGCGTTGCTTTGACCGCGGCCTTGTTCCATTGCAACTCGTCCGCGTTCAAATGATTTTTAGTTGCCAAAGTAAAGCTGGTGTGCAATAGAGGATGCATAAGGCTACTGATATCTGGTTACAGCTGGGCGTCCCATAATGTTTGGGCCACTTCCACGGACGCAAGGTAGGACGGATGGCCGACGGCGGACGGCGACGGACAATGGGCAATCCTACAGGGCGGGGCCCCCCGAGGCGCTTCGCGCAGAGTTCGTAAGCTCGCATATGAATGACTTTATTTGGGCTACCTAATGCAATACGAGAATATTTTGTGCCCACCGCCAGCGGGCGGGGTGCGAAGGGGTAGGTAGGGTTCGTTATTAGAACTCTCGCTCATCATTATTATTACGTATGTCCCAGTGCCGGAGGTTTTGGTAGCTTACACAAATCTGAGTAAACAAACAATATTGTTAACTAATTACTAATTGAGTAATCCCTAGCTTAGTGGCCTACCTCAGATCCGAGAGGTGCGCGCCAGGTATGAATCCCGGAACGTATAATAAATCCCGGGGATTCCTATAAATCGCAGGCTTCCTCCGGAGTACAGAGCTTGTGATTACTGTATTTCGCGTCCAAAAAGGACAATCGTAGTGCGACACACGGTAAGCCTGCCATGCCCGAAAATTTAGTCCCCCGAAACGCCCCGCAGAGCGCATATACAGTAGCATCGGGAGCAGTGCAAACTGCTGCGCGCAGTGCTGCTCGCTCTAAGCTCTGCAGAATGAAGGTTATTTAGTTCCGGACACTCTTTCTACATGTGCAGCTGGTCACACTGTGTCCCAATGTGTGCGGGAGCGAGGTTGGCGTGCCCGATCATACATCACCCCTTCCACTTTTTTCCCTAAATATTTCCCGCCACACATCAGTATTTCTCACTCGAAAGGGCGGGCTGTCTTAGCATACTCGTTTTTGATGAGATTTGCCAATGATTTATATATGAAATGTTACATATGACGGCAAGGTACGTACGTACCAAAGAAATGCAGAGGAACACGAACACGGCGGAAGATAGAGACGGTGCAGCCCAGCCATTGCATCTGTGAATGCGATTACCGGCGTCAAATTCCACAATAGGTATTTTTGCCAGAGCGGAATTCAGCGATATATTGTGCACGGACAGCAGGGCGGTAGGGATGATTTGGGATGGCCACTTTTTCTCCATGCAGGTGTGAGAGTAGTACATAGACGTGTGCCAAGCCAAAGTCGGCCTTGAGTACGTACTCTGCAAGCATGTTAATCCTTCTCTATCAACGAAGCAGGAAATTTACATGGCACACGAACTAGATAGGTCTTCACGGAGTCGTCGCAGTAAAATGTTATGCCCGAATGCTGTCGTCTTAATCCATAGTTCTGGGTCCTACTTTCTATTACGTAAGGCATAGTTTTGAACCTTTGAGTCTCATGTCCTGGGTCTTGAGTCCTGAGTCTTGAGTCCAGAGTCGCGACCCTGAGTCGCGCCCAAAGTCCTGATTCCACGGTCACATACAGTCCAGAACTCTTGTATCTGCGCCCTGCGTTCTGTGTCCATACCATCAAACAGTACACCGCTGATAATCCTGCTCTTGTGCGTTGATTGTCTCTGTTGCAAACGAACGCCCAGCACGCGTAGTCCGTTCAGAGTTACTGTCATATTCGGCGCAAACAAGTGGCCTTCCGCTACTCACAGGAAATGAAGCGCAAGCTCTTAAACATCGCGCAGCAGTACTGCAATCAACATATAAGAGTCACATGCTCTATAGGGCACGCCTATATCACGATCCCGCGGGGACAAGACCACGAATGAAGAGCCGTTCGTGATCTTGTCTTGGTAGCTTACATACACAAATTGAATAAACAAACAATTGAGTAATCCCTACGTAGCTTCCGTAGATAGTGGCCTACCTCCGATCTGAGAGCTGCGCGCCGGTATAAACTCCCGGCGGACGCGTGCCCGTGCATCCCTGGGATTCCTCATCATACAGGCTTCCTCCGGAGTACGGAGTTTATTATTATTTCGCGTCCAAAAAGGACGGCGGTAGTGTGACACACGTACTGGTCTTTGAAGGTACGGACGATGAGCAAGTGGATCAGGCCGCTGCTTCGTCGTCTGAAGAGTATGAAGGCAGCAGCAGCGACACTGGCGAGGATGGTAAGACATTTTCTCTTGGCGAGCAAGGAAGCTCGCTACCTTTTTATAACCTATTCTATAATGCTGTAGAGGCGCGCAAGCAGCCCAAGGCGCGACAAAGGCGCAACTATAAAGTCGGGCAATCTGGGCCATGCGTGCAAGGTGAGCTTGGCGTGGCAATGAATGTGTTTGATCCCATGGTGTGGACCAGAATCCCATTCTTGCGGTGTGTTTTCCGTTTGCAGGAAACCCACGGAATCAGCCAAAGGGGGAGCGCCCCAAAAGGTCGCGGAAACGCAACGCGGATCGAGAGCCTGTCGGTGAGTACTTTGGTGGATTTACTAGAATGCGCTTATTGGCTCGTCGACGAAACATTACTCTGTGGCCGAACTTAACCATACCCTCCTCGTCGGCCCAGAGCACAAACCCCTCAGCCGGGACGCCCATGGACAATTCGAGGGCAGCCAGCAAGAGGCGCGCAGGACCAGGAGACGGATCGTTCGCCTGCAGGAGGGCATCGCGGGTTTCGTAGAGCAGGCTGTACGTCAGCACGGAGATCAAGTGTCTGTTGTGAACCTCTTTGTATTGCCTGGGGAGAAGGCACGGCTGGAGTCTGGTGATATTGGTGGGAACACGGTGTGTGTCATAACCGTGTTCCCAGCATTTAGGCCGTGTTCCCGCCCTTGCGAGTGGCCCAGACATACTAAATAGTCCTTATAAGTCATATAGAGGGTACCGGGCGTCCATGCGGGTGATATGAGCGGGGGAATCGGTGGGAACACGGGTGATATTGGTGGGAACACGGTGTGTGTCATAACCGTGTTCCCAGCATTTAGGCCGTGTTCCCACGGTTGCGAGTGGCCCAGACATATCAAATAGTCCTTATAAGTCATACTAAGGGGTGCCATAAGCTTGGAGTGACATTTGGCTGTATTGTAATGCGGGAACACGGGAACACGGCCATGACCGGCTAGCCGGTCATTCTTGGGAACACGGGAACACGGTCATTACCGGGTAGCCGGTCGAGTTGCTTACTGCGCAGTAAGCAACTCGACCGGCTACCCGGTAATGACCGTGTTCCCGTGTTCCCAAGAATGACCGGCTAGCCGGTCATGGCCGTGTTCCCGTGTTCCCGCATTACAATACAGCCAAATGTCACTCCAAGCTTATGGCACCCCTTAGTATGACTTATAAGGACTATTTGATATGTCTGGGCCACTCGCAACCGTGGGAACACGGCCTAAATGCTGGGAACACGGTTATGACACACACCGTGTTCCCACCAATATCACCCGTGTTCCCACCGATTCCCCCGCTCATATCACCCGCATGGACGCCCGGTACCCTCTATATGACTTATAAGGACTATTTAGTATGTCTGGGCCACTCGCAAGGGCGGGAACACGGCCTAAATGCTGGGAACACGGTTATGACACACACCGTGTTCCCACCAATATCACCAGACTCCAGCCGTGCCTTCTCCCCAGGCAATACAAAGAGGTTCACAACAGACACTTGATCTCCGTGCTGACGTACAGCCTGCTCTACGAAACCCGCGATGCCCTCCTGCAGGCGAACGATCCGTCTCCTGGTCCTGCGCGCCTCTTGCTGGCTGCCCTCGAATTGTCCATGGGCGTCCCGGCTGAGGGGTTTGTGCTCTGGGCCGACGAGGAGGGTATGGTTAAGTTCGGCCACAGAGTAATGTTTCGTCGACGAGCCAATAAGCGCATTCTAGTAAATCCACCAAAGTACTCACCGACAGGCTCTCGATCCGCGTTGCGTTTCCGCGACCTTTTGGGGCGCTCCCCCTTTGGCTGATTCCGTGGGTTTCCTGCAAACGGAAAACACACCGCAAGAATGGGATTCTGGTCCACACCATGGGATCAAACACATTCATTGCCACGCCAAGCTCACCTTGCACGCATGGCCCAGATTGCCCGACTTTATAGTTGCGCCTTTGTCGCGCCTTGGGCTGCTTGCGCGCCTCTACAGCATTATAGAATAGGTTATAAAAAGGTAGCGAGCTTCCTTGCTCGCCAAGAGAAAATGTCTTACCATCCTCGCCAGTGTCGCTGCTGCTGCCTTCATACTCTTCAGACGACGAAGCAGCGGCCTGATCCACTTGCTCATCGTCCGTACCTTCAAAGACACGTAATTGTGGATGTAACTCTGTCCCGGGGACGCTAAAGTTACTGCCAAGCTCACCATTCCCGTACGCGCCGCCTCTCGCTTGCTGAGCAGCCCTTCGTTGCGGCCTTAGGAGCTGGGTACCTTGTGTCCCAGGTTCATTGAGGCCTAGCATTTTAGGACTGCAATCCCTACCGCCCTACGTTTGACCATGACCGGGGGTAAAAACTGAAGCGACACTACCAACGGCAGCTGAAAAGATAGAGTCAAACAGTTGTTTTCTAATTGTCTACGTCCTGTTTTGATATGAACAACATACAGTATGAAAATGTATCGCTCATTTTTGATGTGAAGCTGTGGAAGACGCTGCATACCCAGTCATCAATCATTAACCACAGTAGTATGATTGTTATATTCACTTGTAATGGCCTGGACTCCAGCAAGGCCGTCATGGACCTCTGCCGTACAGGCCGTAGCAAATTCGAAGTTATGAAAAACAAACATTCAAAGGGAACTCACCCTTCGACTGGTCGGGGCACCTTGAAAACTTTTCGGAAATGTCATAGGTGTCACTGAAGTTGATACGAGCGGGGAAACAGGTGGGAACACGGTGCGTGTTATTGCCATGTTCCCAGCCTTTTTGACCATGTTCCCACCTTACCAGTTGCACGGGCACCATGCAATCATTAGTGTAAGGTATATGACAGGTATCAGACATCGTTGCGGGTGATATCTGCAGGATAACAGGTGGGAACACGGTTGTGTGTGATGGCCGTGTTCCCAGCCTCTACAGCCGTGTTCCGACCCTTACGAGTTGTCTGGACACATCGAAACTTACATAGAAGTCATATGAAGGGTATCAGGCATCCGTGCGGGTCATATGAGCGAGGAAATAGGTGGGAACACGGTGCATGTCACGACCGTGTTCCCTGCCTTTTAGGCCGTGTTTCCACCCTTGCGAGTGGTCCGGACATATCAAATAGTCATTATAAGTCATATAGAGGGTATCGGAGACCGATATGGGTGATATGACCGGGGGAATCGGTGGGAACACGGGTGTTATTGGTGGGAACACGGTGCATGTCATGGCCGTGTTCCCAGCATTTTAGGCCGTGTTCCCGCCCTTGCGAGTGGCCCAGACATACTAAATAGTCATTATAAGTCATATAGAGGGTACCGGGCGTCCATGCGGGTGATATGAGCGGGGGAATCAGTGGGAACACGGGTGATATTGGTGGGAACACGGTGCATGTCATGGCCGTGTTCCCAGCATTTAGGCCGTGTTCCCGCCCTTGCGAGTGGCCCAGACATACTAAATAGTCCTTATAAGTCATATAGAGGGTACCGGGCGTCCATGCGGGTGATATGAGAGTGGGAACACGGGTGATATTGGTGGGAACACGGTGTGTGTCATAACCGTGTTCCCAGCATTTAGGCCGTGTTCCCGCCCTTGCGAGTGGCCCAGACATACTAAATAGTCCTTATAAGTCATATAGAGGGTACCGGGCGTCCATGCGGGTGATATGAGCGGCGGAATCGGTGGGAACACGGGTGATATTGGTGGGAACACGGTGTGTGTCATAACCGTGTTCCCAGCATTTAGGCCGTGTTCCCGCCCTTGCGAGTGGCCCAGACATACTAAATAGTCCTTATAAGTCATATAGAGGGTACCGGGCGTCCATGCGGGTGATATGAGAGTGGGAACACGGGTGATATTGGTGGGAACACGGTGTGTGTCATAACCGTGTTCCCAGCATTTAGGCCGTGTTCCCGCCCTTGCGAGTGGCCCAGACATACTAAATAGTCCTTATAAGTCATATAGAGGGTACCGGGCGTCCATGCGGGTGATATGAGCGGGGGAATCAGTGGGAACACGGGTGATATTGGTGGGAACACGGTGTGTGTCATAACCGTGTTCCCAGCATTTAGGCCGTGTTCCCGCCCTTGCGAGTGGCCCAGACATACTAAATAGTCCTTATAAGTCATATAGAGGGTACCGGGCGTCCATGCGGGTGATATGAGCGGGGGAATCGGTGGGAACACGGGTGATATTGGTGGGAACACGGTGTGTGTCATGACCGTGTTCCCGGCGTTTAGGCCGTGTTCCCACGGTTGCGAGTGGCCCGGATATACCAAATAGTCCTTATAAGTCATACTAAGGGGTGCCATAAGCTTGGAGTGACATTCGGCTGTATTGTAATGCGGGAACACGGGAACACGGCCATGACCGGCTAGCCGGTCATTCTTGGGAACACGGGAACACGGTCATTACCGGGTAGCCGGTTCATTTTATAACTCGACACACGATAAGCCTGCCATGCCCGGAAAATTAGAAGAGCCGCGCATAGCTAGCATAGCATCGGGAGCAATGCAAACTATCTACTGCTGCGCGCAGTGCTGCTGGCTCTAAGCTCTGAAGAAGGTTCGTTCCGGGCACTCTTTCCGCATGCGCAGCTGGTCACACTGTATCCTGTTATTATGATGTAAGCTCCCTGGAGTAGGCACCGGCTTTTTGACGTACTGCACGCTGGCGGTCATCGCAAAGTACTCGTTTGCCCGCCAATCTTCATTTGCGATGACCTCCAGCGAAGTACGTACAAAAACTGTACGAAAGACTCCTACGCGCCAACACTTTATTATGAAGCCCATACGTAACGCTTTTTATTTAATATTAGTATATATATCACTCGGTGTCGCTCCTGTGCCTACCTTCAAAGCACACCTGTTTCGTTCGCAGGGTCAGATTGTGTGGCAACTCCCTACAAGTCAAGAGGGATTGCGTGCTACCAGAATTATGCGACTTCTAACGCGTCCGCTCGCGGCGCTGCTGGTCGCTGCAGCGATGCTGTTTGCGAGCGTGGATGGACGGCCGTCGCTTGTAGGTAGGTGCGGCCATCCGTCCTCCAATTACAATAGTTGCTGCAGCTAGTCCTTTGATAGGCTGTATGGTCCAGGCGAGCCACGCAGCAGGCTCATGAATCGGCCATTCCGATCCCGTATCCATGCGCGCGGTTAGTCCGTCACAGTCACACTCCCTACTACCTGGGATCACCCTACCTCACCCATTCACCCAACTGACCAACCGAGAAACAGAGCAGAGGTAGACCGTGAGAGGTGGTGCGTGGAAATTGGTCTTGGTCATGTGTTAAACATTATGGTGACAGCAGCAGGTTGCTGTCACACTATTCACACAATCAATCAATCACGTATGTTTCCTGCTGGCGCTTATTTATAAATATATCAGTTGATGGTATAAAAAGCAATGCGTACCTTCTTCCACTCCTATGCAGAACGCTCCTGCGCGACGGCGAAGTCTCCATGCCCAGCTCCTGGTGAAATGTGCGTCAACTCAACGACTGCGGCACGAGGCTGGGAGTGTGTGTGCGCGCCGGGCTTCGAGCCTAGCGGGCCGGTCTGTCGAAGTAAGTTTGGGTCGTGGCAAGTCAGCAGGAATTACGGGCGAGCTAGCTGTTGTGGCCATGAAATAAGGGTCCCTACGTAGAGCTGCCATCGCATATGCCTGCCCTGATGATGAGCCGTACTTATTCACACCCATTATAATCCTTGTTTGCAGGCGCCCCCTCGCCTCCACCATCGCCCTCGCCTCCATCACCGCTACCACCATCGCCCTCGCCTGCAACACCGCTACCGGCATCTGGCGGCGTAATCCTGAGGCCGCCTCCGCCGCCTCCATCACCACTACCACCATCGCCCCCGCCTCCATCACCGCCTCCACCGCCGCCACCGCCGCCACCGCCTTCTCCATCTCCTCCATCTCCTCCATCGCCACCTCCTCCCCCACCTCCTCCTCCACCGCCATCGCCATCTCCGCCGCCGCCGCCGCCACCGTCCCCGCCGCCTCCATCACCACCATCACCCGAGCCTCCATCGCCACTGCCACCCAGTCCGGCCCCCCCCTCCCCGTCCCCGCCGCCTCCACCGCCTCCACCATCTCCGTCACCACCATCACCCGAGCCTCCATCGCCACTGCCACCCAGTCCGGCCCCCCCCTCCCCGTCTCCACCTGTTCCGCCGTCTCCTCCGCCGCCGCCGCCGCCTCCAGGTTCGATGCAGCTGGCAGCAGGGCAGATTAGTAGCCTACCCCTTATTAAACGAACCTCGTCACTAACCATGTACGTCCGTCCTCCTGCTGCAGGTGCCATTCTTCAGACCGGCGCTGGCGCTAATTGCTTGTGGAATGGCAATTACAAGCTCTCCACCAATTTCCGTTTCTCCTTGCACGTGGCGGTGAGTGCTTACTTGTGGCTTTTGTGGTTTATATATACCGGTACTGCTGGTATGCCACTCACTTATGATTATTCGCGAAACACGAAGGACGCTCCTTAAAATTCGTGTTAGTTGTTTAAGAGAAACATTTGACCCTTTGCTCGCCCTTTGCTTGTTTATTTTGCCCGCCCCTTTGCTTGTGGTAATTTGCTCGCCATTTGCTTGTTTGCTCGTGCTTCGCCTGCTCGAGCTGAAAGTATGCATGAACCAGCAGCAGCACACACGCACGCGCCGACGGACCACATATGCGATCTTAATTAGGTGTAATCAGTGAAGCCGTTTTGCCCCCTATTCACAACGCAGAATGACAGCGTAATTACGCTACGGGATAACGGAGTTGTGTATTGGACCGCCCCCGCGGCGGCACGCGCAGTTGCTACTAGTAGCACACTTGCCTACAGATTATGTATTCAAATGGATGGCAATTTCGTCGCCTATGACGTAAGCACTACCACATCGATCGCTTACTGGTGAGGCACGGGACACCCGCACTAGTATGTTGGACAGGCTCTGTGCACAATGCGTCAGTTCCACAGGCATGCATGCTCCGCCGGTCCTTTGTTCTCGTGTTTCAGTCCGTGCATGTCCATCTGCCGCCGTCCGCGGCTCATCACAAAAACACATGACATATCCGCGAGTTCTTAATAATACATCACACGCGTTCAGTTGAGCACAGGCATGATTGCACATGACAATCAATTTTGAACCCCCCTTGACGACGCGCATAACATCCTACACATGTAGCTCTAGGACGCGGGCAGCTCCGAATGAAGCCAGGACTGTAGTTCAGTTGCTAGCCAGAAAGTCGTGTCGCTCGTAGATTGTGCTAGAGATTGCATACAACACTCGCACCATACGTACAAGCATGATGCTCATGTCTGACCCGCTTGATTGCCACAACTGGTACGTAATAACCGTAATAACGTGGCTTCTTCTTTTGGGTCATGGCTGGTAGTAACCTGTCGCGTGGCCTGTCAAGCAACCGCTGCTCGGGTGTGCACGCACGCAGGAGTTCCGGCCAATGCTGCGGCTTTCCGGTGCCATCAGGATTGGCGCCATTTACAATTACCATCAAGAACGACGGAAACCTCGTCATGACGGACGCCAACAACGCACCGCGCTGGGCCTCTAATACAACGGTCTGGAACCCAATGTAACCGTTACAACATACAACAACAACGCGTTATTAGTGAATGATCGTCGCCACGCGCGCACGGATGCCGCAAGCCAGTAGTGCCACGGATGTCGCAAGTGCAAACATCGTACGTACGTACGTGATACGTACTGTGATCGACGAGGCGTTCGTTGTCGGGTTGATGTATGCATGCCTGCTGTCAATTGCCATGTCGTCCGAGAAGCGGGGCTTAGCGCGGGCCCAGGCTTGGATAGATAGATGGAGGAGGATCTATCATCAGGTGTCGGTACGTATGTAGGTCGATAGGTGCGTGACTTCAACTAGTTTGTTGTGGAATGCGAACGACTCTAGACTACTCAACGGCAGTAGGGGATGGAGAGGGCAAGGGGGCCGTTTGGCTAGATAGATGGCAGCTGCAGATAGATAATTTGGGAACGGCGCGATGCGATGTCTGTTTTCGGGATTTCCCTGTATTAAGGACACATGCATGCCGGCTACATAGCCGGTTACATGCGTACGTGCGTGCATGCATAATAAGTGAGTTGCCCCCTAGCTAGCCGGTAACGTGCATGCATGCGTGCACAGCAGCAAGTAAGGGCCATGAAACAGGCTCCTAACAGCATGCTGCAATACGTAATTTATATTTAAGTATTCATTTGTAAATCCTTCCACCTATGTCTGGGCGCAGCGGGCGTGCGCTGCCTTCGCGTGCATCGCTCGATGCATGGATGCCTCCGTGCACGGCGGTACCGGCAGCAGGGAGCATGCACGATAGGCGATCGAGCGCCTATCAGCCCACAGAAAGCTGCTGATCGGGGTCACTGTACTCTGTCAAAACGATCATCAATATACATGTATGTACGCACGCAAGCAAGTCAGTCACTTGTGATTGCGAGCGTGCGATGCCTGTTCACTGCTGCCCGCCCGTGCATCTATCGCTCCATGCATGCCTCCGCGCACGCGCACGGTACCGGCGGTAGATAGGGGGCGTGCACGGCACTGGTAGGGAGCATGCACGAGCGCCGATCAGCCCGCAGACAGCTGATCCTGATCACTGTACCGCGACATGCATGCACGTACGGTAATATATCTAACCGGCTATGGATCGTTTTGGCTTACCGAGGGTGTCTCGCTGTTATGCTATGGCATAAACGCGTCGGTTATTACGTATGGGTCGTTTTGGTTAGCCAGGCAGGACGCGGCAAGCCAGCGCTAGTGAAGTCCGCTGGTGGCGACACTATTGCGACTCCGCAGACCTGGGAATCCCTTGCCAAAGGCGATAAGGTCGGGGTAAGACAACGGGTATTAGTGCATGTAGGAGAATAACTGCCAGTCCGGAGCTAGCGCCATGCATGCTTCGAACAAGCTTGTTAATGGGGCAAAAACAAATTTTGTAAATTGGTTGCTTGTTACAAAGAGGTATGATGTCTTCTTGAACTATGGTGGGTGGGCTTTCCGAGGCAGTTACTGTATCGGTTGACCGAGCTTCGGTGAACCGGGCGCCTCGTCCGCACTATAGAACCGGGCCGAACCGGGCGCCTCGTCCACACTACAGAACCGGGCGCCTCGTCCGCACTATAGAACCGGGCGCCTCGTCCGCACTATAGAACCGCCCGCGGGCGCCTCGTCCGCACTATAGAACCGGGCGCCTCGTCCGCACTATAGAACCGGGCGCCTCGTCCACACTATAGTGTGGACCGGAGGGTACCTACCCGGTCAGTCAGCCTGCTTGGTAAACGGCCGGATACGGGTCGGTAACCTGGTGGCAACCGAAGGGTATGTATGCCATATATAGCTAATGAGTCTCCAAAAACCGCGCTCACCACCGTTCTATCTCGAAAGTTGCAAATATGCCCTTACGTACAGAGGGTAGGAAAGTGGCGTTCTAATCCCAATCCTTGAAATTGGTTGGTCCTATAATCCCTTCCAAAATTGAATCCCCCGCGAGTTTGATCCCTAACTGCCCTAATCCCTTAATCCTAAAGCCAGTTTTCATCCCCAGTGCTGCAATCCCTCGCCGGGTTTAATCCCCTAGCCGTGGAGATTTCAATCCCTAATCCCGACGGTTTTACAGCAATCTCCAGCCTGCCGTGCGGGTTTGCAGTAGTCCCTAGCAGCCTTTCCCTCACTCCCACGCAGCCGCTGAGGAGCGGTAACGTGGTGGGTGCTAGATGCCTTTGCTGTCGTGCCCTAGGACTCCGCTCCCCTAGGACCTCGCCTTGCTCGATTGTAGACAGACAAAACCTCCTCAGGCTGGAAGCCACCAAGCCCCTACAAGCACACCCCTGCCGTGCGTGTGGAACCTCGACGATAGATGGGGTATGGACAGTGCAAGACATACTGCTGCGCAGTCCTGTGGTTTACAGTTGGCGGTCGTTGGCAGTTACCAGTGGGTCGAACACCAGCGCCAAACAACAGCGCACAGTTCTTGGCAGCATTGGTTGTTGTTGTAACGGTTACAGTGGGTTCCAGACCAAGAGGCAGGTAGAACCATCGGGCGCATCGCCTGGCACTGAGAAAGACGGAGGAAACAAAGACCGACATGCACCGGAACAAAGGCAAACCACTAGAACACCAAAGCGACAGGCCGTAGGCACACAGAGCAGAGGCCACGCAGTACCCCAGGGGGAATTTGCCCTAGAGGCTCCCCTATCAGGAACTGACCACCAACCAACCTAACAGCCCAGCAACCGACGAACCAGTGAAGCGCCGCAACGATGCAATCATCGGGACCAGCCGCCTCTCATCCCAAAAGGCACGGACCCCTAGCAGGTAGGGCTCAACGCGCATATAGAGCCGGAGAGTAAGAAGCACGGGAAACCCCGCTCCCCAAGACAACCCGGGCCGATCACGAGTCCACCAGTACCTCCGCCGGTTCCCCGCACACAAGGCGACTGGCGACAACCCGCAAGAACGGATGCCGAGGCCCCACTGCATCCCAGCCTTTCTGGGGAAGCCCCAACGCAGCAAAGCCCCTCAGAAGGGCCCAAAACCCCACCACCCCACGGCGAATGGCACGATCCAGAAGACCACTTCCCGGAGTAAGAGGGGGACCACCAGCATCCGCCCTTTTCAAGGCCGCGGCCATAAACCGGCGCCCCACCTCCATGGCAGTAATAGCCGCCAGGACTACTACATCCCAGACGCAGGGCTGTAACCCGGGAGGTGCTTGCACCAACCAAACTTGCGCCCGTGTCGCCCCTGCACCGAGCTGAGTCTCGAGTTGGGCAATCACTGCTTGAGCCACCGGGCAGAACCAAAAGTGGTGTAGGCGTGGGGTACCCTCCAGCCGGCACACCGCACCCACAGGGGGCTGCTGCTGCCGTCCGCATATGAGAGTTCCCGAGCAGGGGGATCCCATCTACAGCCAACCGCCACCACCCCTCCTTACAGGCAGGCTCCCACTTCATGCCGGACCAGAGCCGCCGAAACACTTGCTGCAGGGCATTCAAGGCCGCTGGCAGGACAGGCCCGGTACCCCCAAGCGCTTCGCGCACAAACATCTCATGCGTGCGCGGCCCACCGGGCGTCCGTGAACTCGACCAGTTGCACAGCCGTCCCAACTCGAACCGTCATATCCCGCAGCGCCAGTGGCTCCCCCCCGCCCAACCGCCACCCCAACCGTGCGGTGAGCATGGACCCCACTTCCTCCATCCCCGGCAGAACGTGGGGTATACCCTGGGAGGGAACTGGCATCACCAGCGCCGCTGCTTGCTTCCACGGGGTCGGCACCTCGGCGAGCAACGCTTCCAGCGCCCCCATACATTCCCGCCACCGATCAAGCCCCAGGAACGTCTTCGCTGCTCTTGACCGCGGATCTAAGACTCGTACGACGAACCCCCGCCAGCCCGCTGGACATGACGTCTGCACAGGCGCCTCGGACGCAACCAAGAAGTCCCGAAGCGCATCGCGAGCCGTCAGGACATCACCCAACGTCAGGACATCACCCAGCACCCCACAAGTCCTGGGTGCAAGTATTCCAAGCCCGGCCTCCTGCCGACCACCATCTGCCCAGACTGGCCGGCTGGGAGGAGCGGGTTGCCCCAAATCGGCACGTGCAAACACCACGGGCCTGGCACCAGCGGCTCGCGAGCGATGTCTTGTACCGGGGGCAGCAGAGCCGCAAGCGCCGTGATCACCCGTCGGATATCAGCCGGCATCACGTCCGCCCCCATCCACGGTCCCCTGCCTTGTGCTGTAAGCAGGTTGAGAGGTCCGAACGCCGGATGCACCCCCCTCAGGTAGGCGCTAAGGCACATGACCCATGGAGGCCGGCGCTCCCGGGGGCCTACCTGCCGTTGCCAGTACAAAACGCAGGGCCCAGCCAGCCCAGCGCGCCCGTACGTGCTCCTTGAGGGCAACGGCCCCAATACCCCCGAGGGATGGGTGCCCGACCAGCAGCCGCCGTGGGACACCTGCTGTTGCTCGGCGTTCCCTGGCCTCTGGGGCTAAATCCCGGTCAACGAGGCTCGCCGCCGCCCGCTCTAACCCTTCCACCACGGCGGTGTCTGGGGGTAGGCCCCCATGCTCCATGTGCCAGGTGACACGGTGCATCCCATATGCTGCGGCTGCTGTATGTCGCCCTGCCAAACGTGGACAGGCGCAGCCTTACTTGCAATCCGCGAAAACCTAGTTAACACCTTGTCCCATTGCGTCTCCCAGTCCAACACCGGGGACCCTCCTACGTCGGTAAAATTTAGCGCCGTGGCCGATGCATTGGTGGACCATTGGCGGTCATCAGCATGCCACGCCGGCCATTGTCAACTTCTCAACACCGGTCAACAACAGCAGATACTCTCATGGACGGGACAAACACGTCGAAATATATACGCAACCATGCATGCGTCAAGCATATATAGCATGCCTTCACAGCCTCAACACTTTTGCCCCATCGCACACGCAGGTCAAGTTCCATTGATGCGTACGAGACGCTCTCATACCTGAAACTCCATCGTAATGCTTGCCGCGCTTGATCTCGCGCCCACCCTTACTTGGCCCGAGTTATCCCCTTGCTTGACGGCCGCATCCACTTCACCACGCACGCTGGGGTCCACGCGCTGCTCCAGCTTACACTGACGCGGGTTGTTGGCCTTGGCAGCGCGCCGCTTCACAGGACGGATAGGTGATGGCTCGCCTGCCATCCCCACCTCCTACGGGAAGCAAATGCAAGCCGACAAGCTCGTGCGGAGAGTCCTCCAGCCAGCGGTCATGTGATATGGTTGGGCGCAGAGACACGTGTCACAAACCCTTGCTCCGCGGCTTCAAAGTAGCGCACGC
The DNA here is from genome assembly GCA_003116995.1 of Yamagishiella unicocca. Lineage (NCBI taxonomy): Eukaryota > Viridiplantae > Chlorophyta > Chlorophyceae > Chlamydomonadales > Volvocaceae > Yamagishiella > Yamagishiella unicocca. The sequence goes on from BDSL01000050.1 coordinate 520,056, forward strand.
CGCAAATTCCGCGCGGGCAGGTGGATTTGCCAACATTCCCAAGATATTTGAACAGTTATTAGTTGGCGCAGCAACAATGGCTGAGAAGGTGCTCGTATTTGCACTCCTGGCAGATACCCAATCCGTCGCTCGGCGAACCAGCGGTTCGCTGGGGGCATATTGCAAGGCGACAAACGGAATGCTGCTGTAGAAGTTGCTATGCTGTGCCATAGAAGCATAATACTGCATGAATCATTTAAATTGGACAACGAGAGGGGGGATGTTAGGCGTCCGGTTCAGGCTGCATGACGGCAGCCGCGGCAACTGAAGTCCCTTAACTATGAAATCCGCCGACCCTAACCCTATCGTCGGATCTGGGCCTAGGTTGGAGGGCAGCCGGACAGCTACCCTCGAAACTGCTGGAGGACCCATGCATGCATATATACCTGCCCTGGTCCCACCTAGCCTCACGACGGCATGCATGCATGCTGAGCCTGCTGGGGAGTAATGGACTCGATCACGCCTTCCCGAATACCGTGCCTACGGCTAGTAACGTTTACCAGCTTGGAAGCCCGGCGACTGGAGTTCGCCCGCCACAGCAAGTAAGTGCATCACCAAGGTGCGGAAGGCCTGGCTCCGCGCTTCCGGCCTAAAGAGGGAAACAGCAAAACATGGACTGTTTAGACTTTCTCTCTGTGTTTAATACACCTTGTTCATTCCTTACGCGAGTCACCCACCTCACTGCCATGGAAACTGTGCCATCGGCTAAGACATCACCGGAAGCATCGACCTCGCTCGTAAGAAGAAAGGTCATGCGAAAGCCCATTTCCCAAGATGATGTCGTCCCAAAACGCTATTGATCGCAGGTGTGCGTTATCAGACAGCGTTGCCTCGAGCTCGTCGAACGCAGAAGCGTCCCCAGATACGAAGCCCTCGACCGCGTTCTAGCCGCCGCCGTCAGAAAACTCTTCAATAGTATCAAACCATCCACCATAATCATTGCTTTCACCGGTTGTAATCAAGTACTCATCATCATCATTGCCCTCAGATATATTCAGTAAGCAACGCTTTCCATAATTGATGACTATGCTTGCACACGGTACGTCACGGACGCCAGACAATCGCGCTTCACTACGCCCTTCATAACCAGTTACCTCCGGACTTTTGAGGACTTTTACTTCAATAAATAGTTACAACAACATCCAAGGAACCAGCCTTCCCGCCTGGTTCCTTGGATGTTGTTCCACTTGACACCGTTTAAAATGCAAGGAACAAAGGATTGAGAAAGGAAGATTATCTCACACATCGTCCAAATACGTCACGGGCGAGTTTCTCCCAGGATGCCTCAACTCCCACTACGAAGCCTGCAAGTAACAAGTGACAAGCATCCTAGATAAATCAAGAGAGGGCGCATGTTGATAGTTGGTTGCGAACGCTAGTTGCTCCTCACGTGAACGAACACTTTGCGACCTGGCCTTGCATTTCGGTTCATTTCACGCCAGCAAACACTTCATTGTTACACATAAACATGCTTCATATATAACGGCATGTAATAGAAGTATGGGGCGCCCACGCAGGGAAGACGAGAAGTGGGCCGCCGTATATACCTCCACACATATATACCATCCCTTGTCATGCGTATGCTATGGAGTATACGTCACAAACACGCACGCCTACTATCACCGATATCAAACGGAAGTCATCGCAGCCACTCACGATGTCGTCAGGCGGCATCAGCCAACACTGGAGGTTGGTAGCACCGCTGCATCAACTACCGGGACACCGACATGTAGTAGTCTTTGCCACGGTATGAAGGGAACAAAGGGCTACCGCGGGGAGAAAGGAGGTAGGGACGAATCGCACTGTTCCAAGGGCTACCACAGGGGGAGAGGAGGGATGAACCGCGCTGTCCCAAAGGCTTCCACAGGGGGGAGAGGCGGGATGAACCGCGCTGTCCCAAAGGCTGCCACAAGGGGGAGAGGAGGGATGAACCGCGCTGTTCCAAAGGCTATCGCAGGGAGGGAGAGGAGAGATGAACCGCGCTGTTGGTTCAAAGGGTTACCACAGGGATGGGCAGGATGTCATGCCCCACAGCAGGCTTCAACCGTCACGGACACTAGGTGCTATTCGTGCTTTCCTGGCTGACCATCGTGGCCGACTCCAGGCCTGACTGGCGTGCGCTGTCGTTAGCGCTCAGGCTGGTAGGCACGTTAGCAGGTGAACGCCGCAAGTCGCTACCTCTTCCGGGGTCTGCCCCGGGTATCCTGACTCCCGACCGAAGCGCGGCCCACAGCTGCACTGTTGCTTGCGGGGGCAATTATGCTCGACACTCTTAGTTGTTACACGTCTGCAACTGGGCACCTCGTGCGAGAGGGTACTTCGAGCACGGCCGGGAATACCAGATGTGGCATCCCGCTCGTGCTAAGGCGGCGGAGGCTCTGTGGGCCCGATGTGCGCACCTTATCCCTGCAGCTCCGATCGTGAGCCAGCTACCACCCAACACCGAAAGTTACGAGAGGACATAAGACGACGTCCGTTACTTAGTGCCAACGAACCATACCTAACAACACACTTGCGAGATATTTTACTCCAACCAGATACGCGTTCCTGGAGCGGCGCCGAAACCATGACTAATGCCCGCGAATCGTTCGTGCTGGTGCTGGGGCATGACAAGGAGGGATGAACCGCGCTGTCCTAAAGGCTACCACAGGGATGGACAGGAGGGGTGAACCGCGCTGTCCCAAAGGCTGCCGCAAGGGGGGGAGCGAGGAGGGACGAACCGCGCTGTCCCAAAGGGCGAACCGGGCGAAAGGAGGGACGACCCGGGCGGTTCGTTTCCGTGGCTATGAGGACTGCTGAGGTTCTCGGTATTTTTTGATACCCTTCTGAAGTGTTATTAGTGTTTATTTGATTACCCGACAACCTACTGAACGCGTCGCACCTGATCGCACCTTCCATCACCATCCTAGACACACGTCAACAATGCACCATAGGTAACACGCAATGGACCTTTGATCCTTACGTAGGCAAGCAAGCCTATTATTCCCGTGAACCAAGCACTGCTAGCCGGCTATTGGTTATACATGTTGGCAGCAACACATAGGTGGCGTCCATGCTGACCTCACACCTGATGTGGCGGTCGGGAGGGGGAGCACCCCTGCCTGGCGCTGATGGAGATGACTGTTCGGGTTGGCCGGGACGGTTGTGCAGCTGGCCGCCGGGGAACTGATTGTGCGGCGCGCGCATGCAACGCTTGGAGGTGGGGGCACCGGGCCTATACCGCCGGCGGTCCTTGCGGCCCTGTAGCACGTGTCCAGCAGGCGGCTATGGTCTGGGGTAAAGTGGGAACCAACTGTTGTATCTGTCCTGGGATGTATCATGAAAGATGGTTCTGTCATCCATCTGCGCGCGAGACCTTTTCTGTTAAGGTCATGATACAACACCAACCTTCCCATCAGGAGGGGTAGTGGTGGCTCACCGTGGATCGGATGGGATCCCCTTTCTCGGGTACTCGCATATTCTGGGCGAATTGGTGAAGGGGGTTGACCTGGCCGCAGGTCTGGCTGACATAGGACCCCCCGGCCGTGCAACCCTGTGTCTGGGATGCGGTGGTCCTGATCGCTGTTACTGCCATGGAGATTGGGAGCCAGTTTATGGCTGCGGCCAGGTAAGGGCGTCCGGGGTTCACAGATTTGCGATGCGAAAGGTTACAAATAGGATTTCACGACTCCTCAACCGGTTCTGCGTTCTGTATGCTACTCAGTGTCTGTACACCACAGAGTGCGAGACGCAGATAACTGGTCTCGCACTGATGCTGGCCTTATCGCCAGTCTCAACGCTCCAGGGAAGCCCGCCCAGGTCACGCCTAGCGCAGCCGAACCCCCGGTACTCACAAACAGTACTCGAAAAGCCTAAAATAGCGCGTTCACCACATAATATGGCAAGCACACGAGGTGGCGTGACAGGGGCCTGGTGTGCTTCCAGTTGTCCCTGGGTTAAATCATCAGGATCGTGCCAACTGCCGTGGGGAGTTGGAGGTTTGGGCCCGTTTCGGAGGTTTTCAGTATTGGGGCTTCCCTGGAAGGGCTGCAGTGCCAGCTCTTTGCCTCCGACATCTGAGAGGCGAGGCCTGATGCCAGGTGCCACGCCATTTTTTCCAACACTTGATGCAAAACTAGTGATTTTTGTTGTAACGGTTACAGTGGGTTCCAGACCAAGAGGCAGAACCATCGGGCACATCGCCTGACACTGAGAAATACGGAGGAGACAAAGATCGACGTGCACCGGAACAAAGGCAAACCACCAGAACACCAAATCGGCAGGCCGTAGGCACACAAAGCAGCAGCCAGTACCCCAGGGGGAATTTGCACTAGAGGCTCCCCTGTCAGGAACCGACCACCAACCAACCTAACAGACCAGCAACCGACGAACCAGTGAAGCGCCGCAACGATGCAATCAGCGGGACCAGCCGCCTCTCATCCCAGTTGAACCATCCCTGCACGGCGCCTGCGAGCTGAAAACATCTTCAGTATTTTGCCCGGCGAGTTATGGTCGGCGAGGATGGAGGAGGAGCTGCCAGAGCTGCTAGCTGCTCTCAGTCAGGAGGAAGTTAGTACTACTGGACTTGGCGATGCCAGCAGGATGCACACGCATTTCTTGTCTGTAACCGCTACAACAACATATGAGGACCTCGGGGGGCAGCCCCTGTTGAGATTCTTAAGCTGTCAGCCATCCCGAGCGCTCGGGATATCTGACAGCTTAAGAATCTCAACAAAAGAAGTGCTTTGAGGTCCCCTTCTCCCCAGCTGCGATTTCAGCGGTCATCCCCTCGACATGACTCGCAGCCAGTGCCCCGAGCGCCGCCGACGCTGCCACAGCAATCTCCTCATACCGGTACCCCAGCTGCGAGTTTAGCGGTCCCTTCCTCTTAGCGGGTGCGTTACACATGTGTTGCAGCTAGGCTGCCTGGCACCGCGATAGGCCTGGATGTCCCTCAGTGTGTGTCCAGCAAAACACTTTCGGGCGGAAACTACATACCCGCACCAGGCATAGCCTCGGAAGACCCGAACACCGAGTCACTCTGATACTCGGAGGGACCGAACGACCGCCCCACTGCTCCTCGGAGGAGCCGAGCGACCGTCACTCCGGCGGTTCGGACCGCTCCACAGCCCTAACTCCACAACACTCCCCCTCGGGACGAACTGCCGTACACCCAAGGAAGACCGGACAAATCCTAAACACCAGCTACCGTCTAGAGAAAGCACGAACCAACGTTGCTGTTCCTACCTCCTTAACACCTCCCCCTCGACAGCAAAGGCCAATCCGGCGACCCCCGTCACTTGACACCCATCGCTACTCGGCAGCGGGTAAACTTGACCTCAGCCAAGGCCTTGGTCAGCACGTCCTCCACCATTGCCTCCGTCGGGCAGTACTCAAACGCCACCTCGCCGCTGTCCACTCGCTCGCGCACAAGGTGGTGCTGCACGTCGATGTGCTTCGACAGCTGCGAGGTAATAGGGCTTCGCGCAAGGCTGAGCGCGCCCTGGCTGTCAATCCAAATCCGCACAGCGTCGCCCGCCAAGCCCAGATCCACTGCCAGCTTTCGCAGCCACAGCGCTTCACGCACTGCAGCTGCGGCAGCCTGGTACTCTGCCTCCACTGACGACGCCGCAACCGTGTGCTGCAGGCGGCTGCTCCAGCTGACCGGCGCCCCGTTCGGCAAAAACACATAGCCGGTGGTGGAGCGGGTGCAATCATCAGGTCGTCCACGTGCACCAGCACATAGACCGGCCCGGCCGCATCCTGCCGTAGAAGCAGCGCTGGGTCCGCTGTGGATGGCGAAAATCCCAGCCCGCCCAGCTCCTGACTTAGCTTGCGATACCAGCAGCGCGGTGCCTGCTTTAGCCCGTAGATGGACTTGAGCAGGTGGCAGGCCAGCGACGCGCCATCACCGCTGTTGTCCGCGCTGCTAACGCCAGAGCTGTCAAACCCCTGCGGCTGCTGCATCCAGAGCTCCTCGTCCAGGTCTCCGTTCAGGAAGGCGGTCTTCACATCCAGCTGATGCAAGAGCAGCTGACGCTCCGCAGCAACAGCGAGAATGGCCCTACCTCAGCGAGACAAAGCGGGTAGTCGGCGCGAAGACCTCGCTGTAGTCGACTCCCTCACGCTGGGCAAACCCCTTTACCACCAAACGAGCCTTGAAGCGCTCCACGCTGCCATCTGAGCGACGCTCCACGCTGCCATCTGAGCGACGCTCCATGCTGCCATCTGAGCGACGCTCCACTTTAAACACCCAGCGGTTTGCCAGCGCTCGCACACCCGAAGGCAGCTGCGCCAGCTCCCACGTTCCGTTGGCATGTTGCGAAGCCATCTCCTCCTCCATAGCGCTGCGCCACTCCGCCGCGTGCGGCCCACTCATAGCCTCCGCATAGCTGCTCGGCTCGCCTGGTTCCACATCTGCCGCCGGTGCAGCCGAAGCACTCCTGCGCACCGTACCAAGCGGAGGTACCAACACCGGGTGCTAGCTGCGCGTGGCGGGCCGGGAGACGGGCTCTGGCGACATGCTGCTCGCTGGCGTCGACATGCTGCTCGCTGGCGTCGACCCGCTGCTCGACTGCGGCGCCACCGATGGCACCGGCGACGCAGCGCTGGACGCGGCCTGAGGCCCCACGCTGTCACCGCTGCTCCTGCTCGACCCACCAAACACCGTACCCGCTAGCCGCGACGCCGGACCTCGGACGAGCTCATCAAACCGAAAGTCTCGGCTTACCACAACCTTGCCGCCGACCAGCACCCGCCAAGCTGCCGTATTGCGCTCCGGGCCCAGAAACGTGCCAGCATCGGCACGCGAACTGAGCTTCTGCCGCTGATCCGCGGGTACCACCACGTAAGTGAGGCAGCCAAAGATGCGCACGTCTGACACGTCCGGCTTGAAGCCGGTAAACGCCTCCCAAGGCGTGCTGGCACGACCCGCTGATGGCAACATGTTGCGCAGGTGGGCGATCAACTACGCCACGATCCGTCCGGGCAGCCACCTGGCGGCGGTGGTGGGGGACGACTCAGCCACGCTGCTGACGGACGTGCACAATGGCGTGACGGTGGCCCAGCTGCAAGGCCACCGCGACTTCTCCTTCGCCGCCGCCTGGCACCCGGGCGGCTTCGGGCCGCAGGCTGTCCGGCAGCGCGGCTTCCATCAGCGGAGCGTGACAGAGATCCAGGAGCGTGCGGTTGAGACGCTCTGCAGCTCCGTTCTGCTGCGGCGTGTACGGCGCGGAGTACTGATGCCCTATGCCACGCTCACGCAGCCACTGCTCGAGCTGCTCCGCAATGTACTCGCCACCGTTATCGCTCCGCAGCATGCGCAGTCGGCCGCCGCCATCAGGGCAGCGGGCCTCTAACTGCGCAATCATGTCCTGAAGCGCCGCGCCCTTGTTGGCCAGGACACGGACAAGTGACAAGCCGGTCGCGCCCTCCAGCAGTGTGACAACGTAGCGCGCCCCACCGCGGCCCGTAATGGGAATGGGCCCGCAGCCATCCCGAGCGCTCGGGATGGCTGACAGCTTAAGAATCTCAACAGCCCCCACAATAGGTGCAGCCGGAGGGCAGCCTCCGCCCTACCTGACGCATCGCAGGGGGCCCGGCAGGACTGCTCGTGTGGTGGCCGCCGTTCAAACGGAGGATGGCTGCGTGCTATGTTGGGCGTCCTCAATACAACAGACAGATCGTTAGATAGTTTGCGAATGGTGGCTGCAGCCTAGGGTCAGGTTGGAGGTCGTGGTTCAGACGGACGGAGGCGGTTCAGACGGAGGCTGGATGGGGCAGCGTTCGCAGATGCGGAGCTGAGGGGCTACAGGTACGCACGTATGCCTGCCAGCGGCTCAGCTCAGGAAGATGTGGCTGCTGCCGGAACAGCAGGGGTGCACCCCTGCTGTTCCGATCACGATCGTGACGGCAGCGGATGCCAGGCTAGAGTGGGTACATACGTCTACGTGAAAGGGAGTGTCCGAGCGGCTGGGGCTGATGGTGTTGGCTGATGCCTTCACGGCGGTGGGTACACAACTGTAGGGTGCTAACGAAGGGACTAGCTTCTCGGATGGGGCTGGTTCGATTTGGGGGGCGTATAACCGTATATGGCAAAAAGTGTCACTGACGTAAACAGCGGGACTGCCATAACAGTGCGCCAGTCGTGCCAACTGTGGCATTCGTTACTGGATTTCCGCAATGTATTGGTGATGGCTGATGAGCGACCTGATATCCGTACACCAACATGCGCTTTAGAGCCTATTTCCACCGGCGACCGGGAAGCAGTAGAAGACGAAAGGCACGTACTGCTGGAATGCCCAGCTTATAGTGGTCTCCGCGATGAACTGTGGGGAATGGGTATAACGCCCAATGACACGATGCTGCAGGACCAACGGGGTCTAGCGAGCGTGTTGCACCGTATTAGAAATCATCGAACAGCGATTACGGGTATTTGAATAAATTTGGTTAGCGGTCCATGAGCCTCCTGGCTCGTCTGGGCCCTACGAGCTCCAAGAGCTTATAATCAATCAATCATTTTCCACTTCAGGTTTAGAACGCAATTTTGGTCTAAATTTTGCTCAAGTGGAAACGTAGAAGGATTAGAGGCAGATTAGCCGATTTAGCGCCAAATTGTTGAGGGCGGTCCGTACAGCCGAACTCTACGTAGCACGGTTACGCGTTTTACAAGCAATTTCGATATAACAAGATATCAAACTAAATGGTAGTATCAGCGCCTCGAAATTGGAGGGAAAATTTTAGTAATTGGTAGTTCCCGGCCAAGTACTTTTTTTGCGAGCGGGGCTTTAGAGGTGACATAGCCCACATAGCCGCTTTTCACCAGAGCACTTTGAAATCCTTCCTTTCAACATATTTATCGCTCTTTAGGCAAATTATCGGGAGGGATTGTGCACCTCCAATTCCCGCCGGCGATCATGCTGCGGAACCCTGGCGTAGCCCTACGCCAAGGCGCGACTGGTTCAGCCAACCTTGTGCGCATGCGACAGCCAGGCCAGCAAGCCAAAGAGCTGGAACTATCGAGGGAGTTGTCGGATGTCACCGGGGGCGGCCAGACTGATACTGATCTGGCCTGGGAGAGGCAGTGCCTAGACCAGGAAAACGCGCTTCTTCTTAGGGAGGCGGGACAACACAGCAATACCTATCAGAATCGCGGGTCATCAGAATCGCGGGTCGAAGTAATCGTACACTCATAATTTTTTTATGAATTGGCAGAATTGCCGCAATGACAGCAAGCTAGAAATGGAATTATCACAGTATTAATACCCGGAATAGAACATGGTTGGTTAACTGCGACGAACGGCGTGAAGGAAATGAACCCGCCTCGCGCTACAGTACAGTTTCGGTTCCGGAAAAAAACAAAAAGTATGAGCCAGAAAAGAACCTTTAATGTAGCTGATCGATTGGCACATTGCCGATTAATTTTGGATATCCATAGAGATCGCGTCGGGCGGGCACGATAGCCCTGAGGCCTGAGCCTTTGTGACACCCTCTAGTTTTCAACTTAACTGATAATAAGGTGTCCTCAATTTCTCAATTCCGGAAGATAATGATGGCATAAGAGGCTGTACAAAATCTTTGGAGTCTCCGTTTATCGCGTCGTCACACGCACGGGTCAGCGCGTCCAATTTTACAGCATCCCGGATGCCTTGGAACCGCCTATGTGATTGTAGCGTCATTTCCTTTAATCTTGATGGTATTCGACTTCCAAGGGGTGCTCACTGTTCCGCTGACGTTGACGCCGGCAGCGCTCCTGGGGGCAGCTTGCAGCAGCAGCCAGACATCAGATGGAGGATCAATTATATGCAGCACCAAAGAACGTGTTGTGCTGCCGTATCCGGCTGCCGGGCCGCCTATATCGCTCGGGCCGGAGCGCATCACAATCCTCGCGGGAGGATCGCGCCAGGCGGACGCGGTGCTGGACCTTGCCTTAATCACATCCAACGCGGCGTTCTTGAGAGGGGGCGTCAATACAGCGCTTGTGCTTCGTGACCTTGCACTTGAAGGTGCGGGCGCTGGCAGTAAGGACACGTACGTGTCGTCGCCAGTTTGGAGGAGGTACAGGTGTGCGTGGGTGATTGGATGTCACCAGCCAGGCCCCCGTCCCTACCTCCGCCTCCCCCTTCCCTCAGTAGCCCCCGCCCTATCTATCCGTCGGTGACGATCGATCACACCGCGCTCGCAGGCGCAACTAACGCGGGTGCTGCCAAGCCACCCCTCCAACGGAGCCGCTGCAGACGTCGCAACGCCTCCAGCTCCGCGCCGTGCAACTCCTGACCCCGGCGCGCAGCTGCTCCTTGAGAACATACGCATCACCACGCCCTCCTGCGCGCCCCTCTCCGCCCACCAGGCAGCCGCATGTCGTTTCACGCCGTCGCCGGACATCACCGTCGCACCGGGCTTGCGGCAGCGTCTCCCACTGGTCGTCGTCCATTGGCCACATGACCGCCGTCAACGTCAGCCTCAGCTGCGACGGCCTGATAGAGGCGCTGGCGCTGCGCCAGACGCCCGGTAGCACATACACATAGCGGGAGATATCACCCTGACGGACACCACCACTGTCGTACGAAGTCGTTGTAGGCACGGGTGGCCGGTGGCGGCCCCCGCCTCCGCCCCCACCACCGCCGATGCCGATGCCGCCAACGCCAACGCCACAACCGCCGACGCCGCCGATGCCACTAACGCCGCCGCCACCGCCGCTGCCGTACCAGCGCCTGAGGGGCCGCTGCTGCCGCCAACGCCGCCATGCGTGGAGCATGGCCCCGAGGAGCACAACGATGCCACCCTGCCCAAAGAGCAGCCAAGACGCAACAGCACAGCCAACCCAACCGACTTCACTGCAGAACGAAACGCGTAACCCGCACGAAGTAGTGGGAAAGGGATGACAACAGAACGCCCGTGTAGAGCAGCCCAAAAGGGGAGTCGGCAAGTGGCAGGGGGTCGAACCTACTGTAGGACGGTCAGAATAATCCACACGGACATGCCAATGACAGCGCCAACCAGCAAAAGGAATAGTTGACAAAGGGTCTTGCAACATGGCAACATACAAAGGTTGGAGGAATGCGTTCGTAGGAGTCAGTTATGTCCACAGGCAACTAGGGTCAGGCATAGGCCAGCCAGAGCTACAACACACCCAGCAGCAGATGCACCCATTCTATCTCTGAAACCAGCAAACCGACTGTACTGATCCGCCACAATATCGCCCCAGCTATCTACCACTCCATCCAGGCTCTCCGGATTCTACACACTTGCCGTCTTAACACGGCAGCGTGCTTACCCTGCCATCGCGCCGGTTACGGTAACGCTTGCATAATTCTAGCCCAATCCTGCAGTTTATTGTAGGAACATAACATAAGAAACATCTATTAACTATGGACTGCTCTTCCCTCTGCTCCCCTTTCCGGACGTAAGCGACACTTCGCATTGAACGCACACAGGTCCACATGGGTCCACTAGGCCACCACTGCGACCGGCTAACGTATGACTGCTTAGGGCTGCTTGCAGCTGCTGGCAATCGACACGAGCGTGCGACCACTATGGCAGTGACATCTGAGGATTCCACCCTAGGGGACGAACATATATGACGCGCGCGCCTTTCCTACCAGCCGGTAATAAGAACAGAATAACGATCACGCAGGCCCCCACAAACAAATGTTCAACACATACAGCTGCGGGCGCAGCCCGCCGGCATCCCGTCTCCAATCGATTTCATGAATGGGAAAGACAACCCCCACAGCAGCAAGGAAATGTTTAGTAGACGCAGCACCAGGCCTTCACACATCGCATTTTCGCAACGTCAAAACTGGGATTAGTAACACCAAGCGATGCATGCAAGCGTGAAAGCATTAGCCGTCGTTTTGCGCGGGACATTGGCGCACGCACGCCTGCTACCCTGCAGTAGACTTGATGTGATATCCACACGGTCGCCTCCTCAGCTCTGTCCCTGCCGCGAATAATAGAACAAGATATGCTCGCACTAGGACGCACCGCATCTGGTGACGGTGTTTAATATTAAATTTCGAAATCAAAATATTTAGTACGACTAGCAGATCAGGCAGACCTTCGCATCGAAAATGTGTGTGCGTGCCGGCGCTGCGACGCGCTGCGGAAGGCAAGCATAACAGCCATTCCGCAACGCGTGGCAGTTCTGTCCGCACCAAGCAACATAAACTCAAGATGAAAAGTCTCCGTCATGCAGCAGCTCAGCCCGCGTCCGCACTTGATCCGCCAGACGCTCCAGCAACGCGCACACCTCGTGGAACGAAGGCCGCTGCTCCGGCTGCTCTCGGAGGCATTTTCCCGCCAGCACCGTCAGCTCCCACGGGGTCCCCTCAGGCCACACCAGCAGGCCCGGAGGCAGCGCCGAAACCACGACGCCGGGCTCCTGCTGGCTTCGCAGCCACTGCTGCACGGACCGACCCATGGGTCGCGCCAACAGCACGTGCTGCGGCAGCCCGCAAGCGAGCTCCCACAGCAGCACGCCGTACGCATACACGTCCTGCTTGTAGCCGGTGTGGCCACCCGTCACGAGCTCGGGCGCGTTGTAGAGCGAGGGCCGCCTGCATGTGGAGCGAGTGCGGTGCGGCAGGCAGGCGGCAAGCAACGAAGCAAGAATGCAAGTAAGGCTTTGCAGGGGCGTGACGTGGCACACCTCCCCGGTGGTGACGTGGCACACCTCCCCGGTGGTGACGTGGCACACCTCCCCGGTGGTGACGTGGCACCCTTCCCGGTGGTGCGGGCATACAGGGGCGGAGTCCGCCCCTCAGTTCCCCACCCCCGAAACACAAGTCAGGCTCCGGCCAGCGTATTATTATCATGTATGATCAGACCATACATGACGTGGCGCACGTGAGTCGATTGGCCGGTTTGCCGCGGCAGCGCCCAGCCAGCCAGCCAGTGACCCGCCCGCCCTATAGCCGCATGCCTACCTCACAGCATAAGCGAGCCCCACCGTACGTATACGCTAAACAGTAAAATGTCGTACAAGTAGTGGTTAGCTGCCGTACACACGCACTCACCTGCGCGGCCCCGTCACGTGCGCCTGCTGGTCGCCGTCTGGTCCCCCCCGGGGGAGCCGGTGCGACAGCCCGAAGTCGCAGATCTTGGCAGAGAGGCGCTCCAGCAGCCGCAGCTTCTCCCCGGCTGCCGACTCGGATGCTGCCAGCGCAGTGCTGGCAGCGTCCGCAGCAGTGGTGGTCCGCGGCTGTACGAGGTAGCATCAGTAGCGAAAGTAATGAACACGTCGACCCCGAGGCAGAAGGCGCGTTATGATTGGATAACCGCACCGCACGATCCGGTACGTATCTAGATGGACACAGTAGCTAGCTTGCTAGCTAGCTAGCTAGCTTCGGCGGCCGCCTGCCTGCCGCACCGCACTCGCTCCACGTCCATTGAACGGACGATAGTCCTTGGGATGGCTTCGCACACAGTCACCCGTCGTGCGTAGCGCGTGCATCAGCCAAGTAAGGGCGCTGCATCGAACAGATCCGCTGCAAGGAACAGATCCGCTGCAACGAACAAATGGACGAGCTAGCGGGCGGTCCGGCTGGATGGTCCGATCCTCCCTCCAGACCGCCGGGAGCGGCCCCGGCCTACCTTTCTAGCCAGCTGCGGGCGGCCCCGGCCTACCTTTCTAGCCAGCTGCGGGCGGCCCCGGCCTACCTTTCTAGCCAGCTGCGGGCGGCCCCGGCCTACCTTTCTAGCCAGCTGCGGGCGGCCCCGGCCTACCTTTCTAGCCAGCTGCGGGCGGCCCCGGCCTACCTTCCTAGCCAGCTGCGGGCGGCCCCGGCCTACCTTTCTAGCCAGCTGCGGGCGCACACCTATTCACACATACAGGCCCGGTGGATTAACGGCTTAGGAACGGCTTAGCAGCAGTAAATTTACACACACTTCGCGGCTCAGCTCAGCATTTATAAAACACACGGGCCCTGTGACTCAGCGGCCTATGGTCATACGTCACACACCCATGCCGACATACTACTACCTACCCGCTGCATGGCATCCGATGAGTCGGCGGGCTGCTGTGAGGACGGCGACGGCTCCACGGGCAGCCAGCAGCCGTCGCCTGTCCAGGTCCGCTCCTGCTGCTGCTGCTTCTGCTGCTGGGCCGCGGCGTGGCCGTCCGCCGGCGGGGCCCTGCTGCCGGCCGCAGCTGCGGACGGCTGCTGCTGCTGCTGCTGCAGGTGCAGCAGCACGTTGCCGCCGCTGAGGTCGCCATGCGCCACGCCGCTCTTGTGCAAGTACGACATGCCACACGCCACATGCAGCGCCAGCCGTACGACGATGGTGGGCGGCAACAGCGCTGCGGCGGCCGAGCCGTCGGCGCCGTCACCGTCGTCGTCGTCATCGTCGGCACCGCCGCCGCCGCCGCCGCCGGCGCCTTGTCCGACGTGGCTGCAGCTGCCTGGCACCTTGGCGGCCGCCCGTGGGTACGGGTAGGTGGCGGCGGCGTAGCTGCTACCGCTGCTGCCCAGGTGATCTGGCAGGCTGCTGGCAGAGCTCCGTTGGATCCGCGGTGGCGGCGCCGCCATCCCCTCCGACGCCCTCGGCGGCGGCGGCGTCGCCGTCAGCGAGTGCAGCAACCCGGCGCCCCCGGTCGCAAGGAAGGTCCTCAGCGAGCCCGCATTGCAGCGCTCCAGAACCAGGATCAGCCTCCACAGCTCCGGAACCACGACGCCGCCGAGCTTCAGCTCGGAGAGGCTGGCGAGACGGCCGTTGGCGGCTTGCAGGATGGCCCCCACCGGCGTCGCCGCCGCCGCCACCGTCGCCGCTGCGCTGCTGGCGTCGGAGACGCCGCCGGCAGCTGTTGGGGCTGCTGCCATCGGGGCGGCGGCGGCGGCGTACGGCGTCAGCCAGTACGGCGGCTCCTCGTGCATCGGCCGCAGCTCATAGGTGTAGCAGGCGGTGACGTTGGGGTGCGACAGGCTGACGGCGATGGCGGTCTGCTGCATTGCTTGGGACGCACAAGACAGCTCGCTACTGCTGCCGCGTCCGACGTCAGTAGCGGAGCTCCGATGCTGCGGTCGTTATTTAGCGGAGGTAGGCAGCGGTACGTAGCGGCAACGAAGTACATTATCAGGAAGAACTCATACGGGCACGGAGCGCCAGTACCAGCCAAGATCGAGGCATTAATGCATCGATGCCAAGCAAGCTACATGGCAAGCAAGATGCATGCCCAGGTCCGTGCTGAGGTCGGTGCCAAGATGCCGAGATCGGTGCCGAGGTTCTCAGACAAGGTGCCAAGATGCCGAGATCGGTGCCGAGATTCCGAAACAAGGCGCCAAGATGCCGAGCCGGGTCGGTCCTCGTGCGTGCGTTGCGGCTGTGTATGTGTATGTGTGCCAAACACACGTACATCACATCTGCGCCACCCGCTGGGTTCCTTACTTATTACTCCCAAGCAAACAAACAAATACGTACGCGCCCTTCCTCGGCAGCCGCACTCATCTAGATAGCAGGAGCCAGCAGCAGCTAACCAGCTGCACCTGATGGGGATACACCCTGCCTCTCCAGCCACCCGTCCTGCGCCACCCGTCCAACCCCGCTTCCCTGCCTTCGTACACGGGGTTTCCTTGCCCCCCCCCCTCCCTGCCGGCCTTCGTCCCCTCACTCGCGCACCTGCAGCTCTAGGTCCGCCACCGACCTTGCTCGCGGCGGCGCGCCGTACAGTCCCAGCCCCCCGCTGCCCTGCCACAGCATGACGCTCTTGACCGCTACTTCCAGCCCGCGCCATCGCCCCGCGTACACGATGCCCTGCACGCACATACACACGTATGAATTAAACAGTTGTAACGAAGGCATTAAAACGTTGTAACGAAGGCGTTAAACAGTTGTAACGAAGGCGTTAAACAGTTGTAACGAAGGCATTAAACAGTTGTAACGAAGGCATTAAACAGTTGTAACGAAGGTAAGGGAAGGGGAACTGAGTAGGTAATAATGAGGCAAGTAAGGCATGCATGCACGCGCGCAGTATGATAGACCTAGGTACGGTACCGTACGATACGGCATTCAGTAAGTTGGTTGTGGTTGCTTGGATGATCGTATAGTTAGCTCGATAGATAGTCCGATCGCGCGAGTTAGTATGTGCAACCAGGCTGCGGGCGCGCAACAAGACATTCTGAACAACTAAATAAGCGCTTTCCTTCCTTAACACATACAACAGCCGGGGCGCGCCGCACGTAGCTAGCTGCATACACTGTGCGGGTAGCAATTAAGCTGCTGACTACGTAGGTACGTACGTAGTTTGCGCTCCCGGCTCGACATGAGCGCAACAGCGAGCGGGCCCGCGAACGAACGAACGCTATGCGAGCATCCATGATGAGGGCTTCAAGCAAACACGTGCACGCGCACCTGCGCGCCGCGGCCCAGCTCCCCCATCAGGACCAGCGCCGGTGTCGGCGCCAGCTGCAGGGAGGGCGGCAGCAGCGAGCGGGCCGTCGGCTCCGGCGTCGGCGGCGGCGGGGAAGGCGAAGCCCACAGCGGGATGCCGCCGCCTCGGAGCCCTCGACGGAGGGACCCAGAGCAGTCACTGACGGAGCTGCTGCCGCCGATGATGACGGCAGAGCCGCCGCCGCCGCCACCGCCGCCTCCGCCGCCTGCGCCATTGCAGCAGCGGGCGCTGTCGCCTACGTCCGCGGCGGTGCCGGCCGCGGCCGTGGCGCCGTCGGTTCCGGTGGACCGGGGAAACTGCTGCGTTAGGTACTCGCAGGAGCCGCCTTGCGGCGGCAGCGGCAGCAGCTGCGGGTCCCCCCACACGCTCGTATCTTCCTCCGAAACCAGAACGTACTCGTCCTGCGGAAACGGAGAATAAACGCGAGGAACAAAATAAGTAGCTAGATAGTGGTCCAGGTAAAAAGGGCGGGGCGGGATCGCGCCCGCCGATGGTGCATGATTACAAAGTATTATTTCGGGCGACTCAATAATGGCTCCCGCCGTACATCGTACGCACCTGCAGCTGATGGATGCGGGCATGTATGTTGACCAGCTCCGCCTGCGCTACTGTGGATTTGGACATGCACGCCGACTTGTCGCCTGCGGCCTCCTCCTCCTCCTCCTCCTCCTCTTCCTCCTCCTCCCTCTCCTGCTCAATGCCAGCCTCTCCGGTTTCCAGGTCCCCACCTCCGCTTGCGCTGCAGCCTCCTTCGCCCACACTCCGTCCGTCGTCGTCTGTCAGCGCTGACAAGAACGGCAGGGCCTCACTGTCCTCCTCCCCGCCGACATGTACGACCTTTGCTACAACGTCGTTGGAGGCGGTGGCGGGGTCAACATCCAGCGGCACAACGACGGTGGCGGGGTTAACATCCAGCGGCAGCTCATCACCACCGCCGCGCCTCCCACAGCTCTGCTGCTGTCGTTGCCGCTGCCGCCGCCGCCGTACGGCATACACGCAGGCGCCCGCGATGGCCGTCGCGGCCACTAAGCCCGCCACCGCCACGCCCGCTGTCATCCCATCATTCGTCCACCCCGCCACCTGACCGCCTGCCGCCTCACCACTATTGTTCTGCGTCGGCAGCGCGGCGGCGGCGGCGGCGGCGGCATCCTGCGCTCCGGCTCCCGAATTCGCCCCGGGCTCCCTTGCAGGTGATAACGACGACGGTGGCGGCGGCGGTGGCAGCTCATCAGGTACGGACACCTTGATCGTCGACGCCGAGGGCACCAAGGTGACGTCGACGTCGCCAGCAGCTGCGTACCCCCAGTCGACCGGCAGCTCCAGGGAAGGCGGCGGCGGCGACGGCGACGGCGCGGCGCCGGGGATGTACGGCGGCGGCAGCCACGTGAGCGTTACGTTCCGGCCCTCCAGGCCGCACCAGCGGAAGCGCCAAAAGGTGATGCTTCGAAGCGATAGGATCCTCGTCGATTTTGCTGTTGGTGTTGGTGCAACTGGTGGTGGCCAGGTTAACGGGGGTGCCGTGAAGCCGTCGTCACCGCCGTCGTCTTGTTGTGGCGCGGCAGCGGCGGCCTCGGTTGGAGGTTGCTTCGCCTGCGCCGCCGCCGCTGGCGACGGCGCCTGGCCCAGCTGCTCGCGCAACAGCTCCGGAGCCACCAGCTCGGAGCCGCGCAGCATGGCGGCCACCTCCTCAGCGACCCACGGGTCGGTGATGATTGCGGTGCTGTTGTGCGCGGCGCACCACGCCATCAACAGCACCTCCCGCTCCGGAACCACCATCACGACTCCGTCCAGGAACGCTCGCGGCAGACCCACGGGTCGCGGGACGCCGCCGGAAACGGTGTCGTGCCTGCTGGTTGGATAGGTGGGCGGCGCCGCCTTCCCGGTTGCGCCTTCGGGCGGCGTGTTGTCGCCGGCGGGTGCCGCCACCACACCAGCAGCTGTGGCTACCGCTCGTCTGTCGAAGTCGAGGGTCCACAGGCACGAGGTGAAGTTCGTCAGACCGCGCCACAAGCCGCCGGTGGGCGACAGACCGGCAGGGACGGCGGTGGCGGCGGCGGCGGCGCCGCCGCCGCCCCGTGCGCTCCCTGCTGCCGCCGCCGGCGGCTGCTGCCCGCCGTATGTCGGCGGCAGCACGGCGGCGGAACCAGTCGTACGCGCGAGCCTGACAACCGTCCGCGGCTGGACAGTGGCGGCGACAGGTGCTTCGCGGGTGCTCTGGTTCGCAGTAGGGGCGGCAGCAGCAGCGGCGGCGGCAGCAGCGGCAGTAGCGGCGGCGGGGGGCCGCAGTGTTTCCACGGCGGCGGAGGGATGCAGTCCAGCCGGGGGCGCCTCGCTGAGGATTAGATCGCGCAGGGTGATCGAAGCGAGGCGAGGTCGCAGGTTGATGAGGGCGGGGCGGGAGGTGAGGTTGAGCGTCCGGGGACCTGCGGGGTCGCCTAGAATGACCGCCGGCTGCAAGATGTGGACCTGTATGCGGCGGAGTAGCAGTAGTACCGGTATGTAGTAAACACTCGCATGGGTTATTATCTCAACACGTGGTGAGCGTGGTGGGGTTACACGCACGCACCGCGTACGCCGTGTTAGTTGCTGTGCGCCCGTCGTTCAAAAACCCTAAACGAAACGAAAAACACATACAGCTAGATACCGGTAATAACCAAGCTAGGTAGATATGTAGGCGCGCACTCAACCTGTACATTGCGGTAGTCGTCTCCCCACTCTGCCAGCTCCTCCTCCACCAGGGCCGCGTCCGCCACCACCACCATACGGATAGGCACATCCGGCGGTATTCCCCTATTGCCACCCGCCGCAGCTACCCGGGTAGGAGTAGCAGTGCTGCTGCGGAAAATGCGGGGGCTGATTCTGCCGGAGGCCAGAGGCATCACGCTTTGGAACACCGTCACCTCTGGAGGCATGCCCTCCGGCTGCAGCCGACACACGAACGCCCTAGCGGCAGCAGAGACGATGGGACCGATGCCAGCAGTGTCGGGCGGGGCGGCGGCGGCAGCGCCGGATGCAGCAGAATGCGTGCCGCCGGGCTCGAACTCGGGACCACGTCCCGGTAGGATCCCACCGGGACGCCCGGCGGCGCCGCACACTGGCGTGTCGCCAGAATCGCCGCTGGTGACGGCGCCGCCGCCTCCCCCAGAGCCGTACACACCCAAGGCACCGCTGCCGCCGGCGCCATGGTCACGCCCCTCGCCGCCGCCGCCGTCGCCGCCACCGCCGCCGCCGCTGTCGTGGGTGGTGGTGGCCGTGCACCCCGGCCACAGCGGGAACTCGCAAGCGGCGGCACGACTGTTGGGATCTGGGGGCTGCTTCGTCGCCCCGCTGAGGCGGACGTTGACGTAGCTGACGTCCACGCCGGCGGCGGCGTCCGCGAGCCTGCCCGTGTGGATCAGCAGCTCCCCGGGATCTCCAGGTAGCGCCCCCTGAACCTGCAAGACGTACGAACGAGGACGGGCGGACGGAGTTTGTACGTCGGATGGCGGTACATACGTACGTACGTTGTACATCATGCTCTGGCGCCCCTGCGGCGGCGGCGCTCGCTTGGGCAGCAGCAGCGGCAGGCAAGCAGGCAGGCAGGCAGGCAGGCAGGCAGGCAGGGAGGCAGGGAGGCAGGGAGGCTCTATCGAGCGATATGCTGCTGGCTAGCTTAGCTGCACATAGGCCAGCAGCAAGGAAGGGCGCTAGGTGCGGGCAGGCAGCAGGCAGCACGTAGGTCTAACCGCCGTCGTGCGTCAGACATATGCATCCTCGCCGCTGCTCCGTTGCCTTGCTTGCGCGGTGCCCGTGCCAATAATAGGATGAACGGCGGGTAATACGCCTGCGAATAAATCCAGCCCCTCCCTTCATTCCCACATTTCCCGCGTTCAATCCCACGACGTACGACATACATACACCCGGTCACCCGCTGGCTAGGCGATCGACCCGCGCACCAGGCTGCCCTGGAAGGAGCTCGACTGCCAGATCGCGCAAGGCCCTCGTCCCGCATCCACCGCCGCCGCCGCCGCACCGTCCAGCAACCCCGCCGCCACCAGCGCCGGACCAAAAGCGGCGGTCGCCGCCTGGCCACCGCCGCCTTGCCGTGTGTCCACGTTGGCAGCACCAGCATCCTGGGCGGCTACCGGCGGCGGTGGTGCACCTGCTGCTGCCAGGACCACGACTGCTGCTGGCCGTGACGGCAGCAGCGGTGCTGGCAGCGGCGGTGGCGACGACGGCAGTGGTGGTGGTGGAATTTTGTTTTGCTCCGAGTCGCCGATGTCATCGACTTCTGTTGCGTCGGTGGCGGTGGTGGTGGTGGTGGTTGCGTTGGTGAGGGTGGTGGTTGTGGTGGTGAGGGTGGTGGCGTGGGCCCAGGCGGCAAGCTCCGCTCTGTCCAGGTGCAACCCAATGTTGCGAAGGACCAGCAGTAGAGGGATGGCGGCACCGGCGGAGGTGGTGCTGCCGGTGGGGTACCGACTCGTGACGATGAATGTCCTGAAGGCGGGAGGCGGGAGGCAGGCAGCCACAGCGTCGTGCGTGCGTACACGTATGTACTGTATGGGCCCACCAAGCAAACGTTATATCGCGGGCAGTAATGAGGCAGGGGTTTTATGAACTCCGAAAGCTAGATAGGCTGCCGTACGTACGAACGAGCATCGCTGCGTACCGCCGTATCGTAGTGGCAGGTGGGAAATAAAATATCGCGGAAGTAATTGTAAGGAATCGATCTGCTGCACTTTCGCGCGCCAAACAACTGATTGGCAATCCTGCCACGTACTACGTACGATATGGTGCCCGATCGACGACAGACAGACGACGTACATGCGTACGGCTAGTCCGCGTACGGTGGCTGGTCACAGCACACCTAGTCACCCACACATGTGTGCACACGCAAGCATACATGCACGTGCGTGGCGCGCCCGCCATCCATCCATCCGTACATCCGTACATGTCTCATACATCAGCCTCCTGTACGAAGGACGACCCCGCGACAGCCAGCAGCCACACCCACGCCCCCCGCGTCACCCGACCTGGCCACGCACCAGGGGAGGCCGCGGAGGAGTCCCAGTGGGTACTGCGACGGAGGGCCCAGGGGCAGCCCGATGAGTACCAGGTCGCGTAGCTCCAGAACCACACGACTCGTGGCGATCTCCGATGAGCTGCTGCTGCTGCTGACCCAGCTGCTGCTGCTGCTGCTGCTGCTGCTGCTGGTGCTGCTGCTGCTGCTGGTGCTGCTGCTGCTGCTGGTGCTGGTGCTGCTGGTGCTGCTGCTGCTGCTGCTGCTGCTGCTGCTGCTGTCAAAGCCCGTGGTGATGTTGAAGAGGGACGCCACGCCCGCGAGGTCTACTACGGGCACCCGCACGCCGGCGCAGGGGGCGGCGGCGGTTTCTGGTGCGCCACTACTGCAACTGCTGCTGCCGCTGATGACGACGACGGAGTGGACGATGGGTATCGGCGGGAAGCGCAGCCCAACGGCTCGGATAGGCACCGCGCATGGCGTCGGCGGTGGCGGCAGCGGCCCCTCAGGCGCTGGTACGGCAGCGGCGTCGGCGGCAGCGGCAATGTCAGCGGCGGCGTCGGCGGTTGTGGTGTTGGCGTTGGCGGCGTCGGCGGTGGTGGGGGCGGGGGCGGGGGCCGCCACCGGCCACCCGTGCCTACTACGACTTGGTACGACAGTGGTGGTGTCTGCCAGGGTGATGTCTCCCGCTATGTGTATGTGCAGGGGCACGATCGGACTGCCGGGCGTTTGGCGCAGCGCCAGCGCCTCTATCAGGTCCTGACCGCTCGACACGGCTAGAGCGACACACGGGTGCGCAGCTGGGGGGCCATTGCAGCTGAGGCTGACGTTGACGGCGGTCATGTGGCCAATGGACGACGACCAGTGGGAGAGCTGCAGCAATCCCGGCGCGACGGTGATGTTCGGCGATGGCGTGAAACGACACGCGGCCGCCTGGTGGGCGGAGAGGGCCGCGCAGGAGGGCGTGGTGATGCGTATGTTCTCCAGGAGCAGCTGCGCGCCGGGGGTCAGGAGTTGTACGGCGCGGAGCATGAGGAGTTGCGACGGCTGCAGCGGCTCGGAGGGGTGCACCAGCGTTGCGCCTGCGAACGCGGTGTGATAGATCGTCATCGAAGTTTAGGGTGGGGTCTAGGGTGGGGGCTACTGAGGGAAGGGGGAGGCGGAGGTAGGGACGGGCGGCTGGCTGGTGGCATCCAATCACCCACGCACACATATACCTCGAAATTAACTGCTGCTGGCGACTACACGTACGTGTCCTTACTGCCAGCGCCCGCACCTTCAAGTGCAAGGTCGCGAAGCACAAGCGTTGTGTTGACGCCCCCTATCAGGAATGCCGCTTTGGATGTGATCAAGGCAAGGTCCAGCACCGCGTCCGCCTGGCGCGATCCTCCCGCGAGGATTGTGATGCGCTCCGGCTCGAGCGATATGGGCGGCCCGGCAGCCGGATACTGCAGCACAACACGTTCTCTGATGCTGCATATAATCGATCCTCCATCTGATGAATGGCTGCTGCTGCAAGCTGCCCCCAGGAGCGCTGCCGGCGTCAACGTCAGCGGAGCAGTGAGCACCCCTTGGAAGGCGAGTACCGTCAAGATTAAAGTAATTGACACTATAACCATATAGGTTGTAACAAATGGCATCCGGGATGCTGTAAATTTGGACGCGCTGACCCGTGTGACGACACGATGAACGGAGGCTCCGAAGATTTTATACAGCCTCTTATGCCATCATTATCTTTCGGGATTGAGGACAACTTTTTAACGATTACGTTTCTCTACTGACGACGAAACGAAATAAAATAAGAAAGTGTCACAAAGGCTCAGGTAGGGCTATCGTGCCCGCTGCAATCCTGCAGGACGCGATCCATGTGAATAAATATCCAAAATGAATAGGCAATCTGCCAATCGATCAGCTACGGTTATTTCGGGGGCTCATACTTTTAACGGACCGAAACTGTACTGTAGGCGTGGCAGGTTCATTTCCTTCACGCAGTTACCCAACCATGTTCTATACCGGGTATCAATACCGTGACAATTCATTTCTATTTTGCTGTCGTTGCGGCAATTCATAAAAAGCCAAGACACATTTTATAAACACCGGTAAACGGCGGTAGTCTTGCTTGTAACATGCCAAATGGGTTATGGCATTACTACGACCGCTGTGATGTCATTATGCTATTTATTATGGATTAAGGTGCATGCGGTTTACAAGATAACCTAAAGGCACCTCGTAAGGCATGTACTTTGTCTTCATATGTGCCGCTTTCTTGAAAGCTCGTAGGTAAAGAGACATGACACTGTCGATAAGACTCTTACGACTGGCTTAGGACTCCCAGACTGCCGGTTCCATGCCCATTTTTCTGTACCTTACTTGTGTAGGTAACTTTGCTCCACACTTCGCCCAACTCCCTTCACCCAACTCCACATTTAACGTGCGAAACGCATGTAAACGTTGTATAACGTATAGTAAAGCAGTGGAAGGTAGCGTAGGGTAGGGAGGGAACCGTTGCTTTGCAGATAACTGTAGTCAACCGTCAGCAGATGGTCTTCGCGGAAAAAGTGGCACCTGCATGGGGACCATATACCAACTGTGCATGAGCTTACGCAAATGATAAACACTGTTTCGTCATGGCGTCAATACTAAGCGTACGATTAACTCGATGAAAGCGCAGATGTACGGATATCGGGTCGCTCATCACCAATAAATAGATGAAATCCAGTTATGGCACAGGTAGCACGACGGGCGCACTGTTATCGCAGCTCCGCTGTTTACGCCAGTGATACATTTTTGCCGTATACGGAGCCCTGCTGTGACTAGGTCATCCGAGTCGATCCGCGACAAAGCGACGAACGATTGCTCTGCTACTCAGGATAAAGGCAACCATGCTCTGGTTATTACCATTAGCTCACTTCACTGCACCGTGGTATGAGACATAATAGATCGTGGCCGCGTAGGCCGCCCTGCCTTGCTTGCCGCCTTTGCTTGCTGGGCGGTGAGCACCCGACTTCCCCCCGCCGGGCCGCCTCCGCCAGCAGTCCAAGCCAGCCAGCAGCGCTCCCCGCCGTGCTGGTGGGCGTTCCCTACCTGCTGGTCGCCGTCTGCCTGGCGCCGTCGGCTTCTAGTGCGGCTTCTAGCCCTGCCTAGCCTGCCAGCTTTTGGGGGCGGGGGCGGCCGTCATGGCGCCGTGGCGGCGTCATTGCATCACATCAGCTCCTGGATGCGCCTGGTCGCTGTCTCCCTGGAGCCATCGGCTGCTAGCCTGCCAGCGTTTTTGGGCAGGGGCCGTCATGGCGCCGCCGTGGCAGCGCCCTTGCAGCAGCAGCTGTTCCTGGCTGGATGTGCCTGCCTGTTGTGGAATAATAATAATAATAATAATAATAATAATAATAATAATAATAATAATAATAATAATAATAATAATAATAATAATAATAATAATAATAATAATAATAATAATAATAATAATAATAATAATAATAATAATAATAATAATAATAATAATAATAATAATAATAATAATAATAATAATAATAATAATAATAATAATAATAATAATAATAATAATAATAATAATAATAATAATAATAATAATAATAATAATAATAATAATAATAATAATAATAATAATAATAATAATAATAATAATAATAATAATAATAATAATAATAATAATAATAATAATAATAATAATAATAATAATAATAATAATAATAATAATAATAATAATAATAATAATAATAATAATAATAATAATAATAATAATAATAATAATATTACGCCGGCCGGAGCCTGGCGTGTATTAAGGGGGTGGGGAACTGAGGGGCGGACTCCGCCCCTATATGCCCACACCACCGGGGAGCCTGTTGTGGAATGGTTGGTGGCTGCACGTGCCGTGCATCCATCGCCAGCCTGCCAGCAGTCCGACGGCCCCGGTGGAAGCTGTCGCCGCCGCCCTCCTGCTGCCCCGGCGGCTAGGTTAACATACCAGTACGTATGCAGGCACTCGGACGGCCCTCTCGATCGGAAGCTGTCGCCGCCCTCTTGCTAGCTAGCTGCCCCGGCCGGATGGATTGGCGTGTTCCCGGGATGGGCAACTCCGTACTGCCAACCCCCCTCAGTGTTCGGCCTGGTACGCACCCCCATGCATGCGTGCAGCTCGAGGCCTTGGCCACTGCCGCCCCCTGGGCCTGCCACTGCCGCCCCCCCCCCGCGAGAGGCGTAACCCTATGGCACACATTGACCCCATAACAAAGGGGTCAAGAGGGGTTACCGACCCGAGGGGTTGGCTTAGGTTCACTGACCAAGCCCTTAAGCCAGCCCTAACCAAACCCGACCTGGTACCTGCGTCGGTTACATATTAAGTGCATTCAACACATAGCGAGACACAATGCACAATGCACGGTTAAATATCCGCTGTGTGAAGATAGTCGGCTGTCGCCATTGAAAATCAGATTCCAGTCCACCGTACGTACCAGTTCACGAAGAGTGCTCGTGCGCGAAAGCGTGTATCTGCTGCTGCGGGAGGCACTAGGCAGGGGTGTCCCCGGGGGGCGGGGGCCCCCTGCTGCCTCCGGTTTTTCCTTCCTGGCGGCCTCCGGGCTGTGTATAAATGTGCGTCCCGCTTGTGGCTCACCTCCCCGCAGCTGTGGAAAGTGCGCTGCTGGGAGAACCGGCACAAGGTAGGAAGTCTTCTGGCGCCTTGCTGGCCGTCGACGGGTGGGGTGGGGTATGCTCTGTTCGCTCGCGGCGCTCCCATACATAAAAGGCGTGCCCGAACAATAATAAGTGTGGCTCGCTCGTGTGGCTTTGAGGAAATCATCGGCTGCTGTGCTTATTTCCCCTGCACCCTTGAAAGAGCCGTTGCGTCTCAGCAGGAGCAAAAGCTAGCAAACTAGCAGGTATCGAAGCAAACGAGTTCACCGAAAAGTAACACGTACGGCGCGCGTGCACTATTGACCTCGGTTTGTGGGGTTTATGGGAAGAGCTTCGGGGCCTTACTCCTATACAATACAATGCCGCAGCAGCAGGTGAACAAGGCGGCGTTCGTTCTCGAGGGCCGTCACCAGGTACCGGTTCATAAATGTATGCGCGAACTTCTATAGAGGCAAAGGCTGTCGGCTATGTTTTAACCCCATTGACGATGCATCGCCAGTAGCGCGGGCACAGTTACGGGCAGTTGGATGTTTTTAGGTACTACCGGTAATCCACACTAATTTTGCCATCACGTTTTTTTCCCTGTGACTTCGATTTTAGAGTGCCTTATCTCCAATTTGAAGGGAATCAGAAAGGAGTGCTCACAGCAGGTCGTGGATGTCCCCTACTACAATTATTGGTGCCGTACGCTACGCCCAGCACGCGTGCTCATGAAACTTTCCGCCACGCTGATGACGCGCACGTGTAATCATTCACGTACGTATGCAAGTTTTATTTACAGGCTTGGATGCCGTGCAGCAGACGGCTATGACTTGCTGGCTGCGCCGCACAACAGCGCGAAAAGGGCGGGGGCTGGTGGTCCCCCTCTTACTCCGGGTAGTGGCCTTCTGGATCGTGCCGTTCGCCGTGGGGTGGTGGAGTTTTGGGCCCTTCTGAGGGGCTTTGCTGCACTGGGGCTTCCCCAGAAAGGCTGGCTGGTTCCGATGTTTGCATCGTTGCGGCGCTTCACTGGTTCGTCGGGTGCTGGGCTGTTAGGTTGGTTGGTGGCCAGTTCCTGATAGGGGAGCCTCTAGTGCAAATTCCCCCTGGGGTGCTGGCTGCTGCTCTGTGTGCCTACGGCCTGTCGATTTGGTGTTCTGGTGGGTTGCCTTTGTTCCGGTGCAGGTCGGTCTTTGTTTCTCCGTCTTGTTCAGTGTCAGGCGATGCGCCCGATGGTTCTACATCTTGGTCTGGAACCCACTGTAACCGTTACAACAACAACAGCTGGCTTCTGTCTCCCTTATCTGACTAGTAGTGGACCACTGGCCTATCGAATGATCAGCATCGATTCCCAGCAGGTTGAAAGCAATAGGGTTGTGTAGATGGGGCATGGCAACCGCGGGGACGGGAGGCAAACTGCTGCCATGAGATCAATACCCAACACCCTGATGAGACCCGCCCTAACAGTCAATGACTGTCCTACGCGTTGTAAGGATCAAGTAAGGCGGCCCTAAAAGACGGTCGTGCCATACAAGCTTTCCGTTTGTAACTTTCAATCCAAAACAAGGTGACAACTGAAAAGCGCATACACTTAGGCAGCACGTAGTATAAACCGACCCAGACGTGCACTTAGGCAGCACGTAGTGTAAACCAAGTCCAGACGCCTACCTGGGCAGGGTTCACCTGCGTCGCTCAACCGAGCGCACGGGGCTGAACGAATGCGGTTTGGCCAAAGCAAAAGACGAGTGAACGGCCTGCAAACCAGCGCAGGCTGGAACGCGCAGCGCACTAGCTACTTCCCCGGAACCGCACGTATTATCTAAAATACGTGCCGAATTGCCAAAACAGCATGACAAACTCCCTTTTCTCGCCATTTGTCTTCCCAAGTACATGTTCTGCAATGAATATTCTAGGGCATCCAACCCCGAAGGTAGAGCCATCAAGCGAATCGTCGCTTGGCACCGAACGAAAGAGACGCAGAGAAGAAAATGACTCACCCAGCCGAGATGCGCACGGCAAACCACAAAAAATCGACAACAAGGACCCGGAGGATGGACAAACAGCGGCAATAACCACGCCGGGGCAAGTAGAACAAAGGGTCCCCTGTCAGCGGAACGGACACCAACTAACTGTAGCCCAAGCAGCCCCTCACCAGGAGAAAACAGCAGAGCGCCGCAACAAGCAAGCCTAGCAGAAACCCTCCAGAGACCCAAGGAAACCTGCCCTCATGCAGAGACAAACCGTATCTGGAAGACATGGTTGCAACTTGCCAGCTATGGAGCCCTCAAGGAGCATGTCTCGGTGCGCTGGGCTGGTTGGGCACTGCGGTTCGTGCTGGTGGTGACTGGCGGTGATTGGTCACTCCGAGGGAACGCCGCCGGCCTATGGTTGTTGTTATCGTTACAGTGGGCTCCAGACCTGAAAAGGTAGAGCCATCGGGCGCATCGCCTGACACTGAAAAAGACAAGGAAAGCAGAGAAAACCGACGGTTCCGAAAGACAAACCACCCAGAGCCTCACAACCGAGAGCCCAGAGGAAACAGCAAGCACCAATACACAGGGGGAGGTTGCGCTGATGGCTCCCCTGCACATGGCCACATGCATCCCAAGCAGACCCCCGAATGGAGAGACAGCAGCACGCCTCGGCAACACAATCGGATAACTGGCCCCCCAAGATCCCGAAAACGTCCCACACCCGAAACGGGCCGATGCCCATAGCGAGACGGGAAGAAACAATGGTACTTAATACCATTAACCTATGGTGTGCTTCGGGGGAGTGGAGGCCTTGACAGATGCCGGTCACAGCCTGGCCTCTTGCATCATCCCAAAGTTGTTCCAGATGATGTTGATAAGCACTGGGGGCTAGAGGGCATTTAAGAAAGCTACACCAGAGTGACGGTGTGGTAACGAGACAACGTCTTGCGTCCCTCCGCAGTTAGTTCGTGGGCCCTATCATAGGTGGTGTTGAGAAACACCGTTGTTTTGTTGTAGGCAGACAGAGATCAAGCAGAAGTCTTAAGCACGCTCGCCACGGATGCGGCGGGCCAGCTGGATGTCCTTGGGCATGATGGTCACACGCTTGGCGTGGATGGCGCACAGGTTGGTGTCCTCAAACAGACCCACAAGGTAGGCCTCAGCAGCCTCCTGAAGAGCCAGCACGGCCTGGCTCTGGAAGCGCAGGTCGGTCTTGAAGTCCTGAGCAATCTCACGGACCAGACGCTGGAAAGGTAATTTGCGAATGAGAAGCTCCGTGCTCTTCTGGTATTTCCTAATTTCACGAAGAGCAACCGTGCCTGGGCGGTAGCGATGAGGCTTCTTAACACCGCCGGTGGCCGGGGTCTTACGAGCGGCCTTGGTGGCCAGCTGCTTACGGGGCGCCTTGCCACCGGTGGACTTGCGAGCAGTCTGCTTAGTGCGGGCCATATTGAAGTTGAGGTGATAGAGAAGAAGCTGGTAGTGAATTGCGATTTCTGTGGGCCAAACTTGAATTTGTAGCGCGCGAAAAGCAGTTGTACGACGGGCGTTGTCTCGGTGACCCAACAGCGCGGTGAGCGGCGTGTCCGCCCAGGAAGAGTATTGGCAGGATAAAAGCCTGATAGGATAAAGCTTTATACTAAAGTATAATAGATTGACATTGCCTTAACTCTATAGTTCATTATCTCTTCAGGAAGTCACACTAAACATGTCTGGTCGTGGCAAGGGTGGCAAGGATCTGGGCAAGGGCGGTGCCAAGCGCCATCGCAAGGTGCTTCGCGACAATATTCAGGGCATCACCAAGCCCGCTATTCGCCGTCTGGCTCGCCGTGGCGGTGTAAAGCTGTCGCCGCCGCCCTCCTGCTGCCCTGGCGGCTAGGTTAACATACCAGTACGTATGCAGGCACTCGTACGGCCCCCTCGATCGGAAGCTGTCGCCGCCCTCTTGCTAGCTAGCTGCCCCGGCCGGATGGATTGGCGTGTTCCCGGGATGGGCAACTCCGTACTGCCAACCCCCCTCAGTGTTCGGCCTGGTACGCACCCCCATGCATGCGTGCAGCTCGAGGCCTTGGCCACTGCCGCCCCCTGGGCCTGCCACTGCCGCCCCCCCCCGCGAGAGGCGTAACCCTATGGCACACATTGACCCCATAACAAAGGGGTCAAGAGGGGTTACCGACCCGAGGGGTTGGCTTAGGTTCACTGACCAAGCCCTTAAGCCAGCCCTAACCAAACCCGACCTGGTACCTGCGTCGGTTACATATTAAGTGCATTCAACACATAGCGAGACACAATGCACAATGCACGGTTAAATATCCGCTGTGTGAAGATAGTCGGCTGTCGCCATTGAAAATCAGATTCCATTCCACCGTACGTACCAGTTCACGAAGAGTAGTGCTCGTGCGCGAAAGCGTGTATCTGCGCGAAAGCGTGTATCTGCTGCGGGAGGCACTAGGCAGGGGCGTCCTCGGGGGGCGGCGGCCCCCTGCTGCCTCCGGTTTTTCCTTCCTGGCGGCCTCCGGGCTGTGTATAAATGTGCGTCCCGCTTGTGGCTCACCTTCCCGCAGCTGTGGAAAGTGCGCTGCTGGGAGAACCGGCACAAGGTAGGAAGTCTTCTGGCGCCTTGCTGGCCGTCGACTACGGGTGGGGTGGGGTATGCTCTGTTCGCTCGCGGCGCTCCCATACATAAAAGGCGTAAGCCTGCCTCGGCCTGTAGATGCGAGAAGCCTCCAGCAGCTAGCCGCCGCGCCTGATCGGTTTCCCCTTGCGCTCGCCTGCGGCATTCCTGGCACTGCGTGCCCTGCTACCGTGCGGTGGTCGATGCGCACGACGGGCACGCATGGTGCCAGTCCCCGGGCTGGCTGGGCGATCTATCGGGAGAGAGGTCCCGTTGGCTGGCGCTGGCCTGTATGCATGCATGGTCGGCGGTTGGCTGCCCCAGCTGGTGTTCGGCCGCTGTCCCGTGTGGGCTGTGGCTGGTGCAAGCCACTCCATCTCAGCGCAATTGATCTCGGATGCTGCTGCATGCATGCTCCGGGCTGTTTATTTCACTCCGGCCGGCGATGCCTTACTTGCCCATCCATCCGGGGGGACCCGCTTGCTGGTGCCGTACGTGCGCTTTCGCGCATGCATTCAAGTGTGGTTGCTTGTTTGTAGGCCGTCTGTGGGCTTTTGCTCAGCTAGGTGTTTGTGCCGCGGTACATACGGGTGGGGTGCTGTCGTCATGGCCACCTACCCACCCGTTGCTCCGTGTGGTTGGTGCACCAACGTGTTTGCATTGCTTGCACGCGTGCGGCGGTGTGCTGCTGGCTGAACCCTGGCTGCGTGCCCAGGTACGTCTGCACGGCTCCTGCCAATCATGGCGCTTCGTGGGCAGTCTGTCCGCCTGTATTGAGCCTTCGATCTGGGCCCGAGCTGTTTGTGGCTTGTATCCATTGTGGTTTGCACCGCCTAGTTTGTTTCTGTTGCCTGCGACCGTGTCGATGCGTGCGCCTATCCTTCCACGACCCGTGCCTGCTGCCTGTGATGAGCCAGATAGAGCTGCAGCCACGCAGATGGGCAGAGCCTCTTGATGTGCCCATCCAGCCACGCACGTTATTAGCTCACTCGAGGATAAATGCCAGCTACATAATCAACGTACGTCGTGCGTGCGCGCGGGTCCTTGCGCGTTGCAAACGCATACACCCAAAAACCTATACATTTCGTTCGTCGCGCGGCGCGGAGCATTCGTGCCGTGGACTGCCATTGCACGCATGCGTCGTTTACCAAGTTGTTTGGGTGCGTGAGGTAAACTCAATTTCGTTCAGCTGGCATTCCGTGCGTTCCAGGACCGCACGCGCTCTATAATGCTTTAATAGGAAGTAACAAGCGCTTCTTCTGAATGGATCTAACGCTACTGCAAGTTGAAATATATCACTTCGTTGCGCGTGGAATGGATGGACTCTGAGCAACGAAGCACGTGTGCGTCGTGCCCGAACAATAATAAGTGTAGCTCGTGTGGCTTTGAGGAAATCATCGGCTGCTGTGCTTATTTCCCCTGCACCCTTGAAAGAGCCGTTGCGTCTCAGCAGGAGCAAAAGCTAGCAAACTAGCAGGTATCGAAGCAAACGAGTTCACCGAAAAGTAACACGTACGGCGCGCGTGCACTATTGACCTCGGTTTGTGGGGTTTATGGGAAGAGCTTCGGGGCCTTACTCCTATACAATACAATGCCGCAGCAGCAGGTGAACAAGGCGGCGTTCGTTCTCGAGGGCCGTCACCAGGTACCGGTTCATAAATGTATGCGCGAACTTCTATAGAGGCAAAGGCTGTCGGCTATGTTTTTACCCCATTGACGATGCATCGCCAGTAGCGCGGGCACAGTTACGGGCAGTTGGATGTTTTTAGGTACTACGTACCGGTAATCCACACTAATGTTGCCATCACGTTTTTTCCCTGTGACTTCGATTTTAGAGTGCCTTGTCTCCAATTTGAAGGGAATCAGAAAGGAGTGCTCACAGCAGGTCGTGGATGTCCCCTACTACAATTATTGGTGCCGTACGCTACGCCCAGCACGCGTGCTCATGAAACTTTCCGCCACGCTGATGACGCGCACGTGTAATCATTCACGTACGTATGCAAGTTTTATTTACAGGCTTGGATGCCGTGCAGCAGACGGCTATGACTTGCTGGCTGGGCCGCACAACAGCGCGAAAAGGGCGGGGGCTGGCCTTACTCCGGGTAGTGGCCTTCTGGATCGTGCCGTTCGCCGTGGGGTGGTGGAGTTTTGGGCCCTTCTGAGGGGCTTTGCTGCACTGGGGCTTCCCCAGAAAGGCTGGGATGCAGTGGGGCCTCGGCATCCTTTCTTGCGGGTTGTCGCCAGTCGCCTTGTGTGCGGGGGACTGGCTGAGGTACAGGTGGATTCGTGATCGGCCCGGGTTGTCTTGGGGAGCGGGGTTTCCCGTGCTTCATACTTTCTGGCTATATAGGCGTGTTGAGCCCTGCTAGGGGTCCGTGCCTTATGGGATGAGAGGTGGCGGGTTCCGATGTTTGCATCGTTGCGGCGCTTCACTGGTTCGTCGGGTGCTGGGCTGTTAGGTTGGTTGGTGGCCAGTTCCTGATAGGGGAGCCTCTAGTGCAAATTCCCCCTGGGGTGCTGGCTGCTGCTCTGTGTGCCTACGGCCTGTCGATTTGGTGTTCTGGTGGGTTGCCTTTGTTCCGGTGCAGGTCGGTCTTTGTTTCCTCCGTCTTGTTCAATGTCAGGCGATGCGCCCGATGGTTCTACCTCTTGGTCTGGAACCCCCTGTAACCGTTACAACAACAGCGCACAACAGCTGGCTTCTGTCTCCCTTATCTGACTAGTAGTGGACCACTGGCCCATCGAATGATCAGCATCGATTCCCAGCAGGTTGAAAGCAATAGGGTTGTGTAGATGGGGCATGGCAACCGCGGGGACGGGAGGCAAAGTGGCAAACTGCTGCCATGAGATCGATACCCAACACCCTGATGAGACCCGCCCTAACAGTCAATGACTGTCCTACGCGTTGTAAGGATCAAGTAAGGCGGCCCTAAAAGACGGTCGTGCCATACAAGCTTTCCGTTTGTAACTTTCAACTCCAAAACAAGGTGACAACTGGAAAGCTCATACACTAAGGCAGCACGTAGTATAAACCGACCCAGACGTGCACTTAGGCAGCACGTAGTCTAAACCAAGTCCAGACGCCTACCTGGGCAGGGTTCACCTGCGTCGCTCAACCGAGCGCACGGGGCTGAACGAATGCGGTTTGGCCAAAGCAAAAGACGAGTGAACGGCCTGCAAACCAGCGCAGGCTGGAACGCGCAGCGCACTAGCTACTTCCCCGGAACCGCACGTATTATCTAAAATACGTGCCGAATTGCCAAAACAGCATGACAAACTCCCTTTTCTCGCCATTTGTCTTCCCAAGAACATGTTCTTCAATGAATATTCTAGGGGATCCAAACCCGAAGGTAGAGCCATCAAGCGAATCGTCGCTTGGCACCGAACGAAAGAGACGCAGAGAAGAAAATGACTAACCCAGCCGAAATGCGCACGGCAAACCACAAAAAATCGACAACAAGGACCCGGAGGATGGACAAACAGCGGCAATAACCACGCCGGGGCAAGTAGAACAAAGGGTCCCCTGTCAGCGGAACGGACACCAACTAACTGTAGCCCAAGCAGCCCCTCACCAGGAGAAAACAGCAGAGCGCCGCAACAAGCAAGCCTAGCAGAAACCCTCCAGAGACCCAAGGAAACCTGCCCTCATGCAGAGACAAACTGTATCTGGAAGACATGGTTGCAACTTGCCAGCTATGGAGCCCTCAAGGAGCATGTCTCGGTGCGCTGGGCTGGTTGGGCACTGCGGTTCGTGCTGGTGGTGACTGGCGGTGATTGCTCACTCCGAGGGAACGCCGCCGGCCTATGGTGTGCTTCGGGGGAGTGGAGGCCTTGACAGATGCCGGTCACAGCCTGGCCTCTTGCATCATCCCAAAGTTGTTCCAGATGATGTTGATAAGCACTGGGGGCTAGAGGGCATTTAAGAAAGCTACACCAGAGTGACGGTGTGGTAACGAGACAACGTCTTGCGTCCCTCCGCAGTTAGTTCGTGGGCCCTATCATAGGTGGTGTTGAGAAACACCGTTGTTTTGTTGTAGGCAGACAGAGATCAAGCAGAAGTCTTAAGCACGCTCGCCACGGATGCGGCGGGCCAGCTGGATGTCCTTGGGCATGATGGTCACACGCTTGGCGTGGATGGCGCACAGGTTGGTGTCCTCAAACAGACCCACAAGGTAGGCCTCAGCAGCCTCCTGAAGAGCCAGCACGGCCTGGCTCTGGAAGCGCAGGTCGGTCTTGAAGTCCTGAGCAATCTCACGGACCAGACGCTGGAAAGGTAATTTGCGAATGAGAAGCTCCGTGCTCTTCTGGTATTTCCTAATTTCACGAAGAGCAACCGTGCCTGGGCGGTAGCGATGAGGCTTCTTAACACCGCCGGTGGCCGGGGTCTTACGAGCGGCCTTGGTGGCCAGCTGCTTACGGGGCGCCTTGCCACCGGTGGACTTGCGAGCAGTCTGCTTAGTGCGGGCCATATTGAAGTTGAGGTGATAGAGAAGAAGCTGGTAGTGAATTGCGATTTCTGTGGGCCAAACTTGAATTTGTAGCGCGCGAAAAGCAGTTGTACGACGGGCGTTGTCT
This sequence comes from Yamagishiella unicocca, assembly GCA_003116995.1. Taxonomy (NCBI): domain Eukaryota; kingdom Viridiplantae; phylum Chlorophyta; class Chlorophyceae; order Chlamydomonadales; family Volvocaceae; genus Yamagishiella; species Yamagishiella unicocca. The sequence goes on from BDSL01000050.1 coordinate 555,254, forward strand.
CGGTGACCCAACAGCGCGGTGAGCGGCGTGTCCGCCCAGGAAGAGTATTGGCAGGATAAAAGCCTGATAGGATAAAGCTTTATACTAAAGTATAATAGATTGACATTGCCTTAACTCTATAGTTCATTATCTCTTCAGGAAGTCACACTAAACATGTCTGGTCGTGGCAAGGGTGGCAAGGGCCTGGGCAAGGGCGGTGCCAAGCGCCATCGCAAGGTGCTTCGCGACAATATTCAGGGCATCACCAAGCCCGCTATTCGCCGTCTGGCTCGCCGTGGCGGTGTAAAGCGTATCAGCGGCCTCATTTACGAGGAGACGCGCACAGTGCTAAAGACCTTCCTGGAGAACGTCATCCGCGACTCGGTGACCTATACCGAACACGCTCGTCGCAAGACTGTGACCGCAATGGATGTGGTGTACGCGCTGAAGCGCCAGGGCCGTACCCTTTACGGATTCGGTGGTTAAGCCCTGCTTCTCGTGCGCCAGTAGGCCGCTGTGCGTTCGACCTAAAAAACCGGTGTTTCTCAACACCACCTATCGGCTCACAGATACGTATCGGAAATGCATTTCCACACCATGGGTTTCAACGGGGTGAACTGCATGTGCTAGCTCCTATTCCTTTGGGATCTCTAAATTGGTTCCTATAAGGCCGTTGTTCTATACCATCTTCTCAGCAAACGAATCCCGCAGGCTGTGGCCAGCAGTCCCAAAATTCCCCTTAATAATTCCAACTTATCTGTCACTACAAGGCATCACAGCCGTCCCCGGGGGGGACCGATCGGTCTTTGCAGGCCTTACTCATCCACCCTCGGCGTAGTTGTTCTACCAGGTCATAAACTACCTTACATATTCGTTACATTACCCCTCTGAATACACCTCTGTTTGTCACAGTATACAATGCATTCCCCCAGCAAGCAACCTGCACACATGGCGTGCGCGCAGGCTGTCTAAGCGGCAGTTTTTCAATTGGTTGATCATCTGGATTGATAAAGATGACATGTCCGATATCGATTCCAAAGTCCGGGGCCACACAGCGCCCTTCCATATACCTCCGTTCCTGTGCACACGCGCGTAGGTCGCGAGTACGGCCGCCGCAGCGGCAGACAGCTAGATAGCCCAGGTCGAGGATGGAGCAGCACTTCATCATCTATCTTGCACTGGTGCACCCATTTCACAAACAAAGCCATCGAGCAACGACACATATCGAGTATGCATGCGCCTGCATGTGCGAGCATGTGCCAACCACCAGTCATAGCACAGCTTGCCTCAATCAGGTAGTTAGACGACTCCGGCACTTCATCAGTGTCCAGCGCATCGTCCGATGGCTCCACCTCATCAGGGTCTGTAGATACGTGTAACAGGTAATACTTATTACTACGAATTATTGCTTGGCTGGAGAGCAACCTAGCTTACGTAAATACACGGTGTCTGCTCAAAATGTCGCATCGCACCCCCACGACCAAGATGCCGTAACAATAATGCCTCTCGCCTGGAAGCAACCCTGCGTCATGCAGCGGCCAGGCCTATGTTCGACGACCCGACCGACCTGGGCTAGCACCCAGCTAGCTGCCACGATAGCAAACGACCGCACACGTCCAAGTAGCTACTTGGATAGGCCGTTTTGGTAGGCCGTATGGAGCTGCTGTCCGCACACCCTGCCATTGCAAGCTGCAACCGACCGACGCCAAAAACACCAGATTCCTAGCTACCGAACCCGTCAATTAACACACGCGGGACAAAGTGTGAACGAGCGAAGGCGGTTATTGGTTGGCAGCAGCAGTTTGAACGAGTGGACGAGCAGCACGCAGGCACAAGCACCGGATAGGTAGGTATGTAGGAGACGACATGTGTGGGTGGTTGAGCCAGCAGGTGGATGGACAGGTACGGCAGCTGCTGCGCTGCCGCCTCCAAGCAACGTAGTGTAAGCACACGGACATACATGCACACGGACGCAATAAATACCGACGAGCGATACCCAAGATAGGCGCCCCTGCGCCCGATGTAATAATATGCGCCCCCACGCAATATTTACTTATTTGCTCCTGCCTGCGTCCGTTTCGAACATTTGCACGCAGCAAATAGCGTCCCTTTCATAGCACGGAAAAGCAGGTAGGTATGTAGATCACAGTAGTATGTGTACACACACCTCGCGTACGATGGGTACATCACATATGGTGGATCAATCACGCCACACAGACAGGCCCGTGCAGCCCCATTCCCCCAGACCCCACGCACCTGCTGCGCGCTCTCCGCCTGGGGCAGCATCGAACATACACACGCACGCGCACACACACACGCACACATGCATGTCTTGTGGATCGCCGGCGGCGAGCCGACGGATGGAGAGAGCGAGCGAGCGAGCGAGCTAGCAAGTCGCGATGATCACCACACATCGGACGGGGCCTGCCACCGCCGCGTCCTCCTGGCAGCAATCGTCGCTCGTGAGTCGCTAGGAATCATGGTCGCGAGTCGCGAAGGGTCGCGATGACGACCATCGGACGGGGCCTGCCGGCGCCACGTCGATGGATCATGCGCCGCCACCCTGGTATAACGGCTTGTTGTACAGGTCGAATCAATAATCTCTACAGGAGGAGCGGGCACAGCGGTTGGATCTGATGCAACCTACCGTCGATCGCCTGTATGTCCGTCGCTTGGAACCATCGGTCCTCGCGCGAGTCATCGGAGCAACAACGCTGCCATCCATGCATGGCATCCACATACAACACGCGGCCGAGCGATAGGCGCGCACTGCAGCAGCCGCTCCATCCATCCATCCATCCGTCCGCCACGGCAGCCCAGCGGGGGCAGCGCTCTCTCTATCTGCCGGCCACCAGCAGTCCAGCCGGCTAGCTAGCGCTTCTGGAAGTTGAGGAAGGCCAGGCCCAGGCATGCGATGACGCGGAAGCCCGTCACGAAGCCAAACATTATGAGGACCAGCCAGCCGCGCATGTCGTACCTGCCGTACGACGATGGCAGGCACGCGAACAGTTTAATGAGATTGATTGGCGGTGGTTGGGTGGGTGGGTGGGTGAGCGGGTGGGTGGGTGAGCGGGTGGGTGGGTGAGCGGGTGGGTGCGTGGAGTGAAGAGTAGTGGCGGTGGGTCGGGATCGACAGGAGTGCAGCCTGCCGCAGGGTGCGGGGGCTTGAAAGGAAGCCTGTAAGTCGGCACCGAAAAGTAAGGCCATCCGCCGCCGGGGGCCCGGGGGGAGGTTACCGCCCACCGCCGGTGGCGAGAGTGCGGCGGGTGGCCAGCTGGGGGGAGGAGGCAGGGGCCTCTAGGGGGGCGATGATGGCACACATGCAGCTAGGGGGAACATACGCCGTACGTGGACGGCGAGGCTGGCACATGTCGTACATCGTGCGGACTTCTTGGGTCGATCGACGTGCATGGAAGCAGGACGACTACGACTGGCCGGCATTCATCAGGACGCTGTGCGTTCTCGTTGCTTGGTTAGTGACCGCACATGGGACAGGGTCGGTCCGAGGCCACGTGATTGTCTTCGGATCGTTGCTTGCGTGCAGAAAGCGGCACTCCACGCGTCCGTGGCTGGCCCAAAACAATGGATGGGTGGACACAACGGCGACCGAGCGAAGATAGCTCAGGTCATACGACACCGCACGACGACAGCATCTAGCGATGTCGGTATCGCGCTACCTCGCTCATGCACCTCACGCACTTACTCGTAGCCGAACGTCTCCCGGGTGAAGTCCGCGACGCTCATCACCATGCCTGGCCCTGCATTCGTACGGTCGCAAAAGTGAATTACTTCTAGTGTTTTAGTGTCTTAGGGTTTTAGGGTGCCGTGGTTCCTTACATGACGCCGCAGGAACAGAATCACACCGCAGGAACAGAATCACACCGCAGGAACAGACGCACGCCGCTGGAACAGACGCACGCCGCTGGAACAGCGAAATATTCGCGGGATTAATATTCGCGGGTACGGTAGTCGTAGCCCCTAGGGCCTACGACCCTAGGGCTAAGACACATACCCATCCGATGTCTACCGTCCTAAAACCCTGAAGCAAACCCAGCCGCGCGTGCCCTATCTGCCTATCTACCCACAACTCACCGACTGCAATGGTCTGGTTGTGAGCGTCGCCCAGCTGCGTTGTGACCACGCCGTAGATGGTGTAGGTGGCCGGGTTGAAGTAGTAGGCCCAGATCCACCAGGGCTTGATGTCGCGCTTGTAGACCAGGAAGCCGCAGTAGAGGTTCCACAGCAACAAGAAGAATGCAGCACCGCTGCGGGACGCATGCCGAAGGGCGGCGGCGTGGTGTGCGCCGCGTGCGTGGTGGGCGGGTTGCGGTGGGCGGATTTTAGATGCGCGTCACATATCAGCAGTAAATGGGTGAGACGAAGCAGCAGGCTAGGCAGCTCGTCAAGTAAGCACTTACTTGCGACCGACCGACCTTATCACCGCCGACGCGCCTTAGCAAGCGAGAAAAGAAGGAAATAATAGCAAGGGGTGGATGGGGGGGTACGTAATTGTATGTGTGACCACCTCATGGCGGCCCTGCCTCACCACGCACGCACCTGGTTGCCAGCGGCACGGCGGGCAGGAGGCTCATGGCTGCCACCCCGAAGAAGGTGAAGGCCATGAGGTTGAGCCAGAAGAACAGCAGGAACCAGAAGAACTTGACGGCGGTGAACTCGAACTGCACCGTGAAGTAGACGATGATGGAGTAGAGGATGCTCTGGGCGGGGAGGGGCGGGGAGGGACGCAGCAGGGGGCGCGGACGCGGGGGTGTATAAAAACCGTTTTACGCAACGGGACTGGATAGTTGGCGCGGACCCAGGGTGGAGTGGCGTAGAAACCGGTTACACGACAGGTAGAGGGTGATTGCGGGCACGTACATAAGGTGTCGTCACGCAGTAGTAGTAATCAGCAGGCCGCCGGCGTTCATAGTAAGTGCAGCATTGCATTGTAGCAGCCGGCAGCTAGCTGGCCAGCCGGCCAGCTAGCGCGCCTGCCTGGTTCCTACACCTACCTGAACCGCGATGTACGGCATCTCCGCCGTGGTCTGACTCATCACGTACGGGATGACGTGGAACATGCCGGCGGCGCGCTCGCGGTAGAATACCGCGCGGTCGCTGTTGACGACCGGCAGGATGGTGAGGCAGTTGCTGATGCCCATGAAGACGGTGGTGCTGTAGAGCGCGCCCATGATGTCCATGACGCCCAGCAGGGAGGTCCTGCGCGCGTGCCGTCGTACATGCCGTACGTCGTACATGTCGGGGGAACGGAACAACCAGGGAACCGTACGTCGATTATTGAAGCGAGAGGTACATACTTGCAGCCGAGAGGGGTAGGTACGTACGGCACGTGCTGCTGGGGCACGCACGCTTGGGCAGCAGCAGGGCCGGGCCGGGGTATATTATTTGTAGATCGCTGTAAGAACGAATCGCTCGATCGGGGAGGACCTGGACCTTCACTTCGCGGTGATGACGACCTCCCCGCCTTCAAGTAAGCTCTCTCTGACGATAGTACTTGCCATATCTTGCTCTGACGACATTACCGGTACTGCCATACAAGTACAAAATCATAACACGCGCCTTACCTACTACTTCCAAGTCCGGCTGGGGTCTGCCCGAAAGTCGCACGTCGATAGGACCGCCGCCGCGCGCTTGACGCGAGAAATAAACTAGTAAAAGGACACTGCGAGCTCCCCCCAGCCCGTCATCAGCTGTCACACCCGCACCCGCGCCTCCATCTATCCGTCGGTAGCTAGGTACCCGCCGCCGCCACGTGCATGAGTGTATGTGTGCCACCCAGCCACCCGCCGCGCCCGCCGCCACGCACGCACCTACCAAACCCTGGCCCACCCCACCCCACCCCACCCCACCCCACCCCACCCCACCCCACCCCGCCCGCCGCCGTCACCCTCGCTCCCCACCGACCGACCTCTTGTTCCCTCGGTCCCAGTACAGCGTTCCGAACATAAGGCCCATGCCCAGCGTGACCAGGAAGCGCAGCACGTTGTACGGCGGGTTGCGCCAGTACGTGACCAGCGCGCGCCGTACGAGCAGCGCGTACTGCGCCGCCGCCGGCACCGCGAAGCGGCTGCTGAAGGTGAGCTGGCGGCTGCCTGGCTGCGGCTGGCTGCTGGCGTCGATGACTCGGGCGGTCCGGCTGATTGAGAAAACATGTGTGAGCAATTGTATGGTTAGGGAGCAGGGTAAGTGGGATCGGCTAAGGTGGTGACGACGGGCGGCGGGCAGGCGGATGGAGATCGCTAGAGCGAATTCACCAGATAGGGTTCGGGGCGGACTGGCACACAAACATGCAATGGGGCGGGCGCGCATCGCGGATGGAGGATGGATTGGTCCGACGGTCCATCCATCCTACCCGGTTGTGCGAGTTCCATGCATGTGATGCGAGTTTCATCCACGTGTGCACACACAGCACACCTGCCCACCCGCCAGGCGGGCAGTAGTAGTTCATCAGTTTCACTAGGTACACGCAGCAGGCGGGCGGGCAGGTAGGTAGGTAAAGCGCTCTATCTCCGGCCGCAGCACTCGATCGCCCGCCGCCCTGCCTTACCTGGCCAGCTCGCTTGCCGCCCACACGTCCGCGAAGTCGACTCCCAGGCGCCGCTCCGCCGCGGGTCCGGACACATCCAGCATCCAGTTGGCGGGGTTGAGCACCGGCTCGTACCTGCTTGGCGGCGGTTAGTTGGTTAGTTGGTTGGTTGGTTGATTGCAGCTAGACTCCTTTCTTCGGCAAACCAAGGACTAACGCACAAGAGAGTAGTGGTTGCGGAGATACCTCTCTAGCTCGCAAGCAATTACTGTATGCACGCATTCGCAGCCGCGCGCCGGGTGCGCGTGAAAGTAAGCCCCAGTTGATGGGGACCGACTGCTGATCGTCTTTATGCCAGAAGAAGGCACACTTGTTACTGGTGCTGCTAGCCAGCTGCATGCGCGCTAGCAAATAAACGAGTCCCGAGCCGACGGCGCGCCTGGGCCATGCGCTGGGGGCCTACCACTGCAGCTATCTCCATCCGCGCTACTGCCTATGGACAGACAGCACCCATCCGTTAGTTTCCTGTGCAGAATAATCCCACCACCTCCGTCGCTCCCTAGCCCCTCGGTCGCCCCGCCCTCCCCCGCCTGCTATGCTGCCTCCCCATTGGCAGGCACGTAGGCACGTAGGCACGTAGGCCTCACCGCGGCACGCCGGCGACGCTGTTGAAGTGGGCTATGAGGTCCGCCTGCTGATCGCGACCCATGGGTCCGTTGAAGATGACCCTGCCGCCGGGCTTGAGCAGCAGCAGCTCGTCGAACGCCTCGAAGATCTCGCGGCTGGGCTGGTGGATGGTGCACACGACGGTGCGGCCCGTGTTGACGGCGTTGCGGACGGACGCCATCACCAGGGCGGCGGCGCGCGAGTCCAGGCCTGCGGACGTGCGTGCGTGGCTTATGTGTCGTACGTACGTGCGTGTCTTATGCATGTGTGGTACGTACGTGTGCATATGTGTGGTGCGTGTTTTATGTCTGGTGCGTGTCTTATGTGTGGTGCGTGTGTATATGTGTATCGTGTGTTTTAAATATGCTGAGCTGAGCCGCGAAGTAGACTTAGCGCGAGGAGACCAAGGAATCCGGAGGCAGTGCGGGGCGCTCGATCGGCTGATCGGACACCCCAACTGCCACACACGATTGGCGCCCAGCCACCAGCAGCTAGCAGCCGCCCACCCAAACCGGCCGTTGCTTCGCGGACATAATACCCCCCCCTCCCCGCAACCCACCGCTCGTCGGCTCGTCCATAAACACCACTGAGGGGTTGGCCACCAGCTCCACAGCTATGGTCAGCCGCTTGCGGGCCTCCGTGGAGAGTCCGCCGCCGCTGCCCGGCCAGCCCACCATGGCCCCAGCCAGGGGCCGCAGCTCCGCCACGTCCATCACCCCCTCCACGAAGCCCTGCAGCGCCGCCCGGTCCGGCAGGAGACCCGCCGGCAGCCGCATGCGGGCAGAGAACACCAGAGACTCCAGCACGGTGGCCTGCGCGGAGGAGGGACGCGGAGGGGCGGAGGCGAGGTGGGGCGGGGCGGAGATCCGGAGGGGCGGAGATCCGGGGTGGGGCGGGGCGGAGATCCGCGTGGACGGAGATCCGGAGCTAGCTAGCTAGCCGGCCAGGTACCTAGCTACCTGCGGGTTGTGCACGTCGAACTGCTCCACGTAGCCCATCACCCGCGAGAAGGTGGTCATGAGCTTGGGGTGGCCGTCCAGCAGCTGGCGCCCCTCCACCCGCCCCCCCGTCTTGCGGCCCGCCAGCACGTCCATCAGCGTGGTCTTGCCAGCGCCCGAGGCGCCCATCAGCGCCGTCAGCACGCCGGGCCGGAAGCTGCCGCTGACCTCGCGCAGCAGCTGCAGTTCGCCGCCTGTGGTGGTGGTTAGTTAGCATGTGCAAGCACGCGCACAGCGCACAGCAGCGGGTGGGGGGGTGAGTTGACGAGCAGCGGTTATTAGGCAGGCAGGCCGGATGTGCAACGAAGTGGACGACGGCAACATGGGTACTCGTGTAAGGAACTGTAGTCGCTTCGATCGCGGTCAGACGCGGCCCCGGTTTGTAGGTGCGGCGGCGACGGCGGCGGCGGTGACCCCAGCGCGCGGCGGGACGCACTTTAAGACAATTTCAGCTGCACACACAGCGAGCAGCTTAGCGCTTTCTAAGCTAAGGAAAGCCTTAAGCTTGGCAATATAGGGCAATACCTTTGCTGGGGACGAAGTAGGAGATACTGTGGAAGGCCAGCGACATGGGCTGGAAGTGCAGCTCGCTCCCGCCCACCCTGACCGCCACCGCGCCGCCACCGCCCTCAGCAGCAGGAGCTTGTGAGTCCGCAGCAGCAGCAGCAGCCAACATCGACGCCGTGGTCGTCGCCGCCAGAGAGTCGTCGGAGGGCTTCGGCTGGACGCTGAGCAGCTCCAGGGGGGCCTGCACGCACACACGCGGTACGGCACGATGCGTACGGTAGGTGGGTGCGTTACAATTTGTTATATTATGGATGGGGCGGGATGGAGGGGTAGGTGAGGCCAGGGGGCGGAGCTACCGCTACTATTGGGCTAGCTACTATTGGGCTAGCTACTCTTGGGCTAGCTACTATTGGGCTGGCTACTATTGGGCTAGCTACTACTGGGCTGGCTACTATTGGGCTACGATCCGGCTGCTATTGCGGCGCAACGTCGGTGGAGACCGTTCCAGCGAAGCGACATCAGCGCGCGTGCAGTGCACACGAGGATAATCAAGCGTGGCCCCTTGCCTACGAAAAAAAGACCGGAGAACGACGAGAATGAAGAACCCGCCAGACCACATTTGCAGCAGCAGCAGTCGAGCCGTTCGGCTGCGCGCGCCGTTCGCCTATGCTGCCGCCGCCTGCTGCCCTAGGCCCCCGTAGCTGCCCTCCCTGCCGCCTCGCTCGCAGCTAGCAGCGCGTGCAAGCACCTGTGACGACTTGGGCTTGGCGGGGCAGCCGGTGCAGGGAGCTACCTTGTTGCTGCTGCCGGGGCGCGGATCCTGCTGCACCGGCGCACACAGGTATGTACGTAGGGGCAGGGTCGGGTCGGGTCGGGCTTGGGCGTCGTGACCTTGTTGTCTTCATTGCTATGTTTAGCAGGTATACATTTTATTTTTTCAAAATTAAAAACACGTGTGCAGATACAGCAGCAGGGCAGCAGCGGAGGCGGCCCTGATGCACGCAGGATAAGTAAAGCAGGTGGGCGTTCAGAGGCAGCAGGTAGGGGTTGTTTTAGGCAGTAGGAGCCGGCGCGGCGGCCAGCAGCAGACGGTAGTGGACGGCGGACCCTACCCGCCCTAGCTACGTAGGCCGCACGCATCGCGGACCACAGTCGAGCGAGCAGCCACTATCAGCAGTAGTTGTTGTATTCTGGTCATTACGTGGATGGACATCCGCCTGCAAGCCCTTTTCACTGTCGCGCGCTAAGACGTGGCACAACAATAACAGTAGTGGCGGACTCCCCTCGCCTGCTTGGTCGCCCACGCACGCTTTCTCCCTCATCCTCATCCACGGCACCGAGCCCGGTCCCCAGCTAGCTAGCCCCCCAGCTAGCTAGCCCCCCAGCTAGCTAGCCGCCCAATCCGGCGGCCTATCTAGCTACCTGCTGCTTCATCCGCATCATCACCTCCTCCTCCGTCAGCTCGTCCGCGCAGTCCTCAGCCGGCGGTGGCTGGTTGCCCGAGGGTGCTGCGAGCAGCAGCAGCGGCAGCAGCAGCAGCACACAACGGAAGGCAGCGACATCAGAGCGAAGCGAGCTGTGCCGCAAACGACGACGAACACCACCAGCGGCACCAGCAGCAGCAGACGGCAGCAGAGGCGCATATACTGCCAGACGGCAATCGATGTAGGTATGTGTAGGCATGTGTGGGTATGTGGCATGTGTGGGTACCGGTGTGCAGCCAGCAGGCGGCCGGCGGGCGGATGCGGCGAGGCGGGCGGACGTGTATTGTTCGATCGGCGGGGGAGGTAGAGACCAGCAGGTGGGGGCAACAGCTGCTGCGTTAGGGTGCGTTCGTGCGGATGAGGGCACGCCCCACTTACGCGGCAGCCTCGCCAGCGCAGCCGCCTGCAGCCAGGTGAGCAGCGCCGCAGTGGCGAACTCCATGCCGATGCCGATCCACACCCACTTCCACTCGCGTTGGAAGCCGCGGTACTGCAGCACGAACTGCACGCGAGCGAGGCGGAGGTGTGTGTGGGGGGGGGTTGGGGGGGGTTTACAATAATGCAGGTGTGTGTATGGGGGGGGGTTACAAGTAAAGAACCGGTAACTCGACTGGGGTAATGTAGTTGGTGCATAGCCTTCATACTTCGCAACGCGCGCGCATGCTACTGGACGGCCACACAGACGGGGGGGGTTTACAATAATGCGGGTGTGTGTGTGGGGGGGGGGGTGTTGTTGGGCGAGGTTAGGTAGGGAGGGGTGTGCGGTGTACAACGTAATAAGAGCACCTCCGCACCCGCACCCGCACCCGCACCCGCACGTCTGCGGCAGCATGTACGACATACGCACGGCTCGCCCCGGCGGTAGGTCCCGGCCGTACTTCCCCAGGCCGATGCAAAACCCAGACGCTCCCCGTCAGCCGCGCGCCTCCCGGCCCCTACCTCCATCTCCTACCGTCCGTCGTTCTCTTACAACTTATGCTGTCACATTGTGAAGGACCCTTCCCCCGAGTGCTTGACATCCCCTGCCCTGCTCTCATACATGCAATCCACTACTCCGCGCCCCGCCTTCGGCATCAGCAGCTAGCCGGCCCCCCACGCACACGTACGGCGGACTTGCACGCACCATGCCCAGGGGCTCGCCCGGCGGCGCGCCGTACATGGCCGCGTCGTCGTTCCAGTCTTCCGACGTGAGCTCGTTGATGGACATGGACCGCACCGTCCAGCTCATGGGGCTGATCCAGTAGAGCCAGATCCACCAGCCGGGAATCGAACCTGCGCGCGCAGCACGCGTCCGACGGGCAGCGACCACGTGCGTACGGAAGTACGGATGAATACACGGCAGAGTCAGTGATGGTTTGAATAACCACACACAAGCGAACGGCTGGGACTCAAGTTCCGTTTTCGTTAGATTATATCGATTTGATAGCACACGCATGCGGTTTCACTTCCGTACACCACGTACATTTATGCTGGCAAGCATGCGGTTTGGGCATATGCGCCCTTCTGCACTGCTTTCTGTTTTATCTGCCGACTAATAACGGCGGCAGCAAGTTACTAGTCGACCGCCTAGTGGGTGCGTGGGTCGCTTGTAGCAGGGGCAGGTAGGGTGTGGGTCAGTGGCAATCGTCAAAGCGACGCGCGACGCACGGGGGCGCACGAGTGCGTGGTGCGTACGACACGTACACACGTACGAACTTCCGTGCACGGCCCCGCCACCTCGTACAGGTGTACGACACGACACACTCACTTCTCGCGATGGGGAAGCCCGAGGTGGCGATGCTGAGCATCAGCGCAACCGCGCCCAGGCCCTGCAGGCCAGACAGCCAGCGGGGAGGAGTCCAGGGAGGGAGCGAGGGAGGGACGGAGCTGCCGTGGGGAGCCAGATAGATGGGGATTGAAGTAAAACCGCACTGATGTCATCCATGCAAACATCCCCCACCCCGGCAGCCCCACATGGCAGCCAACGACGGAGTGCGTACGAACAGGCAGCAAGCACGAAACGAATCGCGCACGGTACGACACGCATCGTCGTCACGTGCGTGTGTGTTTCGTCACGTGCGTGTGCGCGGTCACCGGTAGACGTACGTGAGGTAGCAGCGATTGAGGAATACAACGGATGAATACAACGTGCGTGGGAGCGAGGGAGAGGTGGCTGGGGTCAGGGGGGTGCCGCTAGCTAGCTTGGGGGATCCGTGGCGTGTTTGCGTACGTGACCACCTCGCCGTCGCCTTCCACGTCGCGCCACCACCAGGGCGGCGGTATCGCTCCGATCGAACCACTTCAAGCTAGCATGGCCCCTCCCCTCCCTGCCTGCCCCTCACCACTCTACCTGCTGCCCCTCCGTCCCCTCCCCTCCCGTCCCGGCGCTCGCTCGCCGAGTCATGCATTCCCCGCCGCCCCGCCCACAGTACGATACGACGCGCGCGGAACTAATAACGCACTGCTGCTGCCTGCCCGTACACGCACGCACACACGCACACCCACCCACCTGCGCCAGCACGCCGTTGCGCATCACCGCTCCGAGGCACTGGAAGAGGGAGGTGCTGAAGGCGCCGCAAGCCACCAGGTTGAGCCAGAAGATGAAGAACCTGCTCGGCCGGCCGCCGCGCGGTCATCAGGTAGGCAGGTAGAGCGGAGCGTGGATGGGCACGGGCGTGGGTGTGGGCGGAGGGGGATGAGTACGTAGCTGTGGGGCGGTCGTACGGGGTTGGAGGTTGGCGGTTGGCGGTTGCTGTTGGGTGTCGGTTTGTTGGTTATTGGCCGCCGGCGGCTGGCTGCTCGCTGGATAGCTCGTCACGCAGGCGAGTAGATAAGAGCGCGCGGACCTACCTGCCCGCGTCGGGCACGAAGCCGACTGAGAAGTAGACCATGACGGACCAGACGCTGGCGTTGAGGAGGTGCTCGGGGATGCGCAGCAGCGCGCCGTTGAGGGTGTAGGCGGCGGCGTTGTAAAAGTGGTGGTCGCGCTGCTTGAAGAACACCGGCAGCTTGCGGACGTATTGGTCCACGGAGTTGAAGCCGCCCATGAACCTGGAGGGAGGGAGGGGGGGGGATTTCGAGGAAGCCCTATGGCAGCCAACCGGGGGTACCGATCCCTCGGAGGGGAGTAACTATGGTGGTTACCCCGCCCACGTGCAGGCGACCGACAACACTAGCCAGAACGGATAGGGCAGGCAATTAATTATATTAAGCTTATACATGTTAGTAAGACCCGTGGATGCGAGGGAAGGAGGGAGCGGGGAGTGGAGTGGAGTGGAGTAGTGGGACCCAGCCGCCAGGCCCAAGCAAGCAAGGAACTCAACCCAGGTAGGGGCTCAGCGGACCACAGCCTACCGGTCTGCCTGCTGCCCGCGCGCATAACTACTTGCTTGCCTGCCTGGCGCCCTGGCCCGCCCCCTCGCCTGCTGCGTGCTTCAAGCAAACCCGCGCACAGCCCACACGTGAGGGGTGGGCCCAGACCCATAGCTAGATAGGTGGGTAGGTGGGCAGCTAGGTAGGTGGGTAGCTAGGTAGGTGGCTAGGTGGCTAGGTGGACATGTGCGCTGCGCTCACATGACCATGAGGCTGAAGAAGATGACCGACAGGAACAGGTTGGCGTCGTCGAAGGTGTCCTTGGCCAGCCGGATGAAGGAGGTGCTCACGATGAAGGCAACGAACATGATCTGAGTGATGTTATTAGTTTGGGGGGGGTTTACAAGTAAAGAACCGGTAACTCGACTGGGGTAATGTAGTTGGTGTGTAGCTGAGGGGGTTTACAAGTAAAGAACCGGTAACTCGACTGGGGTAATGTTGGGGTATTAGTTTGGGCGGGGGGGGGGGAGAGTCGCGGACGCGCATGGCGTGGGCGCATAGCGGTAGCAGCGGATACCTGCTGCAGGAAGGTGCGAATGTGCTGGCCGGTGTGTGTGAGGTGTGTGTGAGGTGTGTGTGAGGTGTGTGTGAGGTGTGTGTGAGGTGTGTGTGAGGTGTGTGTGAGGTGTGTGTGAGGTGTGTGTGAGGTGTGTGTGAGGTGTGTGTGTGAGGTGTGTGTGGGGAGGAGATGGGTTACTTCACCGCCCAGAAGCAGCGAAGAATGGATCCGTTGGCTGGGTGCGTGTGTCCGTGCGTGTGTATGTGCCTATCTAGGTACATAGAGGCGGCGGACGTACGTACTGCGCGGGTCGCAGACAGCAAACCGCGCCGCGCATCCCGCCCGCTCGTTGCCGTCGCGTGAGACAGCCAAACAGTAGGCCACGTCCAAGGCAAGAGAAACAAGTAAGGGAGCTGCCCAACCATGAGAGGGAGGGTGGTGGCCCCCGCCGTTCGCCCCTACGACCACCACCACCACCAGCCACCGCCACACACACCCCGCCAACCACGCACCCCTTCACCGATGAAGTGCAACGACTGCCCCCACCTGCCCCGCTCCCGCCAGCATGAACAGCTTGTTGCGGCGCAGCAGCAGGATCTCCCGCCGCAGCGTCGACCACATCATTTGCCAGCCCGTCTGGGCGTACCTGCGGGGCCAGCACGCGTGCCGCGCGTGCGGTGCGTGCCGTGCGTGGAGGAGGCGGCGGGCGGGTGGCATGCATGGTCTAGCTAGCGGGGGACGTACGGCGGAGGAGCATGCAGGGCCGGGAGAGGGTTCCAGCGAGCAGCCCGGTCTCGTTAGTTCATCAAGTTTCATAAACAACTTCTCAAAGTTATGAACAAGTAAGCTAAGACGAGTAGTGCGAACACCGATAATAACGTAAAAGGATTGACAAAAGCAATCCACGCTCGCCCGCCTTCACAGCAGCGAACGGCGTGTGGTGCAATTATTGCAGGGGCGTATGCTTTCACGAAAAGCACGGGATCGATCGGTGGACTCACGGGCTGTTGTGCAGCACCATGCCCTGCAGCGGGTGCCGGTGGGGGGGGCCGTCCAGCCGCTGCTGCAGCTCACGGCCGCCGGGGGTCTGCTCAAAGGCCTTCGCTCCATCCAACGAACCCACACGCAGGCGCCGCAGCCAGCAGTAGTAGAAGCGCGAGAGTCGGCGGGGGGAGGGGGCCATCAGGAGATTGAGGAGGTAGGAGCAGGGCGGCGGGGACGACACACATACACACGCACCGAACAGGCTTGGGTCAGGAAGCAGCAAGAGCAGAAGGGCCACACGCGGCCGCAGGCCGCGCGCCTGAATGTCGGGCTAGCTTCTTTGGTTTACGCAGCAGCAAGTAAGGTGCGGTCGGGCGAGCGCAAGCAGCGTTGTTGGTTGTGCTGCTGATGAGCCCGTCGCCCCCGGTAGGACTGCCAGTCGTGGCGGCGGCGGCGGCGGCCTCCCTCCCTTCCCCCTAACTCCCCCCTCCCTCCCTCCCTTTCGCATCCACGGGTCTTCCTCGAAACCCTCCCTCTCGCTAAGCTAGTGCCCCCGCTCGCGGCGGTAGCAAACCCACCGCAAAGTAACACTCCCCCCCGCCATTACGCAGACGGGTTTCCTCTCTACCCGCACGTACACACATATACACACAGGCCGTACATTACCATACACATAGGCCGTACATTTACACACAAAAAAACATACAAATGTGCCGTAGACACGTACACGCACGTACCTCCTTGATTCTCCGCGGGGTGATCCACGACCACTTCTGCCCCTCCTCCCTCGGCTGCCAGTACTTGGCCTGGTCCACACATCCCGTCACCTCCTGCGAGCGATGCGAGCAGGTGATGCGAGTAATGCTTAGGAGCTAGATATTTAGGATAGGAAAGGATAGATAGGTAGGTGCGTTGCTTGGGGGAGGAGCGAGCGAACGGTAACGGTAACGGTCGCGCGGATCAGCGAACACGACGAGGACCGGTATTCGCCGAGGCATCGACCGCGGCGGTAGGTAGGTAGGTAGCTTAAAATCCGCTTAAAATCCAGGTCCAGGGAAGGCTGCCCTAGGCACCCCTACTTGATTGTCCGGGCACGACTCATAAGTCCCACCGGGTAGGGCGGTCGAGCCCCCCCCTGTTGCTCCCTCGGTCCATCTATCCATGCGAGAGGGAGAGGTAACAATAAAAGATAGAACCGGTAACGCGACTGGGGAATTGTAGCGTGTGCATAGCCTTCGGACACCGGGACGCGCGCATAGGGAGGTGTAGGGAGAAAGGGCAAGGGTCCATCCGTACGGGGCCTACCGCGTGGATGGACCCTGTCGCCGTCCCCCCCCCCCACGCTACATTTTCCCCAGCCGCGTTACCGGGTCTATTATTGTAACCCCCCGCATCGTCATCGCCCTTATCACCTCTGGGCCCTGGCCAGGTGAGTTCCCCCCCCGGGTCGGGCACATGTGTTGTTCGCGTTTTGCTAGTCGTTGCGTTCCTGGTCTGCGGGCATCGGGACTTGCGTCTAGGCTCTCGCGGTCTCCGGTCCCCCTTCTGCTATACCATCGTTCGCGGCCTCCCCCAATTCTCCAGCTAGCGCCCAAAATAATAATAATATTATTATTATTACGCCGGCCGGAGCCTGGCGTGTATTAAGGGGGTGCGTGGGGAACTGAGGGGCGGACTCCGCCCCTATATGTCCCCACCACCGGCTAGCGCCCAAAACAAACCGACTTCGCGAAACGTTTCTTTGCGTCACGCGGGGTCCTCGCGTCCGTAAGCCTAGGCGCCGCCGAAGATTTAACTTAACCGCCGAAGGTCGACATACGACATCCGTCTTTCGTTTCCTCAACCAAGTCCTCCAGCGTGCATCTCGAAACGACTTTTTCAACGGTTTTTCTCGCATCCACGGGTCTTCCTCACAACCCCCCCAAAAATCCCCTCCCTCTCCCCCTTACCCCTTAAAACCCTCCTTCCCCCCCTTAAACCCCCCTCCCCCTCCCCTCTCCTCCCTCTCCACCACCGCCGCGTCCCTCGCACCTGCAGGAAGTCCGCCACCGTCTTGGTGGGCGGCACCTGCAGCTCCAGGCCGCTGAAGAAGGGCACCACCTCCTCCCTGGAGCCCAGGAACACGATGCGGCCGTGGGACAGCACCATGACGTCATCGAACATGTCGTACACCTCGGGGCTGGGCTGCAGCAGAGACACAAGCATGGTGGCCTGCGGGCGGGGGGGTGCGGGGTAGGGAAGGGGAGGAGGGGGGTAGGGGACGCGACGGGGAAGGGGGGGGGAGGCAAATAATTATAAACACAGGCGGCAGCAGCAGCGGCTGCTGTACTTGTAGTTGCAGCGCGCCGCCGCGCCGCGCTCGCTCCCTCGCTGCCGCTGTTCGCACGCTCTTTCGTTCATCGCTCGGTTCATCGCTCCATCCCCTCATGACACATGGCACGTACGTACGTTCATGTAGATGGCCAGGTTTCGGAGCGCCTTTGTGATGATGAGCGTGGAGGCGCTGTCCAGCCCTGTGGAGATCTCGTCCAGGAACATGACCTGAGCCAGACCCACAGCCATCTCGCCTGCACGCACGCATCACGCGACGGCATACATACAGCATATATGCGGTTAGGTAGGTAGGTTGGTATCGCCGCATGCAGCGACCAAAAGGCAGCAGAGACGACGCAAAACAACCACCAATTCAATCGTGCTCACTCACTCAATCGATCGCGGGTCTTTTTTTAACTAGCCTTGCTTCCCCGTCAGCTTACTAGATAGCTACATGTTGACGTCAGTCTATCTTCCGCGCCTGTCGCATTCACTCATCCATCCATGCATTAACTATCACCCACCAGCGGCAGTATTTATCTCGCAGCAGCAGCAGCAGCAGCAGCGACAGCAGCAACAACAGCAGGCTGTCTACCCCGCACCACACGATCGATGGCGGCGCTTCCATACAAGCGACTTAAGGCAGGCCTGCTGGAACCACTACTGCCGTAACAGTCAATACCATCAACCTGCCGCCCCGGCACCCACCGTCCGCCAACTATGCTAACAAGACAGCAGCCGGAGAGAACGCTGCTGCTAGCTAGCTAGATAGCTGCTGCTGGCACAGCGGCACATACGTGCACATATGCGACGGTATGACGACCGATAGGCCATGTTGTACTACGCCTTATAGAAAAGGTCTTGCAAGCGGATGTCCGTTCTCGATCCATCCTCGTCGTGCGCAGGTAGGGAATAAACAACAACTATCCCCCCTCTGCACGGTTGCGCCCTCGCACCATTTACCATACCTCGGCCGACACCTACCTCCTGATGATGTATGACGACCGCGCGCGTCGTACCACGCAACATACACACATACACACACTCTTACCTGCTGCGGTGGCGGCGGAGCACGTACGAGAGTATCACCCGCCCGCCCCCGCCCGCCCCCCGTGATGGACTCGCTCGCCGAAACCGCCAACCGTCTAACGAACGGCGGCGCCGTCGTAGCGTGCGTGCGTCTGCCGCGGCTGGCCGGCGCGCACGCACGCACGCACGCGCAATATTGTATGCAAGCAATCGATGACGATCGAGCGGCCCACTTACCGCAGGTGACCCGCCGCTTCTGTCCGCCGCTGATGCCCTTGAGCAGCTCGTCGCCCACCACCGTGTCCTGGCGGCAGGCGGCAGCAGGTGGCAGGTGGCAGCAGGTGGCAGGTGGCAGGTGGCAGGTGGCAGGTGGCAGGCAGGCAGCCGGGAGGGCGGGTAGGTGCGGATGCCGGTGCGGGTCGCAGTCAGCAGAGAAAGAAGAAGCTGCTGATAATAAGCGATTCAGAAGACGTACGTACGTACGGCACGGCGTCGGACCATCAGCTCGGCAACGAACGACTTCTGCTGCTAGCTGGCAATGTGTTAATCTGGGTGGCGGCGGCGGGTCGCTCGCTCGGTGATGACTAACGCAGCAGGCAACTGACCCATCGTTGCCAATCAATCAACGAGCTTGACAGTTAGCCAGCCGGCAGCCTGCTGTGAGGCACCGTAAGCTATCTATCTATCTATCTAGGCCCATCGCCATATCCATAGGGCTGGAGGGGCTTAACAGTCCAGGGAAGCAAGGCCGCTACTGTGCTGTTGTCCTCTGTTACAGCAGTGCAACGAGCGAGTGCAACGCTGGAGGCAACGAGCGAATGGCAGCAGTCGTACAAAGAGCATTAGGTAGCAGCCTTCCCTGGACTACTACCTAACCCCCTCGAACCACAGCGAGCCCTCCCCCGTCTACCTGCCCCACCCTACCTCCCCCCAAGAGCAACACTTACTACTCCCGACCTTGCCCTACCCATCCCCAATGTCCCTTTGTTTGCCCCTCTCGCACATAGCAGTAGCCCATTCGCTCCCATTAGTTTGCCCCTCTCGCACATAGCAGTAGCCCATTCGCTCCCATTAGTTTGCCCCTCTCGCACATAGCAGTAGCCCATTCGCTCCCATTAGTTTGCCCCTCTCGTACATAGCAGTAGCCCATTCGCTCCCATTAGTTTGCCCCTCTCGCACATAGCAGTAGCCCATTCGCTCCCATTAGTTTGCCCCTCTCGCACATAGCAGTAGCCCATTCGCTCCCATTAGTTTGCCCCTCTCGCACATAGCAGTAGCCCATTCGCTCCCATTAGTTTGCCCCTCTCGTACATAGCAGTAGCCCATTCGCTCCCATTAGTTTGCCCCTCTCGCACATAGCAGTAGCCCATTCGCTCCCATTAGTTTGCCCCTCTCGCACATAGCAGTAGCCCATTCGCTCCCATTAGTTTGCCCCTCTCGTACATAGCAGTAGCCCATTCGCTCCCATTAGTTTGCCCCTCTCGCACATAGCAGTAGCCCATTCGCTCCCATTAGTTTGCCCCTCTCGCACATAGCAGTAGCCCATTCGCTCCCATTAGTTTGCCCCTCTCGCACATAGCAGTAGCCCATTCGCTCCCATTAGTTTGCCTCGCTCCACCTTTTTCGTTCCCGACATCCAAGATAGGTAGGTACCCAGACACATAGATATATGGGTACGTACACATACGGTTGCTGCTGCCCAGCCCTCCCACAAGCGTGTGTCGCATGTACCCCGTCCGCCCAAGCAGCGGCAGCCCCCCACTCACGCACCATGACGTGATCGACACCAAGCAGCTTGGCAAACATCTGTGGAAGCCATGGATGGGAGAGGCCGTTAGGGAAATGGGATGGATGTAGGGCAGCGCATACACATATCGACGTATTTATGTACATAAGAGGCGTCGATGATGAGCCGCCGTGGCGGTCCCAAGGGGGGTTTACTCCATGAGACCCCTCGTCCCGCCCCTCGCTCTTCACCTCGGCAGGTGACCAAACGCACCCATGTCGGTCGCAACCCAGGGACTGTGGCCCAAGGCACCCAGGGCCACCGCTCCTTGCACAAGCGCTATAGGAATGAAGTAATTGTAATATAATATACGTGAGCTGTGGGCTCTGCCGGTTACGGTAATGGACCCTCACTTGACTGACTGTTCAATAGGCTGAACGTCTGTGTTGCGGAGGCGAACCAAGCGTAAAGCAAAGTAGTTTTATTATATTTACTGCACACGTACTGTCCGCAATAAAATACATGACATGCGTGACATAGCCCTAAAATTTGTACAACCGCGCTGGCGCAACCGCGCTGTCGTTCCCACGCAGCCGTTCGTCTGCAACCCAGCAATCGGCTAATGGAATAGAGGCAGGTCAGACGTATCCATGTGAGTAAATATGCAAACGGAGCCTTTTTGCGATTTGCGCGCGCAATTGGACCCGCTCGCTGCCGAGTGCCGACAGACTGGCAAAGTCAGCGCCCACCCTTATTCGCGCACCCGCACCTACCTCCACGAGGATGTTCTTGCTCTTCTGGGTGAAGGTGGCGACCCAAAGGCGCTCAAGGTCGGGGTCAGGCTCCACGCCCGCCTCCAGCTCGCGGGAGCGCATCACGTCGTAGAGATCTGTTACCGGTCGAAAGGTGGACATAGGACGCGCGAGGGGCAGTAATATGGCATGCAGTGCATACAAGGGGAGGGCGCACGAACGCACGCGCGCCCCTTCCCTGCTTGCCCTCTTTGCTAATGCCTGCTTCCGGATGGGAGCGCTCCGCGTCGCTGCGCCAGCAGCCACACTGCTTCCTGGGCTAGCTCGGCGGTGAGTCAGCCCATGGGTGTTCGTTGAGGACTCACGCTTGCTCAGCCCGGGCCCGAGGCTCTCCGACGCGAAGGACATTGTCTCCGAAACCGTCATCTCCGCGATATGGGTGTCCTGCTGCGACACGTACGTGGCCGTCCGCTCCGGCAGGAAGTCGGAACCGGGGCTTGGGAGCGGAGGGGAGGGGAGGGAGGGGAAGACCCTTGGATGCGAGGAAAGCCGTTTAGGACAGACGTTTCGAGGTGCATGCTGGAGGGGAGGGGAGGGAGAGGAGACCCATGGGTCGGCATTTAAAGAGGAGAGTACAGTCGCAGATAAAATCGAGAAGAAAGATTTGGGTCACTGGGAGGGAGGCGGGGCAGGGCGGTTGGCTATCAGTGAGGCGAGTCGCCCTGGCTCCCGTTGTATGGTTGGGCAAAGAAGCCATCCGATACTTGCAGCGGCTCCCGTGTGCGTGCAATCGTGCGCGCCGCCTTCTTATTACCTCATGCCGTTGTAAGTCACAGCGCCAGTAAAGCGCAGGTCCTTGTATGTCTTGTGCAGCTGGTGGGCAAGCGTCTTCATGAGAGTGGTTTTGCCGCTGCCCGGCGGCCCCAGCATCAGGCACATGCGGCCCTGCGGCGCACGTGCGGGTAGGATGGCGGTACGGCACGAATAGGACGAGCGAGCAGTCGGGGTACGGCCCGGCAAGCACGTAGGGAGACGGCTGTACTGCGCACGTCAGCGACAGACGCACGCAAAGCTTCGAGTCGTGTGGCCGGTAGCTGCGGGGGCGCTGCCTCCGCGCGCGGAGAGAAGTGCTGGCTGACGTGTGAGGGTGCACGGCGGCATCAGAGCGGTGGGGCACACTGCGGAGCGAGCTGAGCGTGTGGCGTTTCGTCGCCCGCGCGCCGTCACTACGTGGCGCACGGTTACATCCCATTCCATAATGCCACCCGTACTGAGACCCACGCGCCGAGCCGTCCTTGCCCTCCTTGGTTCTGTCTATCTTTTTGCATCCCATTCCGTCCCTTCCCTTTCCTTATCTCTTCACTGCATACAATGTGGGTTTCGGAGCGCGTACAAACATCGGCGGGACCAACCGTGATGACGTGTTCCGCGGCCGGAGCCGCTCGGCAGGAACGAAGCCAGCAGATGTAGGCGATACACACTAATCAGGGGAAAGTACGGTGCCGTACGTCCGTACGTATGTATGTGACACATGGGGGGGTATCGGTGCAGCACGACGACCCAGCATGCAGCCGCGCACGCACCGGTCGCAGCGAGCCGCTGACGTTGTTCAAGAGGACGCGGCGGCGCGTCTGGCTGGGGCGGCCGCTGGGCATGAAGGGCGAGGCGCAGGCCTTGAGGATGGAGGCGGTGGCGGTGAGCAGCGTGGGGACCTGCGCCGCGCCCACTGGCACGTCCGCCTCGACCGTCAGGGCCTTCCAGCGGACCTCGATGCCGGGGAAGGACAAGCCAACTCTGCGTGCGTTATTAGGCGGTAGGTGAGTAGGGTTTTAGGGTCCTTTATGGAGCTGGGGGAGAGGAGGTGGCAAGAGGCAGGCCAACCCTTTGTCAGGCGGGCAGCAGCGGCGGCGATGAACTGCAACACGCTGCAAGTCGCGTCGCGTACACGCGGCGCATGGGGAGCACGGGAGCTGGTGAGTGCGCTAGCTCAGGAAATGGCCGCGTCATCGTCATGTAGCGTTTATTCAAATGGTCACTTGCCGCTCCAGTCGCTCCGCGACCTTCTGCATAAGCCGCAGGTTGTCCTGGTCCTGTGTTTCCATTACTGTCTCCAGCAGAGCTCGTTTCGCTTCTCGATCCATCTTCTTCAATTCAGTTTTTGCATTTGTCTCCCTCGTCATCTGCGCATGAACACCGCATTTGCGCTTAGGAACAACACATCCACGAACGTCGTATGCACTGCCCGACCCCCTGCACCTGACTGTATCCCGGAACGGCTCCTGCCACCGCACACTCGGCTATAACGGCGCGGTCTTCCATCTGCGCTGCCTCCGTATGGTCCACTTCCTCGTCGTCGGGCACAAGGTGGCGATGGCTCAGCAAAGGGGCAGAGCCACTCGAATCCATCTCGTATTCCTGCCGTCAATTACTATTGGCATGGGTGGTGTCCGCTCGGCGTTTGCATTAACGACCGTGGACCGCGGGTTGTACTAGATAACTTGGAGAGGAAAGCTACTCTTACGGGCGCTTAGGTGGAATAAGACATTTATTGATGAGTGGTATTATCAGGATGTGTTACGCCACGCAGCAAGCTAAAATTGGGACACGGGTGCCTGGTGGTTGGCGTACGGTTGGATTACGGAGGGTTGAGGTCTCGCTGAGACTCCCATCGCGCGATGATTCGGCCATGCTGCCGTCTCAATCAGATAATGGTTTGTATGCTGTAAATCCCAAAATTAATGGCCATGTGCCTTGGGTTGCTGTGTGCAGAGGTTCGGAGTTACGAACGGAAACGGGCGGCCGAGGAGCGATGATAGGACTGCATGTTGATCTGATTTAACGTCTTAATACTTACAATCATGAAGAATTGATGCTTGTAAATGATGGTAACGCTTACGGTGGCCTTTGCCCGTATCCAACATCACGTCAGGCTTGTATCCCATTGCGTCCGATAATCCCTTTGAAAGCTGCAGGTATCCTCGTCATCAAACTCACATGGAACAACTGAGCGTAGTCGACCACGCCGATCCGCGTTTTGGATTCTGTAAAAGCAATCACGAAACGGATCGTCCATAGAGGATATAGCTGTTCAGTGTTCTTTGCCTCACTGACCACCGTACGCTGACCTCGAAAATGACACAGACAACTCGGTGTATGAGGCGCGATCCAAATACCGAGGAAGCCATTCCGGCTGAAACCCTAAAACCCTACACGGGGTTCAGGCTCCACGGAAGGAGGCGAGCAGTACGACAGCGACCTCAATCGCGGGCTCAAAAAGGTCGTTGAAGCCTTCGCTAAAGCAGGCCGGACCAACGATACAGCCTATGCATATGTTGTCATGGCAATGACGTTGCCCGGGAGGTGGGCTTTGTAGTAGTACCGTTCGCAGTGGGCTCGAGACCAAAAGGCAGAACCACCGGGCACATCGCCGGACACTGAAGGAGATGAGAAGAGGCAGGAACCCAACGTAACACACCAATGGCATCAGGGGCAAACCGCCAATCAACAGTCCACTGTGTACACTCATCCCATCAAGCCGTTCACCTCTTTTACCGTTTACGATCGGTTGACTGCCAATCACCTGCTCGCCCACCCCTGTATACCCCACCAGTGGTCCCCAGTCCACAACGAAAGCGATCTACTACCCTGCGTGTCGTTTTGCGCCTTGCCAAGGAACACGACTTACCGTTGCTGTTCGTGACGACAACACCTGCAACCAGCTGCTAAATTTCCAAAAGGAGAACGAGGCGATTGGGGTAGTTGGGGCTGCAGGGCTTGCTGGCAAGAGTAGTACTCGGGAGCCCATGCCAGGGTCGTGCCACACCCAGTGCACGCTGATCCGTCGCTGTGGAACGCTGTCGGCACTAGAGCTACACAGCCGAGGTTCGATCCCTGGATGTTACATGTCCCTCGTATAGTACGCCGCACCGGCGCGTCCACCTCCCCGCACCGCACCCACATCGGATTTCGCAGGCACGCGAGATCTGGATCGCGCGTGAGAAAGGGGGCCCCACAATCTGCTGGATCCACGGCGTCACTGCACGACACCTTCCGCACAACACCTGTAGCGCGTAGCGTGTGCACCAACCAACGGCGACGAATTAACCTACGCCCAAACCAACATTTATAAGAACGTTACCAAGCCCAACTGCTTGCGTTCAGCACCGCTCGGACCGCACGCACTCGCACAGTCACGCCTTGGATTCCTTCGGGTCGCCGCAGCATCGCGGCCCACCCTAGCAGTTTTTTCCTCGGCAACGCCGTCGAGGCTTGGCGTCGCCGTCCGCCCCTGCGCCGCCGTCCAACGGCTCCGGAATCTGCTCGTACACAATGTCGTGCAGCCGGTCGATGGCCATGGTGGGGTCGGGCCGTGCGGCGTGGTACGCCGCGGCCACCGCCGCGTCGTACGGTCGTACTTTCTGCATCGTCACGAGGCGCCGGCTGTAGCGGCTGGTCAGGATTTGCTCGCTGCGGGGAGGCGGCAGGGGAGGCGCGGGTGGGCGGGAGAAGCGGTTGGCAAGACGTAAGGAGGCCGAGAACGTATCGGGGAGGATCGCTTAGGGTCTTAGGGTTTTGGCAGGACCGGATTGGGGCCGAGCGAAGGAGCCCAAGGGGACCGGGGGTGGCCAGGGTCAGGCTGTATCAAGAGGACGCACAGTCTGTGCTGCGGGATGGGGGGGAGGAATACCCGGTTACATGGGAGGGGGGGAGGAAGACCGGGTTACACGGGGATGGGGAGGGAGAGGGGAAGCTGCAGCCTTGTGCCAGCAGCAGCACCCCAGCGCATCGGATTGGGTGAGCAACCGATGAGCCTCCGCCCACGTGCCGCCAAGGCCCGCTCGCCCGCATCATTTGCCAGCCCAGCGAAACCCCCACACCCGCGAGTACGACCCGAAAGTACGACCCGCCGCGCACCTGTTGGCCACAATCTCCAGGGAGGGGTGACGTGGCAGCTCCGCCTCGTCGTACGTCTCGGGGGTGGCGGGCAGGAAGTACACCAGCCGGCCGCCCACCACCAGCAGCCGCGCGGACAGATCCAGCAGGTCGCGCAGGCACTCGCCGAGGGTGTACGGCTGTACGGCGTCGTACGGCGGGGGTGGGTTAGGGCTTAGGGGCACGAGCAAGGCGGCGGCGGAGCAAAGGCGGCGACGTCAAGGACTCTCAAGGTGGATTTATTTGTGCGGACCGCCCGACCTCTGCGGCCTTGACACACAGGCACAGGCACCGGCCGCGCACAGTGTCGAGGACTGCGGGCGCCCTCTCTCTTTCTCCCTCGATGCGACGCGGCTGCCCCACCTGGGTGGCGGCGATGTGGCTGGTGCGGTCGGTGATGGCAGGTCGCCTGGCGGCCACCCCAGGGCGCGCGCCAGTCTTCTTGCCCCCCGCGCGGACGCCGTACGGCGGATCTCCGATGATGGCGTCGAGGATCTTGTTTTTATCGGGGCGGGGCGGGGCGGGGGAGGACGGGTTAGCTGGGGGTTAGCGGGGGTTAGCGGGGGTTAGGGGAGCTGCTCGGGCAGCGAAGGGAGATTCGCGGGGGAGGAAGGGAGCTCGGCGGAAAGGGAGGTTGGCGAGGAAGCAGAACACGAGGAAACGGCGTGGTAAACCGAGAGTCGGGATGGAGGAGGGGAGCTGCTCCGGCAAGCGGCGGCGACACCAGCTCGCGTTCCCTCCCCTTCCACTTCCCCACTCACTTCCGTCAAGGTCTGAAACCCTAAAATAGAACCTTCAACGCCCTTCGCCCCTCAAGCCCCGGCAGGCCGCCCTCCACCGTCGCTGGCGCGTCCACCCACCCCTTTCTGCTCCTCCCACCCCTTTTCGCCCCGTCCCCACTGTTCTGTGCCCTACCTGCCGCCTACTCGTCACCCGTCCCGGCATTCCCTTGGCGCACGTCGGCACCCGCTCGACTAAACTACTTTTCATTCGCCGCCGTACTACCGTACAGCGCAACGCCGTCCACTCCGATGCGTGCATCAAGCCTGCGATCCGGCGACTCTTCCTCTTCCGCCGCGCCGGCTGGGATTCTTCGTTGCTTCGACCCCTGCCCGCCCGTTCCACCAACGCCCCCACCCACCTCTGTCAAGTCAGGTCGGAAGGGGTGTCGGTGCGCGTCCAGTCGAATCAGGTCCACGGGCAACGGGAGGCCGTACTGCTGGAAGTTGGAGGCGATGGTCAGTCGCTCGCCGCCCTTGCCCACCTGGCGGCGGCGGGCGTGATCCGGGGAGTGAGTGGGGAGTGAGGTGTCTTAGGGATGAGGGAAGGAGCAGAGAGAAGAACCGCCGAAAAGGCCCGACAGGAGGTGCGGAAGGTAGGGGTGGGGGAGGAAGGGGTGGGGGAGGCGGGACACGGCCAGCACGGGCGGTGGGGCGTCCGCCAGCAGCCGGAGGGGCGGGGGCCGCGGTTGGCGCGTGGATGCAACATTGGGCACACAAGCCGCGAGGGGAGATGGACAAGTGTACGGCGTACGACACGGAAAACGTTCCTAGGGAAAGGGATACGTGCCACGCGTGCATCTGCGAGGCTCTGATGGTGGGGCGGGGCCGAATGGTGTCGGCAGCCCGGGCGCGTTGGGGTGGAGTGCGTTGGGGTCGCAAGGAAGACGCCCCGTGTACGCGAGAAAAACCGTTTAGAGCAGACGTTTCGAGATGAATGCTGGAGGACTTGCTTTAGGAAACGAAAGACGGATGTCGTATGTCGACCTAAGGCGGCTAATAAGCTAAATCGGTGGCGGCGCCTAGGCTAAAGGAAGCGAGGACCCCGCGTGACGTAAGGAAACGCTTCGCGAAACCGGTTTGTTTTGGGCGCTAGCTGGAGAACTGGGGGAGGAGGCGAACGATGGGATAGCAGAAGGCGCGGCGAGGCCCCCCCCCCGGACGCGTTGGGGTGCGATGCGTTGCATCCCGGCCCCCCGGCTCCGAACCGGTGTCGGTTTTCCTACACCGATCAGCGCACCGATCAGTGCCGTCCCGCGGCTGTCCTCTCAGACCGACGTTCAACCGCAGACCGGTGTGCAAGCAGGCTTTCGGCTCTCTTTCCTCGCGTGCCAAGGAATAGCAAAACCCTAAACCCCCCCGAGCTCCCCCTGCCCCCCGAGCCCCCCCCCGTGGATTCGCGGGTTTATTTTATACCCCCCGAGCCCCCCCCTGTGGGTTCGCGGGTTTATTTTATACCCCCCGAGGGACCCCCCCCCGGCCAACCCACCTTGCCCTCCCGGATGACCTTGATGTCTATGTCCGCCCCCAGCACCTGACCGTACGGCAGGGAGTGGGTTCGTATTTATGGTACGGTAGGCGCTTAACAGTTGAGGCGGGGGCACGGATGGCACGTGAGTTTGAAAACGTCGAATTAGGGACTGGGCGGGCGGCGACGGACGGGTGTCAGAGCGAGGCGATGGGCTCGGCGTCCCTCAAGCTCCGCTCCCTAACCGTCTCAACCATACGCCATCCACCCCCTAACCGTCTCAACCATACACCATCCACCCTGCAACCGTCTCAACCCTACACCACCCACCCCACAACCACTTGCGCCGCATGTCGGCAGTAGCGCGCAACGCCATTAAGCGCCCGCCACAATTGGGATCAAGGCAACATCCTTGACCAGCACCGGCCCCGACCCACGGGTCAGCGCCGCCACGAAACCCAGTGGGCAAGCCCCACCTTGGCGCCGTAGTGCGCCGCCGCCACCAGGATGGATCCAGTGCCGGCGTATGGATCCAGAAGCAGGTGCCCTCGCCCCACCTGAAACCCAGGGGAGGGGCGGCGCGGCACGGATGGAGTATGGTTGAGACGGTTGTGAGGTGGGTGGAGTATGGTTGAGACGGTTGTGGGGTGGATGGCGTATGGTTAGAGACGGTTGCAGGGTGTGTGGTGTGTGGTTGAGAGGGGGGACGTAGCGTGTTGGATGGCGACAGGGGGCGGCGTGAGGGCATGCGCGCTAATTCGCCGCTAAACCGCGCGTGCGTGGGGGGGTACAGAAAATGACCGGTAACCCGGCATGGAAAGTGCTGCGCGTGTGTGGGGGTCACAGAAAATACCCGTTCACTCAACGTGAACAGTGGGGGGCCGGGGGGCCAGACAGGGAAGCCGTGGGATGACGTGCAGTGAGGAGGGTGCTGGAAGGGCGGGAAGGGGCAAGAGAGGGGGAGAAGCCCGACAGGCTGCGGCGCTGGGGCCCGACAGGCTGCGGCGCTGCGCTGTCCGCCCGCAACGACGACCTCCCTCCCAAGCTACCCGCCAGCAGGGCACAGCACCCCAGGCACATTCGGGGTGGTGCGCTGTCTGGCAGCTCAAACACAGCAAACGACTTCATCCGCATCCCACTGAACCCGTACCCCCCCACACACACACAACTACGACTCAGCGGCGCCTCCGCTCCGTCTCCCTGCCGCGCCTCGCCTCTGGACCGCCCGGCCCTACATCATTAACAACCCCAACCCCAACCCCAATCCCCCCCCGCTCCTCTCCTCCGGACCAACACCACCACCACCCTCGCTTTGTCGGCCGTGGATTCGCGGATTCTCGTATCAAACCCCACCACCACCCCTTTGGTTTCCTTGCACCCCTGCGCCCCCTCGGTTTGTCGGCCGTGGATTCGCGGGTTATCTTAAACCCCTTCCACCCCAACAAGGGCGCCGGCGTAGTGCTCCGGCCAAGGGGTCACAGCCGGGGCGGGGCGGGGTGGGCGAAGGGGCGGCAGCGTCCCACGTTGCTGCTCCTGCCAACAGCAGCTGCCTGGCCGCCGTCCATCACCACAGGCGATGTGCCCGATGGTTCTACCTCTTGGTCTGGAACCCACTGTAACCGTTACAACAATGATTACCACAGTGAACGAACCAGACGCGGGCCCCCACTCGCAGCTGGCGAGGTAGCGACCGCGACAACGGCGGCGATCCCGGTGAGGCAAGGAAACGTGTCGCGAAACCGGTTTGTTTTGGGCGCTAGCTGGAGAATTGGGGGAGGCGGCAAGCGATGGGATAGCAGACCGCGACGATGGGATAGGCAGCGGCGATGGGATAGCCTTCCGCTCGCCTAGAACCTCCTAACCATCTTGGGCTAGCAGCACCACTCACACGCTCCCACAGCCAACCACCCCAACCACTCCAACTACTCACAACCGCCCCCGCCTCCGCCTCACCGTCGCCTGGTTGCACATGACGAACGCCATCTCCGTGTCCATGGACGTAGGGCCCAGGTAGCGCCGGCGGCGCAGGGTGTAGTCGTCCAGCAGCCGCCGGTCGGAGGAGGCGACGATGCGGCCGAAGTACAACCGGGGGGGGACCTGGTGGGTGGGAGGGATATGCGCGTGTAGGTCAACTTTTTGTGTTCCTGTGTGGGGGGGATGTATATATGTGTGTGTGTGTGTGTGGGGGGGGGGGGTAATATTAACTTACTGTGTGTGTTTTAAATGTCAATTCCCAATGTATGAGTGTTTTATGAAATTTTTCACTGCGTGTTCCTTTTAGCGTTAAATTTGACTGTGGGTGTGGACTCCCTCCATGCAAAACTCCCTTCCACGAAAAATGGGCAAACCGGACGACGACCTGGCGCTGGGAGGCGGAGCAGCAACAGTGGCTTCACCTTCGACCGGCTGAATAGCTGCCACAGGAAAGGAACTGTAATGTATACATCAACGGAGGACAGAACATGCCGGCGGCAGGCGGGGTGGAAGCAACGTCGAAGCGACAGTACTAACCGTGTGTGTATGTGTGAGGCGGCGCGCGGGAGGGGGGGGGAGGGGTAAAGAGAGCAATCGGTTGGGCGCGACACCAGCCTGACACCGCCAGCAACCGCCAACCGTCACCCACCTCAGCGTCAATGAGCGACCCGTGGTTCCCGCAGTCGCACCTCAGCAGCACGAACCGAACCTGGGAGCAGGGGGGTGAGAGAAAACCGGTTGGTACGACAGACAGGGAGCAGGGAGGGTGGCGAGGAAACCGGTTGGTACGGGAGCAGGGGTTGGGGTTGAAACCCCAGGGGGTCCGAGTGCGTGGGAGTGGGTGTGGGGGCGGGGGTGTGTGGTTGTGGGGGCGGTGTGGTTGTGGGGGCGGGGGTGTGTGGGTGTGGGGGCGGGGGTGTGTGGGTGTGGGGGCGGGGGTGTGGGGTTGTGGGGGCGGGGGTGTGTGGGTGTGGGGGCGGGGGTGTGTGGGTGTGGGGACGAGGGTGCACCCGGGTTCAGGGCTGGGGGCGGTGGGGGGGCCAGGCTGCTGGATGGCTCTGCACATGACACTGTTGTTATGGCAGCCATTTGTTGCCCCATCTAGAACTTTCAACCGACTAACCGACCAACCAACCGCGCAGCCAACGGCCAAATCGCGTCCAGGCCCACCGTGCCTGTGGGTCTCGGAGCCGCACGGTGCCCTGGCGGCGGGTAACGGGGGGTGGGGAGGGGGGCAGGAAAACGGAGGTTACTAAAAAGAAACGGGGGGAAAGGAAACACAGTGAGATGCCACATAGGTGGAGGGACGCTACTGACTTGCTATTTTGCGGAAGGGTCCGATGCTTGCGGTTAGGGAGCTGGGTGGAGAGCTGGTTTCGAACACAACAACAACATCAACCACATTGAGGGGGAACACCAGCACGGACACCAGCACGGACACCAGCACGGACACCAGCATAAGCCACACCACCTAGCCGCGGCGCCTGCACCCGGACCCCGGAGGGCTGCGATTCGGAGGGCTGCGATGCGGCAGTTGTCCGGTGCTGCCCTGATATGACCCTCATCAGCCCTCCCGCTGATCCCGTCCCCGCCCCCGTCGCCCCTCCTCGCTGCAGCATGCCCTCGCAGCCAGGTGTCCGAAGACTATGCGCCAGCTACACTTCCCATATCGTGTAACCGGGTCCCTACGTCTCCCCCCCCCGGGTCTCCCTCGAAACCCCCGGGCCTCCCACCTTGAAAGGTATGAACTCCAGCTGCCGAATCAGCTCCAGCTGTTCCTCCATGGACAGGGAACTGCCGAAGGACTCGATCACCACACGGAAGGTGAACTCCGGAACCAGCCAGGGGGTCTGCGGGCCGCAGGTGTAGCAGGGGGTTTAGGGGTTTAGGGTTTTACGGCCGGGGGGAGGGCCAAGGGGTGGCAAGGAATCGAACCGGGGATGGGGAAGCGGTTCCTCCGCTGAATTGTGATGGGTTGCGCTAGGGCCGGGGTCTCACCCCTGTTCGAGCCCGGGGTCTCACCCCTGTTCGAGCCCGGGGTCTCACCCCTGTTCGAGCCCGGGGTCTCACCCCTGTTCGAGCCCGGGGTCACCTCCTGGGCCATGCTTTGCCCCACCGCCCTTCCCACCTGGCCCTGCCTCTCCCCCCTCTCCCTTGCTCATCCGTTCATTACCCCCGCACTCAACTCCCAACCACTCACCCAACCACTCACCACCACCCCTCGCCTCCCGGCGCCCATCCGCCAGCACCCAATCCTACCCTACGCTAACCTGCCGTACCCTGCCCTGCCGTACGCTACCCTGTCGTACCGCTACCCTGCCGTACGCTACCCTGCCGTACCTTGATGTGTTCCGGACACGCCTGCACGGCCGCTTGCAGCTCCTCGAACGTCGCCCCCTCGCCCCACACCTCCACCATCATCTGCGGCATGAAGCGCGCAACCGCATGGACGCACCAAGGCGAAGCGCAAGGTGGCGGATGGGAGGTGAAGCGCAAGGTGGCTGACGGGAAGTGAAGCGCAAGGTGGCGGATGGGAGGTGAAGCGCAAGGTGGCTGACGGGAAGTGAAGCGCAAGGTGGCAGATGGGAGGTGAAGCGCAAGGTGGCGGATGGGAGGTGAAGCGCAAGGTGGCTGACGGGAAGTGAAGCGCAAGGTGGCGGATGGGAGGTGAAGCGCAAGGTGGCTGACGGGAAGTGAAGCGCAAGGTGGCAGATGGGAGGTGAAGCGCAAGGTGGCGGATGGGAGGTGAAGCGCAAGGTGGCTGACGGGGGATGCTTGGGCGGCACGGGCGCAGGCTCGCAGTCGAAGGGATGAAGGGTCCCGAGTAACCAGTGGCAATGTTTTTGGTGGGCAGGCAAAACTCCACCGCCCGAGCCTCCGGGGGCGGCTCGGTGCTGTCGGGGGGGAGAGGGGGTAGGTTGGAGGGTGCCTGCAGGCTGGCGAAGCGGTCCTGCTGGCTCTGGTGAGCTTTGGTGGTGAAGCTGGTGTGAAGATACGGAGGAGCAGCGCAGGCTGCGGAAGCGCGGGATGTGCGGGCAGACCGCGCGGCTGGCTGCTTCGTAATAGCGGTGAGGTCAGACGTTCAGGAGTTAGGGGTTGGGGCGGCGTTGACCCACGGGCTCGGGCTTCGGCAGACCCATGCCGCTGCACGGACCGTCCCCGGGGCCGGCCCCGCCCGACCGCGAACCCACCTTGGTCAGGATCATCCGCTTGCTTATTTTCACGGCTACCTCCTCTGAAGGCAGCGTAAGGTACCAGAACGGCGAGTGCTCCACGTCGCCTGCCGGCGCTCTCCAACTGACCTGCTCTTCCGGACAACCGACCATCTGCGCCAGACTTTCAATTTCTGGTCTTCGGAATTCGAGCAATCTATGTGCGAAGTACGTCAGGTACTCCTTCCCGCTCGTGCTGGGCGCGTTGTCATCGTCGCCAGCGCGGCCGCCGGCGCTATTTGCCACGGAACGCACCATGGCTACTTACAGGTTGCAAATTGGATAAGTCTATTTAGAGTGTTGAAAAGGAAGCCAAAATGGCGCAAGTTGGACTTCCAGGGCCCTACGAGCCATGCGGCATGTTCGCATGTAACCGAACTCCTGGGGACTTGTTACAAGGCAATTGAGCCCTACTGTAATATTCGAGGACTTTACGTAGGCGCAATACGACGAACACCGACACAACACAGCTTGTCGAAAGCACGTCCGCAACCGACCGAACAACTGACAACGTTTAGGCATGGCTCCGAGGGCTTATGTCAATTGGATAGCACCTTGAGATGTGAGGGTTGAGCGTGGTCAAGCACCATAGCGACGGCCCGACGGGCCTCACGGCACGAACGCTAACCAAGGCCGAAGCCTCCGCTCCTCTTATTCGCTTCGCCCCGTGGAGAAGCTATGGAGACCGGGGTCACCTGCAGGTGTTCACGAGGTATGGAAGAAGGAGAGGACGGGTTTGGGTGAGGGATATGGGAAAACGACTGGGGGAAGTCGCACAGCACGGCGTTTCGCGGGCAACGCATCGTCGCCACCTGTGCGGATTGTCGGAGCTGCAGGCCACCCCTGGAGGCGGCTGAGGGCAGCGAGTATAGCGGCCAACGTCTTGCAGGTGGCGGGACAGTTTGGCAGCGGCTCAGGCTGTGGCACTGGTCCAAGCTCCGCTGCACCGTACGGCAGAAGTCGTCGTCCCAATGCTCGTCCCCGCCCGGGGACGAGCAAGCGCCATTGCGCGACTGGCACCAGCGGA
Organism: Yamagishiella unicocca; assembly: GCA_003116995.1. Taxonomy (NCBI): domain Eukaryota; kingdom Viridiplantae; phylum Chlorophyta; class Chlorophyceae; order Chlamydomonadales; family Volvocaceae; genus Yamagishiella; species Yamagishiella unicocca. Next base: position 589,478 of record BDSL01000050.1, read on the forward strand.
CCTTCATGGGCACCAGCGCTGCGGCTGGAGCAGTCCCAGACAGGGAGGGTCCCCGCATCATTGCATCTGCGAAGGAGAAGGGGCGGCGGCGTTGCGTGATAGCGGCGACGTTGCGGATCTCTAGGGATGGTCACTGATTGGGGATGGCGGGGAAAGCTGTGTAGTGTTGCCTCCCGTGGTGCGGGAACGGTCGCCGGAAGCCTAGAAGCTTCCTTGACCGTCGAGCCATCCTTCGCATTGTGCATCGTAGTACCACAGTGCGCTGCAGCCGGTCCGGTTATCGTCGGGCGGTGTCGGGGCGATAGGCAAGCCGGCATGTGGCGTGTGCTACCGGCAGCTGCGCCTTCGCAACCAAGGGCGGAATCGTTCGCTGCTTTTTCAGGTAGTAGGTATGCCCTGCAGGCTGTCTACGCCCCTGGCTGCCCACCACTGCCTGCGGCACGCAGTACGCGGGCTCCGAAAATTCACGGAGCCCTCATTCCACATGCCTATGTTGTCGACCAGGCGGCTCAATCAGTTGCTTGCTATCCGAATCGCAAACCATGTCTGTGAGGCGCAATGCGCTTTCGACATACACGCGTTCGCAGCACTGACGCGAGCCGCGCTTGGCCAGTCCGTGTCATGTAGTAACGGTTACAGTGGGCTCCAGACCAGACGGGCCCCTGACGGGTCCCCGTCAATCCACGTCCGCTGGAAGGTGTCATGCTAGCTCCTGCGCGACAAAATGATTCGTGCCACGGTGGTTGGCAGCAGCGACGGCGAAGCTGGGCCACGCGAGAACGTACGACCCAAGAACCGTACATGGGCGTGAACCTGGTGGCGCAACCTCACAGGCGTGCTATCTTAAGGGTGTTGTGTTTCCGCTTTGGCCAGTTGTGTTTTTGTTTGGGAGTCAGTCGTACACGTGCCGAACGTCCCGGTCCTCGTTGGTGGAGACGGCGCCCCCGCGACTACTCTGTCCGGCGCGGGACCTGCAGTGCGAAGTTTGAGGGTCGCCACTTGACGAGCCGCGAGCGTGCTACTACCGCTGTGACCACACACCGGGTGGCACTCGCAAGGCTTGACGCCGCCGCTCGGGTGTTGCGCCGCTCGGGTGTTGCGCCGCTCAGGTGTTGCGCCGCTCGGGTGTTGCGCCGCTCGGGTGTTGCGCCGCTCAGGTGTGGCGCCGCTCGGGTGTGGCGCCGCTCGGGTGTTGCGCCGCTCGGGTGTTGCGCCGCTCGGGTGTTGCGCCGCTCGGGTGTTGCGCCGCTCGATAGGGGCTTGGAGCTGTCTGCAACGGCAGGGCCGTCAGCAGGAGGAACAAGAGGCGCCGCCACAGGCTCTGCCGCAGCATATGGATCCCCGTGTGTCGGCAAGCTGTATATGGATCCCCGTGTGTCGGCGAGCTGGAAGGTGCTTTTCCCGCGAGAACAACGACGCGGAAGTTGGGTTTGGAGGCGGGGGGGCTGCGCGGGCAGCCGTGGTTTCAGCAGTTGAAGAGCGCGGGCTGGGGAGGGCCAGTAGTTACACGACACGGGACATACACTGCCGTTTGGGCCCCTGTAACAGCCAGTAACAGCCTCAAACTTACGGATCAGCTTGGGCCGCAGTAACTGCTACAGTGGGCCCTAGATCAGAAGTAAGGTAGAGCCATCGGGCGCATCCCGGTTGTGCTATAGGTGGGTGAGGGCTCCCCGTCTGCCCAACGATCACGAGCGAGGGGTTGTTTTTGGCGCAGCCTGTGCCTCCGGCTGCTTTGCGGGGTACGAGGTATTGTCTGTCGTGAGCGTGTGTGCGGGAAGCGCTAGGATCAAACGCGCGCGTATGTCCTCCTAGCTTGGTTGTGGGGGAAGGTCCGCGTATATCCGAATAGGTCTCGTACCATACCATATGGTCTGGGGCCGACTGTAACAGTTACTACTACGACAAGCGAACGATTCGTTAGTTTGTGCCTGTTACAAGGACCCAAAGTTCGGTTTTGCAGTGGTTCTGGAGCAACGGAAATGTAGTGACTGACTCGATTACACGATGCTACGTCGAGATCCGCTCAACTACAGCTCCCTGCAACTTGGTGGAACGTCATGTCCTAGCACCGGCATAGCCGGTTGAAGGAAAGGTCAAGGATGGTCTCGGTGCCGAACCCGAGTCGCGAACCAGTAGCGAATATCTCGTGCGTGTGTTGTTAGGTACGGTGCAATTCTACTGCGTAATGAACATCGGTGATGATCTGTCATCTGGTAGCTTACGGCTGCCAGTCGTAGCTGGCTCACAACCGGAGCCGAAGGCTAGGGTGCGCACATCGGGACGACACGATGCGCCTGCGCCGCCTTAGCATGTATATGCTGGGACGCCACCTTTGGCACGCCCAGTGCTCCCAGCCCTGCTCAATGTATCCTCTCTCACGAGGTGCCCAGTTACAGATTTGCAACGGCAGTGGCGAGCGTCTGTTGCAGCCGTGGGCCACGCCGGGAGTCAGGTGTGCCCTAGTAAGCCGGTGCGTCAAAAATACGAATGGGAGCATGCTCCAATTCAGTCTTGATTCAGTCTGCGAGCATTCGTTTTCGGTTTGCTTCGTGGCTGTTTGATGCAGGGCGGTGCATTGGGCGGGCAAGGGGTTCGTTTGGGTTATGTGACCTGCCTACAAGACCCAGGACGAGCACAGATACACGCGCTTCCCAGCACCTGTGGGTCCCAAACGCTAAGCAGTGCAGTGCCGTGGACGGAACCCTACAAAGTGGCCGAAATCAATAGGCAAAAGGGCGCGAAACAAGCTTTTCAGTGGGTCCCTGTAACCTTGCCGTTACAGTGGGCCCCACGTGCTAGGCTCGCACAAAAAGCTTGTTCCCAAGCTGGCATGGCTTTACACGGTCGTACAGTGGACATGTTTACCAAGGAGAAATGTCTGCAGGAGTTCAAGGCAGATGTTTTGCCATGAGGGAGTGTCCGCAGAAGCTATCAGACGCATGAGTACAGTCTTTAAGCTGAAGCCTATAGATTCAGATAGAGACTTGTTCATCCAGGCTTCCAGAGAGTGGTGCAGTCCAACTTCGAGCGCAGACTCTGGGAGACAGCCATGAGTTAGTTCCTGGGCCTGGGCGCAGCACCAATATTGGAAACCCCACCCCCTGGGGCGAACCCAGGTTGAGAACGAACATCCGACCCACTCGTAAGAACCCAAACAATGTGGTAGTGTTGGGACAGATGCTCGTTCTCAGCCTGAGTCCGCCTTGACCTTCAGATGCCGCCCTTCCAGCGGCCCAACCAACCCCACAGTATGTGGCGAAGACACCTAAACCCCCCCGAGCCCCCTTCCACAACCCATTCCTGCTGGCACACCCACTACAACACCCGGCTGGTGCCTACCACCGCCAACTCCGTTTCTTCAAGTCACCAGTGCCCCATCACCATTCGCACAACGGCCCTGTCCAACACCCCCCCGTATCGGCTGCGCAAATCTCCTCCACGCGCCCTACCGCCTCCTGACCTCGCCATCCCACTCCCCCGCCGCCAACCCCGCAGCCACACGCCCTCCTCCTCCCTGGGCGTCTCCAACTCCCTATCACCAGCTGCATACCTGCCCTGTCCAACACCCGCCCTCATTGGCTGCGCACGTCTTCCCCACGCGCCCTGCCGCCGCTCACCCGCCTCGTGCCCTCGTTAGCCCGACTCCCCCTCCCCCCAAACCCAGCAGTCACACGTTCGCTATCTCCCCGAGCATCCCCAGCCAGTCGCCCGCCGCGCTCTCCTGCACAAGGCCCATCAGCGCGCTCTCAACTGAAGCACGGAATCAGCCAGAGAATCGCCATTCCATCCGTGCTCGCGCGCCAACACCCTCCGCCGTCCGCTGCTCAGGGTCGGCCTCCAGCTCCCCCACCACCCTGGGTGGAGCAGCTCAGGGTCGGCCTCCAGCTGCTCCGCCACACTGGGCGGAGCGGCGGCGGCGTCAACGTCCGGTTGCACCGGCGCGTCGGCTGCTTGCATCGGCGGCAATGTCGTCCTGGGAGAGGAAGCCTCCGGGGCAGGACGCGGCGACGAGGATGAGGCTGCAGCTGCCTGCGCTCACGGACCCCTCGGGACGAGGATGCCACCTGAGCGACGCAGGCGGCGGCGGCGGCCTTGTCCGTTGCCCTGCCGGTCAGGGACCCGTGGCTCGTACTAACCAATTCGTCTGGCGGTGGCATGCTCTGAACCCTGGCTCTGGAATGAGGATACGAACATTGGGCCAGTGTGGCGGAGCAGCCGCTCCACCCAGGGTGGTGGGGGAGCTGGAGGCCGACCCTGAGCAGCGGACGGCGGAGGGTGTTGGCGCGCGAGCGCGGATGGAATGGCGATTCTCTGGCTGGTTCCGTGCTTCAGCTGAGAGCGCGCTGATGGGCCTTGTGCAGGAGAGCGCGGCGGGCGACTGGCTGGGAGATGCCCGGGGACAGCATGACCCTATACATGCGAAAGGCGCTGCCCGCTCGACGGAGGGGACAGCGAGCTCGGCGACGTGCACCCGATTGTTTGGCTCCTCTCGCAGGACGGGACCACCCTGGCGGCAGGACGGGACCACCCTGGCGGCAGGACGGGATGGCAGGACGGGACCACCCTGGCGGCAGGGTGGCGGGGTGTGCGGCATGATGGGCAGCAGGCGGTAGCAGCAGGAGGGTGGCGGCGGCGGGGGCGCAGCGACGGTTGCTCCCAAGGGGCCCGCCGGGCCTTGGTGGCGCGGCCAGTGGGGGTGGTTCCGGAGCCGAAGCTGTAGCGCCAGTCCGAGGGTGCAAGACTGCGGCAACAGTCGCGTCAGCGCTGAATTGATAGGTGGGTCGGCAGGGCGTTCCTGACAGGGGAGCCTGTCGCGCAAATTCCCCCTGGGGTGCTGCTGGCTGCTGCTGTTTTGCCTCCGGGCTGTCGGCTGGTGTCGTGGTGGTGTGCCTTTGTTACGGTGCAATTCGGTTCTTGATGCATGCAGGAGTATTCGTTACAGTGGGCGTTAGACCTCCAGTGGTGACAGTGATCGCCGGACCGCTGACGTAGCATCTCACACACAGATGTCGTTTACCGCAAGGGGACTGATTCATGACGTACTGACGTTAGGGTTTATAATATCGACACGATGACTCATACCGGCAGGTTACTAGTTTTCCTCATGGTGGCCGGGCACACGACGCGTCGTGCGGCCGCTTGGCGGTCGAGGGTGGCACCTACCGACAGTGGTGGACACTCGCGCCGACAATGGCATCAACCGCATCGATTTCGGCGCTGCTCGAAAACACACCGAGTCATGTCATGCAAAGCACAGTCCGGTCCATCGCGATGTGAGTACATGTGTACGTATATCGTTACTCGAACCTAGCCTTGCCGCAAAACCCCGACCTCATCCGTTGTCGTCCTTGCTTCCTTCTTGACCTCACCCCGTCGGGGAGCTGTTGGTTCAGCACGGAGTCACAGAGCCAAGCCCCTTGCTCGCGCGCTGATCCCTCCAGCCCCCCGGCCCCCCGCCCCCACGTGTCTTCCACGGGTCGCATCCACGGGTCTTCCTCGAAGCCCCCCCGCCCCCCCACGCCATGTCGAGTTACTGGTTTTCTTCTGCAGCCCCCCCGCCATCCACATGAGGAGTCACGACCCGCCGATCCATCCACTCCCGCCCACTTGGCAGGCACCTTCGCCAAAAGGGCCCAAAACCCTGGTGGCGGCCGGCGGCCGACCAGGACCACCTCGCAGCCGAACTAGGCTTAGCCGCCGAAGGTCGACATACGACCTCAAAGTTTACTTTCCTCAACCAAATTCTCCAGCATGCATCTCCTAACGTCTGTTCTAAACGGTTCTCCTTTCGTACACGGGTTTTCCTTGCAACCCACCCCCCCTCCTTTCCCCAATATATATGCGGCCGCAGCCATTTGTCCGACGGCCATGCGCAACTACACTGCCCGCCGTGTCGTGCAACTCGGGTCTTTACGCCCCCCCACCCTGCCCCCCTCCCACCGCATGTCCGAATGCACATGCTGTGTCCACACCGCACAATGTAGGTGGCGATGTTCCTTAGATGTAACCACACCGCGATCAGGTCGTACAAGGCGTCCGACCCTGCTGCCATCAGCAGCCCCTAGCTTCGGTCGCTGCGTCATATGTACGAACGCCGTACGAGCCCATCAGGGGCGTGCCGCGAGTGCCGCCGCCGCTGCTAGTGCCGCTGCTAGTGCCGCTGCTAGTGCCGCTGGTGCCGTGCGAACATTACCTGTACGGCAGCCCCCTCCTCCTCCTCCTCCTCGTCGGAGCTGCGGGACAGGTCCACCACATCCGCGTCCCGCCACCGCACAGAAGCCCGCACGCCGCCAGTCTGGCCTCCGCCTCCGCCACCGCCGCTGCCACCGCCACCGCCGCTGCCACCGCCGCCGCCGCCGCCGCTGCCACCGCCGCCGCCGCTGCCACCGCCGCTGCCACCGCCGTCACCACCTCCGTCACCACCTCCGTCACCACCTCCGTCACCGCCTCCGTCACCGCCTCCGTCACCTCCCCCGTCACCGCCTCCGTCACCGCCTCCGTCACCACCTCCGTCACCACCTCCGTCACCGCCTCCGTCACCACCTCCGTCACCGCCTCCGTAATCCCCGCCGCTCCCGCCGCCTGGCAGCCAATCCTCCCCCCTTTTGTCACCACCCAGATCCCGCAGCTTTGCCTCCCCCCCCGCGGGCTCAGCCAGCGCCCTCCCTGGCGCCGCCACGCGCCCCCGCGCCAGCCGACTCGGCGTCTCCGCTTCAGCCCGTCCTCCCCGCTGCCGTACATCGCCGGCGGCGCCGCCGTCACGCCCGCCACGGCGTCCACCGCCGCCGCCGCCGCGGCGGCCGCTGCTCCGTCCCCGGCTCCTGGGCTGCATTGCCCGGCCTTTCCCCCGGCCGCCACTGCCGTCGACGCATTCCGCTGCAGCAGCAGCTTCAGCAGCAGCAGCAGCAGGGGCAGCTGCCCCTGCAGCGGCGGGAGAGTTCGGCTGGCCCTGCTGCCAGGCACCCGCCTTGGGCTGCTCTCCGCCGACCTTCCGTGCGCTCCGCTCAAGGGCCATCTGCGCGCGCAACAGGTTGGCGTGCGCTCGCGAGGTGCTGAGCTGCTGCTCGATATCCTGCGGGTGCCGCGGGCCCCAACCCGTGAATGGAGGGGGGGGGGGGGTCAGACAGGAATCCATTGTGGCCGCCACCCGCTGACGGCCCCCCCTGGAGGCGCCTTAGTAAGGGTCGCCGGGTGGACCTCCGGCGGCGGGCTCCCGCACCTCGCCCATACCCCACTGCAGAGGCACCTCGAATACCCCCACCTCGACCCCCCAAACAACCGGGTCATCTCGCCCCCCGAACCCCACCACCACCTCGACAATCCGCACCCCCCCCGCACCTCTCACCCCTACCACCTCGACAGTCCGCCTTCCCCCGCACCTCTGACACCCCCACCGTTTTACGTCCACTCTGCACTTGCCAATGTCGCTGCTCGCTGGTCCCCCTGTCCGCATTTCCCCGTTCCGCATTTTCCCCCGTTCCGCATTTCCCCGTTCCGCATTTCCCCGTTCCGCCTTTTTCCCTCCGCACCATCAGCCCCACGTCCCACACCTATCCCAGACCCCCGTCCTGCACACTTCCCACCACTCTTTACTAAAGTGTGCGGGATGAACTTTACTTTAGTGTGCGGGATTAATAAATCATCCCGCACACTAATCCACGAGTTCCTCGGCCCACGCCCGTCGTGCCGTATCGTACACTGCCGTACCACACCGAGACCATATCAGGGGCGGACCGGACCTCAGCTCCCCCTCTTTCGCCGCCCCGCCTCGGACTGTCCATCGCCCTGACCCCAGTAACTCGGTTGTACTATATAGCGAATCGTTGGTATGGCAAGGTTACAGGGACCCAAGAAAGTTTGTTCTTAGCCTCGGTTTATATCCCACGTGTTCTAGACGCTTCTAGCCGCTCTCCTTCCCCCACGCCTCGCGATGCCGGCCGTCGGTTACCGCAATCCAGGTGAGTCCCTTTCGAATCTGTTCACCCTGTGCGCTTGTTTGGCGACCGTTAGCTGGCGTTAGTTGCTGTTCGTATCGCCGACGTGGTTTCTCCCTAGTAAGGCGGCGCGGTTCAAGCCACGCGCCAGCAACGGGCGCACGCCAATGGAATCGGCAGCGTATTTCGTTTCCCAGGTAACGATCGGTGTCCGGGATGGGATAGCACGTCGCCAGGCCTCGGTGCATCCCACATCGCCACTTCCCCATTCCCCACTTCCCCAGTCCTATCTGCTTCGCGCTCCACACTATCGCCCACCCCGTTCCTTTTTCTCCGCTGCACCCACCGTCGCCGAGTCAGTTCTTGCGGCCGTCCACCCCAAGTCCACCCTCTCTAACGCACCTCCCTCACCTGGATTCGTGGATTATCCTCCCCCCCCCCTCGCACCTGGCGCCCCGCCACCTCGACATCTCCCCCCCTCGCACCTGGCGCCACGCCCGCTCGTCCGTCAGCTGGTTTCGGAGCCCTTCAAGTTGCAGCTGCAGGGTGGCCGCCAGAGCGCGAGCCTCCAAGCCCACCTGCTCGGGGGGGGGGGGGTGAAACCGGTGACGCGAAAAACGACAAAATAGTGGGCGCATGGTCGGCGGACAGCGAGGATGTGGGCGCATGCTTGGGGGGGGGGGGTCGCGGAAGACCCGTGGATGCCCGGAAAAACCGTTTAGAACAGACTCGGGAAGGGGGGGGGCCGTGGTAGGGAGGGGTTGAGGGGGGGACGGCATTAAGACCCGGTTACACGACATGGTCAGCATATCCGGCGCATTGTGGTATGGCACATGGCTGAGGGCGCATGCTGTGGCGCTTTGTGTTCACCACCGAGAAACCGGGTGGGGGTGGGTGGGTGGTGTGGAAAGCGTTGATGCGAGGAGGACAGGATAGCTGGCGCATGGTCGGCGGGCAGCTCGTGAGAGGGATGGCCGGCGGGCAGCTCGCGAGAGGGATGGCCGGCGGGCAGCTCGCGAGAGGGATGGCCGGCGGGCAGCTCGTGAGAGGGATGGCCGGCGGGCAGCTCGTGAGAGGGATGGCCGGCGGGCAGCGGGTGAGGGGGGTGGCCGGGTCTGTTTCCCGCAGGTCCCTCGGGGCCAAGACAGGTGGGCAGCGACAGCGGCATACACGCCTGCGGGCGCACCCAGCAGCCGCGGGCAGGTGAAGGGTGCGCCAGTTTACCGTTTGCTTAAGGAGGAATAATAACGATAATAACAGTAATAATGATACTTATACTTATTATAAGTATCAAGAATAATTTTACGCCGGCCGGAGCCTGGCGCGTATCAAGGGGTTGGGGGACTGAGGGGCGGACTCCGCCCCTGTATGTACGCCCGCACCACCGGGGCTGAAGGGGGAATATTCCTTCCACGATTGGGAATATTCCTTCCACGATTGGGAATATTCCTTCCATGACTGGGAATATTCCTTCCACGATTGGGAATATTCCTTCATACTGTGAAGGGAGGAGCACATTAGATGTCCTGGTAGGGTGGCGGGCACGAGGTCCACGTACCAGCCCCAGCCCCAAACCCTAAAACCCTAAACCCCATCCCACCTCCTCCGCCGCCAGCAGCTTGACGTTCGCCTGCCGCAGCGAATGTACCTCGGCCAGCAGCTCAGCGTACGACATCTTGGCCGGCAGTGGCAGTGGCACTGGCAGTGGCGGCACTGCCTCCGCCGCCTCGGCCCCCTCGGCCGCCTCCAACTTGGGGCCCGACCGCTCCTGCAGCTCCGCCAGCAGGCGCTGCAGCAGTGGAGGTTCAGGGTTCAGGGTTCAGGGTTCAGGGTTCAGGGTTCAGGGTTCAGGGTTCAGGGTTCAGGGTTCAGGGTTCAGGGTTCAGGGTTCAGGGTTCAGGGTTCAGGGTTCAGGGTTCAGAGGCGCGTGTGGTGGCAGCAAGAAAACAAGGAAACGCGAAATCCCACGCCCAAGCAAAGAAGCTCATGTATTTTAAGAACTGACCAACAAAGGAAAAGGAGACGACCACATCCCAGCCCCACCCCCAGCCCCCCCAGCCCCCTACACAATGCAAGCGTGTGCTTTGTATGTGTTTTACAGGGCATGTTTTGCAGCCCCCCCCACCCGGACGGCCTGGCTTTCCGGGTGAAAATTCCAAAAACCCCCCACCTCCAGTGTTCCACCGCCGCAGCTTCTCCACTGACCCCTGCCCGCGCGTCGCCGAACTGCCAGCTACCCAACGACACCCGCCCCCCCCAAAACACTACATTTCCCCACTACATTTCCCCAGTCGCGTCACCGGTTCTTTTATTGTAACCCCCCTCCCCTCCCCACACACACACATTTCCCATGTCGTGCAGCCGGAGCTTCTCGTTCCTTCCCCCCGCCCCCCCCCCGTCCCCGTCCCCGCCGTGGATTCGCGGATTCCCTTCTGAAACCCCCCAGCCCCACCTGCTGCTGCGCGCTGACCACTGTGTCCTTCAGAGTCAGCAGCCGAGACAGCTCGTCACGTTCGTAGCGCGTCGCTGACAGCTGGCGGGTCAACTCACCGGCCTGACGGCGGCAGCGGCTGATCTCGCGCCGCAGGCCCTTGTAAAACGTTTGCTACACAGCGGTGGGGCAAAGGGGGGGAGGGCCGGGGTAGAGCGTGGGTGCGGGCGGGGCGGGTTTCGAGGAAGACCCGTGGATGCCCGAAAATACCGTGTAGAACAGACGTTTTGAGGGGCGGGTGGGGGGGGTTGCAAGGAAAACCCGTGTACGAAAGGAAAACCGTTTGTAACATACGGTGGGCGGGGGGGGGCGGAGGGGGGGGGCGCGGCTCGCGGGTGAAACGCTCGGCCGGATGATTTGGCGGCTTCATCAGGCTAGGTAAACGACGACGACGGGTCATGGCCATCCCGGAGCCGCCGCCCATCCTCCCACACACCCACACCCAGCTCACCGTCTTCATGGCCTCCGCAATGGTGTTGAAGAACTGGCCTGCGCTTAACGGGAGCGGGAGGGGGGGGACCAGCGAGCGAGTGAGGGGCAGGGGGGGAGGGGGTTTGAGAAGAGAATCCGCGAATCCACGGCCGACAAACCGAGGGGGAGGGGGGGGCGTAAAGACCGTTTCCGCGACAAGGACAGGATAGTTGGCAACTGCCGCTCCCCAACTGCCGCTCCCCAACTGCCGCCCGCAACTGCCGACCCCAGTGCCGAGCGGCGAGGACATCCGGGACTACGTGAGCAGAAAGAGCACACACGACTGGTACGACAGCAGCGCACAACTGCCACATCCCTCGTCCCTCGTCCCATGTCCCTCGTCGCGAGTCGCGACTAGCCTCACGCACCGTTTGTGTCCCAGCTCAACAAGATCTCCTCGCCGCGTAACACACGGCGGGTGGTGTAGTACAGCATCACCGGCATGAACCGCGTGTCGCCGTTGTCGTCTACGTACTTGGAGATGCCCTGTTAGGGGGGGTGCGAGGAAGACCCGTGGATGCCCGAAAAACACCGTTAGGGGGAGGAGGGGGGCATCCGCGAGTTCCGTTCCGTTCCGCCGTTTGTTTTGCGCGCCAGGGCTATAGAGCAGCCGGCTTCCATTTTTGCGCAACGGAAGGTTTCACAGTTTTGTCAAAGCAAGCAAGCAACGGACGGCGAGGAGCGCAGCCGTATTACCGACGGCGCAGGTTCGAGTCCTCCCCTCCCCCCCCCCGCCTCGACTCCTCGACAGTCGACCAGCAGCTACGCGCCAACACCCCGCCCCCACGGGTTTCCTCTCATAGATATGCGTACACGTACACACGTATACACACATACACTTACACGTACACACCCGAAGAAGTGTTCAGAAACGAGTTCTCCTCGTCACCGCGACCTGAGCATGGTTATCCCTCCCCCCCCTCATATCCCGGGGGTCCTCTCGCGCCGCCCCCTTCCCCCCTCCTCTCTGCCAGCAGCTCCCTTCCACCTCCCCCCCCATGCGCCAACTTTCCTGTCCCGTTGCGTAAAACGGATTTTATACACCCCCCTAGTCCACTTTTTCTTCTTCTTCTTCACTGCACCCACCGTCGTCGCGTCCGTGTGTGTCGCATGCGCGCGCGTCCCGGTATCCGAAGGCTATGCACACGCTACATTTCCCCAGTCGAGTTACCGGTTCATTTATTATAACCCCCCTCTCTGCCAGCAACTCCCTTCCACCTCCCCCCCTCCCACTCTCTGCCAGCAACTCCCTTCCACCTCCCCCCCTCCCACTCTCTGCCAGCAACTCCCTTCCACCTCTCCCCCTCCCACTCTCTGCCAGCAACTCCCTTCCACCTCCCCCCCTCCCACTCTCTGCCAGCAACTCCCTTCCACCTCCCCCCCTCCAACTCCCTTCCACCTCCCCCCCTGCCAGCAGCTCCCTTCCACCTCCCCCCCCACTCTCTGCCAGCAACTCCCTTCCACCTCCCCCACCTCCCACTCTCTGCCAGCAACTCCCTTCCACCTCCTGTTTTTAATGTCTGCGGTCGCCCTCATTTATCACGGTTTGTCATGCAACGGCTCACCCTGCCCGCCGTACCCCGTCCATCCTATATCCCCGCCATTGCCTTCCTTCCTTCCCCCATTAATAATCGTAGTCCTAGCTTCGCGCGATCCATCCATCCCACTCACCCATCCCATTCACCCTGCCCGTCGCACGTCCTCCTCCTCGTGGTCCGGTCCTGACGCTCGCCGCTTTTGCTCGCTCATTTGGTCTTTCCTTGCCATTCTCAGGTCAGTCTACCTCTCCCACTACTTTTCGCACGTAACGGGGCGGGTTCCCTTCTGCCGGGCACGCTGTTCTTTCGTTTGCATTCACGGGCTGTTGATAGCATCCGGGTCAGCTCGCCATCCCCAGCCTTCACCTCCATTACCTTCGCATCTTACTACGACCACCATTTACTGGCTACTTCTTATCAGCTTGTCCGCCAGCCGCCTTTACTTTAGTCGCTTTTATACCACCTTTTCTTCTCGACTACGTTGCCTTATCACCTTACACTACGATTTAGCAGCGCCTCCGCTCCGTCTACTCGCCTCCCGTCTGTTATGGATCGCCATCTTCACCGCCTTGGTTTGTCGGCCGTGGATTCGCGGATTCTCTTTAAACACCCCCCCCCCCACTCTCTGCCAGACACTCCCTTCCACCTCCACCCTGTGAATGCCGCGTGCGCGGTTTCCCCCCCCCCAACACTCCCCAGGACACGCCCGGGCGGTGCAAGGAAAACCCGTGTACGAAAGGAAAACCGTTTAGGACAGACGCCCGGGAGGTTGCGAGGAGGACCCGTGGATGCGAGGAAAACCGTTTAGAACAGGCGTTTCGAGATGCCCAGGTGGGGGGAGTAGAAACATCGAACCCGGGCTAACTGGAAGCGCCGTGAGCCGGGCCCTGCCGGCCGCCGCCGTACGACTGTACGACGTGCCGTACCTGGATACTGGTGGCGTTTTTCCCTCGCCCGCGGTACCTGGTGTCGCAGCGGCACCCCCCCTTCCGGACCTCCTCGATCACCCGTCTGTTGTCGGTCCACAGCGTCTCGCAATTGCCCCTGCAGCCAGCAGGGCACACGGGCGCACACACATACACACACACACACACACACATCAGCGAGCCTGCTGCCGTGGGCCGGCTGCCTGACGCGTCTGGGAGAAGAACGGTCGGGCGAACTACCCGTGCTGAATTGGAGTCTAGTAGGGTTCTTAGTGGGAAATGCGGCCCTTTCGGAGCTGGGCAGAACACGGCTTGGGTCTGCTAGTGCAATGGTGGAGACGCTGCCAAAATGGCAGGCGCTCCTCAAGTGATGACGACCCGAGTTCTGCAGCCCTTTGTATGCTGCAGGCGGAGGCGAGGCGACCCAACCCAGCAGGGCCCCGCTCGTCGCAAGGTCTCAGCGGCGATCACCCGGCAGCCCCAGCACCCCGGGCAGGCCCCTCTCTGCCCACAGCCGCAGACTCGGCTCGTCAACCACCATCGGGTGACGCACCAGAACCGTTTCTCGTTGGCGTACGTCATCAAGCAGTGCCGAGTGTCGCCAACCACCACCAGCCGCTGGGACTCCGACTCGAAGTGCTGTGGGGTGGGGTGGCGAGGGAAGGGAGCCCCGGGCGAGGTGGGGTGGGGTGGGGTGGGGTTACAGAAAGGAACTGGTTACTCGACATGGGAAGTGTGGGTAGGGTGGGGTAGTGTGGGGTTGCGAGGAAGACCCGTGTACGCGTGGGGTGGATGGGGTGGGTTGGGGCAGCTCAAAAAGGAAAACACACACAAACACACACACTCTACTGGGCACCCTGCGGTGGGGCTGGGAAGTGGCCGGGGGGAGAGGCATGAGAGGAACCCCCCCTTCCGTTGCCTTCGCCTCCAGTCCTCCAGCATGCGCGTTCTCCAGCTTGGTGCATCTCCAGCCGCGTGTTCCAGACGCTTCCAACCCGGGTTTCCTAGTCAGAGCCGAACCCCCGGTTGTCCTCGCATAACCCCCCTCACCCCGGCTTTTCGCTTGTCTTTCTGCGCGCTTGTTTTCCGGCTGCTGTGGCGTTGCAGTTGCTGTTGCTGGCGTATGTCGCCTGGGTTTCTCAGCAGCCAGGGCGGCGCGGTTCAAGCCACGCGCCGGTCACGGAAGCCTGCCGGTCAAGATCTACAAAGTACCTCACGGCCGCTTTCGTGATATTTAGGGCTGAGTTGTCGTCACAGACGTAAGGCCCTTAGGCCTTGACCGTATTCCACCAAGAACCGTCGAAACGAACGGGACGGGATACAGGGACTGTCTGCTCGTACGCTTGCAGTCACGATGGGTGAAGCCTCTATCTCGTCCCCCACAGTCACGATCTGTATTCGGGCTGGCGGCTGGGACGGGGATGGGGCCGGGCTTCGCCGCGTCGCGCCCCACCAAGTCCAGCCCCCACAAGCCCCACCAAGTCCTCCTCCGCCTCCCATATGCACCCCGAACGCCAACGCAAACTAGGTTTAGACGTTCGCTTCCTAATCAGGCGCGCCATCGACGGGCCACCACCTACCCTCCGCAGGTCTCCCGGATGGCCAACCCAAGTTCTGTTGCGTACACACCCACACGTGCGTGTGTATGTACGAAAGCTAAGCTCCTGCCCTCCATTTCCTAAGTCGTGTAACCGTCTCTCCTCCCACCCCCCAGCTACACTTCCCCGGTCGCGTCACCGGCTCTTTGATTGTAACCCCTCTACTCACACAAACCGCCGGCCCTCCCTCCCTCCCTGGCCCGAAACGTCTGTTCTAAACGGTTTTTCCTGGCATCCACGGGTCTTCCTCGAAACCCTCCCTGGCCCCACCTCCGTCCAAGAGTAGTTGTGGGTGTAGGCCTCCCGCAGCTGCAGCTGCTGAGTCTCGTCCGCCAGCACTCGCTCGTCGTTGGCGGCCTGGGGGGTCGTTCGAAGGGCTTCAGCACTCAACAACCAGTGACCACCGCCAACGGATACCAAATGGTACGACCGAGTGGTACGACCAAGTGGTACAACCAAGTGGTACGGCCAAGTGGTACGACCAAGAGATATACGACCAAGTGGTATGACCGAGTGGTACGACCGAGTGGTACGACCAAGAGGTACGACCAAGAGGTACGACCAAGTGGTACGACCAAAGGCCTACAACCGGACTTCAGGGCGTCGTACGACCCGAGTAAAGGTTTTCCGTCGTGCCCCACATTGGAGGGGGAGGGACACTAACCTAGCGGGGGAGTTGCAAGGAACCCACCTAGCGGGGGTTCGAGGGAAACCCGTGGATGTCCGAAAAAAACCGTTTAAAACAGAAGCGGGGGGGGGAGAGGGCACCGCGGGCGCGACCTCCCCCCTGGGTGCCCTCGCTCCCCACACAGGCTCTTATCCCCCCCCCACACACCCACCTGGGTGCCCTCGCTCCCCACACAGGCTTCCCCCCCCCCCACCTGGGTCTTCACGGTCCCGAAGTAAGCACCTAGGAGCTTGCCGGCGGGTATGTCCTCTGAAGGAGGTGGGGGGCCAGAAGACCCGGTTACACGAGGGAAGGTTTTGTAAGAGAATCCGCGAGTCCACGTCCGACAAACCAAGGGGGGTTACAATTATGGAACCGGTAACGCGAAAGGGGAAATTTAGTGGTACAAACCAAGGGGGGGGGAGAAGACTCGGCGATCCGGTTACATGAGGGGGGTTCGAGGGAAACCCGTGGATGTCCGAAAAAACCGTTTGAAACAGAAGTTTTGAGATGCATGCTGGAGAACTGGGTTGGGGATACGAAAGCCGAAGGTCGTAATATGACCTTTGGCGGCTAAGCTATATCGGCTACGGCGAGACGAAAGGAAGCGAGGACCCCACGCGACGCACGTAAAGTTTTCGCAGAAGCGGTTTTGGGCGCTAGTAGGAAAACTGTGGGAGTTGGGGCGCTATGGGAGAGCGGCCATCGCGGTCCGGTCCCAGTCCCAGTCCTAGTCGGAGTCCCCGTCCCGACCCGCCCGAATACCGACCAGATGTGTGAGGAAGCTGTCATTACCAGACGAGGTCCGCTGTCGTCCAGGAGAGCAGGCCGAAGCCGCGCCGCGCCGCCATGGGGGACGCGAAAGCCCAGACGCAGTTCCCGACGCCCGCAGACAAGAACGCAACGACTAGCAAAAAACTACCAGAACAGAGGCCCAACCCAGTGGCGGAACTCACCTGGCCAGGGCCCAGAGCGGGTGGGGAAAGCGGTCGACGCGAAGCATGCGGGCAGGGGGCAGCAGGGGGCGTTAGAAACAATATCCAGGCGCTAAGCGGGTGGACAGGGGTCAAAGCAACGAAGAGGCCCCAGCGGCGCGGCGAAAGAGGCGGAGTCAGGAAAGGGGATGATGGATATACGGGGAGTCGGGTACAACGCGGGCTGGTACGGCGGCGTACGGCGTTGGACGGCGGAGGCCTGTACGACGGAAGGAGGAAGTGAGAAAATATGGGGCGTGAAGATGCGGGAAAGGGGGCAAGGTTACATGAGGGGGGGGAGAAGACTCGGCGAAAAGAGGGGGGGCAGAGAAGACCCGGCGAAGATTGGGGCCCGAGTAGGCGGGGAAAAGGGGGGGGCCCGGAGGGAGCAAAAGAGGATACCTGTGGAACGGCACAGGAGGAAGGAAGCCAGGAAAGAGCCAGCCCACCTCCGCCACCCCGGGCACCCACCTGCCGCCTCAAGCATCCGCTGCTTCTTCCTCATGCTCCGGCCAACCTGCCGCCCAGGGGGGGAGGGAGGGGTGTTGCAGCAACGGCTCGCTCCGAAACCGCTCACACGCACCGGGACTCCGCGGCGGGGGGGTTCGAGGGAAACCCGTGGATGTCCGAAAAAATCGTTTAAAACAGAAGTTTTGAGATGCATGCGGGAGAACTGGGTTGGGGATACGAAAGCCGAAGGTCGTAATATGACCTTTGGCGGCTAAGCTGTATCGGCTACGGCGAGACGAAAGGAAGCGAGGACCCCGCGCGACGCACGTAAACTTTTCGCAGAACCGGTTTTGGGCGCTAGCAGGAGAACTGTGGGAGTTGGTGCGCTATGGGAGAGCGGACATCGCGGTCCGGTCCCAGTCCCAGTCCTAGTCGGAGTCCCAGTCCCGACCCGCCCGAATACCGACCAGATGCGTCGGGGGGGGGGGGGGGTAGCATCACGTCACGAAGTGGGCCGCACCGCATGGTACCCCACAGCTTTACAACCCACCCCGGCCGGAAGCCCAAATCCCACGCCCGTTGCTCCGAAACCCGCCGCTCTACTTCCTCCCAGACGCTCCGAAACCCGCCGGTCTCGCCTCCACCCCGCTGCTCCGAAACCCGCCGTTCTCGCCTCGCCCTCGATGCTCCGAAACCCACCGCGCTCTCACTCCCCCCAGGTGCTCCGAAACCCGCCGCTTCCACTTTCATTCGCCCCGATTGCTCCGAGACCCGCCGCCCCCCCCCGGATGCTCCCAAACCCGCCGTTGCCGCCCACCCCAGGGTCGCACGTACGAACGGGTTGTTGTACACTGGATGGCAGGGGTCCGTCACGTCCACCAGCCTGATCCTCCTGGGAATGACGCGGGACTCCACCTCCTGCACTCGGGCAGCGAGGAGGGGAGGGGAGCGAGGAAGGGGAGGGGAGCGAGGGGAAGGTGGGAAGAAGCGACGACGGTGGGTGCAGTGAAGAAGAAGAACGAGTGGGCTGCAGTGTGTGTGGAGGGGGGCCGAGGGAAAACCGACCGTGTGTGTGAGGTGTGTGTGTGTGTGTGGGGTGTGTGTGTGGGGTGTGTGTGTGTGGGGGGGGTGGGGGGTGGGGGGTGGGGGGGGTGTGTGGGGTGTGTGTGTGTGTGGGGGGGGTGTGGGGTGTGTGTGTGGGGTGTGTGTGGGGTGTGTGTGGGGGGTGTGTGTGTGTGTGTGGGGTTTGTGTGGGGTGTGTGTGGGGTGTGTGTGGGGTGTGTGTGGGGTGTGTGCTTGTGTTTTGCGTCATCTGACCGGGCCTGACATTGGCCAAGGGCAGCTACCCTGCCCTAACGGAAAGGCCGCCGAAGCACTCTCCTATCAGGAGAGGGGCGTGAGGGGCCGCAGTCCCCTCCTGCTCGACCTGAGAGTCTGCTCCGTCGTATCCCTTTGTAGTTAGGGGGGTTTACGACGGCAGCTTCTCACCAAAAAAGGACACCTCAGCCTGCCACGTCAGCAGCTGGGCCAGTCCGCATGTACCGTGTGTGTGTGTGTGCGGGGTGTGTGTGGTGGCGGGCGCTTCGCGGAGCCGTACACCTGTTGGGAGGCAATGTCCTCAGAATGACCTCTTCCACCCAGGGTCCCGAAGAAGGCAAAACCCTAATCCCCCCGCAGCTCCCACCCCACCCCACCCCGCCCCACGGTTCTGGCATCCACGGGTCTTCCTCCCACCCCCCGCAGCGAGGGCGGCCGCCCCGGCCACCAGCTGCTCCCCTCCCACCTCTGCTATCGTTGGGTGCTTCATAGACAGCGGAATGGCCTTCCACTTCTTGGTCTTGCTAACGGCGTACACGCCAGGCAGCAAATCTTGATCCCTGAGCCCTGTCTCCGACACCACGTGGTCCAGGACGGTCTGAGCAGCCGCCTCAATGGAGCCCCAGCCTTCCGCCGGCATCGGCCTGAGCCATCAGGCAGGCAGGGAGGGTGCACGTCAGGAGGGCATGAGCGGAGACCCGTGGGTCGCGTCGGCACTGAACAAGTCAAACCGGTCATAAAATGTGCTACGCACGATTGGCATTGCACGCTGGAGGACTTGGTTTAGGGCTTGTGGTGGCTTTTGGCTTTTGGCTTGTGGTGGCTTTTGGCTTTTGGCTTGTGGCTGCCGAACACCCGATGGGGGGACGCACCCAGGACACAAACTGGCGCAACGTCAGCGCGACCCACAGGGCCCTATGCGTCCAATCGCAGGAAGCGCCAGAAGCTGTGCGCCGCAAGTTGTGTGCCACCAATGCCTCCCGGGCAGCTGCCCTTCCTCGAAACCCTCCCACCCTCCCGCCCACCCCACCGGCCAGGCGCCGCCGCCCTGCTCCAGGGAGGGGTTCACTCGCTGCCTCACAGCCCGCCCTCCCAGGAGTGAGGCCTCACCTCAGGTCGTCCAACGACACGTCATCTCCGCCCATCCAGACCTCGCTCTCTGTCTCGCTGGCCGTCCCACCCTCCTCACGACTGCCGCCGCCGCCCTTCGCTGCCGCCGCCGCCGCCGCTTCGTCCGCCGCCAGCCCGCCGCCGCCGCCGGCAGCTGCTGCACTGCCGCCATTAAGGCGCCGGCGCTTGGTGCCCTGTACGGCGCCACCGCCGTCAGAGCCCTTCCTGGAGCTGATGCCAGGCGCGCCCCGCGCGCCGCTTCCAGCGACCGTGGCAGAAGGGCCGCCGCCGCCAGGGCCTTGCGTGGCACCCAGCGCCGGTTGCAGGTGCGGCTGGCTCCGAGCCTGAGGGGCGGTCGGGGCGCCGACCCCGCCGCCGCCGACCCCGCCGCCGGCGGCGGCGGCGGTGAGACCCGGGCCGTTAGCAGCGCGCCAGGGGAAGGCCGGTACCGACCCGTGGGTCTTCCGGGCGGTCTGCCTGGGCCTGGGCCGGCCCCTTCGCGCGCGGGGTGGGAGGGGGGGCACGAAGGAGGGCGCCATTGCCAACCGTCAACCAACGAAGCAACCGACCAACCGACCACCGGATGCAACAGGTATGCGGCGCGTCATCCTACGGCGGCGGGGGCCGCTGGCCATCAAGCACGCAGTCCGTTTGGGTCAAGCGAGGTCCGATTCCCCGATCCACGGCAGCAACATGTGCCTCAACATGTGCCTCAACATGTGCCCCAGCAGGTGCCCCAGCAGGTGCCCAGCGGGTACAGAACCCACCTCTGCATCCTCTCCAGCCGCTGAGCCAGCGACTGCTCGTCGTACTCGTCGCCGCCGCCGCTGCTGTCGACCTCGTCCCGCGCGTCTCCCGCGCAAGCCGGAACACCCCTGGAGGTCGCGGCATCGGCTGCAGCAGCAGCAGCAGCACCACCACCATCACGGCCACCCGCGGCGCCCGCCGCCGCCGCCAGTGACGCCTCCGTGCCGCGGCCGCCGCCGCCGCCGCCGTCCTCGCCGCCGCCGCCGCCCTCGCCGCCGCCGGTCACCAGGGCCCGCCGGCGTCGCTCCCGCCGCCGCAGCCGCCCCTCCTCGCCCTCCTCCTCCTCCTCCTCATCGCTGTCATCCACACCGCGCGCAGCAGCACCCTCAGAGGCCCTCCCCGCCGCCAGGCCTCTCCCGCCGCCCTCCGCACGGCTGCTGCCGCGGTCCATGAGACCGAGGCCGGCCAGGGCCGCCCCACGGCCCAGCCTGGGGTGCTCGACGGCGTCACCGCCGGCGGAGGCCTGCTCCTCCGCGAGCTGCCCGTTGGCTGAGAAATCGCCGCTGACGCCGCCGGCCCTAGCTGCCGCTTGAGGGAGTACGTGAGGGGTCACGTGGGAGAAGGCCTGGGTCGCCTCGTCCCGGCAGACGGAGGCGGCGTTCCAGCCGTCGGTGGCTTCGGCTCGCAGCACCAGCGGCTGCTTCAGGGCGCCCTCCGCGTGCTGCATGTAGACGTCCACTTCGTCGCTTGCGCTGCCGCCGTCAGAGTAGTCGTCGTCGTCGTCGTCGTCGTCGAAATCGTCGACAACGTCAACGTCGACGTCAACGTCAACGTCGTGGTTGTCGTACACGACAGCGTCCACGTCCACGTCAACGTCCACGACCGCGTCGTACATTACCGCGTCGTCGGCGTGGCGGCCGCCGCTGGGGCCCGCGCCGGCGGCAGGGGCCAGGTCGCCGGAGTTGGTGGCCCCGTCGCTGTTGCCGTCGAGCCCGGTGGTGGGGCCCCTCGCCATAGAGGCGCTGAAGGGTGCCGAGTCCGCGGAAGCCAGCTGCGCGGCCATACGGCCCGGCCCCACGGCCACCGCCGGGTGGCGCTGGGCGGCCTGTTCAGCACAGCAGCGGCAGCTGACGGCGAGCCGCTGCACCGCGGTTACGACACCGCGGCACTGCTGTAGTCGATAGCCCCTGCGCAGCATCGGATCGGATGGGTGCGTTCAGGTGGGCGAGGGCCACGTGCTTACAGGCTACGGGCGAGACAGCCCGTCCCTCATGATTTGACAAGGAGCTGATTCGCTGTGCGATTGCCATATAATATCGTAAAGCGTAGATGATGTAGGGAAGCGTTTCAGGGCTGTACGGAGTAAAATGAGGCAGATGGACAAACTCGCGCGGAAAACCCCGCCAAAACATATGTGCGATCAGGCGTTTGCTTACCTTTAAAATTGCGCTCAGAAAGTCATAGTGGTGGTGCCATGCGTGGCAGGACCTGTACGCGGAGCATAGCCTCGGGAAAACCGGGCGCCGGACAGTCGACGCTTCCTATACGCAATGACTTGTCAAACGCAAACGACCGTGCACATGCTGCATCACCACCGGAAAAGTGGGATGCAGCGCCCGAAGGAGGCATCTTCGGAGCCAGGTACGGCGTACAGCAGGGCCCCCGAAGGTTTTGCGATAAAGTCTCTAAGGGAAACATCGATGAATATTGCATAAGCCAGGCCCATTTCGCTACGATAGTGCAGATATTATCGCAAAGGATAGCACCCCAACTTTTCTTAAGTGTATTTCTGCAGTATGCCTCCCAGCTTCAACCACACGTTCAATGGCGTCAACTTGACGGTGGGATGCTGTCATATTCAGCAGTGGCACATTTCACGACGGCGAGGATAGGTAGTTAAGCCGCCTCTTCCCCTCCTCCCACGTTCTCACTTTTCCCGCGCAGAACTTTCGCCAATTGACGCAAAGCGGGAGAAATAATGGCAAGAATGGAGGCTACCGTGCCCCCTACGAATGGACGCTCGAGGTGGGGGGGTCTAAGGAACTTATTCCTAGCCGGGGCATGTGCTTCTGTCACTCCAAGCGCCTGCAGCGCTTTGCATCGAGACGTCGGCGCGTGTGCAGGCTAGCTTCAGGGCTTATGACGGCTTAGAGGCTCAGCTCTTCGACGCACCCGTCGTCCGGTCGTCCAGTGAAACGCCCAGACTGATTGTGTTACCTGGCTTTCGCCAACACCGCCCAACGCATGGGCGCACTCGTATGTTGTCTGTTATCCGTGTGTTGCATAAATGATGAATCGGCGCAGTTTTGGCCACGCAGCTGGTTTAGATGTTTGGCCCGTGCCAAGCTATCCCGTTTTTGAACCTCGCCCCATCAGAGCATCGAGCAAATGGGAGCGGGTGCTGCCGAGAATCGTATGTCATCAACGTTGCGTGAGGCAAGCCACCAGCTGCAGGTGCGTCACAGCCTTCGGGCAATCGCGTGTGTGCGCCCGCCACCTCGTCCGAGCAGTGCTAAAGGCGCTGCAGCTGACACGACTAAAAATGATTCATTATGACAATGTGTACTCGGCTGTTTGTCCTTTTTGCAATCTTTTGGTCGCCGGTGTTTTGTCCGTTTTTTGACATAATGTCGGTCGAGGCGCGCTGCTGCTTTGAAGGCGTGCAGATAATCAATTAAGTCCCCTTACGCAACACGTATTTCCACTTGCGGCTGTAGGCAACGACGAATGCCACTGTGTCCAACGATATCTCGACCGTCAACAAGGCGCTTCACACCAAGCTGAGCCAGACGGAGCAGCTCAAAGTGGGTAATAAGCATATCTTTCACAGTTAGCTATAAACATGAACGAATGATATGTCCGAGCTCCTGTCCTCTGTTCCCCCCTCCTATCCTCCGCCCCCCACCCCTCCGTCGCAGAATATGCTGGAGACATGCCTTTCCGAGGTGATTTCAGAAATCGCTGAGCTCTTATCAACGAGGAGGCGGCTTGAGGAACGGGGGGGCAAGGTGGCGAGCAAGATTGGCGTCAACGCCAGCCGTCTCCAGGTGCGGCCATTAGTCAGTCAGTTGTCACCACCAGCGTACCACCCAGCTGCCCGTACAGCCCCAGTACGACAGCCGCACCAGCAGCCAGCCAGGCTGGCGTGGGCCGTACTTGCGTGGGTCGTACGCATGTGCCGTCCAGCTCCCGTACGCGGTGCGGCTACGGAATCAGGATCCAACGCAATCCATAGCGCCAGCCAGCCACTTGTTTCAAATCGTCCTCGCCAGATCCCGCACTGGAGCTACAGCCCCCCGCTGCCGCTGCGCGTCTACATCTCCCTCCCGCTGCCCAACCCCCTCCTTTGTCCCCGTCTTCTGTACGTCTGTACGTCTATTCACCGTGTAAAGCATCCCCTGTCTCACCCCGTCTCACCCTCCTGCTCATCCGCCTCACCCCATCTTCACCACCTCCCACCCCCCACCCCGCCCTTCTTTCGCACACGGGTTTTCCTTGCACACCACCCCGCCCACACCCACACGGGTTTTCCTTGCACACCACCCCTCCCACACGGGTTTTCCTTGCACCCCGCCACCCCCTACCCCACCCCCACCCCCTTAGGTCCGCTCCGGGCGACCGACCCGGGAGATGACGATGGACGACGTGGAGAAGTCGCTGCTGAAGCAGCAGGGCCTGCTGGGGTCGTTTGCGGAGCGAGTCAACCGGGCCGTGGCGCAGGTGGACAAGGAGGTGGCGGCGCTGGAGTCGGTGCGGGCCAAGCTGGAAGCGGACCTCCGAGACAAGGTGCGCGCGTGCGGGGGGGGGGCGGGGAGGGAGGGCCGGGGGAGGGGGGGTGGGGACAGGGAAGGGGGATCACAATACAATGAAAGAATTGGGATTACAATACAATAAAAGAACCGGTAACCCAACTGGGGAAATGTAGCGGGTGCATAGCCTTCGGACACCAGGACGCGCGCGCGTGCTACTGGGCTAGGGTGGCCGGCCACAAAAACGGACGCGACGACGGTGGGTGCAGTGAAGAAGAAGAAGAAGGGAAGGGGGAGGGGAGGGAGGGGGGCTAGGGGGGCTGGGGACGACACAGGGGAGGGGCCGCCAGCATGGTTGGGCACAAGGCATCCACGCAGCAGACCAGTCCCGCAAGGGGGGGTGGCAGGGGAGGGGGGGTTGAGTCCCAACCAACCACCCACACGGGTTGCCTTCGCGCACGTGCCGTGTTGCCCCGGGGTTGCGCAAAGCGCCCCCCTCCTGCGCCCTGCGCTGTCTATCTAATCTAGCCTATCTATCCGGCTTTCCTATCTACAATCTGGTTTTCCTATCTGCTATCTGTCTTTCCTATCTACTACCTGGCTTTCCTACCCGGCCTATCTACCTGGTTTTCCTGTCCCCGTTGCCTCGGCCTGTCCTGTCTGTGACCCTCTTCTCCTCCCCCCCCCTTTCCAGCATGCGCCCCTCCTTCCTCGTTTTCGTGTCAACGGTTTTCACGCCCCCCCCCACCCCCGTCTCGTTTTCGAGTCAACGGTTTTCACGCCCCCCCTCTCTCCCTGCGCAGGCGGAGGCTCTCCGTGTGGATGAGGCCGTGCTGGCCATCCCCACGGACCCCTCTGTGGAGG
Organism: Yamagishiella unicocca; assembly: GCA_003116995.1. Lineage (NCBI taxonomy): Eukaryota > Viridiplantae > Chlorophyta > Chlorophyceae > Chlamydomonadales > Volvocaceae > Yamagishiella > Yamagishiella unicocca. Next base: position 614,317 of record BDSL01000050.1, read on the forward strand.
GCGGCATCTCGCCCTCGTTCCGCCGCAGCCACACGGACGCCATCCCCAAGACGCCGCACTCGTGGGTGCGGTCCACGGAGGACAACCTGCGGAACGCGCACCACTGGCTGGCGGACTCGGCCAGGTGCGGCAGGGGAGAGAGAGGGGAGGGGAGGCGGGAAGGGTGCGGAGGACGCGAGTGCGTCTGTCGTACCGCTGTCGTACTGTTCATGGTACTGTTTGAGCCGTGCATTGGAGTGCGGGATCTCGTGTCGGTGTGGATGTGTGGATGTGCTCCAAGCTTTGGGGCCACCGCTGCTGCACACCAACGTCAAGGGCGTCTCCTTCAAGGGGCGCCCGGGCGCCACCTGATGCTCCCCGCCAACCCACCAACCCACCAACCGTCCAAACCTCCAACCCTCCAAACCTCCAAACCTCCAACCCACCAACCCTCCCCCCTCTTTTCCATGTTGTATGACCGGGTCCCCCCCCCTCCCTCCCTCCCTCTTCCCCCCCCTCATGGCCGCCCCCGCAGGCTGCGTAAGGCCATCCTGCACGCCATCGCCAACAGCCGCGCGAACGAGCACGACATGTCGTCGCGGCTGAATGAAAACATGGTGGCCAAGGTGTCGGCCACACGCAACTTGCGCGAAGACCTGCAGACGCAGCTGGAGCGCGTGAGGGACGAACACACCCGGGCCAAGCAGCAGCGCTCCTCGCTGGCGGCGGCTCTGGAGGCCAAGCGCGGTCCCCTGGCGCAGGCTAGGGAGAGACTGGCGGTGAGGGGCTGGGCACGGGCTGGGCCGGTCCGGGCTGGGCTGGGCTGGGCACTGCCGATGTCTGAGCTGGGACGACGCGAGGGGGCCCCTGGACCGTTACATCGGAGGGCGCGCATGTACGAGAAGTACGGAGTGTGGATTCGGCAGCGGTGGCGGCGGCGCATTGCGCTGGTCGTGTGCGGCGTCCATTCGGTCTCCGCTATGCGTTCAGCTGTTCCTGAGCTCCACTGTATTCGCTGTGGCCGCAACACCCCCCCCCCTCAACCGTGGATTCGCGGATTCTCTTATACCCCCCCGCCCCCCCTTTCGTGACTTACTCGACTGCAGGTACGCCGGGCGCGGCCGTCGCGTGAGACGGTCAACGACGAGGTGGAGGCGGCCCTAGCTCGCGAGGTGGCGCACCTGGCATCCATCACGCAGCAGCTGAGCGACAAGGTGCGCGGCCGGAGGCGGCGGCGGCGGGGAGGCGGGGAGGCAGAGTGGGGGAATGGTGGGGTGGGACGTGGTCAGGACCCGAGAAGGCGCCAGAAGGGCAGCTTCCCGCCGCCGCTTCGCGGGCCCGGCCGGCCCTCAGGGCTTCAGAAGCCCTGGAGTGGAGTGGCGGGTTAGGGTTATAATGATGGGATACCAGGCAGCGGGGAGCCTGCCGTGTGGCACCTGCCGTGTGGCACCTGCCGTGTGGCACCTGCCGAGTGGCACCCACGCGCCTGTGGTCTACCTAGAAGTCTCGAAGGACCGCTGGCGTTGGGTTGGAAGTATGATGTATAAAAATATGTCACCGGCTGAGTTGCCGTACCGACATCTCATCGTCCCGTTTTTCGTACAGGTCAACGCCGTTGACCGCGAGATTGCGACGCTGGACATGGCGGCGGCGCAGCTGCACGACAACATTCGGGACAAGGACGACGCGCTGCGCATCGACGAGCGCATGGTGATGCTCGACGGCCGGATCAACCTGGGGCAGCGCCCGCCGAGCAGTGTCGCCAGCGTGAGTGGCATGCGGCGGCGGTGTTGGTGGCGGCGGCCGCATGGCGCACGCACGGCCATCCCCTATTATAACGCGCACTACCCCCCACCCCCCTCACACACGAGACGGCGTGCGCAAATCACCACCTCGCAAACACACGCGGTGCGGCGGCTGCTGCTGCTGCTGCTGCTGCTGTCCTTTTGCCCAAGATGTCCGTTCATTTCCTCCTCGTCAGTTGTTGTGTTAGTCGTACAGGTGGTTGTTCTCTTGCAGTACCCCATGATTCCCGACTCCCGAATTTTCGTGGTCGTGTATTATGTGTCTTATATGTGTGATCCTCGTTAATGCAATGCAGTTCGCGGTGTCGGAGATGTCGGCGCCCCGCACCCAGACCCTCACTCGCATTCGCGAGCTGGAGGCCTCGCTTACCATGGCCCGCCGGGAGCGAGAGGGCATGGAGTCGTCGATCCGGCAGCTCAAGGAGTCGATTGGCGGCGCCGGCGCTCGGTACTGAGATACCAAGGTGGTTCCTTGGCTCGCAGGATAGGCCACCGCCCGATGCCCCGACTCGACTGTACGACCTGGCTGGTTTGTCTTGGTTTGTCTTGGTTTGTCTTGGTTTGTCTTGCAGCGGATCCTCGACTGGGTGTTGTCAAGACGGGGTGCAAAGGATGTGTACACACGGCGGGCAGCTGGGGTGTCGGGCGGCCGCACAGGCGGCGGCTGCGGGAACCTTGTTTGGTGAGCGCGGACTTTGGTCTGTGGCTATTGGGTAGGTAATGTAGAGCCTGATTAATTGAGATGCACTCTAGTTTTTACGTGTCGCTTTCATCCGCGTTGAGGTGGTTCGATGCATTTGAGGCCGCGCGCGTGCGCCCAAATGGTAACGGCTCATGCCGCTGCGCGGGGAGGGTCGCGGCATCTGCTCCTGCCACGCAGCGCCGGAGTCGCGCTTGACAAGGACGGCGCGCGCCGCTGCGTTCGCTTTAGCGCCCTGCTCAAGGAGGGCCCCGTGCAGGATGAGTCCCTCCTGCTTTGGCGCTTCCGATGTTGTCTGATGTAGATTAGTGCTGCGACCGCAGCGTGTCCTCGTGCCGGACCTTTCCCGGACGAATGCGCGCCGGTGACAAGATTCGATGACGTGCGCCTAGGGACGGTCCCCGAAGGGCTCGGTCGGTGGCCCTTCGGGCCGCGCGTCGACTGTGCGAGGTCGCTCTATGTGTTGGGCGTGCGCGGCGGCGTGAGGAGAGAGAGCTCCGGGGAGAGCTCCCGCAGCAAGTGTGGGTCCCTCATGAAGTATATCGTTCCCGATTGGAGGGTCGATGTTATGTCAGGCAGGGCGGCCGTCGGTCAGCAACCGCTTGTCGTCCTACGTTTTCATTACCCGCTCCGATGAGCGGGCGCCATTGCGCGAGCCCTCTGCGCTACTGGGAATCCAGACGGGTTGCTTGGCCTGATAGCAGCCCAGAGAGGTGTTTTTTCCAAAGCTGGGATGTTGTTTGCAGGGGCAGGCTTGAGCGCTGAATTCATAGATAGGTGGTTGGGACTAGAAACCGTGGGCCTGGGTTGTTTGTTGTCGGGGCCCCAGGTCGCCGGACCTCCTGGCCGCGTTTAGGAATTTGCGCGATCTCATAGATGCAGTTGTCGTTGATACGTACGGCTGCTGCCACGTATGGCAGTTGAAATTCGAGGGGTGCTTCACCATGTGTCCTTTGGCTGCCTTTGGTTGCCGGCTTGGCCTGCTGCGGACTTAAGAGTCACCGAATTCGGGTGTTTTCGTGGGGCGTTGGATTGCGTTTACTGCTACTGACGAGGGATGTGGCATGTATCGGAATTGTTTCGGTCGCAACAACCTCGGAACTACCCCCGGCATTCATCTAGTGTGTGTTTACTGTGTCGCCATCGAGGCATACCGCGCATTGTAAGGGCGCACGTGCTCACGGAGTGCTCGATGACTGTTACTTTATTGCCGAAGGGCGGCGGAGTGCCCCGGTCGGAACTGGGCAGACGTTTACACAGGACTGCAGTGTCTTGTCCGTTGCAAGCCCCTGCCCACATCTGTCCACACGAACACACTCGTGCGCCTGAGTCCCGGCTACCCCAGCAACCGCACGTCCAGGTGTCCATTTCGCTCAGGCCTATAAGTCTAGAGCTTTACATCGTAAAGCTACGTACCTACTGTATAGCGAGTACGTACAATCTGGGAAAGCTATGTAACGGTACGTCTGGAGGGCATTGGTAAATTCCTAAATTCCTCTTCTTTTGCCAGCCAGCAAAGGAGCCTGGTTCGTCGTTCCCGGTGCGTTTTGTTTTGGTTCTGGAAACACAAAAAAATCAACCAGCAGCAAGAAAGTTGCTTGCTGCAGTGGACGCCGTTTGTATCGAAGGCCATAAGCGGGCACAATAGCGCATACGAAAATAAAATTGGAAGTTATAGTGGGGGTGGGGAGTTGCGGGAATCGAACCCGCGACCTCTCGCACCCGAAGCGAGAATCATACCACTAGACCAAACTCCCGAATCGGTGTGTTCAAAATGCACATTTTTAGCATCATAAATCTAAACATATCCGTTGCGAAGCCTCAAGGTGATGGAGTGAGCCTCAAGGCCACTGTAACGCGGTCTCTCAAAAAAAAGTGATGGAGTGGCGCTCAACGCGATGGAGTGGGCGCGCCGGTACATACACTCTCATCGGCTCCCCGGCCCCACCCTCCCTGCTGCTATGCGTTCTGGCCTCCGTGCTAAGTTCTGGGCCTTGCTGCGGGACTTTGCGGGCTTGGGTTTGCCCCGCAAGGACTGGGGTGACGTGGGGGTGGACCACCCATTTTTGTTCGTAACCGGGGGTCGGCTCATGTGCGCCGTGCCGCCCTAGCTAGCCTGCCTTGGCTGCTGTTTGTTCTTTCGTTCTTTCTTTCCTGGTGCCACCTTTGCTGGTTCGAGATACGAGTGGTGCGGGTGATGGGCAGGTGAGCCAATGGGGGCTTTTGTGGTGGTTTTGACGCGTAAGGGTGGCCTGCATGGGGCCGTGTCCTGCCGTCGCTTGTGCTGACTTTGCATGATGCTGTTTGCCTGCTGTTGCCCGTACCCGACCTTGGTTCCGTGTCTCTTCCGCAGTGCTTTCCCGCCGGGATAAGGGCGGGTGCCGCCTGTCGTGCGGCCACTGTAACGTGACGTGGGGGTGGACCACACCCATTTTTGTTCGTAACCGGGGGTCGGCTCATGTGCGCCGTGCCGCCCTAGCTAGCCTGCCTTGGCTGCTGTTTGTTCTTTCGTTCTTTCTTTCCTGGTGCCACCTTTGCTGGTTCGAGATACGAGTGGTGCGGGTGATGGGCAGGTGAGCCAATGGGGGCTTTTGTGGTGGTTTTGACGCGTAAGGGTGGCCTGCATGGGGCCGTGTCCTGCCGTCGCTTGTGCTGACTTTGCATGATGCTGTTTGCCTGCTGTTGCCCGTACCCGACCTTGGTTCCGTGTCTCTTCCGCAGTGCTTTCCCGCCGGGATAAGGGCGGGTGCCGCCTGTCGTGCGGCCACTGTAACGCGGTCTCTCTCTCTCTCTCGGCCGTCGCCGCCCCTGCCGCCGCGTGGACCGCTGCGGGCGGTGCCGCCGCTTCACCCGCCGCCCCGAGCGCCGCTGCTGCCGAGGCGCCGGTGGAGGCCGCCCCGGCAGGCGCTGGCGCCGCCGCCGTACCTCCTGACGCCCCGGCCGCCGCCGCTGCTGCCGCTGCGCCGGTGGCTGCCGCCCTGGCCGCCGCTGCTGCTGCCCCGCAGGCGGCTGCCGCCCCGGCCGCCGCGGCTGCCGTGGCGCCGGCGGCTGCCGTCCTGGTCGCAGTGGCCGCCGAGGCGCTGGCGACCGCCGGTTCGGCTGCCGCCGGTAGTCCTCCTGGGGCGGCCGCGGGTGCCGCGGCCACCACGGTGCTGACGACCGCAGCCCTGGCCGCCGCTGGCGCCGCCGCAGCGTCTCCCACGCCTCCTGACGCCCCAGCCGTCGCGGCTGTCACTGCCGCCCCCACTGCCCCGGCCGCCCCAGCCGCTCCAGCCGTCCCAGCCGCCCCTGCTGGCGCCGCCAGCTCCCCCGTCGCCCGTCACCCGCCTCGCCTGGCGCGCCCACCAGGGCTGGCTCGCCGCGGTCGTCGGCGTCGTGGCCGCGGTGCTGCAGCTGTCGTGGTCGTGGGCGCCCTCGCCGCAGCCGCTGGCGCCCTGGCCGCCCCGGGTCCCTCCACATCGCCGTCCCTTGCCGCCACCGCTCCCGGGGTGCCTCGCCCATCCCCTTCTCCCCCGCCCCCTGCCCTCGCTGGCCTTCGGATCGTGTCCGCTGCGGTGGCGCTGGGCATCCCCTTCACCAATCCGCCTGCCGCCCCCGTCCTCGATTGGGCGTCACGGATGTCGGAGGCCCGCCGCCGTCTCCAAAAGATCTCCCGCATGGCCCTGTCGATGTTCGGCCGTGCCACTGCGGCTGCAGCTTATGCTCTCCATATGGCGACGTACCACATGGAGCACTCGGGGCTGCCGCCGGCGGAGGTCCTTGCTGGCATCATGGCCCTTGTCGCAAAGCTGGTGGATCGGGAGCTAGGCCCTGATGACGCCCAGCGCCGTTTCACTGGTGTCCCCCTCCGCCTGCTCTCCGGTCATCCCACCATCGGCGGCTTCGGTGTACTGCCCCTTCGGCTGCATGTCCTCAGCCGGCATGCCAAGTGGAGCCTGACGGTCGCCCGCTCCGCGCTGCAGCCCCCGGCTGCCCGCGCGCCGTGGATCCGGATTGCGGTCTCCTTCCTCTCTACCCTCCACCCTGCCTTCCGCCCGCTGGCCGTCACCACAGCTCGCCCGGATGGCCCGTGGCTCGGCGCCCCCTTCAGCTTGCCCCCGGACATCCACCGGCTTGCCACGAGCCTCGGTCACCTCCCCCCCCTGTCTGACGTCGCGGACCCCCCCCTGGAGCCGGGCGTCTGGTGCTTCAACGCGCCGCTGTGGGGCAACCCGCTCCTGCCCAACGCGGGGGCGCCGGGCCGGCGGCCGGGGTTGGAGGCTATCCATGGCCCCCTCACCATGTGCCGCCGCCTGCTGACCGTCGGCGACGCCGTCCGGGTGCCGGACGCTATGACCGCGTTTGAGGTGGAGCGCGCCCATGCCCTGGCGACGACGCCGGGCATGGCCATCTTCAGCCGGCTGGCTGAGCGCTGGACGACGCTCGTACGGCACGAGCTGGCGCCCTCCGAGCTGGCCATGGGTGCGCTCCAAGATCGCATCGCGGCGCGGGCTGCGGTGGCCGCTCTCCTTTCTGACATCTCGCCCGCATGGCTCGCTGCTGCTCGCCTGGCGCCCGATGGCCCCGCCCCGCCGTCGCCTGACGAGGTGGATGCTCTCCTCCTTGCTCGCCTGGGGTGGCGGCTGGGTGTGGACGCCGTGCTGCCCCTCACCTCCTTCACCGTCAAGCTGGGCACCCTGCTCCAGGCGGCGGAACTGGAGCGCCCCAGGCAGGCCTGTCATGCGGCGTATGTGCGGGAGGCGCTCGGGCTGTCCCCTGCTGTGGCTGCCACGCCCGAGGCGGCCCTTGTGGCGTTACGCGCGGTATGGCGGCGGTTGTGGAAGCGTCTTAAGTGGGAGCCGCGGTGGAAGGAGGTCCTCTGGCGGCTGGCGGTTGACGGGGTGCCCATGCCGGGCTCCTCCCACCTCCCGCTGGTCCCACCCGAACCGTGTGCTTGCGGCTGTTACCCCGCTGCAGCGGGTGTGGCCGAGTCGCCGCGCTTGCATCACTTTTGGTCTTGCCCCCTCGTCCGCCCGCTCTGGGATGAACTGGAAGTCTGCTGTGGATGCGGGGTCACGCGTGAGCATGTGTGGTTGTGTGTGTCGCCGGATCCGACCCCTGTGCTGCAGTGTGTGTGGGATGTGGTGGCGTTGGCGGCGCTCAACGCGATGGAGTGGGCGCGCCGGTACATACACTCTCATCGGCTCCCCGGCCCCACCCTCCCTGCTGCTATGCGTTCTGGCCTCCTTGCTAAGTTCTGGGCCTTGCTGCGGGACTTTGCGGGCTTGGGTTTGCCCCGCAAGGACTGGGGTGACGTGGGGGTGGACCACCCATTTTTGTTCGTAACCGGGGGTCGGCTCATGTGCGCCGTGCCGCCCTAGCTAGCCTGCCTTGGCTGCTGTTTGTTCTTTCGTTCTTTCTTTCCTGGTGCCACCTTTGCTGGTTCGAGATACGAGTGGTGCGGGTGATGGGCAGGTGAGCCAATGGGGGCTTTTGTGGTGGTTTTGACGCGTAAGGGTGGCCTGCATGGGGCCGTGTCCTGCCGTCGCTTGTGCTGACTTTGCATGATGCTGTTTGCCTGCTGTTGCCCGTACCCGACCTTGGTTCCGTGTCTCTTCCGCAGTGCTTTCCCGCCGGGATAAGGGCGGGTGCCGCCTGTCGTGCGGCCACTGTAACGCGGTCTCTCTCTCTCTCAGGGATGTGGTGGCGTTGGCGGCGCTCAACGCGATGGAGTGGGCGCGCCGGTACATACACTCTCATCGGCTCTCCGGCACCACCCTCCCTGCTGCTATGCGTTCTGGCCTCCTTGCTAAGTTCTGGGCCTTGCTGCGGGACTTTGCGGGCTTGGGTTTGCCCCGCAAGGACTGGGGTGACGTGGGGGTGGACCACCCATTTTTGTTCGTAACCGGGGGTCGGCTCATGTGCGCCGTGCCGCCCTAGCTAGCCTGCCTTGGATGCTGTTTGTTCTTTCGTTCTTTCTTTCCTGGTGCCACCTTTGCTGGTTCGAGATACGAGTGGTGCGGGTGATGGGCAGGTGAGCCAATGGGGGCTTTTGTGGTGGTTTTGACGCGTAAGGGTGGCCTGCATGGGGCCGTGTCCTGCCGTCGCTTGTGCTGACTTTGCATGATGCTGTTTGCCTGCTGTTGCCCGTACCCGACCTTGGTTCCGTGTCTCTTCCGCAGTGCTTTCCCGCCGGGATAAGGGCGGGTGCCGCCTGTCGTGCGGCCACTGTAACGCGGTCTCTCTCTCTCTCCCAGCCCACAGGGGGGAACTTTTCCTCTAGCCGCTAGCCCCCGGGACTTTGGCAGTTAAGATGGGGCTAGGGGGCACAATGGAAGGGTAGGAGCCCCTAATAGCCCTGCCAAGCCTAGGCGCCCTAGGAACACCGCACGGGCCCAAGCCACAGCCAGCTCGGGGACTCATGTAGCTGGGTTCCAACCCCCGGGGATTGAGAGAAGAGAGGGGGGCAAGGGCATGCGGTGAGGGGGAACATGTGCCGCCGAAGATCACGCTGTGTCCGGTCAGGCCCACTGGCAGGGTGTCGTGTGGGTGCCAATGGTCCTCCTTGCCGGCCCGGAAGGGCCTGGAGCACGATCATTTGAGGCATGTCTCTGCTGGGCCTGGCTGGGCTCGAGAGGATGTAGCCCTGCGAAGCCTAGGAACCCAAGGAACATTGCATATGGCAACGTCGCCGTAGCAGGGACGTAACATGCGGACACCAAGACGTACGGGTGCCCGCACCACTGGCGCGATGTCTGCACGACCTACACCAAGGAGTGCCAGGGAGGGAAAAGTTATACCGTGTATGAACTTGCAAGCCCCACAGCTTCTGTAGAGCTTCGGAGGAGCTGCAGTTACGAGCTCTAAATGGGTTGCATAGTGCTGTCGGCAGTGCTTCCGTCAGCACAACGTAAAAGGAAGTCAAGAGGTTGGGTTGCGGGAAACGACGCGCACGAAAAGGATCATACATGCCCGTCTCCTATCAGATGTTGGCATGTATGATCCTTTCGGGCCGTCATGCGAAGACGCAATGTCGTATCGCGCTGTACGGCTACATTGCCAAGGAGCCAGGACAAGGCTTCATGGGCGATTATTCTGACGAATCAACGAATCCTATTGAGAATTTTGTGTTATCAGTCCGTGGATTCCATCGCACCGCCTGACGGCTAGAAGTTCTCCAACATCTTATTTGCATAGCGCGGTCTTTCCGCAATGCCGGCCTCCGGCAGCATGCGGCGCGCTGGATCACTTCTAGCGCGACTGGCATTTGTCCAGGCAGATCACGTGCTGGCTGCTGGTGCGTCCCCCCTTCGCGCGGGCATCGTCGGTATGGCTTCAATCGGCGCGATGAGTTCTCAAACGTCGAGCATGGCCAAATTCTCAATTGCTCGTGGATTTGCGAGCAGCAGTGGAAGCAGCAGCAGCGGCACGAGCAGCAGCGATGAGGACGACCTGTACATGGACAGAATCGCGTATCCTCCGCCGCAGGTACCGTCGTACCGACACACTCTTCCAGCCCAGAACCATAGCCATTTAAACCGTTAAGTCCGTTGATATACCGAGTCCACCAGTCCCGATCTCGAAACATTCCTCACTTGCCGTCGCACAGGTCCGTGTGGGTGCTCCAGCACCTCGCTTCTCCGGACCAGGTACGCCTCCGAGAGGGCGGTGTTCGGACGCAATCAGGCTGGGGGGCTGGGCGAGGGAGCGTCATACGTGATTGAGTACCTGGAGAGCGTTGATAGTGACGCATGGCGTTGCAAGTGCCAGTGCCGACTGTTAGTGACAGGGAGTGCTCCCTTCTTTCTTTCCCAGACCTACGATTCGCTTAATACTTACACCAAATGACAGTGCAAACGGTTGCGGGGCCGGACACCTAGCGACACCAAAAGATGGGCCGTCATGACGTCAGCAAATACGGCGGGCATGGCTATCTGCTTCTTTAAGGCCGTTGCCTTCGCGTTTGAATAGGCGCTTGGATGCATCTGGGTCGCGAGGCAGCAGCACCAGGGCGCTTGCTTACTGGGGCACAAGGTCGAATACGTTCACCCAAATGCGGTTCTGTATCTTTGGATCTTTGGATCTGCCTCGACGGGTTGGGCAGGCCAAGAGCTCAGGGGACCAGCAGCTAGCTCCTGCCCTCCGTTTTCTAACGTCGCGCCACCGGGTCTGCTCGCCCCCTTTCCTCCCTCTCCCCATGGAGAGGGATCCCCACGGGTCTTCCTCGAACTCCCCATGGTGCTGCACTCAGGGCAAGCCTGACGCTCCCTCCCCCCACCCCATGCCCCTACACCGGCATCCCTTGCCGGCGCCGTGCAACCAACGCCCAACGTCCAACGGTCGACGATTTCGCGACGGTGTGTCGCACGGTTTCGGTTGGCTGGTTTCGGTTGTCGACACGTGCAGCGGTGGTTGATGGCGAGATCTCCAACATCAGCCTGTCAGACTACAGGGGCAAGTACGTGTGCCTCTTCTTCTACCCCAAGGTAGGTGGGTGAGGCGGTGGATGGGTTTCGAAGGGAGCCCGTGAAACCCGTGTACGAGTAAAAAACACAATTTTTTTGACATACGTTTGACGATGCATGCTGGAGAGGCCTTGTTGAGGAAACGAAAAAACCGGGCGTCGAGTACCAGGGGGGTGGGTGGGTGGGGGTGGGTGGGTGGGTGTGGGTGGGTGGGTGGGTGGGTGGGTGGGTGGGTGGGTTTTGTGGTGAAAGTCCGTGTGTTGGCACACCACTGACTAGGAAGCCGATGAGGAGTCCGTTTGGTGAACTCAGGCGTGGAGATGTTATGCTGCATGACTGGATGGGTTGGGTGGGGGCTTGATAAGAGAATCCGCGAATCCACGGCCGACAAACCGAGGGCGGTGAAGGTGACGGTCCAGTGGCGCGCCAAAGCGCGGGAGCGGGGGCGCGGCCTGGGGGGATTTATAAGATGGGCTGGGTTGGGTGAGGCCGGGTGGCAAAGTGGCTGGGCGGCTGGGGAGGGAGCCGGGCCGGGTTCGAGTCAGGTCGATGCGGCGGCAGGTGACGGGGGGCGGGGGACAAGTGACAGCAACGATACTTGGATGGGCGCCAAGAGGGCCTTATTACGGCCACGTGGGCCCTTCAGGGTGTGTGGCGGGTGGGGCGGGGGCCGGGAAGCCGGCGGGGGAGGGGCGGGGGTCGCCCCCGCCCCCCCGAGGGGGGTCGCCTTGCGATGACTCCCCGGCTCTGTGCAGCCGCTTTGTGTCTTCCTGTGCACTCCCGCCACCACTACCACCACCACCACCACCACCACCACCACCACCACCACCACCACCATCCTCTCGAGCCTACGCTACGACGCCACCTGCCTGGCCACACGGCCACACGACTGTTCCGTCCCCTTAACTGGGGCTCGTGAGCGCACCCCGACATACCCGCCCCCCACCCCCCTCCCAAACCCGCCCCCCACCCCCTCCCAAACCCGCCCCCCACCCCCTCCCAAACCCGCCCCCCACCCCCTCCCAAACCCGCTCCCCACCCCCTCCCAAACCCGCCCCCCACCCCCTCCCAAACCCGCCCCCACCCCCTCTCCCAAACCCACGCCACGACTGCAGCTGGCGTGCCATGACCCCTGCCGCGCCCCCCTCTGCCGCTTCCACGCCCCAGGACTTCACATTCGTGTGTCCCACGGAGATCATCGCCTTCTCAGACCGCGCCAAGGTGCCCGTCGGGGGGGGCGGCCGGGGGCGGCGGGGGGGGCGGGGCCTCTTTATGGCTTATGTTTGTGGGTGGCGGGGGGAGGGAAGCCGGGGGCGGCGCAGACGGGAGGGAAGCCGGGGGCGGCGCAGAGGGGAGGGAAGCCGGGGGCGGCGCAGACGGGAGGGGAGAGGGGGGCGGCGCAGAGGGGAGGGAAGCCGAGGGCGGCGCAGACGGGAGGGGAGAGGGGGGCGGCGCAGAGGGGAGGGAAGCCGGGGGCGGCGCAGACGGGAGGGAAGCCGGGGGCGGCGCAGAGGGGAGGGAAGCCGGGGGTGGCGCAGACGGGAGGGGAGAGGGGAGCAGGGGCAGTGCGCTGCAGGCCGGTGGTAGGCCGGGCGTCACCCTCCTGCACTACCTCGCTCACCCTCCTGCACTACCCATCCCTCTGGCTTGCACTTCCTGCCTCCAGTGGTTGGCTCGTTTGCTGACTGGTTGGTGTGCTGACTGGTGGTTCGGCGGGCCTGAATCCTTGACTTCCGGTGGGTTCTGATTCTGCACGCCGCCTTCCTACCACGCCGCACGCACGTCGCAGGAGTTCGAGGCCCTCAACTGCCAGCTGGTTGCGGCGTCCACGGACACGGAGGAGTGCCACCTGGCCTGGATCAGGTGGGAGGGGCAGGCAGGTGCAGGGGGAGGGGCAGGCAGGTGAAGCGGGAGGGGCAGGCAGGTGAAGGGGGAGGGGCAGGCAGGTGAAGGGGGAGGGGCAGGCAGGTGAAGGGGGAGGGGCAGGCAGGTGAAGGGGGAGGGGCAGGCAGGTGAAGGGGGAGGGGCAGGCAGGTGAAGGGGGAGGGGCAGGCAGGTGCAGGGGGAGGGGCAGGCAGGTGAAGGGGGAGGGGCAGGTGCACAGAGGGCGTGGGGGGGTCGGGGTGGTGGTGGTGTGAGACCGGTGACACGAATAAACGACAAGATAGTGGGCGCATGGTCGGCGGGGGGGGCAGGAAGCCCGTGTGCACGATAGGGGGGGAGGCGCATCCGGAGGAACCATACCACACACCAGTGTTTCTACGCCCCACCCAGCCCAGCCCAGCTCTCCGCCTGTTTTGTGGATTCACCGGTTTCCTCCGCCCCGCCCCGCCCCGCCCCACCTCACGCAGGACACCTCGCACTCGGGGCGGGCTTGGCTTCATGCAGATCCCCATCCTGGCGGATACGACGAAGGAGATCTCGGCGCGGTACGGCGTGCTGATCGAGGATTTGGGCATCGCGCTTCGCGGCCTCTTCATCATTAACCCGCAGGGCGTCGTACAGCACGTAACCGTCAACGACCTGCCCAGTTGGGTGACGTGGCGGCGGGGTCGGGTCGGGGGTTTCGAGGGAGACCCGTGGATGCCCGAAAAAACCGTTTAGAGCAGGCGTTTTGAGAACTGGGTTGGGGATACTACTCGGTCGGGGTCGGGGGTGGGGTGCAGGCAAAGGCTGGGAGGGGGCAATCTGGAAAGTGCAGAGGGCATGTTGCGCACGTGTTCTCGAGGGTGAAACCGCTGGTGCGGTGGGGCGGTGGGGGTGTGAGCTGGGGTGATGTGTATGTGTATGTTGGGGGTACAGACCTACTTCTCGGTGGTGTTCTTGAATAGGGGCTTTGAAAGAGGAGGAGCGGTCGATCTTACGAACGAGGAGAAGGGGGGCGGCGGGGGAATGGGGTTAGGGGCAGGGAGCAGCTGGAGGCTGGATGCTGGCCGCACATCGGTCGCGTTGCTGGGCATCCGACCGGGACAGGACTAGGGTTTAGAGTTTAGGGTTTAGATGGCAGGGCGCGTGGGGGTTGGTAAAGGTAGCTCGGGACATGGCATGGGCCGCTATCCTTGCAGGCGGGGTAGCCAGTCACCGGTAGCCATAACCACTCGCAACCAACGAAACTACCTTCCAACTGCCTCCCAACCGCGCAGTCGGTCGCTCGGTGGACGAGGCGCTGCGCACGCTGCAGGCGATCCAGTACCATGCGGAGCACGGCGAGGTGGGGGGGGCTGGGTGGGTTGGGGGGGCGAGGTGGGGGGGGGCTGGATGGGTGGGGGTGGGAAGGTGGGGGGGGCCGAGGTGGGGGGGTGTATTAAAAACGTTTTACGCAACGGGAGGTGGGGGGGGAGAGGTGGGGGGGGGGCTGGAACAGACATTTCGAGATGCATGCTGGAGAACTGGGCTGGGTGCGGTGGGGCTGGATGGGTGGGGCTGGATGGGTGGGGCGGGGTGGGGTGGGGTGGGGCGGGGTGGGGTGGGGTCACCTAACCGGGCCAGCCCGTCTCCCCCCTTCCGTCCCCCTTCCGTCCCCCTTCCGTCCCCCGCAATCCCCCTTCCTTAACCCCAGCCCGTCTGCCCCCCTTGTCCCTCCCCCTCCCCCGCCTTCCTCCCCTCCCGCCCCTCCCCCCCCTCCCTCACCTTCCTCACCGCGCAGGTGTGCCCCGCCAACTGGAAGCCGGGTGAGAAGACCATGATCGCGGACTCGGAGAAGTCCCTCGAGTACTTCAGCGGCGTCAAGGAGGTGAGCCGCGGGGCCGGAGGGGCGCGAGCGGGGCGGCAGGCCACCGCGCGCGCGCCTCGGACGGGAGCCGCCTAAACCCTAACCCCGACCAAGATACGTCCTAAACCCTGAACCCGACCTAAATACGTCCTAAACCCGACCTAAACCCTACATGGCGGCGAAGCATAAGGAAGAATGTGTCGCTGATGGGGAGGGTGCATGCGGGGGGCGGTAGGGTGCAGCTCTAGCTCGGGCACCCAGGCACGATCGTGTTATGCGGTGACCGTGACCGTGGCAGCGACCGTGGCAGCGACCGTGACAGCGACCGTGACAGCGAAACCTACCAGAAAACCCTCCAAAACCCTCCCAAAACCCGCAAAACCCTAGACTTCAAACCCCCCTCGGAACCCCTCTGCTGCCCTCCCCGCAGGACGAGTCCGCCTTCGGCGCCAAGCTGCAGGTCATCAGCAGCAAGAAGCAGTACGAGCAGCTGGTGGCGTCAGCGGGGCCCGTCGTGGTCGACTTCTACGCGCCGTAAGAGCCGGCTCGCAGGGGGGGGCCGGAAGGTGGCGGTGGCCAGCAGGGGGGGTCGGAAGGTGGTGGCCAGCAGGGGGGTCGGGGAGATGAAATCCATGGGACCCACCCCCACCAGGGGGTGGAGGGGAAAGGGGCAAAACACCGCCCAAGGGCGTCGCGGCCCAGCCGTAGCCGTCAGCACGTGCCCTGTCGACCCGCCGTGGGTAACCTTGACCCCGTGCCCATATAGGAGGACTTGCGTTTGTACGGCAACCCTCCCGAGTCGCTGCTCGCTCGTCCACGTGCTCCGCGCCCGGCCGTCCTTTTCCTGCCCTCCGTGTCCCACGTCGTGTGGCCGGGTATCCTCGGCCCCTTCCCCTCACATACTCCCCCGGGAGCTGTGTGCCCTCCCAAGTCCTCCACCGCCTCACTTGGCGCAGTCAACTCATTGCTGTCTGCGCTCACATCGGCCCCCCTCCACACCACCCCCCTCCACATCACCCCCTCCACACCACCCCCCTCCACACCACCCCCCTCTCCAGGTGGTGCGGCAAGTGCCGCCAGATCGGCCCCTTCCTTGACACGTTGGTGGACAAGTACCCCGGAGTGGTGGGTGCCGGCGCGTGTGTGTACCTGTGTGTTTTTGCACCACTGCACCGCTGCGGGGGTTCGAGGGAGACCGCTGCGGGGGGGGGGGGGAGGTTGATAAGAGAATCCGCGAATGCACGGCCGACAAACCCGTGGTGGTGGTGGGGATCCATGTGGGCGTGTGAGTGTGGTGGGGGGGAGAGGCTGGCGGCGTGTATCGCTGTTGCAGGGCCTCTCGCTGAAGTTGCCGCACTGTGGGAGCAATGTTTGGCTAGGGTGCTCAGTCGACAGGTCCTAAGTACGCCCGAAAGCACGGCGCCCTCTCGGCCGGCTTGCCCCCCTTGCTTCACCTGCCTTACCACCGGCCTTACCACCTCACCCAACGCCGTGTTCCAGCTATCCCTGCTCCTGTGTCGTGCGGCCTACGCGTTCGCTCGTCAGCGTCCCTCGCCCCTCCCCCGAACCCCCTTCCACGGCACCAGTCACACCTTGCGCTACCTGACCCAACCCGTCCCGAAAACCCTAAACTCTCCCGATCACCCCCCCCCCCCTCACCCCACGGTCTTCCCCCCACGGTCTCACCCCCCGATCACCCCCCGGTCTCCCCCCCGGTCTTCCCTCCAGTCCCGCCCCCCGATCACCCCCCCGATCACCCCCCCCCCCGGTCTCCGCCCCGTCACCCCCCCCCCCCCGATCAACCCCCCCGGTCTCCCCCCCGGTCCCGCCCGCAGACATTCGCCAAGTTCGACACCACCTCCCCGGAGCTGGAGGCGCTGTCGGGCGAGCTGGGGGTCAAGGCGCTGCCCGCCTTCCACTTCTTCAAGGTGGGCTGTGTCGCGGAAATCAACGGAAGTTGGGGCGGGGGCGGGTCATGTGCACTCCAGGGGAGGCCAGGCGGTCTGCCGGATGGCGGCGGGGGCGTGTGGGGCGGCGGCTGGCCGGACTCCCGGTGGCGGTGCCTGGTCTTACCTGCCCCTCCCCCCGCCCTCCGCGTTGCCCCTCCCCTCCTGCCTGCGGCTGTACGGCAGGGCGGCAAGGTGGTCCACGAGCCGGTGGCGGGCTACAAGAAGAAGCTTCTGGAGGACGCCGTGGCTGGCATTGCGGCATAAGGGGGGTCCGAGGAGTGGATGCAGGCGGGGCGGGGCGGGGGGGGGGTGAGTGGATGGGTTTGGGACGAAGCCCGCAGGACGACAGGCGGCAGGCAGGCCGGGGGGCGCGAGGGGAGAAGAGGGGAGGCGGGCGAGGTGTGCGCGTGCTTCCTTCAGCCACTCTCGCCAAACGTGAAGGGCGCCTCTTCTTCGTGCCCCGGTCTGGCTTACGCACGAACCGGCTGCGCCGTTGCTTTTCGCCATGTTTTGCCATGTTTGAAGATTGCCCGCCTCGAAGGGGGATGTGCTGGACCCGCGCTGAGAACACCGGTAGGGCGTCTTCTGGCGCACGCAGGTCGTGTGTGCAGGTCGTGTGCGCTGTTGTCGAGCATGCGTCCGAGGCAATCTAGCAAGCAAACCGATGAGCAGGTCAGCGGATCAGCGGCCCATGGACCTGGCTGCTGAGACACATGCTCACAGAGCCTCCGGGGCGGAGACCGGCGTGTGTATGCATCCCCACATCCCCACATCCCCACATTTCCGCATTTCCGCAGCTGCGTGCCGCGGTATCAGGTGGCGCAATCACCCGGCTCCTTGGCACGCTCGTTGGGTCTGGTGGCACGGGGGACGGCCCTACCTGGCCGCCGTACGGCACGATATCCTCGTTGATATTCGTTGAGTTCGGTGCGATGGTGTACGATGGTTGGTCTGCGCAGTGCGGCCCGTCATGCGCCTGTGGTGAGGGTCTTTTGAGCTCTCAGCAGAGCTGCCTGTGTGCGCGTGTGTGCGTTGTGTTGTGAAGGCTGTCCGATTGGGCGTGTTGAGCCCACGCCTTTGTTGCGCCGCGCCGGCGCCGTACGGGCGTTATATTGTAACGACCGGCACGTTGGGATGGGGACATGGGATGCGCATTCCTGCGGGTAGTACCTGTTACCCTGGGCCCCACACCGGTACGACAGAGCCATCGGGCACCTTGCGGGTGTTGCTACAGCCACGCGACGCGACTGCGCCTGGTTTGCATACCCGACGGGTCGTACGTACGTAGTACGACGCCTCGGGTTCGGTTCAAGGGACGCAGGCATTATTGCAGCTTTGCAAGAGGAGCCTACCCTATCCGGATTCGCGGCCCCAGGCATCGGCCCCTGAGGGTTCCACAATGCGTTCGCGCCGTGCCCATCGGGACTGGCGCTACTCTGGCGGCTGTCCACACCTCCGGCGGTCACTCGCGAGCTACCTCATTGCCGGCCCTGATGCCCGCACGCTGTCGTGACACAGCACGTGATTGACACAGTGCTGGCACGACCGATAGCAGCGGCGGCTTGATGCAACTCTTCCTGCTTCAGGCGGGCTTGGGCGGGCTCTGGTGTCGGCCACCTTTGGGGCTGTCCTAATGTCTGCACCTTTGGTCAGCGCCGGCAACCGACAGGAAAGCGTTACTGCATGGCTAGGAGGCCATGGCAGGCGGCTTTTGGGAAAGGACGCACGGCGGCGGTCGTAGGCCAGACCAGGGCCCTCCATGGCCCAGCACATCCGCTCCGGCGCCCAGCACCCAGTGCGCTGTACTCCTGGGGAGGCGTGGCGTTTTGGATGCTGGATGGTACTATGGGAATTGAAGATTATTTGTCGCCGGCGAAATGCTGATACTGCGAGCGTTACGAGGAAAGGCGAGTTGTATGTAGGTCATTGTTGTGCATGGAGATATTTTCACGTTGTGCTTGAAGTACATATTCCCTTGCGTTTGCACAGGGATATTCCTGATGTACTGGCACGGTCATGTGCTCGATGTGCCGTTGTCTGTTAGGGCGACAGTTGTGAACCTTCATGCCAATTCATGCAGACGAATGCACCATACGTTCAGGCCTGAACGATCATTTTTGAGCTACTTAATAGAGCTTTCTGAACATGGGTGACTCAATCGATGCCGTGAGCCTGCGTGCTAGGTTTGTTTGCCGGTCGACGATCTCGATTAAGACCAGAAGTGGCATGAATCAAAACAGGTTTACGTATTAATATTGAAAATGAGAACGAAAATGTTCGTTTGGCGGCGAGCGTTACGATTAAGTTTGCCAGTAGCACAGCGGAACACATGGTGCCCACACGACAAAGCCGAAGATTGTCTGTGCATAATCATTAAGCAGAATAGATAAATCGGTCGCAGCGATGTATGTCTTCCAGGAAGTACTTTCAACCACGACAGTTCTCCGTTGGAAAACCCACTTGCTTACGCTTCCTGTTTGCGCGTTTCCGCACAAATATTGTATTAAGGACGTATATAACTTAATATGGCATCTATAGGATGCAAATGTCTGGAGAATAGGCATCAGTCTGACTTGACTTAGTGACTCCATTGCCATGGAATTTTGTCTGACCTATGACGTGAACATGCGAATATAAAGATCGGATACATGGGGCCTCTAAGGGCTGTAAACTTGCCGTGGTCCCCCGAGAAGGCTGTGTTATGCTCGCGCTGTTTGAGTGCGCCGGACACCGATAGTCGACCTGGAAGTTGTACCAGCATAAACAAATATGTAATACAGTTCCACTAGACTGAGTCTGTCACCTTCACGCGAGTGCAACAGCCTCGAACTGAACGCATTACCGAACTTTACGAAAAGGACATTTCTTGCTCTCGGTGATGACCCACAGCTTCATTCTAACTCAGAAGTTCAAATCAGTAGACAATGGACTGCATGCGCTTGTTCCGCCGAAGTCAGGGAGTTTGCGTTCTGGGTTTGGTGTGGGCGTTGTTCTGGCCATCGGTCCCTGCAGCCGCTTCCAACCTTCCCAAAGTAGCGCTCTATATGAGCGAGGCTAATGGAGTCCTTGATCTGAAATGGGATAACGGTCCACAGAATCTTGAGCACCAGCTGCGGGACCTCGGCTTGATCGTCACTGCCGGCGTAGATGGCCAGCCCCAACTCAACGGCGTCGACGCCCCCCAAGCATACGTTATTCCGTTTCAGAGTGGAAACACGTTCTACACGTCTGCCGAGGACATGTACGAGGTGGCGTCATTCGTTTCCAGGGGCGGCCTTGTGATCCTCCTGGACGCTGGAAGTGGCGAAGGCGCTGCCGCGCGCAGTTTTGTGGCCGAAGCTCTCAACTGCAAGGGTAAAACTCAGAGGATTCATCGCGTATATTCTCTATCCTGCAACTCCCAGCCTACCCTGCGCGCTCGCACTCGCTGTTTATAGATAGGTTGTTAACAACCTTGAATGTAGCGCCCTGGATTGCAGCGCCCCGAACATCCCACCCGACGCGCCCAACCTCTGCTTTCCGTTCAAACATGATCACAATATGCAGGTAACTGGTATATCTGCAAGCAATCGAGCGCGGCACAGACGGCGCGCCGCTTCACCCTCAGCCGCTCCGGAGAGGGGCTGGCCCTCAGCGATTTGGCGCCATCCTTCCTACCAGCCGGCGACGAAGACGGCATCGCCTGGCCCAAGAAGTTGGAGGATGCGCGCGTCGTTAGCACGCACACCTGGTGCTCCCATGATGACGAGGACCTGATAGCGCGGCCCCTGTACACCGTGAAGGGTGACGACACGAAGGTTGCCGTCCAGGTGGGTGCATCGCCGAGCCGACAAGGGTGAGCACCCGACCGTCATGGCACGTGCGCCATGCATTTTTTCCTCACGTGCGATCTTGACGGCCAGCCGGTTCATCAAGGGCCCGCAGCGAGCTGCTGGGCCTCTCGGCCAGATGACGACTTGCCGTACCGTCATCGATTTTGTCCTTGTACCGGTATCGGAGGTTAATGAGCGACGGTTGAGATGAACCCTAAACTCCCACGGCTTCAGGGAATGCGATCCGGTGCGATGCGGAAATCTTGGGTCCGTATTTGCTCATCACCATTCACCACCTTTTCCGTACTTGCCGTACTTGTAACAGGCCTTCGGCAAGGTCGGCTCGCCTGGCGCCGTGGTGTGGCTGGGCTACAGCTGGAAGGACGGCGCCCAGGAGCAGTGGGGGAACCTGTTGCGCAAGCTCATCACCGACTTTGCCAACGGTACGTGAGGCGTGAGACCGTGCGCCATGATCTCCAACTCCTAAGAAGCGAACAAGCGGACAAAAACGCGGACAAAAACGCGTAACAGTCCCTACATTCTTATGTGCGCAATCGACGAATGTGTCCCGACCTACTTGAAACGAGGGGCAAATCTCAATGTACGGCACGCGCATCATCCTTGCCGCTCGGCTCCAGGTGACGCCCAGGGATCAGATCGATCATTGCTGTCCCAGACCTTCGTGAACATAGCAGCTTGTGTGCTAGGCCCCCCCAAGGTGACGGAAGGCGACTGCACATTCATTCGCCCGCCCTTATGCATGACGTCCCGCAGGTGCGTACAAGGCGCCCACAGCGGCGAGCCAGGATCCCAAACTGCTCTACGATGTGGACCACATGATTGAGGAGGTCGCCGACGCCGGCGAGGAGATCCACAGCGTGTTGCGCCTGCTGCAGGAGGGCCCTGCCGTCTACCCGCCGCCGCCCGGGTCGCCCGTGTTCACGACCACCCAACCTCCACCGCCCAATGGCAACGGCAACGGCAACGGTAATGGGAACGGTAATGGCAACGGCAATGGCAATGGCAACGGCAATGGCAACGGCAACGGCAATGGCAACGGCAATGGCAACGGCAATGGCAACGGCAATGGCAACGGCAATGGCAATGGGAATAATGGCAACGGCAACGGTAATGGTGGAAGTAATGGCAACGGCAACGGGAATGGGAATGGAAACGGTAATAATGGAAATGGCAATGGGAATGGCAGGCGCAGCGCTGCCGAGGTCTCGCAGGGGGTCCGACGCCGTTTACTGGCTGCGCACCACACGAGGAGCAACAATCACGTTGGCGCTAGTGGCAGCAATAAGGGCGGTGAGAGCCGCGGCCACATCAGCGGCAGCGACGGTAACGGTCTTTTGGGCCGTTAACGTACGAGCGAAAGTTGAATAATCCAACGAGGCCATCTGGTTTGCCGCTATACTTCACTTGTTTAGTAGACACTTCTGGGGGCTATTTCATCATCCCGGCGTTGAGGAGTTGCGCTAGATAGCGTGTAGTCATTTCGTCGAGCCTGTTCCTCTGTCTGTACACGTCCGAGCGCCTCGCGCACCCCGTATGTTTCATCTGACATCGACGCTTGGAGAGGTAAATGAATTGTGTATATAGCAGTATAGTGAGCGTTGCGGCGGCTCGCTCCCGGCCTTGAAGAATAATCTGCTTAGTCGTTGCGATAACTTGTTGTGCGCGCGTGGCTGCCTGCCATGCGCGGGCCGTAACATTGTGTGCTACTATTTAGGGCGGGGGTTCTAAGAACCCACGGTTTGCGGGCGGCAATATCTGACGCCATGTTGTTTGAACGCCTTCTCAAGTAGGCTGCATGTGTAGTGGAGGCCCTGTTGGGGCCTCTTAATGTAGGCTGCGTACAGAATAATGTACATAGCTGTGATGCTCACCAAGTAATTGGAACGCTGCGCAGCGCGAGCCGTATTGCATATTAGCGGATCCGGTTGGTAGATGGAGCCGGTACAGTGGGTTCCAGACACGGCAAAAGGCAGAACACCGTTGGTAGTAGTAACTGACACAGTGGTCCCCAGACCTTACGGTTGGTGTTGCTGAACATAGTCTGTGGGATGCTGGTGGCGATAAAAAATTACGTAAGATAGTCTGTGGGATGCTGGTGGTGATAAAAAATTACGTACTGTACCTTGCCGTGCTTCAGTTTTCTCACGTAGGTGCTAAAGATGCTCACCTTGCAAGCAGTGCGCCCAAAAAATATATTGTGTACTGTACGTAGTACCTCGCCGTACGTGCTTCAATTTACTCGCGTAGATGATCCAGCTTGCTCACCTTGCAAGCAGTGCGCCGCCCCTCCCTTGTTGACGAGAGATGGTACTGCTGCTGGAGTTGAGGTTGTGCGTCCTAATAATTTCGAGACGGGGCGGGGTTAGGCGGACTTGCGGCCTTACTTTGAAATGTATGGCCCGGCCGCCTTCCATAGCGGCGATGACGATGCGATACGGTGTGCGCGTCACTAAATGGTTGCTGCTGCCCAACAATATAAATCGGTATTTGCGTCACTAAATGGTTGCTGCTGCCCAACAATATAAATCGGTATCCGTAGCAGCTTGGGGCCTTTACTAGGGCACGGTAAACAGTGTGCGAGCGTGCTGCTGGTCTGTGGTCATGCGCACCCAGACCGGCGCGTTTGATGCTCCTAAGCCATCTTTGTAGTAAATCTGGTAGTACCGGTAACTCTGATAGTACCGGTAAACCTGGTAGTACCGGTAACCCTGGTAAACAGTGGGTCGCGGACCACTGGCGTTATGTTTTGGTTGAGGCCGTGGGCCTTGCTGGCCCTTGCTTGTACGTAGTAGCAGATATTACGTCAGGCTTCGCCTTGCTTACTGTACGTAGTAGCAGATATTACGTCAGGCTTCGCCTTGCTTGCTTGTACGTAGTAGCAGATATTACGTCAGGCTTCGCCTTGTTTGCTTCTACGTAGGGCTCTCAACTGCTGGCACTATATTTGCAGTTCCTAAATCTGCAGCAAGAAGCGACGAGTTGTGTAAACTCCTAGACCATGTGCTGACCCGCGTTCCTCGCATGTGAGTGCTGCTGACCCGCGTTCCTCGCATTCAGGATGCGTCCTGCCTAGCCCAACACGTCATACGCAGGGTGGAGGGTAATTGTGGGTTGTGTACGTTACAGTGAGTTCCAGACCAAAAGGCAGAAGCATCGGGCACATTACCTGACACTGAAGGAGACAAAAGAGACAGAAATCCGGTTGCACCGTGGCAAAGGCAAACCACCAGTTACTACTACTACGTACGACACCACCAGCCAACAGCCCAGGGACAAGAACAGCGACAGCCACCACGTCGGGTTTTTTTTGCGCTATAGGCTCTCCTCAGCGGAGGATGTTGAAGGACCGTGCCTGGCCCGCTGGCCGTTCGCGTTCGGGGACAAATGTTGCCTGCTACACACAATCGCGTTAGGTAAGTCACCTTCCCCACCTTGCATTTTGGTCCTAACACCTCACATACGCCATCACCGCGACGCGACATCACCGCGACGCGACACATACATACCGTGGGTCCCAAACGCACAAGGACAGGCAAGTGCCGCGCATGCTAATCTACAGAATGGCCGAAAACAATCCCCAAAAGGACAGGGAAAAAATTGGACTTTGGGTCCCTGTAACGGTTACAGTGGGTTCCAGACCAAAAGGTAGAACCATCGGGCACATCGCCTGGGCACATGTTATTGGGGAACAGCAAGTAGAGATTCGACCTCATGCCTGGGCAGCTGGATGGCCCAAGCCCACAGCTGGGCTCCGCGGCGGTGACCTGTGGGCCACACTAAGGCATCGTCAGTAGTTGTTGTAACGGTTACAGTGGGTTCCAGACCAAGAGGTAGTGTTGCGTCGCGTCGTAGCTTAGGGTCGTGCGTGTCGAGGCGTGGGGGTTCCGCCTGGGGTCCGTTCTGGGGCGCCGTTAGTTGCCTCAGGACCGGGCGGCAAGGCGCCAGCCCTCCGTCTCGGTTTTCAGTTTTCAGCAAGGCGCCAGCCCTCCGCCTGCGCTTTCAGTTTTCAGCAAGGGGCCAGCCCTCCAGCTCGGTTTTCAGTTCCCGGCAAGGGGCCAGCCCTCGCTTCGGGGTGGATTTCCCTGTTCGGGCCGTGGCCCGGTCCTGGTTTGCGCTTGCTCGGTGTTGGAGGCCTCTGATGGTTGGGTTGGTTCCGTTTTTGGCCCCCCTTGGGCATATTTATTTGCGCGGGCGGGGACTTCTGTCCCCATCTGGTCTAGTTTTGTTTCCTGCTATGGCCTCCCGGCGTGTGTGTTCGGTACCCGTCTGGCTGCTGTGCTCGGTGGCCCGCGACCACCTCTTCCCTCGTTGGCCAGCTGCAGCCCGCCGCTGAACCGTTGACAGCTCCGGAGCCACGGTGTCGTACGCCTCTCCTGCAACGATCTTACTGGTACTGTCCTCAGCACGGGGTGGCCCGGTACCGGGGCTGCCGGCACTGGAGTAAGGGGGACCGCCGGCGTTCTCGGCTGTTTTTTTATCTCTGCAGTGTTAAGTCCCAGGCAGCAGCGGTTCCTCCGGTCCTCTCTTCCTCACATCGTGTAATCGGGTCTTGTCGCAATCCCCTCCCGTTCGAGTCAAGGCTCCGTCGGCACCGCACAGCGTTAGCTCAGCAGCCTCACCTCCGGAGCCTCTGCATTTTCAGCGGACGCTCCAAGTTGTCAGGGCCATCGTCCCATTGCAAATCACTCCCTTTATTATAATGCTCGCGCTTGTCAAGGGAGGCGGATGGCCGCGGATGCAGCGGCGAGTGCGGAATCAATAAGCAGTAGTCCAGCCGAGAACGCAGACGCCACGGCTTCCCAAACAGATAGACATGACCTTCATTTTATGCCTAGAAGATAATGATTTCGATGGATAATAATTTCGGATAGTTGCGAGGAATGACGGAAGAAGGCCGTACTAACGGCCGGTTACGAAATCGTTGCAGGAGCCGCATTGGCTGGTCGTCTGACACCATGTATTACTCGCATTCTGACACCAAGTACTAAGTGCACTACATCATACCTAACATGGCAGTCAGTTGGAAGGTTGCGACATCCACACTGCTTTGCGAAATCTGCCAGGTCGATCATGCACTACTTCTTACTGGCTTCGAATATTCCCAAGTCCTTCACCCACACCAACCTTTCGCGGGCTCGCCGACACGCATCCGCCCGCTGCAAGCCTTCACGCCCTGACCCCTGACTACAGCCTGTAATCGTCTGTGTGCCCCGTTGACGAGTGAGTGCTCGTCCGGGTGCCCCGTTGCGTCATTATACGGAACTTCCCCATAGCTTACCTGCAGTACGCTTTCAATTTTTGAAACGGCGAATAGGGTAGAATAGGGTCAGACGTACACATCAAGAGGAAGATGAAGCCCGAAGACGTGCTGGTATCTTTATGTTTTCTGCCGGTTCAACAATCGCATACCGCTCACTGCGACAAACGATGCAGACGTACCCCGCCGGTTGACAGCCGCGTCTCGCAAACTCGCAGAGACGTGGTGAGCGAGAACGTGCTCGGCGTAACACAGCGTCGGCGGCCGCGGGGTCTGGAGCCAGCTCGCAACTAGGGCTGGTTCACGCCGCTGAGGCCCCGAGGCCCCATGATCATTCGGTTACTGGAAAGCGAGCTGTCGGTAGTAGTGTCCCTGTCCGGGCGGAATGCACGTTACGATCATCCAGACACCCAAAATTGCGGGTCTAGTCCTGGCCAGTGCACACCCCCATTGCGATAACTACATGACGCCTACACCATGTCTTTGTCGGTCGGTCTTTGTCTCCTCCGTCTTTCTCAGTGTCAGGCGATGTGCCCGATGGGTCTACCTCTTGGTCTGGAACCCACTGTAACCGTTACAACAACCATGTCAGGGGTGGGTTACGATTGTGCTGTGTGAAGTCCACACGTTGACAAGGGAGCTGGCGGACCGTGCAAATAAACGGATGCATCCGAGGGTAGGGATCGAATGATGGGCGCGTCAAAGGGCCGAGCCTGAGGCACCGGGGCAATGCCTTCTTACTACGTCCATGTATGCGGGATACCGGTACCATATGTTACTGCTGCTCGCTCACGGCTACAATTGGGCCGCAATCTCAGTGCGTGCACGTACTGGACGGACAAGAGGCGGTGTGTATTCGCATTACAAGGGCATGAGGGCGCCGAAAGATCGCAGACGTACGCTCGCAGGTTTATGCCTCTTCCTGCCGGAGATCACTACACGCGCCCTACGGGGTAAGTAAGGGCCAGCCGCAGCCTAGTAAGGGCCAGCCCGCCCTAGCCACCGCAGCCTAACAAGCGACCTGACTAAACAAAAAATGCAATCCCACAAATGAACACATGCATTTGGCCACCCGGGGTGAAGTCCATTGGACAACGTAAGCGTGCAGTTGCCATCGCGGCAAAGAGCGTTCGAGCCCTGTAGGTCGAAACACGATACACGCCTCTCGTCCAGATAGGGGCGCACGATAACCACCACCAACTACTAACCATCACTAGCCCATCACATGCTATTAGCAACTAACGTCAGCTCCCACGTTAGGATGTACCTAGATGCAGCAGGATGATTACGCAAGGCTGGTGCCATACATCCGACTACAATAGCCCTACAAGCGTGCCTGCCAGCGGCTGCGCTGGCAGACGACCGAGCTAGCCCTTAGCACCACCTCCCCACTTCCCTCCCTATATACCCTACTAGCGACAGCAAATCTACGTAGGGAAGGCAGCACAGGGTCACAGACTGCGAATGTTCCCCAAGCAAGTAAAACGCCAAGTAAGTAAGTACTTTGCTCCGAAAGCAGCGACGAGCAAGGCAGCAACAGATAGGCCCCTCGCTCTATCTGCGTATGACGCCTCTGCTGCGCTTCGCGCACGTGCGATAACGTACGAAAGGTATGTACAGGTATGGACGTGCGATAGCTGAGTTGGTCCCGACACATATATGTACCCCAAATCAAGCAAGCAAGCAGACAGTCATGCCGACGCTCTCATACATCTTAGCCACAAACATAGCACCTACTGCACCTCCATTATTGGTCACTCAAAGAATTGCCTATCCTACAGCATAGCTATCGATGTTGTGGTTCCCAGCAGGCGCATACACCAGCAGCATCAATCGCACCGCGGGCGCTGCGCTACAAGACATACAGGGTTGGTCACCACCACTCTAACTAGCAAGCCAAGCGACACAATTTGCGGCACCGCCTGTGCTGTACCAAGGAAAATAAGAACGAGATGCTCATTCTTAGCTGCCGTACGTGGAAACCCTATCTGGGCTCCCGGCTCGACAATTTATAAACGCCCCCAATGAATCTACCTTTAACGGATGGAGCTGCCGACTCGTGAATGTGGCGCCACCTCATTCGCAATGGAGCACACGACACGTACGGCGCGAGGGACGCGCGCGGACAAACACACACATAAGCCGCACCCTAGCGCATGAATCGACAAAAAACAATGGAGACGGCAGTGCTCACTGCGGCTGGACTCACGCAGCTCGTTGAACGGCTACCAAGGTAAGCCAGCAGCAACGGTAAACTGTTCAGCGTCCGTTGTTGCCATTGTTTCCGTTGTTGCCATTGTTGCCATTGTTGCCATTGTTGCCGTTGTTGCCATTGTTGCCGTTGTTGCCGTTGTTCCCATTGTTGCCGTTGTTCCCATTGCTGCCGTTGTTCCCATTGTTACCGTTGTTGCCATTGTTGCCGTTATTGCCATGTGGGGGGCTGGGTGGAGGGGGGTAAACGGCAGGTTCTGCCTGAAAGCGGCGAATGAGCTCGCCAATAGCCATGCGTCGGCCACTTTTGCCCTTATTTCCATTGTTTCCGTTGCTACCGTTGTTTCCGCTGTTCCCATTGTTGCCGTTGCTTCCGCTGTTGTTACCGTTGTTGCCGCTGTTTCCATTGTTGCCGTTGTTGCCATTGTTGCCATTGTTGCCGTTGTTGCCGTTGTTGCCGTTGTTGCCGTTGTTGCCGTTGTTGCCGTTGTTGCCGTTGTTGCCACCGTTTCCATTGTTGCCGTTGTTGCCATTGTTGCCATTGTTGCCATTGTTGCCGTTGTTGCCGTTGTTGCCGTTGTTGCCATTGTTGCCGTTATTGCCATGTGGGGGGCTGGGTGGCGGGGGGTAAACAGCAGGCTCTGCCTGGAAGCGGCGAATGAGCTCCTCAATAGCCATGCGTCGGCCATTTTTGCCCTTGTTTCCATTGTTTCCGTTGTTCCCATTGTTGCCGTTGTTCCCATTGTTGCCGCTGTTCCCATTGTTGCCGTTGTTCCCATTGTTGCCGTTGTTCCCATTGTTACCGTTGTTCCCATTGTTGCCGTTGTTACCGTTGTTGCCGTTGTTACCATTGTTGCCATTGTTGCCGTTGTTCCCGCCGTTGTCAGGGACTGGCGGCGCGGGGTAGGCCGCAGGCACCGCCAACGAGCGCCGGATCACGTCGCTGAAGTCTTCGGCCGCAACCGCGGTGGCAGCCTCAATGACGTCCTCAAAGGTGGCCAAGGGCTCCTCGCTTCCCGTCACAGGAGCATCGTAACCACCTGGTCATGAGGGACGGCAGGGTACGGACGGATGGAGGGGGGTAAATACGACTACGTCACTGCAGGCAGGCAGGCAGGCAGGCTTGGGACCACTTTTACTGCTGGCGTAATGGGATGGTAATAGATGGTGACGACGTCAGCGAGGATGTACGATTCAGGCGCATCACAGAACTGAACTTGGATCCCAAATAAATGTCCTATGGGGGCCACTACTACTAGGGACAAGACGACATGGCACGCACATGGTAGCAGTAACCGTTACAGTGGGTTCCAGGCCAGAAGGCACATGGTGACCCGAGGACGAACCAAGAACATAGCAAGGTAGGGCCGATGGCTCCACCGTTTGGCCAAGAGCCCACTGTGACAGGTGCTACTACCAAGCACGGCGCACGGCCTCACGCCTCACGTACCGTTGGCGAAGTCGGTGATGAGCTTGCGCAACAGGTTCCCCCACTGCTCCTGGGCGCCGTCCTTCCAGCTGTAGCCCAGCCACACCACGGCACCAGGAGAGCCGACCTTGCCGAAGGCCTGCGTATGTGGATGGAGGATGGGTTGCAAACGGGGTGGGCAATACGGTTGAATCGGGTTAGTTGTTGAAGGAGTACCAGACCGCCGCTCGGATTACGAAACCAACGTTGCATAAGCAAGGCATGAGTTGAAAATCTAGCGGCCCCCACCGCGAGCACTGGGTCGCGTATCAGACCTGCTCCGAAGCCCCAATTCAGCCACCGACCCACCTGAGCGGCCACTCTCATGTTGTCACCCGTAACAGTGTACAGCGGGCGCACGATAGCATCCTCGTCGTCGTGATGGCAAGAGGTGTGCGTGCTGACGATGCGCGCGTCTTCCAGATCCTTGGGCCAGGCGTTTGTGCTGTCGGTCGGCGCATCAGGTAGGAACGATGCCGCCAGGTCGCTGAGGACGGGCCCTGCGGAGCGGCTGAAGCGCCGAGCCCTTTCATTCGAGCCAGACTGCTTGCACAGGCTCCACGTACCTGCGCAAGACGAATGAAATATTCATGAATTGATACAAAACGCCACATAGGCAAGAAGGCCGAAGGCAGAACAGCTGCTTTAGGGATACAACGCAGCGATTAAGAGCGAGTAGCGGCCAGTAGCGCCTTTACCTCACAAACTGGATGACGGTCACGTACTTCAACTCACCCTTGTAATTAAGGGCCTGCGCAACGAAGTCGCGGGTGGCAGCGCCCTCGCCACTTGCAGCATCCATGACGAGGACAAGTCCGCCCCTGGAAACATAGGTCGCCACCTCGTGCATGTCCTCAGCAGACGCGTAGAAAGTATGCCCGTTTTGAGCTGGAATAACATATGCGACGGGCGAGTTGATGCTGTTCAGGTGGGGCTGGCCATCAGCTGCGATGGTGACGCCCAGACCAAGGTCCTGTAACTGGCGTTCCAAGTTCCGTGGGCCGTTATCCCACTTCAGATCAAGTACCCCATTAACCTCGCTCATATAGAGGGAGACGGTGGGTACTTTGCCACTGGCGGCTAGTGCTGATTGCCAGCAGAGCATCAGCCCCAACAAGGCGGAAGCTCCTCGAGCGATAATGTTCATGTTCTTCATCTGTGTGACGATCGATAGTAAGGATAGAATGAATTGTGTGGGTCCATGTACGCGTTTTAAGGTGAGGGTGCCGGAATTCGTTATGACGACAGTTTCGGGTTGTTGCAGAAGGCGGACAGCAGTCCAGTGGAACTTGCGAAGTAGCATGCGCCCATCCAGGAGCAGCTGCCGTCAAGGCATACAACATTACCATCTTCACCTCAACTGCCACTTCCATTAACCTGGAATAGCATGGCGGTGCGGATGATCCCGGCCTGATCCGTCAATATGACAGACGTGTCATGAACACGCGTTTTGTCCCACCAAGTGACCCTTCATTATCTCTAACTATCTCATAGCATATCAATTTGTGTTGGATCTTGCAGCCAGCCCTCCAAGCGGCTTGCCGAGCACCGATCATACCGCCGCACCTGGCGCTAACACATATGGCGTTTTACATCCTCAAGGTGACCCCACAATAAGAAGTTTGAATCGTCTTCTGTCGAAAGCATACTATGAAGCCAAATATCAACTGCTCGGGAAAGTCAACAAAATCCGTAGGTAGGAGTGCGATGACTTTGAAGGATTGAGCGGCACGGAATGCGGTTGCAACATTGTGTAAATGATATAACGTATTAAACGTGAGAGTTCGCGGCAACGCTCACAGGCAAGCGCCGAATCCACCATGCCCGCCTGACACGTGCAGTGTAAGCGACCACCTGCGTAGGAATACCTGGAGCAAAGCAATTTGGCGTGTAGTTATAAAAAAATGCATGCTTGTCTTTGTGGGTTCTGCTTTTTGGAAACTACGCACAGCATCCTTAGACCGTCCGGCCGGTATCACCGACGTCTCCATGCCGCGTAGCTTATCGTTGCGATTGCGGGTTGATGGGAAAAAACAGTCAAAAAGCGATTGAGCTCGCCATGGCATAGAAGTGGTGCCAAGCGGAAGCATTTGCACGCCAACGTGCCTGGCTGTCCTTCCTTGTCTGAGGGCATCATGTGAATGAATGGCCCTCAGCGCTACAAGATTGCAGAATGGAACCGGATGAGCGCTGGGTGCGTAGGTAAGGCCGCCATTTCCCACCGCCATCGCAGGAATGTGAAATAACGCCACGTGTAAGCATCATGGCCCCGGCCTTGGCCGAAGTTCTCGTGCACGTGTTGCACATCAGCATCTAGATAGCGTGCAATCATGGACGCATGTGCAGACACTGGCAGCAGACTCGCCCGCTGTATGTAAGCCGGAAGTAAGGCTGCAACCTCAGCAGCAACAATGTAAATTACCGTACGTAAAAAACGCTACAAACCCACAAATTGCCGAAGTCCTCACCGAAAGTTAGTTTTGCGGCCATGATGACACATGATGATTTGAGTCGATCTGCTCCCGCCGTAGTGCCGTTGCTACCTGACATTGTGTTGGCACGCTCCGGGCAGCTGCCGCAGGCACTGTAACGTTGTTCCATTCATTAATTAGGAAGACTTCAGAACCCCACAAAAAACTGTTTGAACAGTCTACCGCCGTTTCAGGGACCCCAAAAAGCTTGCTTTTAATACTTTTTTGGCCAATTTGTGTCTTTGTTTTATGGGAGAGTTAGCGTCTAGCGTTTGGGACCCAAAGGCCTGTGGTGCATTTGTTGTTTGGGGGGGCGTGTTGCAGGGTGTTGCAGGTCCTTGTTTGGGATCCTGAGCATTGTCTGTTGCAGTGTCGGCCATCCAGTCATCTTTTCTCCCCGACCGATTTATAATACATGTTTTGCGGCGACGTGACGGACAGTGGTGTCGGGACGCGCCGGCTATCTAGCATATCGACACAATCGCCTCTTATTATGTTATATCCATACTAATATCCCAGACTTTAAGATGTTACAGCCCAGGCGACCCCAGGACCAGGGTAACTAGCAGCGCCGCTGTTAACGACGGAGACTGTTAGCTTCAGCGGTTGCTTTGGTTTCTGCTAACGACTTTTTAACCATCCGTACATACGGATAACGCGACACCGCCTTTAATCGAGATTTTGCTGTCGCCGCGTTCCGTTTGAGGTACTGCGAAAATATTAAAGATACGATATTTCAATCTTTCCCGCCTGCTGGTTCAGGAAATACTGAATCACGCAGGCGGGAACGTAAAACCTGCCTAAGATAACTGGAGATAAATATTATCTTAGGTTTTACGTTCCCGTCTGGTTCAATATTTTCTCCTGGAGAGGCGCGCGCTTAAGGATTAGGTTTTCTTAGGTAGTGCTGTCGCTTGATCGACGAAGTGGGCTGCGGTGCCATATACGGTACCTTCGGTGCATTTGCATGGGGAGCCGCTTGTGTCAACTGGGCGCCCCATTGACGGGGCCAAGCGGATCGTACACCGTCCGTGAGGTCAAGAGTTCTGCTGGGCATGATCCTAGATAGAGTGATGGTCGGCGGGAAGGTTCAGGAAGTTGGCGCTGCTTTGCCCGCGGGCTGATGAGGTCCAAACCTCCAGAGGGTTGCGACGGGCTCGTTGGATGATGGCGGAAGCTAGCTTGGGATCTGGTGGAAACACCGGTGCGGATGGTTTTGGTGCGCGTCATGGAGCTAAGGGTAGTTGGCGTATAAACTCCAGGGGTTTTTACTCTCGCCTTTTAATACTTTATCCACCGCAAGTAGCCTGGACTGACTCGGCGTACGAAGAGCTACCGACACGCTCCACGGCAGCGGCTCCTCAGCTCATTGCTGAATGCATTTGTAAGACATGGCAAGCCCTAGACGCAGAGTTGACAGCCAAGCCTCTGCGCGGGCCTTGACGCCCTGCAACGCTGCCGCACGTGCCTGCGTGCTCCCTGCCCTCCAATGCGGCGACGGACAGCCTGAAGCCAACCAGGCGTCCCGTCCCCGTCTAACCAAGCGCCTAAAACCCTTTCACCTCTTTCCTCCCAAGACCCGGATCGGCGCTTCGCTCTGCTGCCCCGTTACCGCTGTATCCATGCGATTACGGGCCATCGCCTTGCTCTCGGCCATCGGCCAAGGCCCGAGCAACAGAGGCCGTAGCGTAGAGCGGTGTCGTTAGGATTACCCACGGAGCATTTCAGCGGTTACGCTCACCGGTCGCTCATCGGTTGTGACAGCTTATAGCCTAAGCTGTCCGAATCTACGTTTCCGCACTTTCCGCACCCCGCGAAAACTCCGGTAGTTTAACTCACGGCTCAATCAAGGGCCGGGCGGGCGAAACTCTGCACTTCATCGGCATACTGTTGAAGTGCTGCCGGAACAGTTGCAGAGCGACGGCCTGGGCGACGGCACGCCAGCAGCCCTTCAGGAAGCCTGCGTTGCGCGCCGCATCGCGAGAAATACCCATATAAGGATGCGAACAGCGCAGGATGTTATACACAACTGCCGTGTCGGATGTATTTTCCAGAACTGCACTCAATTATGCCGACAGGGTCGACTTGTAACGGGTGAACGAGTGTGTGCAATGGTGGTAAGCGGTGGTTTATCGGACTGCCGCCGTGGCAGCTGTGGGACCCTGACGGTTCCTTAAGATGGCCATGTGTAAGAGTTGGAAGCTTGGGATTAACAATTGAATGGATTATAATAATGGTCGATATCAATCATGCTTCATCGTGCAAATCCAATGAGAGACGCCAATGAGAGACGATACTGCACCTGTCCTCCGTCTAGTACGGCATTATGAATATCGTCATTTTGGCGGCAATGCCAATTGAGCGTGTTCAACGCATACGGTTTCTCTGTCACGGTCGGAGTCCATTCGAATTTTCGCTAGCTAATGAAGTGCATGGGCTGCAGCTTCGTGATATCTCAGATATGTAAGATTGTCCGCGAAAGCTCGCCTGTCCATCTGCCGACTGTCTCATGACTGTAACGAGACAAAACAAGTAGTCATTACGTCACGAATATGTCAGAATGGTTTATGAGCACGGGCGAGGAGCTGAGCGGCAAACAGGGCGTCGCGACTGAAGTTCTTTGCGAGCTTCCGCCGAAGCCCACTCATCGCGTTACAGAGGTGCTTCATGGACGCCAGATATCCGTGGCATCAGAGCATGGCAAAGTTCACGGTGTGTCGCGTTAGACCTTGCCCGTCCCATGTCTTTCGCAAACCGTAAGGCAGACATACGGGACGTCGCTGTTCCAGGTGACGATCTGAGGACATTCCCAACGCTTTTTAGTGGCGAGGATGTTTCCTCACGTCAACGCCGGCTGTTGGGGCTGCGGACAGCGGCAGCCAAGCTTGAAGGCGCGTTCGAGGTACGCCAACGCCTGAATTAGGGTAGCCTTCATGGCTTCGCAGCCATCCTCATTGTCGCACCACCTTATCCAGGAGAGGGCGCCGGGAAGGACAGCGCCCTCATCACCGCACCCCTGTGCTTTGTGATTCAACACGGGCTGCACAGGGCTGCACCAGGGGCTTGCTTGACACACACCCTAGCCCAGCTGGACAGCCCACAGCTCACACTGGACAGCTCACAGCCCGGCCGCCAGGCCCCCTTGAACCCCTCCACCTATTCCCAAACGTGTACCAAACGTGTCCTAATCGCTTCTGCTTTTCAGTGCCGACCCACGGGTTTTCCCCTCACAACCTCCCACCTATCCCCACGCCGCGCCGCACCCACCACAGACATTTTGCCGGGACCGCGACCGGGATGACTTCCAGCGCTTGTGGTTCAACTTTCTGGCACCTCACTCGCCCCAGCGCCTGCTGGACTGCCCGGTGCCGCCACACCGCCGCAACGAGGACGCACCCACCGGCGCCCCCGCCGCCGCGGCGCCCTCACCCCCCGGCCCCGCGCACTGGGCGATCCCCACCCTGCTCCTGTCCACCAACGGCGCCAGCATGGCCGACCGCCTCGACCTGTACGGCGACTTTGCCGTGTTCCTTCGGGAGCAGCAGGTGAGCAGGGGGGAGCCCCCAGGAACGGGGGTTTCCTGGAGCGCGCGCACGTGACTGTACGATGTTGGCTCAGTGGGGGTGGCTGGCGGACGGCGTGGCAGGTGGTGGGAGGGGGTTCTGTGGGGGGAAGGCAGGCGCTTGGGCGGCCTTGTGCGAGTTATCCTCGTGCCCGGCGGCGTGCGGTGTCGGGACGAGACCAGCAGCAGCAGCAGCAGCCACAGGGCACTTGCTGACGACGGCGAACTGGGTCAGGAGGATGATGACAGCGAACCGGGTCAGGAGGATGACGGCAGCGAACCTTCCGCAGTGGATCAAGCCGACTGACTATTATCCGGCCATCGGCGCTCACGCAGAGACCACAACCAGCGCAGTAGTTTATTGCCGGTGCTCCCCACCACCTGCCAAGCCCCCCCACTCCCCACCCCCTCCCCACTACACCCCCCCCTCATACCCACCACACCACCTCCCCACTACACCCCCCCCTCATACCCACCACACCACCTCCCCACTACACCCCCCTTCACACCCACCACGCGCTCCCCCCAACCCCCAGGGCGCCTACGTGGCCCTGCTCCGACCCGATGACCTCGCGGGTGGTGTGGGCGGCTGCTTCAGCTCCGCCCTGGCGCAGCTGAGCGGCCTGCAGGACTCAGCGGCGGAGGACGTCATGGTGAGGGAAGCGGCGCACAGGAGAGGAGACCCGTGGGTCGGCAATGAAAGACAAAACCGCTTAGGAAACAGGGAAATTTGGGTGGGATGGGGTGGGGTGGGGTGGTGGGTCGGGAGTGGCGGTATGGGAAGCGTGCGGGGAGGGACCTTCGAGGTCGAGTGGGGTATGGCAGTAGCAGGCGTGGGTCTGTGTCGTTGGCAAGCAGCGTTGTTGCCCATATAGTCGGCGGCGCTATTCTCACTCGTCTCACTCGTCTCACTCCTGCAGCCGCGATCTACCGTATCGTACCACACGGGAGGCAAACTCGGCCAGCTGCGGGGGGGGGCCGACGTGCCAGCGTGCCTCTTCCGTTGTCAACCTGCCCGCGTTGACTTCGCCCAGGAAGCTTCTGGACACCCCCTGCATTACCGAGCCGCGTACAGCTCGAGATCCACTTGAGCAACCCCAGCACCGCCCGTCCTGGCCTGGATCTTGCAGCTTCCAGAAGTCCGCATCTACTGCCGCATCTACTGCGCCCGCGGTTCCCCCCTCTCACGTGGTTTGTCGGCCGTGGATTCGCGGATTCTCTTATCAACCCCCTCTCACCCTATGCCTCCCTCCCTCCGCTGCTGAGCCCAACAGGGCCTTGTGGCGTGGTACGAGCACGAGACGGGGCGCAGCCCGACCCTGGCGGCCGGGCAGCAGCACCGGGGGTCGGAGCTCGGGACTGCAGGCGCAGCAGCGGCCGCAGCGGCAGCCGCCGGCGCGACTCTCGCCAAGGGGGGTGCCAAGACCCCGGGCAAGGGTGGAAGCGGGAGGGCGGCCGGCGGCCGGGGCGGTGGAGGTCGTGGCGGGGGGCGGCGTGGTGGTGGTGGTGGTGGTGGTGCGGGACCCGCAAACGACGGTGACGAGAAGGAGAACGCCGGCGGTGGTTGCGGTGTTGAAGAGGGCGGCGAGGGAGCTGCCGGAGAGAGCGCTGCGACGGTGGCGGCCAGGTTGAGGGCGAGACGCGGCAACGCGGGTGAGTCCCAGGGGGGTCGAGGGGGGTGGGTGCGGGGGCCGCAGCACCACGGGGGGATTGCGCAGCACCGCAAGGGGGGGGGTCGGGACCACGGGGGGGGGGGCGCAGCACCGCAGGAGGGGTTGGACGCGCAGCACCACAGGGAGGGGGGTTAAGAAAAGAACCGGTAACTCGACATGGAAAGTGTATGCAGCTGGTGCGTAGTCTTCGGACGCCTGGACGCGCGCGCATGCTACTGGGCGTGGGTTGACTGCCGCAGAAACTGATTTGTCGACGGTCGGTTAAGGGAAGAAAATGAAAACTGATGTGCTAAAGTGTGGAGCGCAAAGCAGAGAACCGGGGTTGCGAATGGGGAAATGGTGATTCAGGAAGCACGGATGCCAGGCGGAGGGCGGACGGGGGGTGCAACACCACAGGGGGGGTGCAACACCACAGGGGGGTGCAACACCACAGGGGGGGTGCAACACCACAGGGGGGTGCAACACCACAGGGGGGGTGCAACACCACAGGGGGGGTGCAGCACCACAGGGGGGTGCAACACCACAGGGGGGGTGCAACACCACAGGGGGGTGCAACACCACAGGGGGGGTGCAGCACCACAGGGGGGTGCAACATGAGCTAAACTCACGGTTTGGGGTGCAGCACCACAGGGGGGTGCAACATGAGCTAAACTCACGGTTTGGGGTGCAGCACCACAGGGGGGTGCAACATGAGCTAAACTCACGGTTTGGGGTGCAGCACCACAGGGGGGTGCAACATGAGCTAAACTCACGGTTTGGGGTGCAGCACCACAGGGGGGTGCAACATGAGCTAAACTCACGGTTTGGGGTGCAGCACCACAGGGGGGTGCAACATGAGCTAAACTCACGGTTTGGGGTGCAGCACCACAGGGGGGTGCAACATGAGCTAAACTCACGGTTTGGGGTGCAGCACCACAGGGGGGTGCAACATGAGCTAAACTCACGGTTTGGGGTGCAGCACCACAGGGGGGTGCAACATGAGCTAAACTCACGGTTTGGGGTGCAGCACCACAGGGGGGTGCAACATGAGCTAAACTCACGGTTTGGGGTGCAGCACCACAGGGGGGTGCAACATGAGCTAAACTCACGGTTTGGGGTGCAGCACCACAGGGGGGTGCAACATGAGCTAAACTCACGGTTTGGGGTGCAGCACCACAGGGGGGTGCAACATGAGCTAAACTCACGGTTTGGGGTGCAGCACCACAGGGGGGTGCAACATGAGCTAAACTCACGGTTTGGGGTGCAGCACCACAGGGGGGTGCAACATGAGCTAAACTCACGGTTTGGGGTGCAGCACCACAGGGGGGTGCAACATGAGCTAAACTCACGGTTTGGGGTGCAGCACCACAGGGGGGTGCAACATGAGCTAAACTCACGGTTTGGGGTGCAGCACCACAGGGGGGTGCAACATGAGCTAAACTCACGGTTTGGGGTGCAGCACCACAGGGGGGTGCAACATGAGCTAAACTCACGGTTTGGGGTGCAGCACCACAGGGGGGTGCAACATGAGCTAAACTCACGGTTTGGGGTGCAGCACCACAGGGGGGTGCAACATGAGCTAAACTCACGGTTTGGGGTGCAGCACCACAGGGGGGTGCAACATGAGCTAAACTCACGGTTTGGGGTGCAGCACCACAGGGGGGTGCAACATGAGCTAAACTCACGGTTTGGGGTGCAGCACCACAGGGGGGTGCAACATGAGCTAAACTCACGGTTTGGGGTGCAGCACCACAGGGGGGTGCAACATGAGCTAAACTCACGGTTTGGGGTGCAGCACCACAGGGGGGTGCAACATGAGCTAAACTCACGGTTTGGGGTGCAGCACCACAGGGGGGTGCAACATGAGCTAAACTCACGGTTTGGGGTGCAGCACCACAGGGGGGTGCAACATGAGCTAAACTCACGGTTTGGGGTGCAGCACCACAGGGGGGTGCAACATGAGCTAAACTCACGGTTTGGGGTGCAGCACCACAGGGGGGTGCAACATGAGCTAAACTCACGGTTTGGGGTGCAGCACCGGAGAGGTGGAAGTAGAGGTTTCGAGGAAGACCCGTGGATGCAATACAAAAACCGTTTAGAAAAGACGTAAGAGGTGGGACGAGTGGCGCAGTCCGCACGCGCTTCGGAGGCACTGCAAGCCTGCTCCTGGGTGCGCCCTGCTCAACCACCTGCCTGTCAGAAGAGGAAATATAGTTAGCTAAAAGCATTGTAGTTTTAACGCGGAAGGAAAAAAACCAAAGGAAGAAATAAAAAAAACGCGAGAGGCCATCCATACCTTGCGCCCTGCCGCTCTTCCGGGAAGTGACGCCACGGCCGCCGGCGAGGCATGCCCTGCCCTCCCCCCATGGTTTGTCGGTCGTCGATTCGCGGATTCTTTTATAAACCCCCCCTGGACCCTAAAATCCTAAATACGTCGTATGTAGACGGTTTTTTCTCGCGTCCGCGGGTCTTCCTCGAACCCCCGCCTGGACCTCCTGTCGGGGCCGCAGGTCAGGAGGCTGCCGCCGCCGCCGAGGCCGCGGCGCGAGTGGCTCGCGAGGCCGCCGCCGCCGCCGCCTCCCGCAACCGGCAGCGGCACGTGGTGTTGCTGGTGGAGGCGGCGGGGCGGGTGGCGGACCGGGGGGCGCTGCGGGCGCTGCTGGCGGCGCTGCACGGGGAGAGGCACCGGCTGCCAGTCGTGCTGGTCCTGGGTGAGCGTCAAGGGGGCCTGCAATTCAGCGCTGAGCCGAAGGGAGAGTGGATGTGTGCTTATGCTTGTGCGTGTGTGTATGTGTGCGTGTGTGTGTTTTAAGTATGTGTGTGTGTGTGTGTGTGCGATGTGCACGGTCCTCCATAGCCCTGACACCGCAGCTCAGAGCCCTCGTTTGGACCCACCATTCGGACCCACCCTTTAGACACCATCCTTTCGCCCTGCTCGTCCTGCACCCCGCCCCTCCCTCTGCGCCCCGTCCCTCCCCGTACTGCCCCTCGCCGTACTGTCCCTCGCCGTACCGTCCTGTCCAGGCCTCTCATGTCCCGCCGCGCTGTACGGCAGCAAGCTCCCATCCGACGTGGCGGCGCTGCTGCAGATGACGGCGTCAGAGCTGGCGCCGCAGCCGCTGCAGCTGCACCGCTTCTTCCAAGGTTGGACGACCAGGACGGGGGGGGGGGAGGGGGCAGGACCAGAAGGGGGGTTTGATAAGAGAATCCGCGAATCCACGGCCGACAAACCGAGGGCGGTGAAGGTGACGGTCCAGTGTAGCGGCGCGCCAAAGAGCAGGAGCGGAGGGACCAGAAGGGGGGGGGCAGGACCAGGATCCCAGCTGGCATAAAAACCGTTTACGCGACAGGGACAGGATATTGTCTTCGGATTCAGGGCGGGGAGGACCAGGATCCAGGAACAGGACCGGGCCACCACCGATGCACCTACTCCCCCGGTCGCACCTGTACTCCCCCACACCTCCGCCCCCTCTCCGCGTCTCCCATTCGATTCTTCCACGGCCTCTTCTCCCCCTCCTGCGTACGTTCCGAACGGCGTGTCCTTCGCACACGGGCTTTCCTTGCAACCTCCTCCTCCGTCCGTGTCCCCAACCATAGTTGTCCAGCATGCATGCGCCTCCCAACGTATGTACCAAACGGTTTCCTGGTCGGCTTCCTAGTACACGGCCTTTCCTCACAACACCCCTTCCCCCCCCCCCGGGGGCCCTGTCGTGTAAACGGTTTTGATGCCACCCCCGGGACCCACAACACCCCTCCCCCCCCCCGTTGGTGTCCGACGACCATGCGCCAACTATCCTGTCCCGTTGCGTAAAACGGTTTTAATACACTCCCCCCCCCCCCGGGACCCGGGACCCACAACACCCCTCCCCCCCTCCGGTCCGCACCTCCCGCACCAGACGTCCTGACGGCGCAGCTGGTGCCTCAGGCGCTGCTGCTGGACGGCGCCACCATGCGGGAGCTGCTGCTTCAGTCGCGACTGCTAGAACCCTCGCTGGCCAGTCTGCAGGTGGGACCGCGTCCGGGGAGGCTGGGCGGCTCACCTCCAAAGGAGGGAGGGGGTTTGTAAGAGAATCCGGGAATCCACGGCCGACAAACCGAGGGCGGTGAAGGTGGTGGTCCAGGGGGGGGAGGGAGGATGGGCCATCTGGGTGTTTGGCCGCCGGAACTCGTTCGGGTGGGATGGAATGTGTGGCCGGCGGGGGGTTCGAGGGGGGGGGGTCGGGGGGGGGTGCGCTGGGGCGGGGCCGTGTGTTTAGGGTTTAGCGCACGTCGTCCGATGCCGGTCTGAGCCGGTCTCCCG
Source organism: Yamagishiella unicocca (assembly GCA_003116995.1). Taxonomy (NCBI): domain Eukaryota; kingdom Viridiplantae; phylum Chlorophyta; class Chlorophyceae; order Chlamydomonadales; family Volvocaceae; genus Yamagishiella; species Yamagishiella unicocca. The sequence continues at coordinate 655,660 of BDSL01000050.1, forward strand.
CTGATGCCGGTGTGAGCCCCCGCCACGCGTGTGGGGCCAGGTATCTAAGAAACGTCGGCAGGTCCTGCAGCCGCTTGTTCGCACGGTGTGTGTGTTTCAGTAGTGTGCCGACACCAGCTCGGACGCTACCCATCGGTGTGTATTTGCGGTGCTGGGTGAGCAGGTGTTGCGCATTACACCCCCACCCCAGCCCCCCGATGTCCGAAGGCTATGCACTCACTGCATTTCCCAAATCGCGTTGCCGGTCCTTTTATTGTACCCCCCCCTAGCCCCTGCAAGCCTGGACGCCCCAGACGGTGAGCAGATGGGTTTACCTAGCCGCGGTCCCCTTGCCGACCCCTTGCCGCCTCCATTACAGGCCGCCCTCCTGGAGGCGCATGAGCAGCACTTCCGGCGGGAGCCGCTGGCGCCGCTGGCTCTCCTCCCCCTAATCCAGAGGCAAGCGGACGAGGCGGCAGCGGCGGCCGCCAGCCGCCTCCAGCCCGCCGCCAAGGCTCCAGCCCGGGCGCAGCGCAGCGGCGGCGGCGGCGGCGGCGGCTCAGCTCCGGACGACGGCGGCGACGACGACGACGACGACGGCGGCGGCAGCGGGGCCTCCTCGCCCTCGTCGTCGTACGTTTCCGTACAGTCGACGCAGGGCGACGACGCCGCGGACGAGCTGGGCGAGGGTCCGGACGGGGGGCTGGCGGCGGCAGATGAGGCCTGGCTGGAGCGGCGTCGGCGGCGGCACGGCGAGCGCCTGGCGGCAGCGGTTTCGGAGCTTCCCGGGGAGCTCCTCCGCGCGGCGGCGGCGGCGGTGGCGGCGGCGGCGGATCTCTCCACCGCCGCCGCCGGCGGCGCCGGCGGCGCCGTCGCGGAGGGCGGCAGCGGCGCGTCCGGGCGGCAGCGGGGGCGGGCTGAGGCTGAGGCGGTGTGTGCGGCGGTGAATGAGGCGTTCGGCGCGTTGTCCTCCTGGCGGCTGGGGCTGAGGTGGCTGGCCACGCTGGCGGAGAGGACGGGTGCGAGGGCGGGGGCGGGTTTGGGCGGGGGCGCTGGCGGGGGGGGTACATAAAGAAGCGTTGACTCGACATGGGATTGTAGTGGGTTTGGGCGGGGGCGCTGGCTGGGGGGGGTACATAAAGAAGCGTTGACTCGACATGGGATTGTAGTGGGTTTGGGCGGGGGCGCTGGAGGAGGTTGTGTGTGTGTTGGGGGAAAACCCGGGGGCAGGGCGGGGGCGGGAAGAGGTTGCGGGCGGAGGTGCAAGGACGCTGACGGGGGTGGCCGGGGGTATGGGAGGGAGGCCCGTGGGTCGGCACTGAAACGTAAAACACATTAGAAGACGTTAGGTGCACACGTTTGGACTTGCATGTTGGAAAATGGAGGCCCGGGGAAGGGGGGTGCTGGTGGGGCGTGAGTTTGCGTGGATGGATGGCTGCATTCCATCCGCCCGCGTAGCACAGCCGCACCCGGGGGGGGGGGACCGGCCCCCTGTCGTCATCCCCTGTCGCGACTGACGCGCGTGCCGCATTTGAGAGCCATGCATCTCGACATTTCGCATTCTCGTTCGCCTCCCTCACTCCTCCGCTCGAAACGTCTTTTTCCTAAACGGTTTTTCTCGCATCCACGGGTCTTCCTCGAAACCTCTCGCCACTCGCCTCCAAACGTCGGCGCGTCCTCACTCCCCACCACCGCGCCCGCTGCCCCCTCCCGCTGCCCCCCCTCCCGCGGCCCCCTCCCACGGCCGCGAACCACTCGCCGCAGGAGCGATACAGCAGGCCGGCGGGCACCGGTACAGCCTGCCGTCGCTCTACGTCGCGGCCGCCAGCCCTCGCTTCTGGACTGTGTTTGCGGGCGCTGGCGCCGGCGGCGCCACCGGGGCCGCCGGTCCCCGGTCCGCCGCCTCCCTGCCGTCCGCCGCCTCGACGGTCTCCCTGGGGGGCTCCCTCCTGGCGGGTGTCCTGGGCTCCGCGGCGGGAGCGGCGACGGGGGGGGCCGCCGGCGGCGGCCGGTCGACCCTTCGGTCGCTGCCCGAGGAGGTACGGCGATGCCCGTACGGAACGTTGCCACGTGCGATGCTGCGGGGCCTGTCGGGGTCCGCCTGCGTGCCGCGACTCCCCCCCTCCCATCTGCGACTCCCCCCCTCCCATCTGCGACCCCCCCCTCTCATCTGCGACCCCCCCCTCTCATCTGCGACCCCCCCTCTCATCTGCGACCCCCCCCTCTCATCTGCGACCCCCCCTCCCATCTGCGACCCCCCCCCTCTCATCTGCGACTCCCCCCCCTCTCATCTGCGACTCCCCCCCCTCCCATCTGCGACCCCCCCCTCCCATCTGCGACCCCCCCCTCTCATCTGCGACTCCCCCCCTCCCATCTGCGACCCCCCCCTCTCATCTAAGACCCACTCGGACATCCCTCCCGCCAGCGTGCTCCGACCCACTCGATCACCCCTCCCACCTGTTCCCACCGGTGATACTACGGCGCCCATCCCGCGGGCGCTGGGCCTTGCTGCCTCACCTCGACCTCACCTGACGTCACCTTACCTCACTTCACCTGATCGCCCTGATACCCGGGCGGTAATCTGGTGGGGCCGTATCATCTAAACCTCGGCGCCCAACCTGACTCAATTCGGCGGCTCCCTGCCCCCTGACTCAACTCGGCGGCTCCCTGCCCCCTGACTCAATTCGGCGGCCCCCTGCCCCCTGACTCAATTCGGCGGCCCCCTGCCCCCTGACGATGATCGGTTTTACTTTTCAGTGCCGACCGACCCACGGGTCTCCTCTCATACCCCTGACTCGACCTCGGCGGCCCCCTGCCCTCCGGCCCGCAGGAGCTGCACCTGCTGCTGGACGAGCTGCTGGAGGCGGCCGGCGAGGCACTGCAGCAGGGCTGGATGCCCTCGGCGGCGGTGCTGGGGGCGGCCAGGGGCCTGGCGGTAAGGGGGGTTTGAGGTAGGGGGGGTTATAATCCGCGAATCCACGGCCGACAAACTGAGGTTAGGGGGGAGGAGGCTGAGGGCCTGGGGGGGAGGGAGGGGGTGGCTGAGTGCCTGGCGGGGAGGGAGGGGGAGGGGGGGGTGAGGGCCTGGCGGGGAGGGAGGGATGAGGGGAGGGGGGATGAGGGCCTGGCGGGTGCAGCGGGTTCGGAGCCTGTGCGCCGGACGGGGCATGGGAAGGGTTGCGTCGGTAAGTGCGGGGGTGCTGTATGCGCATCTCCAAACGGAATCTCCGACGGCCTCAAAAGCCCGGGCGGGAGTTCCAGTTCCGGAGCCCTATCCAACCGCAGCGCACCTCACTTGGCACAATGCACCACCCCCAAAACTGTCCATAATGCACCCCCCCCAAAACCCTAAATGAACCCCCCCCCCTCTCCCGTCGCCCCGCTCACCTCGTCCTTTTTTATCATCTGTAGCTCCGCTGCCAACCCAAAACACTAAAACACCGAAACACCGAGACATTAAAACCTTAAAACCCTAAGCCCTAAACCCTAAACCCCCCGCTCCCGCCCCCCTCCCACACCCGGACATCCTGGCAGACCCTGCGCAGCCGCCACACCCAGGAGTCAGCGGCGCTGCTTGAGGAGGAGGGCCAGCAGCAGCGGCACGACGCCTGCAACCCGGGGCAGCCCCCCGCGGCGGCGGCTGGGGGACACCATGCCGGCACCACCCCCGGCGGCGGAGGCGGCGGAGGAGGCGGCGGAGGCGACGACGACGACACGTCACCTGTCCGGCGGCGCCTGGCGGCTCAGGGCCTTACGAGCCCTCCCACCGCCCAGAAGCTCGAAGGACTGATGGACAGGCAGGTGTACGGCATTGAGGCGGGGGGGTTAGGGCGGAGTTGACCGAGGGGGTAGGGCCGCTGCCGGCGGGATCGGAGACATGTTGCAGGCAGCACCCGGGCAGCACCCAGGCAGCACCCAGGCGTGGACGGAGGCTAGGTGCTTCAGCCGAAGGCTTGGCTCCAGGGGGGGACCGAGCGATGCGTGTTGTGGCTGATGACCTCCAGGGGGGGACCGAGCGATGCGTGTTGCGGCTGATGGCCTCCAGGGGGGGACCCTGCTCTTCCTCCAGGAAGGACGCAGCAACCAGGGGGCGAGGTGCTGACTGTGTTTGGTGACTGTGTTTGGCGACCACCACCACAGATCCCTTGCTGAGCTCCTCTGATGTTTGCCACGTGACTAACGACATGTGTGCGTATTTGTTTTAAAAATGCTGAGCTGAGCCGCGAAGGAGACTGTGTGAGTGTGTGTGTGTGTGTGTTTGCGCTGCGTGCGTTTTGCCCCCTTCCTCGCGTCCTCCCACGTGCCCTCCCTGGACCCCAGGCTCGGGCGCTTGGACCCGCTGCCGGCTCCGAAGCTGCTGCAGCCCAGCAACGCCCAGCAGCCGGGGAAGGCCGCCGGAGCGCCCGCAGGCAGCACACACGGCTCAGTCAAGCTGCCGTCCTCGGGCCAGACACAGTGTGAGTCACTGAGGCCAGGTGGAAGGCGGCGAGGGGCCGTGGATTCATTCTGGGCACACCAGGAAACGGACCGTTGCAGCCGGACCGTTACCGTTACCTTTGTACGCGTTGATCGTCTTGTTCGTTGTAATGAAATGGCCACCAACTGTCGTGACGATGCCTTGCAGCCAAGCGCCAGCGTGACCAGGCGCTCCTGACAGCGGTGCAGCAGCGGGCGGCGGCGGGGCCGGCAGCGCTCATCACGGCCGCCGCCGCCACCGCCGCCGCCGCCGCCGTCGCTGCGCCTACATTTGCGGAGCGGGTGGCGGAGTTCCTGGCGACCACGCTGCGGGAGCTGATGGGCACCTGCCCCTTCCAGCTGCCGGGTGAGGGGCCGCAGAGCGTCGCGGTTGTGGGAGGGTGGTGTTGCGGTTATGGGAAGCGCCAGCTGTTGCGGTTATGGGAAGGTCCTGGGAAGCACTAGCTGGGTGCTGGGGATTGTACGGCGGTGATGGTAGTGGTGGCAGGGCGCAGGGAAGCGGTGCCGGCTCCTGAGGGCGGTCTGCGCATAGTTTAAGCTGGGGAGAGAAATGGTGCCAAGTTTCGGAGGCTGCCAGTCACTCATTTGATCATCTCGTTGCGCTCTGGCGGTTATACTGGTGGTGGCAGGAGGGCGGGGAAGCAGCGATGCCAACAAGGTGGCTTTGGCAGCCCCCCCCCCCCGGGGGCTAGCTGGGCTGAACTGCGGAACCTAAGGAACTGCGGACCCTGAAGAACTGTTGCTGCGTAGTGCTCTGCCGACGCCTCTGCTCCCCAACTGACATGCTGCCCCCCCCCCCGGCGGTCCTGGTGTCCGAAGGCTATGCACCCGCTACATTTCCCCAGCCGAGTTCCCGGTTCTTTTGTTGTGTCCCCCCCCGGCGGTCCTCGCAGGCTCCGCGGCGTTCACCTTCCGAGACGCGGTGGGGCTGCAGCGCCGGCTGGTGGGCGCACCCTCCCTGGCGCTGCACACGGCCCTGACGCAGCCGGAGCTGTCGCTGAGGGACCTGCAGCCGGGGTGGGTGTGCGCGTGGAGGCGATCGGCGATGTGGTGGCCGGGAGGAGGGTTATCCCAATCTTGCATGGTTCTTGCATGTTTTCTGCATGGCTCTTGCATGGCTTATGCATGGCTTTTGCATGGCTTTTGCTTGGTTGCATGGTTGCAAAAAGAGCTGGAACGGGAGGGGCGGTAAGGCAGGGCACGAAAGGCGGGCAAGGGCACATGCAGTGACTGTCGCAGCGTGGGTGCAAGAGGGAGGCGCGTGATCTGCTGATGGCCATTAGGGAGGGGCCGGGGTGAGGGGTGCGGCTTGCGCTGCGGGTTCGCTGTCGATTGGAGGACTGAGCTGGTGACGTGGACGCAGCGGGACATCCCTCGCCCCTTGCGACACCACCCCCGCTCGTGCACACACACACCGCCCCGCTCCTCCGGCCCCCACCGCCCCGCTGCTCCGGCCCCCACTGCCCCTCTCCTCCGGCCCCCACCCGCCCCACCATTCGTCCGCAGACTGTGTGCCAGCTGCACTACACACTATCGTGAACGGGTCTTTATGCCACCCGCTCCTCCTATCCCCCCCCTTCCTCGCACCCGCTACACTTCCCAAGTCGAGTCACTGGTTCTTTTTTGTAACCCCCCTCCCTCGCTTCCCCCCACTCGGCGTCAGGCTGCACGGCGGTCAAGAGGACGCCGCCCTGGCCTACCAGCTGCTGACCGGGTGCCGGGAGGGGGTCGACCTGCGGGAGTGGCTGGCGGACTTCTGCGCCGCCTCCGGACTGGGCCGCATGCAGGTGCGCCACCTGGCGACTGGTGCGCCGGCAAACACCGGCGGCTCACAATTTTTTGCAGCTGCACACCGACACAAACACAAGCTATAGTGCTAGTGAAGCCGGTGTGCTGCTTGGCGGGCAAGCGCAGGGCCGTGCAGCGGTTATAGACATCTGCACCGTCTCGCGGGGTAATGATGAGGCGGAAGCGGCACCTCACTTCCGATGGGCGGGACGGGGGAGCCACTTCAGTCCGTGTGTGTGTGGGGGGGTCCGTGTGTGTGTGGGGGGGGGGTACCCACTGGCTGGAATTGCGGACGCGGGGTCGCCCCCACTCGGGGGACACTCGGACCTGGCGAAACCTCCTTGGATTTTGACGCGGCAGCAGCGGTAGCCTACAGGAGCAGTCTGACCTGCGGGAGCAGTCTGACCTGCGGGAGCAGTCTGACCTGCGGGAGCAAGGTAGAAAACGCCGCAGAAACGCACGTGTGTGTGTGTGTGCGCTTGCGTCGTCCTCGGCAATGCAGGAGGTGCAAGAGGATGGAGAGCAGGAGGAGGAGGAGATGGACGCGGATCAGCAGGGGCAGCCCATGGGTCGCTCGCGGACGTCCCGGCGGCGCCAGGCCCCCCGGAAGCGCAAGGCGGCGCCAAAGCAGGTGAGTGCCCGGGGAGGAATCCACACGCCACGCACACACTCCTAACAATGTTTGGGAAACGGGGTGCGTCCGAGCCCGGCTGTAAAGTCGTGATACGCTGCTTAGAGGCACTGTACTCGGTAATGTTGTCGTACACCGCGGGAGCCAGAGTTGCCGCAGCTCACTCGCAGCAGCCACACGCCTTCTTGGCGTACGGACGTGTGACCTATGCTGCTGCGCCACAGGGTGTTTGCTGCTGCTGCGCTTTCGTGCATCGCCGTTCCCTGTGAGCGCCCCAAGTTAGGCCTGTCTGCCGTACACAATGCCTGTCGGACATGCCGTACAAGCAAACCCCATCCGACTGCGTTGAGGGAAGCAGCGAGTCGTGTATGCGCTTTTGGCGGGTTGCGACCTCTCGCCGCATTGCACCCCGACATGGGGCTCTCTCTCTTCACCTGTTCCTTCGCCCCCTGTTCCATTCTTCTCCTCGGTGCCGTCTCTCTCGTGGCCCCGCTGCAGGAGCTGGTGCTGGCGCTGGAGGGGCCCCAGGCGGAGGCTGCGGTGGATGCGTTGGCGTGTCGCTTCGAGCACGTAGCCCGGGAGCTGGAGGCGGTGGGGCTCTGCCGCTTCAGCAAACGGCGGAAGGGCATGTATGTTCACCGAACATACTTCCCGCCGGAAGCAGTCGTTTAAGGGCGTGCGGTGGCCGTGATAGCGTAAGAGGGTTGTTGATTTGCGTGTCAGGGGTTAGGGTTTTTAGGGTTGCTGGTTGAAGTGGAGCTCCCTTGGGTTGGAGTGGAGTGCTGGTGGAACTGCAGAGGGTGTCGCGCGACCGCAGCTGCCCGAGGTTGCGCTGCATTGCCATGCCCTGGCGCAGCGCCAAGCACGCTGTCTAGCGTCTGCCAGTAAGAGCAACAGTAGCAGCAACAGCGGCATCCTGGTTTCGATCATTTGTGCAGTGTGGTGTGCTATGGCGGGAAAGGTTGTAATAACCCGTTTCATGTACGTTTCGTGTATGTTTCGTGTACGGTGATGTGGTATACTGTCGTGGAATCCCATCGCTGGCCTCCAGCAACCTCCCCTCGCCGAGGTGCCGGCAAGACGTGCGCCGCCATGCACGCCATGTCAGGAAGCGATGTCGGTGTCTTGAGGACGCTGGGATCGTTACGGGTCCAAGAAGGGAGGTCCTCGCCCCTCCTTAGCAAGACACACTTCGAACCTGTGATTTGATTTGTAATACCCTCATACACCTCCGTGCGCAGTCAGCACGTGCATTGTACGACACGTGTGACTCGCTCGCATCCATCGCCATTCATACAGCGTCGGGAGCTGCAATGGTTTAGCGGAACAACACGAGTGGATGTTTCGTGTGTTGGGCAGGGAAGAGCTCTCTCGAACACCGCAAAGCCGGCCTGCAGTGCAACATTGGGCTCAGGCACACGTTCGCACTGGACAGCTGACCCAGCGGTGCAAATTTGTCGACAGAAGTTTTCGAACAGATGTCGCCAGCATTTCTGCACTACCCATTGAATCCATCAAACTCATGACGAGATTGCAAGCCAAACAGGGTCTTCGACACAAGCCCCGTAACTTGCTTGGCAAGAATTCACATTGCGTCACACGCGGTATGTGGTTGCTGTGCTCAGCCCCCGTACCAAGACGGCACCTCGGGGGTAACATGGCCCCGCATACTACACAAACAACCACACGAACACCATATGCTCCTGCAGTTGCCAAACCCCAATGGTATTGATGCGCATGGCCCACGACCCGCTAAGAAGCAATTGGCTTGTTGAGAGTCCCTGATCCTTAGGCCCCCTGGACCGACTCCCTGGTCCTTGGACCCCCTGGACCGACTCCCTGGTCCTGAGCGCCCCTGGACCGACTCCCTGGTCCTTAAAGCCCCCTGGACCGACTCCCTCGTCCTTCGGCCCCCTGGGCCGACTCCCTCGTCCTTCGGCCCCCTGGACCGACTCCCTCGTCCTTGGGCCCCCTGGACCGAATCCCTGGTCCTTAGCCCCCCCCTGGACCGACATGTGCGCGTGGCGGCGCCCCCAGTTGACTCGAACGCCACGCATTCTAAGCGCTAGGTTGGCGGGGCGAGTGATGGATACACGTACTCGTGCATGAACTGCACCTCCTGCTGCCACAGCTCCGCCCGGCGTGGAGGACCCGTCAGCCGTTTGACCTTTTGGCCCGCCAGCTGCCATTCCTTGCGGCGTTTGCCTGATCCCTTGCCGCGCTCCTGCTCGTCCTCCTGGCTGCGGCCGGCTGCGGCACAAGAGGAGAACACGCTCATGCTCGAGGCCTTTAGAGTTTTAAGAAACCCAGTTCGCAGGGATTGAGTAGGATGTGCATGTGGGAAGGGTGTTAATGGGCATTGTGGCCTATTGGCACTGTGGGCTACTTGAGCTCGGGTGCGCTTTACCCAACCTCACCATCGTCCTTCTTGGAGGACCGCTTCAGTCCAAGTTTGCCCAAGACAAGCACGTACTCCCCAAGTAAGCGCTCGCCCGCGCTGGCCCTATAACAAACAGTCAGGGGTGGCCCTGTGTCGTCAGAGACCTCAAAAGAGGTGTTGTCCGCGCTGACACCCACGACACGTCCCTGCATTCATGAAAGGAGGCGACAGCAGTTTACGGCTTGGTGCTGGGCTTGCACGATGGATTGAAGAGGATGCGCGGACCTGGACCCATGCCCTCTGGAACTCAAGGCCGTGAGCAGTCCTGAGCTTCTTCTCGACAATATGCAGTTGAGACAGTTGACAAATCAGAAGCTTAACAGCTGCGGACATGCTTCACCGTCGCCGTGCGCTGTGCCCTGGGCCATCTATTGTATCGGTACGCACGAGTCCATTTTCTGGGTGTGTACAGACGTTCGCAGGCAGTGCTGCAGGTGACAAGCATGTGTAGCCGTAGTTAAGACGGCGAAATGCCTTCAGGCATATTAGAGTTAGCCTGAAATCCCGGATCCATGCGGGCATGCTGTGCCATGAGCGTCGGTTATTGCGCGCTGCCCAAACCGGCAAACCCCGATACCGCTGCCGACTAATTGAAATGTACTATGACCACCTGCTCTTGATTGGTTAAGCTGTTCATACCTAACGTCCTTCCGCAAGCGCACAAGAGAATACCGGTAGTCGCGTCGGGACCTGTTGACGTCTACATGAATCGCTAGGGAACCAAAGAAGACTGTCAACCAGTGTTCTAACGCAATCCGCAATGTTGGCGTCCCAAGTTCTTTGGCAGGAAGGCCCCGAATTCGGCGTGGCATGGCTGGCAGGAGCTGCTGGCGTCAGCGACCAGCTCAGCTGACATTTGCTTGATCTGACAACCATGAAGAGAACTGATGACACCGTTACCATCGATGGCCTTGGCAGGCATGGGCCGTGACTCCTGCCGCTCGGCGCGTCTCCTGCGGTTGCCCTGCTCCCTGCCGGTGAACCTGCTCCGTACGGCCGGGCCTCAGTCACGATGTGAGAACCTGCCATGCGGCGCGCAATCCAGTTGGGCGGCACTCCCGTACCGTGCTCAGCACACCCAACTGGGAGGGCTCGCTAAGGACGCCACATGGGGTGCGGATTCCCACCCGCCACGAAGGTCCATATACCTCTCGCCCCCGCTCCGCTCCTATCTGGCCATGTGCGGGTCCCTCGGCTACAGGTGAGGCCCCATCGAACCCTTCGGCTACTGGCTGCACGGCAGCACGCTTTCCGCGGCCCATCACGTTTTTTCGCTTGCCTACAGACATTTGCAGGGCTCACGTGCTGGCTCTGACAGCGCATCAAGGCGCCCAGGGTCACCCTGCCACGTCATGACACCAAGGGCCACCCTGCCACAACATCAGCCCGCACTCAGTGCGCCTCGGCTTGTGCATTCAGCTGCCAGCACCCTGCCTGCTTGCGCGCGGGGCCACAGCTAGCCGGGGTTCAGTTCAGTGCTCTACCCTCTACCCATCAGTGACGCCATTGCAGCCCGCATTGGCTTTGGAGAGCTCCGCGGCACTCTGGCCACAGCTGCAGGCTGCTGGATGTGCACCTAGCGCTGCTGAGCAAGAAGGTAAGGAGAGGTAGCGACAGATGGTACCGTAGATGTATCAAATTTCCCCCCGCCCGCCCGGCCCCCCACCCCTCCCAGTCCTTAACCGCACGCCCTGTGCCCCCTCCTCCCCTACCTCTCCCCCCTCCCCTCTGGCACGTCTGCAGATCATCACAGTTGTGCAACAGCCAGACCACGCCATGACTTTATGGCTTATGGCCAGCCATGGCTTGGGGCTCCTGCACGGGGTGGCCTCCCTCACCGCTGTCAAGATGTCAGGAGGCCAGTCCTTCGCCGCGTACATCGATCTCCGCACCAGCCAGCAACAGGGTGCAGCCTCGACGGCGATGACGGCCGAGCTGGGGCCCAGGGCCGCGGCCCAGGAGAGGGCGGATCAGGAGGGGGCAGCAGGAGAGGGCGACGACGGCGGGCCCCCGGAGCACCAGAGCCCGGATGCCGCTGAGCTAGAGGCCAGGGCGGCCGGCCGCGGCTCAGGAGGGGGCGGCTCAGGAGTGGGCGGCTCAGGAGGGGGCGGCTCAGGAGTGGGCGGCTCAGGAGGGGGCAACTAAGGAGGGGGCGGCGGCGTTAGCAGTCGCCAAGGCGGCGGCGGTGTCAGCACTTGAAAGGAAAGCGGTGGCGGCCACGGTGAAGAGAGCCGCTGCAGCAGCCGCGCAGTGAGCCCCTGTGACGTCCGCACGCACGCGCCAGCACCACCTTCACCGGTGCTGTCGCCGCCAGCACCGCAGCCGCCAACAGGGCAGCAGCAGCAGCAGCAGCAGCGGCAGCAGCAGCAGCGGCAGCAGCAGCAGCGGCAGCAGCAGCAGCGGCAGCAGCAGCAGCGGCAGCAGCAGCAGCGGCAGCAGCAGCAGCGGCAGCAGCAGCAGCGGCAGCAGCAGCAGCGGCAACAGCAGCAGCGGCAGCAGCAGCAGCGGCAGCAGCAGCAGCGGCAGCAGCAGCAGCGGCAGCAGCAGCAGCGGCAGTAGCAGCAGCGGCAGTAGCAGCAGCAGCAGTAGCAGCAGCAGCGGCAGCAGCAGCAGCGGCAGTAGCAGCAGCGGCAGTAGCAGCAGCAGCAGCAGTAGCGGCAGCAGCAGCAGCGGCAGCAGCAGCAGCAGCAGCAGCAGCGGCAGTAGCAGCAGCGGCAGTAGCAGCAGCAGCAGTAGCAGCGGCAGTAGCACCGGCAGCAGCACAGGCAGCAGCACCGGCAGCAGCAGCGGCAGCAGCACAGGCAGCAGTTGCCGCAGCCAACCACTTTGGCGAGCTTACGGGACCGGGGGCCCCGCGGCGCAGCATGCACGACACCTCGGAGCCAAGGCGGACCCGGATGGGATCAGGGGCGACGGCGGCACAGCTCAGGCGGTTGCGGAGGCGGAGGCACAGGTGGGAGCGCGCACAGAGGAGTGATGGGGGTGGGATTGTGGCGTTTGGAGCAAGGCGATGGGCACACAGCGTGTGATATGGGTGGACGGTTACAGGCATACGGCCGCCCGCCTTGTTGCTGGGTAACCCCGGGGACAGCGTCGAGCTGTCCGACCTAGGGCAGGGTGCACGCTAGGCTGCGGCGAGTTGCGGTCCCGCCGCGTGGCTGCGTATGAACCACGGAAGCAGGAAGGAGTGAGCGGAGGGGCAGGCCTTCGTTATGGTTGGTGGCATATAACAGTAATCCGGCATCGGTATGCAGTTGGGGCCCCATGGGTATAGGTGTAAGGGCACATGGCCGCGATAACGATGGACGTGACGGGACCAGTAAAAGACATCGGCTAGTTCCGTGAGGTGCCGTGCAGCAGGGTAGGGTAGCCTAATAACACACGCGTGCTCGTGCACTCTAGCCAGCGTATGATTGCGGACTCCCGGTGCCCTCATGCCCACCACCCGGAGTCATCGTCAGGTCCAACGGTGCCGCCGTACGGGTTCGCGGTCGACGGTGATGCGGCAATCGTCTCCTTCCGGCGCCGCCCTCCTCCCACCGTCCTCTCTGTGGCAGTGCTGTGGGGATCCGACCAGCCCGGACCGCGCACTGCCTCCCCCGGTATCCCGTCTCCTCGCCTGCTCGCCCTGCCCCGCATCTTCACGCCCCATATTTTCTCACTTCCTCCCTCCGTCGTACAGGCCTCCGCCGTCCACTGCCGTACGCCGCCGTACCAGCCCGCGTCGTACCCGTCTCCCCGTATAACCGTCCTCCCCTTTCCTGCCTCCGCCTCTTTCGCCGCGCCGCTGGGGCCTCTTCGTTGCTTCGACCCCTGTCCACCCGCTCAGCGCCTGGATATCGTTACTAACGCCCCCTGCTGCCCCCTGCCCGCATGCTTCGCGTCGACCGCTTTCCCCACCCGCTCTGGGCCCTGGCCAGGTGAGTTCCGCCGCTGGGCTGGGCCTCTGTTCTGGTAGTTTTTTGCTAGTCGTTGCGTTCTTGTCTGCGGGCGTCGGGACCTGCGTCTGGGCTTTCGCGTCCCCCATGGCGGCGCGGCGCGGCTTCGGCCTCCTCTCCTGGACGACAGCGGACCTCCTCTGGTAATGCCCGGCTTCCTCACGCAATTGGTCGGTATTCGGGCGGGTCGGGACTGGGACTCCGAATAGGACTGGGACTGGGACCGGACCGCGATGGCCGCTCTCCCATAGCGCACCCACTCCCACAGTTTTCCTGCTAGCGCCCAAAAACGATTCTGCGCAAACTTTACGTGCGTCGCTTGGGGTCCTCGCTCCATTTCGTCTCGCCGTAGCCGATATAGCTTAGCCGCCAAAGGTCATATTACGACCTTCGGCTTTCGTATCCCCAACCCAGTCCTCCAGCATGCATCTCAAAACTTCTCTTTAAACGGTTTTTTCGGACATCCACGGGTTTCACTCGAGCCCTCCTCCCACAAGAGCGGCTACGGCGCCGCCTTCCTCCCACAAGAGCGGCTACGGTGCAGGTGGCGGCGCTGTGGCTGCGACAGACCGCCCGGCGCGTGCTGGTGCGGGCGGCGCCACACTTGATGCCCCAGCGCCTTTTCGCTGGTGAGTAAGCGTGGCGTGTCACGATTGCCAGCGGGGCACACGAAATCTCCGGGTGTTGCTTTTGTGGGCTCACCACCGCTGTTGAGGCGTTGAGTTGGGTGAGGGGGCTGGGTTGGATGCGTATTTCGGCTTCCTAGCTACGTGTGAAGGTAGGAAGACTCATAAAAGAGCGTCTCCGGTCATAGGCATCATGGCGGCGGCATCACACCGCTAGCTGCACGCGCCGCAGAGCCTGAATGTTGCCAGCACATAGCCCAGCCGGCTAGTAACACGTAACCCAGACATGTTGCTAACACATAGCCCAGGCGGCGCGATACAGGCACACCGGTTTCGCCCACAGCGGGGGTCCACCCCACACTACGACTCAGCAGCGCCTCCGCTCCGTCTACTCGCCTCCCATCTCTTCTTATTGACCACCATCTTCATCGCCCTCGGTTTGTCGGCCGTGGATTCGCGGATTGCCTTTTAACCCCCACGGGCGCCACCAAGCAACTCCCATCAGCGCTAACGCCCATTACGCGAGGCTCTACCCTCCTGGTCCGCGTGACGTGTTCCGATCATGCGCCGCTGCCGTCCGCGCAGGCCGGCACCAAGTCCGCTGCACGTACGACCCGACGGCTCGCCGCTCCCGTCGCCGCTCCCTCTTTCGAGCTGCTGCGGGACACCATCATACTGCTCTAGCGGTTTCGGAGCAGCCTAGTGACGCTGCAGTGGGGTCGCTGCTTCTCCGCGACCCGGCCGACCCATCCAGCTGCAGCACCGTGTGTAGTGGAGGTGCCGCTGCAGCTGCCACACGGCCGGGGGCAACGTGTGATACCGCCACCACCGCCACGCCCGCCCGCGTGCCTTCAATCGCCTTTAGGTCGTTGTTAGGCGGACACCTCCGATTCAAGTGGGGGTTGAGTGCGCGGAGTGCGCCAGTGCAGACCGGCGGGCCGTAGGTCGCTGCGAGCGCCGCGTTCGGTTCGTCAGCGCAACCGACAGCTACGCCCGGGGGGAGATACCGCAACGGAGTGGGTGTGTGGGCTGGGCGGAGACGTGGAGGTGCCGATACCATTTGGGGGGGCTGCCAATGCGATGGGCGATGGTACGGTACCAGGAGCGAGGGCACCCATTGACCTATCAGGGTTTCTCTGGTACCCCGGGCGGACTGCGTGGGTGCGTGGGCGTGCGGTTATAAGCCCCACAGTAACACAGTCCCCCACCATCGCGAGGGGACGGGAAGCCGGGTTTGACGTCGCGATTTCCGCCAGATCGGCCCCGTGACATGCCAGCTGTGTAGTATTATTCTGGGTCACCAGATGGAAGTTCCGGAGCAGTTTTAGCTCGTTGATTATGTATAATAGTTTTCTTCTTCACGCCAGAGCCTCTTTGGAGCGGTAATAAACAATGCAGAGGATCGAGACGAATGGATGCACCGACAACAGACGCCGTAAGGAACAGCCAAGGCGACGGCCAAGACGTCTTACGTGGTCATACGTCAACACGAACGTATTCTCGACATGTGCCAAACAAGGACCACCCCAGAAAGCCACAGTTACTGGAGAGCCCTACCCAACCCGAGCTCCAGAACCAGTACCAGATGCTCGGACGTCGAGTGTAGGTGTATTGCGGAAAACCTTTGTTCGGTCACTACAATTGGAGAAAATGCCGTTCTATAGCTGAGCTGTTCCTTATGTAGATATCAAGGCCACTGGATTTTGGGCAGTGGTTACCTGGTTAATGTTCTTCATTGATAGATGCGTTGCTGCATTTGTCGACGCAAGCATGTTGTATCGCCCCTTCGCTTCGCTCCGGAAGGCTTAGCAGTCGTATCTCTAGCGGCCTGGGTTTGAATATGAAGTTTCCCTTAGGAGGGGCGCCTAAAGGCCCTCGGCCCTCGGCCCTCGAGCGAGGTGGGAACGGCGATTGCGAACATAATGCGTCTGCCTAAGGCGGAGAGAGGCGCCATTGCGGATGGAAATCCGGAGGTTGCAAAGGCTACTGTCATGGCACTGCTGAGGGGTAGGGATGTCTATCGGGATTCTTGAGCTTCATCAACCCGTCGCCATGCTACTACTCTGCGGCGACGCGCGTCGGTCTCTCTCGACGCTGCCGGCGACGCTGCCGGCGACGCGTGTCGCTGCGGCGACGCTGCCGGCGACGCGTGTCGCTGCGGCGACGCTGCCGGCGACGCGTGTCGCTGCGGCGACGCTGCCGGCGACGCGCGTCGGTCTCTATCTTGCTACTGATCATGGCAGCTTGCACCGTGTGCTGCCACTGTGCTCGTCTGGAACCCGCCGGCCTGGTTGCGACCCCCGCACGCGTTGCGGCTGGGCCTTGGTGAACTACAGCTGTAGCTGTCCGCAACTAGCCGGTGTTTTGGAATGCGTGGTTTCGCGAGACTTTGCACAGATGGACCCGCACGACGCGCCCTGGAAGCTACGGCTGGTTCTTCGTTTGCCGGTTGCGCCGGTGCACCTAGCATGGGCGTGACATGCGTGGTATGTGCTCTAGTTCATGCTTTTCCCACCCCCCCGGTGTGCAGGCGTGGCGGCTGGCCCAGGCCCAGGCAGCACGGTGGCCCCTGCAGGTGAGTCCCGGCTCCTCCTGCCATTAACGCATGTGGAGCTATGCGCTGTGGTTGCGCTCTGTGCAGTGTTTGCGACTCCATTTGCCTGTGGGCCCGAGCCCGTGCCAGCCAATGTGCCCGTGCCAGCAGCCAATGTGCCCGTGCCAGCAGCCAATGTGCCCGTGCCAGCAGCCAATGTGCCCGTGCCAGCAGCCAATGTGCCCGTGCCAGCAGCCGACGCATCAAGCCCTGTTCGGCCACACTCCTGCCGCTGCATAATTGCTTTCCTGTGTTGACGGGCGCACCGGGGGCCTTGCATGCAGGGCCCCCCACCACCCCGCTGCTGGGCGAAGCAGCCCGCCTCAAGCAGCTGTCTGGCACCTGCTGGGAGCGGACCAACGCCGCTGGCGCAACACAGCTGTACGTGGACAACTGCGGAGTGGTTCAACGCATCGTGGTGTGGGCCGAGCGCCATTTGGACCTCCTCAGGACGGGTCGGTCGAACAACCACACCAACAGCCCGATGGTCATCTCCGACATCGCCCGTCAAGGTGGGCGCTTCAGGCGGCTGCTTCAGGTGCTCGGGCTGTGCTCGGGCTGTCTGCTCCATGCAGGGCCCGCACAGGAACTGTGTGCGGTCTGGGGAGCCTGGAGCGGAACATGCAGCTGTTATTTCAGCCTATCATATCTGCCACGGACCGGGCGGACAAAAGGATGCAAGGGACTGCTTCGGTTGCTGCTTCTTTCTTGACTAGGGGCCGTCTGGCTCGTTAGCTGCTTCGGTGACAGAATCCGTGGCAAGGACTGGGGAGACAATCTGTGTGAATTAGCGGGGCTGTGGGACACACTGACATCTCGTCCGCCTGACACTGCATTTCCCGCAGTCGGGAAAGACATACAAGCAGCGGGTCTTGGTTCCGGCGGTGATGGCGAAGGCGATGCGGGGGAGCGCAGACACGCGCGCCGACCTCACGATCCTCCGTCTGCAAGGCGACCTGCTGGACCGGCAGGTGCGAAGTGGTGACGCGGCGGGCAGACACCCGCGGCGCCATCCGGCCTCCTCCCATGCTATGTGCTGCCGCCTCGGCGGGCAGGCACCCGCGGCGTCATTCGGCCTCCTCCCATGCTATGTGCTGCCACCTCGGCGGGCAGGCACCGGTTGGCCATTGCAGCTCTGAAGCTGCGGAAGCGCACCCTAGGGCACCATGTGAAAACTTATATGTTCTCCATGTTTGTAGCGCCGAGCTGGTCGCCTCGTGGAGTTCCGGTTTGCATAACATCTATCTCCTAATCCACACATTGCGCAGGACGGCGCTGAGCGCATGATGCACAGCCTGCTCATGAAGCTAGTGCTGCGGGCGCCCAAGGACAGCGTGCCCGTGGGGCAGGCTGCGTGGAAGAATGCGCAGAACGTGCTCGCAAACTCGGGGAGACCGGCGAAGCCTCAGAGCCGGACCCGCGTGGCCAATGCCATCATCAGCTTCTTGCACGGGGTGCAGGTGCCCGTGCTCGTGCTCTTCGGTGCGTGGCAGCTGGCCCGTGTACGCATGCTGTGGCTACAGTCGTCTGTCAGTTGGGCCGGGGGAGACGCTGACGTTCTCGAATAGTTAGCCCAGCTTTACTTGCAGATAGCCCAGCATATACCCTTAGCAGCATCCGTGCAGAGAGTGCCGGCTTGTGATATTGACTTTCTCTTGCGATTTTGTTTCCAGGCAAGGCCATGCTCGGACCTCTTCTGCTGCTGCGGTTGCTGGGGCCTCGCTTGGAATGCGCGCTAGTTACGTGATTTAGTTGCCGCAGGTTCACATCAAAGCTTGCGCCGCGGCTGCCGCCGCCGATTTTGTGCAGACGAGGATCAGAGCTTCTTCCTGCCGAGCCACGCCGGCGCCTTAGACACCTCCGGGGCGCTGTTCGTCCGGGACGTGCTGTTCAGGCAGCTGCTGGTGTCTACTGCCCGCCCAACGTGCTGTGGTGCGTCACCGGCAGCTCCATGGCACAGACGTGGATAAGCATCGCCAGCTTACCCACGTACGGCTGTACGCTCATCACGCGGGTCAACCAGGTCACGCTGCCCGCGTCGTACTCATCGGCCCACATGGACCTGGTGTGGGAGAAGCGCAAGCCGCGGTATGAGCCACAGCAGGAGCTTGACCCGCGGCTGCGGGAGCTGAGCGAGCCGTCTCCTGCGCTGCTGACGACGCTGGTGGAGGACTGGGTGGCCGCAGGGCGCCCGGCAGACGTGGCTGCGTTCGTGGGCAGGTTTGTGTTGTGAGGACCAAGCTGGAGGAGGTGAGTTGCCGCGTAGCCGCATCTGCATATCTCCGGGGAGCAGGGGGCCATGTCCGCAACTTGGAGACGGCCAGCTTTGACAGGGTGGCTACATCCACCCTGGCTAGAGCGACCTGCACGTCGCTGTGTAGCTCCCAAAGTGCACTAGCGGCTGACGGGGTGCTGGTCCTAGTCAGGGTTGCCTTAGGGGGTGGTGCAGGCCGCGCCATCCTGGGTGCTGGGCTGGCACGGAGCACCGCGCAAAATTCGACATCCGCTTTTGGCTCTGCGATCTTTTGCGTTTGGCCATAATGATAGTGTCATTCACCCTGGTCGCACTCCACGTCCCGCGGTTGCCATGCTCGCTGTGCGTTGTGGCAACCAAACCCTTGAACATAATATAACCAAATAACCAAACCCTTAACTAACGCCGCCTTCCCCCTGATCCGCAGTCCCGCAAAGAGTGGGCGCTCGCTATTACGTGCATGCCGCCGGAGCAGCTGCGTGCCGTGTACGACATGTCGTTCGTGACCATGGGGTCGTCCGCGCAGTCAGAGCTGCACCTGGGCCCGCGCCGGTTCCTGGAGCCGCACCTGACGACGTCACAGGACGGGCGCCGCTGCCACCTGATGGATGCCCACCAGCGGCAAATCGTGCAGGTGGGTGCGTGCACTCCAAAACGTTTCATTTGCTGCTCGCGCGCGCTGGGTGCTGTAATCGTGAGATTCATGGGATTTTAATTTTAATAAATCCTGCATCACTTGGGCTCGTCGCATGCTTGTGTGCTTGCACACGCGCATGTGTGCAGATCGATAGATGGTAATGCGGCGGCGTGGTTGGTGATCCCTGCGCACAGGGAGATGCGGCGGTATGGACCACCCCACTCCAGAGCCGTGCACTGACCTCTGGCCTCGTCGGATTGCTTGGCTGCAGATGACCATCACCAGGGAGGGGACTCTGAAGTCTGAACACCACCTAGGGCAGCCTGGAATGCAGCGCGTCGCTGACAGAGCTGGAGGCGGGGCTCTTGCTGCTGCGGCTGGGCGAGGCCGCCGACTACCTGTTCGGCGCCCGCCGCGCGCGCCGACGGCTGATCGACGAGCTTCCAACTGGTGCTGACCGCTTCCGCGCGATGCTCGAGGTTGGCCGGGCTTGAGTCTGGGCTGCACGCTGCGGCGTTTGAGGGCTGCACGCTGCGGCGTTTGGGGTCTGCACTCTTGCCGCAGCACCCTCACTGCTGCGGTCCCTGCGGTGCATGCGTGGCAGGGTCCGTTGGCGCCAGCTACGTCCTGTGCTGTCCTTACTTGCTGTACGCCTGAGGCGCGGGCTATCCCAGTGTGTCCTGTTCGTGCATAGCACTGCCTTGCAGCAACATTCGCATGGCGTGTAAAAATGGTGCTCGCTTACGGAACAGGCGCTGGCGAATGATGCGGGCAAGGCGCTGGCCGACACCCGGTGCAAGGCGCTGGCACCAGATGTGTCGAAGGCGGAGATCTGGGAGGTGTGGGAGGAGACGGAGTGGTTCACGAGGCGCTGGCATCCCAATGGAACAACAAGAAGTGGTATGCCGGGAACAAGGAGACGCTGACGACCAACTTCGACATGCTGGTCTTCCACCTCAGGTGTGGCAGCCGCCGCACTGAGCGCCGCTTCAGCAAGGGAGGGCGGGTTGCATGCCCATCATGCTCTGCAGCCCTGCTCGTCATTCACCGCGCAGCCTTGCCCAGCTGGTTACAGCCATCTCGTGCACTTGCAAGAAACAATCACCCCCCTTCCGCACCCGCCCCCTCCAGTCGTGTGTACACACAATGTGCGCGTTGGACTGAAGCGACTGCAATGAGGCCATCGAGGGGTAGCATGACGAGGTGGCCGAGCGGTGGAGGGTGCAAGGGCGGCAGGGCGCGGCGAATCGCAGCAGGCTCGCAACGTGCCGCCATGAAGCGCGCTGGGCTGGGGATTGTGGAAGCACGGTTTGTCCGAACGCAGACGTCCGCAGCCACCAGCGTGGCTTTGATAACCTTTGGAACCAGCACAAACCCGAAGTTGCCGTTGGTTGGCATCGTCGTTGTGCCGAGAGCCAGGTCCTCGCGCAGCAGGTCCACTTGCTGGTAGTCGAATGCCTTTCGGCCGTCCGCTGACTGCAGCACAGCAGCCTGCCGCTGTCGCCTCCACGAGAGAATCTAGTGGTCGTGTCCTTCCCAATCTTGCTGCAAGATGCGGGCAGCGCAGAAAGGTATGCAAAAGTAGCCCTACGCTACCTTTCTACTTCTTCCACCAGCCAAGAGAAGGCAGGCGGGCATCGCATTCTCGTTTGGTTGTGGTATTTAAGTTTTGGTTTCAACCAAGGTTGCCTGGTTTATAAGCAATCCAAGATGCGCCAACTACAAGGCCTGTGGAAGCTCACGGCACGGCGACAGAAGACTATATTGTTTAAGCATTCAGCATGTACTCAGGCTAACATATCGCCCTTAATTAGATTACTGGAGTGCCGCATGCGCACTGGACGGTTAGACTACCGGTAATTACCCGGTGAACGACAGAGTCATGAAGCTCCTCGTCGCAGACTATTCAAGTCGTCAAACCTAACAACTATTCAAGGCATAGATTCCCACGACGGATCAACATCAAATGTGACAGCCGGGCAGCCGCACAGGCAGTGCTGCTGGTGTGCTGCTGGGCCTGGTGGAGGCGGTGGACGTGTGGCTGACGTCGGGGCTGCCCTCACCGTGTGGTGTCCGCGGCGTCGGTGGCGGGCCGAGCTGGGCCGAGCCTCCTCACGCTGGGTGTCAGGAACGATGCCGGCGATGCCGTGGCGGCGTCTTGGGCGCTACCGTCCTGGCTGCTTCGCGCGGTGGCAAACCGGTTGGGCAAACCAGCAGGGCGATGCAGACGGCCATGTGCGGCGCTGTTGATGTTACCGCTGTTGCCAGGAACTGGTTTCCGGGCCGTTGCTACGCCTTCATCGCAAGGCTGGGTGGGGCAGCGTGCAGCAGCCTGCCCTGGGTCAAGTACGTCCACTCCTTCAGTCTGTTCTGCAAGTTATTGCCGCCCGCGTCGTACGGCGGGTCGTACATCATGGCGCCGGTGCCCGCCGATGAGGTGTTGCGGCTGCTGGCCTCTCGCCCCTCCCTGGCCCCCCTACCTACCCCCTCCCGCCGCTTCACCCTAGCGCAGGCTGTCCTCCCCAGTCATGTCGAGTAGCGTCTCCGCCACCAGCCTCTTCTCCGTCACGGTGTTGGTGTGGCCCAGGAAGCCGCCCACGTCAGCGGCTGCTCTGCCGTACACTCCATCTTGGGCGTGGGGTTGCTTATTGGGAAGGTGATGGGGCGCTGCTGAGGGTCACCCGCTTGCCATCCCCCACCAACCCACCCGCTCCACCACCTCCAAAAACAGCTGCCCGTCGTCCGACTCCTCCCTGCGGACGAAGCGCTTGACGCGCGGCCGGGTCGGGGCGGCGGCAGTGGCGGTTACTCAATCCGTGTGTAAACAGCAGCAAGGCTGGCTGCCGTCTCTGTATCTTCGACTAGTAGGAATGGGACTGCCCTTTCGTCCCTGGGCTGCTCAGTGTCCTCACAAACCTTAGGTACCGATGAATGTTCAAGAGGAAATGGCGTTAAAAAACGCCGTCATCCTGTTGTGGAATCGGTATCCCCTATACTACCTTATTTCCATCTGGCGTTTGCCCAGTCGAATCCTTGCAACTCAGGGACACCGTCGTAACGCACAGTGTATCGACAACGATGCTGCCCGTGGACCTGCCAGCTGCACGGTGGCTCTATGTAAGGACCGACTCACGCGACAGCTGCAGGGTGTCCCACGTGCTGTTTCGGACCACATAGCCCGTACCGTATTCGAACGCGCCTTGCAAAGCTGTCAAAACCGTCTGATGAGATACGCCACGCGCTAGCGAGCCATGCCTCACCTCCACCTCACCTCATAGCTCCAGTAGCTGTGACTCCGCGATCCAGTCGCTGCTCGCCGTCCCCAGCGGCACTGCAATCTGTGGAATGTGCAAGGCCCATGGCAGCACTTTACCGGGACCGGCTCGCACACACTGCCTCCCAACGCGCCGCGGCCCCCTGTTTCTTCCCACCATGACTACAGCATAGCGCAGCTACTCAAAGCGAGTGACCTTGCGGATCGCACCATGGGTGGTGTACGCATCCGCCAAGAGACGGACCTGTGAGGAGGTTGCGGCGGTTGGGTTGTTACTTTGTGGTGATATGGATTTGGAGAGGGTGGGCGAAATGGCGATGAGGCGGAGGACATAGGCAGGGTGTGGACACAAGACCACCCGGGGCTCCCTCCCCTGCAAGGCGGACGGTTCCTCAGCACCAACTATTCCTCCATCCGCACCATGACCACCTTCCTAGACCTGTTCTCCGACACCACCACCACCTACGGCACTACCGGCACCCACAACCTCGCCTAGGGCCCCGGTGGCCACCCCTCACCGGGACTCCAACTCCGGCGCAGCACTGCCCGGCCGTACCTGCGCCGCAACTCTGAGCTTGAATCCAAACACGCTCTGGATCCGCGCGATATCGCACTTGGATCCGTCCGCCGAAATGGAGGCCCGTGCAGAAAGCGGACGCCACCGCCCAAAGCAGCGCCCCCTGGCCCTGCTCCCCACTAACAACTGTGATCCTTCGCAGGGCAAGCAGGCACGTTAAGCGCAAGGGTAAGGGTTCCCACTCCAGGTGTGTTCTACGACACATGTCGCACCCGAGTACCCTGGCCGCGAAAGCCTCTGCATGGCAGCCCCACACCGGCGTCACATCCGGCGATATGCGGCTCCTCCAGCATGTCAACCCCGACGCCCCCCCGCTGCCCGCTCCCCCTTCCGCACCCGCCCCCTCCAGTCGTGTGTACACACAATGTGCGCGTTGGACTGAAGCGACTGCAATGAGGCCATCGAGGGGTAGCATGACGAGGTGGCCGAGCGGTGGAGGGTGCAAGGGCGGCAGGGCGCGGCGAATCGCAGCAGGCTCGCAACGTGCCGCCATGAAGCGCGCTGGGCTGGGGATTGTGGAAGCACGGTTTGTCCGAACGCAGACGTCCGCAGCCACCAGCGTGGCTTTGATAACCTTTGGAACCAGCACAAACCCGAAGTTGCCGTTGGTTGGCATCGTCGTTGTGCCGAGAGCCAGGTCCTCGCGCAGCAGGTCCACTTGCTGGTAGTCGAATGCCTTTCGGCCGTCCGCTGACTGCAGCACAGCAGCCTGCCGCTGTCGCCTCCACGAGAGAATCTAGTGGTCGTGTCCTTCCCAATCTTGCTGCAAGATGCGGGCAGCGCAGAAAGGTATGCAAAAGTAGCCCTACGCTACCTTTCTACTTCTTCCACCAGCCAAGAGAAGGCAGGCGGGCATCGCATTCTCGTTTGGTTGTGGTATTTAAGTTTTGGTTTCAACCAAGGTTGCCTGGTTTATAAGCAATCCAAGATGCGCCAACTACAAGGCCTGTGGAAGCTCACGGCACGGCGACAGAAGACTATATTGTTTAAGCATTCAGCATGTACTCAGGCTAACATATCGCCCTTAATTAGATTACTGGAGTGCCGCATGCGCACTGGACGGTTAGACTACCGGTAATTACCCGGTGAACGACAGAGTCATGAAGCTCCTCGTCGCAGACTATTCAAGTCGTCAAACCTAACAACTATTCAAGGCATAGATTCCCACGACGGATCAACATCAAATGTGACAGCCGGGCAGCCGCACAGGCAGTGCTGCTGGTGTGCTGCTGGGCCTGGTGGAGGCGGTGGACGTGTGGCTGACGTCGGGGCTGCCCTCACCGTGTGGTGTCCGCGGCGTCGGTGGCGGGCCGAGCTGGGCCGAGCCTCCTCACGCTGGGTGTCAGGAACGATGCCGGCGATGCCGTGGCGGCGTCTTGGGCGCTACCGTCCTGGCTGCTTCGCGCGGTGGCAAACCGGTTGGGCAAACCAGCAGGGCGATGCAGACGGCCATGTGCGGCGCTGTTGATGTTACCGCTGTTGCCAGGAACTGGTTTCCGGGCCGTTGCTACGCCTTCATCGCAAGGCTGGGTGGGGCAGCGTGCAGCAGCCTGCCCTGGGTCAAGTACGTCCACTCCTTCAGTCTGTTCTGCAAGTTATTGCCGCCCGCGTCGTACGGCGGGTCGTACATCATGGCGCCGGTGCCCGCCGATGAGGTGTTGCGGCTGCTGGCCTCTCGCCCCTCCCTGGCCCCCCTACCTACCCCCTCCCGCCGCTTCACCCTAGCGCAGGCTGTCCTCCCCAGTCATGTCGAGTAGCGTCTCCGCCACCAGCCTCTTCTCCGTCACGGTGTTGGTGTGGCCCAGGAAGCCGCCCACGTCAGCGGCTGCTCTGCCGTACACTCCATCTTGGGCGTGGGGTTGCTTATTGGGAAGGTGATGGGGCGCTGCTGAGGGTCACCCGCTTGCCATCCCCCACCAACCCACCCGCTCCACCACCTCCAAAAACAGCTGCCCGTCGTCCGACTCCTCCCTGCGGACGAAGCGCTTGACGCGCGGCCGGGTCGGGGCGGCGGCAGTGGCGGTTACTCAATCCGTGTGTAAACAGCAGCAAGGCTGGCTGCCGTCTCTGTATCTTCGACTAGTAGGAATGGGACTGCCCTTTCGTCCCTGGGCTGCTCAGTGTCCTCACAAACCTTAGGTACCGATGAATGTTCAAGAGGAAATGGCGTTAAAAAACGCCGTCATCCTGTTGTGAAATCGGTATCCCCTATACTACCTTATTTCCATCTGGCGTTTGCCCAGTCGAATCCTTGCAACTCAGAGGACACCGTCGTAACGCACAGTGTATCGACAACGATGCTGCCCGTGGACCTGCTGCCCGTGGACCTGCCAGCTGCACGGTGGCTCTATGTAAGGACCGACTCACGCGACAGCTGCAGGGTGTCCCACGTGCTGTTTCGGACCACATAGCCCGTACCGTATTCGAACGCGCCTTGCAAAGCTGTCAACACCGTCTGATGAGATACGCCACGCGCTAGCGAGCCATGCCTCACCTCCACCTCACCTCATAGCTCCAGTAGCTGTGACTCCGCGATCCAGTCGCTGCTCGCCGTCCCCAGCGGCCCTGCAACCTGTGGAATGTGCACTTTACCGGGACCGGCTCGCACACACTGCCTCCCAACGCGCCGCGGCCCCCTGTTTCTTCCCACCATGACTACAGCATAGCGCAGCTACTCAAAGCGAGTGACCTTGCGGATCGCACCATGGGCGGTGTACGCATCCGCCAAGAGACGGACCTGTGAGGAGGTTGCGGCGGTTGGGTTGTTACTTTGTGGTGATATGGATTTGGAGAGGGTGGGCGAAATGGCGATGAGGCGGAGGACATAGGCAGGGTGTGGACACAAGACCACCCGGGGCTCCCTCCCCTGCAAGGCGGACGGTTCCTCAGCACCAACTATTTCTCCATCCGCACCATGACCACCTTCCTAGACCTGTTCTCCGACACCACCACCACCTACGGCACTACCGGCACCCACAACCTCGCCTAGGGCCCCGGTGGCCACCCCTCACCGGGACTCCAACTCCGGCGCAGCACTGCCCGGCCGTACCTGCGCCGCAACTCTGAGCTTGAATCCAAACACGCTCTGGATCCGCGCGATATCGCACTTGGATCCGTCCGCCGAAATGGAGGCCCGTGCAGAAAGCGGACGCCACCGCCCAAAGCAGCGCCCCCTGGCCCTGCTCCCCACTAACAACTGTGATCCTTCGCAGGGCAAGCAGGCACGTTAAGCGCAAGGGTAAGGGTTCCCACTCCAGGTGTGTTCTACGACACATGTCGCACCCGAGTACCCTGGCCGCGAAAGCCTCTGCATGGCAGCCCCACACCGGCGTCACATCCGGCGATATGCGGCTCCTCCAGCATGTCAACCCCGACGCCCCCCCGCTGCCCGCTCCCCCTTCCGCACCCGCCCCCTCCAGTCGTGTGTACACACAATGTGCGCGTTGGACTGAAGCGACTGCAATGAGGCCATCGAGGGGTAGCATGACGAGGTGGCCGAGCGGTGGAGGGTGCAAGGGCGGCAGGGCGCGGCGAATCGCAGCAGGCTCGCAACGTGCCGCCATGAAGCGCGCTGGGCTGGGGATTGTGGAAGCACGGTTTGTCCGAACGCAGACGTCCGCAGCCACCAGCGTGGCTTTGATAACCTTTGGAACCAGCACAAAGCCGAAGTTGCCGTTGGTTGGCATCGTCGTTGTGCCGAGAGCCAGGTCCTCGCGCAGCAGGTCCACTTGCTGGTAGTCGAATGCCTTTCGGCCGTCCGCTGACTGCAGCACAGCAGCCTGCCGCTGTCGCCTCCACGAGAGAATCTAGTGGTCGTGTCCTTCCCAATCTTGCTGCAAGATGCGGGCAGCGCAGAAAGGTATGCAAAAGTAGCCCTACGCTACCTTTCTACTTCTTCCACCAGCCAAGAGAAGGCAGGCGGGCATCGCATTCTCGTTTGGTTGTGGTATTTAAGTTTTGGTTTCAACCAAGGTTGCCTGGTTTATAAGCAATCCAAGATGCGCCAACTACAAGGCCTGTGGAAGCTCACGGCACGGCGACAGAAGACTATATTGTTTAAGCATTCAGCATGTACTCAGGCTAACATATCGCCCTTAATTAGATTACTGGAGTGCCGCATGCGCACTGGACGGTTAGACTACCGGTAATTACCCGGTGAACGACAGAGTCATGAAGCTCCTCGTCGCAGACTATTCAAGTCGTCAAACCTAACAACTATTCAAGGCATAGATTCCCACGACGGATCAACATCTGCTTCGTAATGTGACAGCCGGGCAGCCGCACAGGCAGTGCTGCTGGTGTGCTGCTGGGCCTGGTGGAGGCGGTGGACGTGTGGCTGACGTCGGGGCTGCCCTCACCGTGTGGTGTCCGCGGCGTCGGTGGCGGGCCGAGCTGGGCCGAGCCTCCTCACGCTGGGTGTCAGAAACGATGCCGGCGATGCCGTGGCGCGCTACCGTCCTGGCTGCTTCGCGCGGTGGCAAACCGGTTGGGCAAACCAGCAGGGCGATGCAGACGGCCATGTGCGGCGCTGTTGATGTTACCGCTGTTGCCAGGAACTGGTTTCCGGGCCGTTGCTACGCCTTCATCGCAAAGCTGGGTGGGGCAGCGTGCAGCAGCCTGCCCTGGGTCAAGTACGTCCACTCCTTCAGTCTGTTCTGCAAGTTATTGCCGCCCGCGTCGTACGGCGGGTCGTACATCATGGCGCCAGTGCCCGCCGATGAGGTGTTGCGGCTGCTGGCCTCTCGCCCCTCCCTGGCCCCCCTACCTACCCCCTCCCGCCGCTTCACCCTAGCGCAGGCTGTCCTCCCCAGTCATGTCGAGTAGCGTCTCCGCCACCAGCCTCTTCTCCGTCACGGTGTTGGTGTGGCCCAGGAAGCCGCCCACGTCAGCGGCTGCTCTGCCGTACACTCCATCTTGGGCGTGGGGTTGCTTATTGGGAAGGTGATGGGGCGCTGCTGAGGGTCACCCGCTTGCCATCCCCCACCAACCCACCCGCTCCACCACCTCCAAAAACAGCTGCCCGTCGTCCGACTCCTCCCTGCGGACGAAGCGCTTGACGCGCGGCCGGGTCGGGGCGGCGGCAGTGGCGGTTACTCAATCCGTGTGTAAACAGCAGCAAGGCTGGCTGCCGTCTCTGTATCTTCGACTAGTAGGAATGGGACTGCCCTTTCGTCCCTGGGCTGCTCAGTGTCCTCACAAACCTTAGGTACCGATGAATGTTCAAGAGGAAATGGCGTTAAAAAACGCCGTCATCCTGTTGTGGAATCGGTATCCCCTATACTACCTTATTTCCATCTGGCGTTTGCCCAGTCGAATCCTTGCAACTCAGGGACACCGTCGTAACGCACAGTGTATCAACAACGATGCTGCCCGTGGACCTGCCAGCTGCACGGTGGCTCTATGTAAGGACCGACTCACGCGACAGCTGCAGGGTGTCCCACGTGCTGTTTCGGACCACATAGCCCGTACCGTATTCGAACGCGCCTTGCAAAGCTGTCAAAACCGTCTGATGAGATACGCCACGCGCTAGCGAGCCATGCCTCACCTCCACCTCACCTCATAGCTCCAGTAGCTGTGACTCCGCGATCCAGTCGCTGCTCGCCGTCCCCAGCGGCACTGCAATCTGTGGAATGTGCAAGGCCCATGGCAGCACTTTACCGGGACCGGCTCGCATACACTGCCTCCCAACGCGCCGCGGCCCCCTGTTTCTTCCCACCATGACTACAGCATAGCGCAGCTACTCAAAGCGAGTGACCTTGCGGATCGCACCATGGGTGGTGTACGCATCCGCCAAGAGACGGACCTGTGAGGAGGTTGCGGCGGTTGGGTTGTTACTTTGTGGTGATATGGATTTGGAGAGGGTGGGCGAAATGGCGATGAGGCGGAGGACATAGGCAGGGTGTGGACACAAGACCACCCGGGGCTCCCTCCCCTGCAAGGCGGACGGTTCCTCAGCACCAACTATTCCTCCATCCGCACCATGACCACCTTCCTAGACCTGTTCTCCGACACCACCACCACCTACGGCACTACCGGCACCCACAACCTCGCCTAGGGCCCCGGTGGCCACCCCTCACCGGGACTCCAACTCCGGCGCAGCACTGCCCGGCCGTACCTGCGCCGCAACTCTGAGCTTGAATCCAAACACGCTCTGGATCCGCGCGATATCGCACTTGGATCCGTCCGCCGAAATGGAGGCCCGTGCAGAAAGCGGACGCCACCGCCCAAAGCAGCGCCCCCTGGCCCTGCTCCCCACTAACAACTGTGATCCTTCGCAGGGCAAGCAGGCACGTTAAGCGCAAGGGTAAGGGTTCCCACTCCAGGTGTGTTCTACGACACATGTCGCACCCGAGTACCCTGGCCGCGAAAGCCTCTGCATGGCAGCCCCACACCGGCGTCACATCCGGCGATATGCGGCTCCTCCAGCATGTCAACCCCGACGCCCCCCCGCTGCCCGCTCCCCCTTCCGCACCCGCCCCCTCCAGTCGTGTGTACACACAATGTGCGCGTTGGACTGAAGCGACTGCAATGAGGCCATCGAGGGGTAGCATGACGAGGTGGCCGAGCGGTGGAGGGTGCAAGGGCGGCAGGGCGCGGCGAATCGCAGCAGGCTCGCAACGTGCCGCCATGAAGCGCGCTGGGCTGGGGATTGTGGAAGCACGGTTTGTCCGAACGCAGACGTCCGCAGCCACCAGCGTGGCTTTGATAACCTTTGGAACCAGCACAAACCCGAAGTTGCCGTTGGTTGGCATCGTCGTTGTGCCGAGAGCCAGGTCCTCGCGCAGCAGGTCCACTTGCTGGTAGTCGAATGCCTTTCGGCCGTCCGCTGACTGCAGCACAGCAGCCTGCCGCTGTCGCCTCCACGAGAGAATCTAGTGGTCGTGTCCTTCCCAATCTTGCTGCAAGATGCGGGCAGCGCAGAAAGGTATGCAAAAGTAGCCCTACGCTACCTTTCTACTTCTTCCACCAGCCAAGAGAAGGCAGGCGGGCATCGCATTCTCGTTTGGTTGTGGTATTTAAGTTTTGGTTTCAACCAAGGTTGCCTGGTTTATAAGCAATCCAAGATGCGCCAACTACAAAAGCTCACGGCACGGCGACAGAAGACTATATTGTTTAAGCATTTAGCATGTACTCAGGCTAACATATCGCCCTTAATTAGATTACTGGAGTGCCGCATGCGCACTGGACGGTTAGACTACCGGTAATTACCCGGTGAACGACAGAGTCATGAAGCTCCTCGTCGCAGACTATTCAAGTCGTCAAACCTAACAACTATTCAAGGCATAGATTCCCACGACGGATCAACATCAAATGTGACAGCCGGGCAGCCGCACAGGCAGTGCTGCTGGTGTGCTGCTGGGCCTGGTGGAGGCGGTGGACGTGTGGCTGACGTCGGGGCTGCCCTCACCGTGTGGTGTCCGCGGCGTCGGTGGCGGGCCGAGCTGGGCCGAGCCTCCTCACGCTGGGTGTCAGGAACGATGCCGGCGATGCCGTGGCGGCGTCTTGGGCGCTACCGTCCTGGCTGCTTCGCGCGGTGGCAAACCGGTTGGGCAAACCAGCAGGGCGATGCAGACGGCCATGTGCGGCGCTGTTGATGTTACCGCTGTTGCCAGGAACTGGTTTCCGGGCCGTTGCTACGCCTTCATCGCAAGGCTGGGTGGGGCAGCGTGCAGCAGCCTGCCCTGGGTCAAGTACGTCCACTCCTTCAGTCTGTTCTGCAAGTTATTGCCGCCCGCGTCGTACGGCGGGTCGTACATCATGGCGCCAGTGCCCGCCGATGAGGTGTTGCGGCTGCTGGCCTCTCGCCCCTCCCTGGCCCCCCTACCTACCCCTCCCGCCGCTTCACCCTAGCGCAGGCTGTCCTCCCCAGTCATGTCGAGTAGCGTCTCCGCCACCAGCCTCTTCTCCGTCACGGTGTTGGTGTGGCCCAGGAAGCCGCCCACGTCAGCGGCTGCTCTGCCGTACACTCCATCTTGGGCGTGGGGTTGCTCATTGGGAAGGTGATGGGGCGCTGCTGAGGGTCACCCGCTTGCCATCCCCCACCAACCCACCCGCTCCACCACCTCCAAAAACAGCTGCCCGTCGTCCGACTCCTCCCTGCGGACGAAGCGCTTGACGCGCGGCCGGGTCGGGGCGGCGGCAGTGGCGGTTACTCAATCCGTGTGTAAACAGCAGCAAGGCTGGCTGCCGTCTCTGTATCTTCGACTAGTAGGAATGGGACTGCCCTTTCGTCCCTGGGCTGCTCAGTGTCCTCACAAACCTTAGGTACCGATGAATGTTCAAGAGGAAATGGCGTTAAAAAACGCCGTCATCCTGTTGTGGAATCGGTATCCCCTATACTACCTTATTTCCATCTGGCGTTTGCCCAGTCGAATCCTTGCAACTCAGGGACACCGTCGTAACGCACAGTGTATCGACAACGATGCTGCCCGTGGACCTGCCAGCTGCACGGTGGCTCTATGTAAGGACCGACTCACGCGACAGCTGCAGGGTGTCCCACGTGCTGTTTCGGACCACATAGCCCGTACCGTATTCGAACGCGCCTTGCAAAGCTGTCAAAACCGTCTGATGAGATACGCCACGCGCTAGCGAGCCATGCCTCACCTCCCCTCACCTCATAGCTCCAGTAGCTGTGACTCCGCGATCCAGTCGCTGCTCGCCGTCCCCAGCGGCCCTGCAACCTGTGGAATATGCACTTTACCGGGACCGGCTCGCACACACTGCCTCCCAACGCGCCGCGGCCCCCTGTTTCTTCCACCATGAACTACAGCATAGCGCAGCTACTCCAAAGCGAGTGACCTTGCGGATCGCACCATGGTGGCGTACGCATCCGCCAAGAGACGGACCTGTGAGGAGGTTGCGGCGGTTGGGTTGTTACTTTGTGGTGATATGGATTTGGAGAGGGTGGGCGAAATGCGATGAGGCGGAGACATAGGCAGGGTGTGGACACAAGACCACCCGGGGCTCCCTCCCCTGCAAGGCGGACGGTTCCTCCAGCACCAACTATTCCTCCATCCGCACCATGACCACCTTCCTAGACCTGTTCTCCGACACCACCACCACCTACGGCACTACCGGCACCCACAACCTCGCCTAGGGCCCCGGTGGCCACCCCTCACCGGGACTCCAACTCCGGCGCAGCACTGGCCCGGCCGTACCTGCGCCGCAACTCTGAGCTTGAAATCCAAACACGCTCTGGATCCGCGCGATATCGCACTTGGATCCGTCCGCCGAAATGGAGGCCCGTGCAGAAAGCGGACGCCACCGCCCAAACAGCGGCCCCTGGCCCTGCTCCCCACTAACAACTGTGATCCTCGCAGGGCAAGCAGGCACGTTAAGCGCAAGGGTAAGGGTTCCCACTCCAGGTGTGTTCTACGACACATGTCGCACCCGAGTACCCTGGCCGCGAAAGCCTCTGCATGGCGCCCCACACCGGCGTCACATCCGGCGATATGCGGCTCCTCCAGCATGTCAACCCCGACGCCCCCCGCTGCCCGCTCCCCTTCCGCACCCGCCCCCTCCAGTCGTGTGTACACACAATGTGCGCGTTGGACTGAAGCGACTGCAATGAGGCCATCGAGGGTAGCATGACGAGGTGGCCGAGCGGTGGAGGGTGCAAGGGCGGCAGGGCGCGGCGAATCGCAGCAGGCTCGCCAACGTGCCGCCATGAAGCGCGCTGGGCTGGGGATTGTGGAAGCACGGTTTGTCCGAACGCAGACGTCCGCAGCCACCAGCGTGGCTTGATAACCTTTGGAACCAGCACAAACCCGAAGTTGCCGTTGGTTGGCATCGTCGTTGTGCCGAAGCCAGGTCCTCGCGCAGCAGGTCCACTTGCTGGTAGTCGAATGCCTTTCGGCCGTCCGCTGACTGCAGCACAGCAGCCTGCCGCTGTCGCCTCCACGAGAGAATCTAGTGGTCGTGTCCTTCCCAATCTTGCTGCAAGATGCAGGCAGCGCAGAAAGGTATGCAAAAGTAGCCCTACGCTACCTTTCTACTTCTTCCACCAGCCAAGAGAAGGCAGGCGGGCATCGCATTCTCGTTTGGTTGTGGTATTTAAGTTTTGGTTTCAACCAAGGTTGCCTGGTTTATAAGCAATCCAAGATGCGCCAACTACAAAAGCTCACGGCACGGCGACAGAAGACTATATTGTTTAAGCATTCAGCATGTACTCAGGCTAACATATCGCCCTTAATTAGATTACTGGAGTGCCGCATGCGCACTGGACGGTTAGACTACCGGTAATTACCCGGTGAACGACAGAGTCATGAAGCTCCTCGTCGCAGACTATTCAAGTCGTCAAACCTCACAACTATTCAAGGCATAGATTCCCACGACGGATCAACATCTGCTAATGTGACAGCCGGGCAGCCGCACAGGCAGTGCTGCTGGTGTGCTGCTGGGCCTGGTGGAGGCGGTGGACGTGTGGCTGACGTCGGGGCTGCCCTCACCGTGTGGTGTCCGCGGCGTCGGTGGCGGGCCGAGCTGGGCCGAGCCTCCTCACGCTGGGTGTCAGGAACGATGCCGGCGATGCCGTGGCGGCGTCTTGGGCGCTACCGTCCTGGCTGCTTCGCGCGGTGGCAAACCGGTTGGGCAAACCAGCAGGGCGATGCAGACGGCCATGTGCGGCGCTGTTGATGTTACCGCTGTTGCCAGGAACTGGTTTCCGGGCCTTTGCTACGCCTTCATCGCAAGGCTGGGTGGGGCAGCGTGCAGCAGCCTGCCCTGGGTCAAGTACGTCCACTCCTTCAGTCTGTTCTGCAAGTTATTGCCGCCCGCGTCGTACGGCGGGTCGTACATCATGGCGCCGGTGCCCGCCGATGAGGTGTTGCGGCTGCTGGCCTCTCGCCCCTCCCTGGCCCCCCTACCTACCCCCTCCGCCGCTTCACCCTAGCGCAGGTGTCCTCCCCAGTCATGTCGAGTAGCGTCTCCGCCACAGCCTCTTCTCCGTCACGGTGTTGGTGTGGCCCAGGAAGCCGCCCACGTCAGCGGCTGCTCTGCCGTACACTCCATCTTGGGCGTGGGGTTGCTCATTGGGAAGGTGATGGGGCGCTGCTGAGGGTCACCCGCTTGCCATCCCCCACCAACCCACCCGCTCCACCACCTCCAAAAACAGCTGCCCGTCGTCCGACTCCTCCCTGCGGACGAAGCGCTTGACGCGCGGCCGGGTCGGGGCGGCGGCAGTGGCGGTTACTCAATCCGTGTGTAAACAGCAGCAAGGCTGGCTGCCGTCTCTGTATCTTCGACTAGTAGGAATGGGACTGCCCTTTCGTCCCTGG